>CM070729.1:32049772-32649772 GCA_036346275.1 Otatea glauca
GTCCTTAGAAAGAATCGTAAATGCGAGCATAAGCTATCCCCCTGTTGGGAGGGCCTTACATCATCGATGAGGTGATACGTCCTGGGGCTTATAAGCTCAAGTGTGAAGATGGCACAATTGTCAACAACACCTCGAACATAGAACAGCTACGTCGTTTTTTCACTTGAACTGTAATTCAATTGCTTCTTTATAAATGAATGTTCACTCTTAAAGTTGTTCTCGTATAATCTTCTCGAAAATTATGCGTCTGAGTGCTTCGCTCCTACGAATTTTAAGACTCTGAGACATGCGTCACGAACCATGCCCCAGAGCCTCGGGGCTGAACTGGTCAGACATGATATTTAAGATGTCAAAACTACTCAGATGGCCTCATCGAGCATAGTAGCATATTTAAAGAAAAAATGCAAGGTCAAAGAAACACTTTCAAATATTTGTTCACTGGTCCAAAGTTTCTGCGACAGCCGAAGAAGCATCCTTAACTTTCTCCCAGAGTTCGGCGGCCCGGTCTTCATCCACATTGCAGGCATAGCCATCTTTAATGGCTTCAAGATCCACTCGGGGATAAAGCGACTTGGTGATCGCCAGAACCTGGCTAGCACTGTTGGTCGCCGTTTCCTTCAAGAGTCTCTTAGCTCCTTGGGGGCTTCCTCTAGTTGGGAGATAACGTGGTCCGTATTGAGCGGCCTCTCGCCTCCGGGATGAAGCAACCTCAACAATGGCTCAGAGGCCTTGCGAAGCTTAGCACAAGACGTTTCAAGGGCCTCGACTTTCTCGTTATAAGCGGCGTGTTGCGTCTGCGTCTTAAACTTGTAGTCTGCAAGCAAAACATATTATTAAGAAATACCAAGAAGACAATGAAGGCAAGGGAGGGCCAAACTGCTGAGCGTACCTTCTAACTCCTCCGATTTAAAGTTGGAGGCCTTCGAGGCCTTAAGTTGCTCTTGGAGCTTTGCAATAGTAGAATCCTGAACTGACACGGAGATAAGGAAATCAAAAGACTAGACGATTAAATGAGAGCACGGGATAGTCCAGGAAATATCTACCTCGAAGGGAGCCAACAACATCTAGCTTCTCCTGCCACAGGATTTTCTTCTCTTCCCGCAAGGCCTGAACTTCCGATCGAAGATCTTGCAGCTCGGCTGCATGTCTAGTTTTGATCTTCTCCAAGTCGGCCAGATATTCCTGGCACATCCTGACCTCCAGGAGCATCTTTTGGAGGTATTCCGACTTTTTCGCAGAGCGTTCTCCCAATTTCTGTAACCATCACAGGGAAAGGTGACAACAAGCTAACCGGCACAAGCAAGAAGGTGACAAGAGTAGTGAAAATATTATTCGGGCCAGACGAGCACAAGCGGCAGCTTGACTATAAAAGTCATTCCTTTCTTTCTCCTCCGCCGGGTCGTCGAGGGACTTCAAGCCGTCTTCCTCATCAACCCACGCGGTTTGCATTATGTGTTGGGGGCGAGCAAGAGTCGGCGGATCTCTTCTATCTCGGGGGATGGACGGAAGACGGGCTCTCGAGCAGCGGGACCCGATGCCGAATCACGGGGTGTCGATGAAGGCGGTTGTGGTTCGGAGGGCGCCTGTGTCTCGTGCGAGGCGGTGTGGGGCCTCAACAGTGTCCGTACATCTTGAGACTCAGTTCCCTCAGGGGCCCTAGATGGTGTCTCGACGGGAATATAATAAGAAGGATTCCTACAAGAAGAACGACCGGTGAATAAGCTGGCAAAACGCGTCGAATAAGAGTCAATGGGACATCCAACCTGTCGAACTTCTTTATCCTCATCGGGGGTTTCTTTCGAGTGGCAGAACCACTTCCAGAGGAACCAGTCGAGGCGCTATGATCTGGAACCCTGGGCTGCTCCCGAATGCTTGAGTTACTCGGAGTTGGATTCGGCTGTACCACGGGCTTATGTGGAAGGGGAACTGAAGGCACCTGGGCTTGTGCTTGCGGTTCTTGGATTTTGGGACCACGAGTCAGGCGCCGAGGCTTCGGAGGGTCCTTGATAATCATTTTCTTCCCCTTCATGGCGGCCGGCTCTCCGGCTTGGGAGCTTGCAGGTCGCTTTCAGTGGGCGCTCTTATGTACAGGCATTTCTGGGATAGGCGCGTTACTAAAGAAAGCCAATCGATCCTGGAAAGGAGTATTAAAACTGTTAAAAGTCATTCAGAGACGAATGAGGAAGTCTATCAACTAAGCTTTCTTACCTCAGGAGGAAGATTTGATGCAGTAAAAGACTTTGGGCATCTGGCAGTGGACATCTCTACGCTTGGGATGAAAAAGTCGCCTAGCCGAGCATATACCTGCTCCTTCGACGCTGTTTCGGGCAGTTCCTAGGTCGGATCGGCCCTTTCTTCAAATTCATATCCCAGATGGACTCGCTCCTTTAGAGGTTGTATCTGGCGAGCAACAAAATGGAGGGCCAGACCAACTCCCGTGAGACCGTCTTCCTTTAATTTATCAATCAGCACCAAGAGATCCTGCACCTGATCCATATCGCCAGCATTGGGAACATATGACCAAGAAAAGGACACCTTAGGCCGACGCCCGACAAAAGAAGGGAGAGCAGGATCAGGATTGGCACAATAGAACCATTCCTGGTACCAGCCTTTATTTGAGGATTTGAAGGGAATGGCAAAGTAGGTTTCCTTTAATCCTTCCCGCAATTGAAATCCGGCTCCCCCAATTACCTTGGGGTCGCTTTTTGAGGGATAAGGATTTAAAAGGTAAAAGTGGCGAAAGAGATTGAAATGAGGGCGGATGCCCAAGAATGCCTCGCAGAGGTGAACGAAGATGGAGATTTGCATGATAGAATTGGGATTCAAGTTCACTAATTCAATACCATAGAAAAAGAGAAGGCCGCGAAGAAAAGCATAGGCAGGAAGGCCCAGCCCGCATTGGAAGAAAGATTCGAAAACCACAATTTCTTCAGAACGAGGGGTAGGGATGGATTCACCTGCGGTCGGTCGTGCGGAAATTAAAGTCAGGGCTGGAAGAACCCCGTCATCCGCCATGGACTTCAACCGCTCTTCCGTCGTTCTCGAGGTGGTCAAATCTTGGGGCAAAGGCAGCAAGGAGGTGCCTTTGGAAGAATGAGAAGATATTTTCGGAGGAAAGATCAACGACATCGCAAAAATACGAGCGCAACAACAGTTAACCCTAGCGGCGAAGGAGTCGGAGAGACAGGGAAGCAGAAGGGGCAGGAGTGTGCGGTGGAAAAAATGAACCATCGATCAATGAACGGCTTAGTCTTAAAAGGAGGGAAAATCAGGTTTTCATCGAGTCGGTGGGAAAAAGATTGTAGAACACCTAACCGTGCTCTATGCTTCGTAATGATTCGCTAGTTCGGCGTCCTGACATACGGAGGCCGTCATGGTTTGACCAAGTCATATTTGTGACACATTGCTCCCCACGATGGGATGTTTAACCACTTATCGAACTAAGCGGGACGTGGGTATCCTCCAGTTTGGATTAAAAATATCTTCTTGTGATATACCTCACGTTGGGTCGCTAGTTGGTTACCGCATGGCGGAATCATATATCACGAGTTGAGCCTGATAATGCACGGTTCCAATGGTATACCCCAAGATGGGTCGATAAGCTGTGCATCGTAGTAAACGAGTACGGATGCCGTTCGAATAAACCATGATATGTCCCAAGACGGACCAGAGCTATATCCTACACTAGTCGGATATAAGTATCACTCGGCCATGAGCCAAGAAAATCCTGATACGCTCTAAGTCGAGCCTAAGCTATATCCTACAGCAGTCGGATATGGGTATCACTCGGCCAAGAGCCACGTAAATATGATACGCTCCAAGTCGAGCCTAAGCTATATCCTACAGCAGTCGGATATGGGTATCACTCGGCCAAGAGCCATGTAAATATGATATGCTCCAAGTTGAGCCTAAGCTATATCCTACAGCAGTTGGATATGGGTATCACTCGGCCAAGAGCCACGTGAATATGATATGTCCCAAGTCGGACCAGAGCTATATTCTACAAAGAATGGATATAGGTATCACTGCCAAGAGTCAAGAAATCTTAATATGTCCCAAGTTGGACCTAAGATATATCCTACGACAGTCGGATATTGATATCACCCGACCAAAGAGCCATGCAAGCTTTGATATATCCCAAGTTGGGTCTAAGCTATGTCTAACGACAGTCATAGGTATCACTCGAAAAGTATTACTTTATTATATAAATTCCCCAGGCACTATGCCTGGGAAAAGATTCTCTTACATTTACAGGAGCATTATACTTCTCTGCGGCGCACGCGACCAAGCGCCTCCACGAGAGCTTCCTTAGCCCTATAAAGGGCGGGGATGATCTCGAGGAAGGCGTCAATGGCGGCGCAGTCGAGGACAACAACCTCTTTTTCAGCCCATTCGGCCATGGAGAGTTCGAATAGGGCCCACTCCTCGGCAAGTTCTAGATCCCGATTGTCCATGAAATCCCTCAGGAAGAAGGTGGAGCTTGGTGCAGGAAAATGGAGGACTAAGCGTGAGAGAATAAATTCTGAAAGCACTGGTTCGCCTTTCATAGCTGATATGGTAAGGTTGAAGTAAATGCGAAAATGTAATGACACCAAAAGCCTAGGAGACTTGGAGTTAAGATAGTTTCAGAAGCCAAAGAGGTTTTTGGGAAATGAATTGGCACAGGAAGTCAAAACAACTTCGAAGACTGTTCGGTATTGATCCTTGAAGAGGAAGGATATTAGGTTTCGCGAAAGCGGAAGAAATATCTAATCTTCATATGAAATATGGGTCGATCCACGGCTACCCATAATAAACCCGCTGACGGAGATTATAATCGATTGGAACAAAAACCAGGGGTTATATTCGAGTCCTTCATAATCCCCTTGCTGCAAAGAGAAGCATTCAAATCAAAGAAGAAACCAGTCAGAGGTTTATGCTGGAAGCTGAGAACGTTGATCCAAAGTTGAGACCCAGATAAAGATATAGCAATCGGATCATGAATCACTCGAGGGCTACTGTAGAATATAAGAATCCAGGGGTCTTCATAACCAGCCCGTATGCCTCGAGGGAGAGACGGGCCGAGTGGAAGGCCGGAGGATAAGCCACGCCAAGCCTTGCCGCCAGGCGCAAGGGGATATATCCTAGAGACAGTTGAAAAATATTTAGATATAAGAGATATGATTGTAATCCGAGTTGTTAGCAGGATAGGATAAAGATGTAAACTCTATCCTGTAACCGATTACAATCCAATAACCGATCGGAATCCCTTAAACGATCGGGACTCTGTAAACCGCCCCACCCCTATTATATAAGGGAGAGGGCGGGCAACAACAGGGTGATGAGCAATCTTAGATCCAAGAGATCCAAATAATCCCAGCACACAGGACTAGGGTATTACCTCCTCCGTTGAGGGCCTGAACCTGTCTAAACCTTTGTCTTGTGTGACCTTCGAGTTTTAGATCTAGCGTCTGCCCCATAAATTCATTGCCGACCACAAAAGTCGACACATGGCATATCACAATCAGTTCTTATGTTAGAACTGATTGTGATGTGCCCATTGCTACGTCACAATCGGTTCTAAATTGAGAACCGATTGTGATGATTCCCCCAATTATTGAATTACCCTAGCCGAATCATCTATCACAATCGGTTTTTTCCTAAAACGTTAGGAACCGACCCAGATGAAGCGTTAGTGTTGTACCATTCTCTAGTAGTGTCTCGGGAGTACAGAAAAGGCTTCAAAAATGTATGTATGTATGTATGTATGTATGTATGTATGTATGTATGTATGTATGTATGTATGTATGTATGTATGTATGTATGTATGTATGTATGTATGTATGTATGTATGTATGTATGTATGTATGTATGTATGTATGTATGTATGTATGTATGTATGTATGTATGTATGTATGTATGTATGTATGTATGTATGTATGTATGTATGTATGTATGTATGTATGTATACCAGGACACCATGGTGCCTGAGCACCATAATATAAAACATGTATTTCCCCTATATATATAGGGTGCAAAAAAGTTTGATATTTTTTGGATGACGAGTTTAGCTAGTTTACTAACTAGTTCAAGCAAATTTGAACTGATTCAAACTGGAGTTATTGTCGGGCCAGATTAACAAATCTGAAATCCTCTATGTATAGTGCACTAGTCTACGATCAAACTAATGCACACAGTGGCAACATAGATAAACACTACTACAAAAAGGCTTATATTAGACACCTCATTACAGACGGTTTCTCAAAACCGTCTGTAACGAATAATATCACTGACGGTTTTATATTGAAACCGTTAGTGACATTATCACAGACGGTACTCTACAAAAACCGTCAGTGATATACATCAATATTACAAACGGTTTGAGTTAAAAACCGTCTGTGAAGATATCACAGACGGTTATTTTATAAAACCGTCTGTAATATCACGTATTATCCCAGACGGTTTTGTAATAAAACCGTCTGTGATATATCCCAGACGGTTTTATGTCTGAGATTTCTATCAGCAATATAAAATACAGAGGCCCGAGCCACTTTGTGCATTTTAGGGTTTCGAGATCTATTTTCATTTGGCTGCGGCTGTGAGGCGATTTGGTAAAAGAAGACCATTGATTTTGAAGGGTGATTGAGGATCCATTTGATTTTGGTGATCTAAGGTTAGTAACGGTGTCTAATTGTAGTATATTCAAGATCTTGCTTGGTAAGGATAGAATTTGATGATTTTTTAGATTTAGCTTGTAGATTCATGTATTCTTTTGTGTAAGGGTAGTAATGGGTTTTACTTGCATTAACACTAATTAATGCTATATGCTTGGCGAGATGGATCAAGATGGATGTACACTAAGAACCGTGTGAGTGCTTAGTACATTAATGGCATCTCCGCTTAGAAGAGCTACATAAGAGGATATGTTTAATAAGGGGCGATTTATGTCTTGTCCGTGCATTGACTGTGAGAATCAAGATGTTTCAAACTTTGCGCAGATCGAAGCACACTTGATTATGAGGGGTTTCAAAACGGGTATACATGTTGGACCATCCACGTGAAGAGCAGGAGATACAGAAGCGGTACTAACATGGTCGACGGTCAATGATATGTCGGATGGTCATATCGATTGTGGTTCCGATGAGGATAGGTTGCGTGAAGATAATCAATCAGATGTCGCATGATGTAGAAGGGAACCGTGATGATAGAGAATATGGTAAATTCGGGCTTGATGGAGGACTCGGAGAAACCTTTGTTCCTGTGCCGCAAGTCGAAATACACAAGGTTGTCATCCGTGCTTGAACTGCTGAAATTGAAAGCAAGCAACAGTTGGTCCGATAAGAGTTTCACAGCACTGTTACGTTTATTGGCGGACATGCTTCCCGAGGGAAACGAAGTTGCCGACAACCACCTACAAAGCTAAGAAGGTTCTTTGTCCCTTGGGAATGGATGTAGAAAGAATACATGCATGTCCGAACGACTGTATCCTGTACCGCCAAGAGTACGCGAACTTGCACATATGTCCTGTGTGCAACCCATCCCCGACAAGCATAAGAGTCATTCAATGATGAAAGTGAGGGCATCCAGTGATGAAAGGACCTCCGCTAAGGTGGCATGGTATCGCCTATAATTCCTCGCTTGAAGCCTTTGTTTGCGAACCCAAATGAGGCAAAGCTATGCGTTGGCACTCGAAGGAGCGTAAGAACGATGGAATGCTAAGGCACCCTACCGATTCCATCCAATGGAGAAACATCGATAGGAGGTTTCAAGAATTCGTGAGGATCCGAGGAATATAAGGTTTGGATTGAGTACAGATGGAATGAATCCTTTCGTAACATGAGTAGCCAGATAGCACTTGGCCCGTGAATCTCTATATCTACAACCTTCCTCCTTGGTTGTGTATGAAGCGCAAGTACATTTTGTTGTCTCAGACTTATCCAAGGACCAAACAACTCGGGAACGATATTGATGTGTACCTAGCACCATTTGTGGAAGATCCGAAACACTATGGGTTCCTGGCATGTGTATGGGATGCGCATAAACGAGAGAACTTCACTTTGCACCGCTTTTGTTTTGCACTATAAATGATTACCCCGCCCTTGGTAACCTATCGTGCCGTAGTACAAAAGGAACCAAAGCCTACACTCACCGCTAGACAATACCGAGAGTGTGTGGTGAATCACTCACGCAAAACTGTTTACATGCATCACCGTAGGTTCTTCGAGGAATCACCCATACCGCAAAATGAAAAACAATTCGATGGAACGAACGAAGACGGTTTAGCTCCAAAGCCTTTAAGTGGGATAGATATCCATGATATGGTTAAGAACTTGATGTTGCGCTTGGAAAGGGCGTAAATCGAGGTCCCGTGAGAAGAGCACGTGGAAGAAGAGATCAATATTTTGGGACCTACCTTATTGGGAGCACCTAGAAGTTCGGCACTGCATCGACGTGATGCATGTGGAGAAGAATATCTATGATAGCTTGATTGGTCTCTTATTGAATATTAAAGGCAAATCAAAGGACAGTATCAATGCTCGCCTTGACTTGGTCAATATGGGCATAAGACCTGAGTTAGCACCGATAGAGACAGATACTGGCCGAACATACTGCGAACCTGCTTGTTACACTTTGTCTAAGGCCGAGAGAACTGAACTGTGCTAGTGCTTGCATGGTGTGAAAGTTCCGTCCAATTACTCCTCTAACATCAAGAGACTTGTTTCGATGCAAGATTTGAAATTAGTTGGCATGAAGTCTCATGATTGTCATGTGCTGATGACACAAATGCTCCCTGTAGCAATTAGAAGTATTTTGCCAGTCAAGGTCCGGGAGATAATCACGAGGCTGTGTTATTTCTTTAACACAATTGCTCGTAAGGTCATCGATCCCAAGCACTAGATGCACCGCAGTCGAGGTGGTGATGACTCTATGTAATCTTGAGATGTATTTCTCCGTCGCTTTTTGATATCATGGTCCATCTTGTTGTTCACCTTGTGATAGAGATAAAGATATGCGGCACGTGTTCCTACGTAGCATGTACCCATTCGAGAGGTATATGGGAATTCTCAAGTCCTACGACACGGAATCGATCTCGCCGAGGGTAGCATTGTCGAAGGTTATGCAACCAAGAAGTCGAGAGTTCTGCGTCGATTATATGGCTCAGTCGAACCAATAGGTGTGCCTCGATCTCGCCATGAGGGGAGACTCCAGGCATCGGACCATCGGAAGGAAAGCAATCACGCCTGATCCAGCTTCCTATGCTCAAGCTCATTTCACGGTTTTGCAACACATGGATGTAGTGTCCCCGTACATCGATGAGCATAAGCACTGGCTACGGCAAGAACGCGGCAAGAGTCTTGGATCACAAGACAAAGATAACCTTCAATTTAACAGATGGTGAAGGAGCGACCCATCACGGGACCTCGTCAGTGATACGCCACATGGTTGGCAAAAGGGCCAACATTTACAGCTTGTAACATGGAAAGGATACGACTTAAATGGGTACATATTTTACACGAGAGATCAGGATATGAAGAGCACAAACCAGAACAGCGGTGTATGCATAGATGCGTTCAACACCGTTGGGTCAATGAGGAGCTCCTACTATAGGTTCATAGAGGAGATTTGGGAGCTCGACTATGTACTATTCAAGATCCCGTTATTTCGTGTCGTTGGTCCACCTCCAAAGATGTGAAGGTTGACAAACACGGTGTCACTATCACAACCTCGCACGCCGATACCAAGATGAACCATTCGACTCGCTAACCATGTTATTCAAGTATTCTATGTAATCAACCCGTCCAACAAGAAGAGACATGTAGTTCTTCAGGAAAAGGAGGATTGTCGGAGTAGAGAATGTAGTAGATGAGGAAGAATACAATCAATTCAAGAGTTGCCTCCTATCGAAAGAGCATCACACCCAGAAGAACAACCCAAGAAGCTAGCTACACACGCGCCGATCATCATGAAGGGCTAATTTTTATACAAAAGAATAAGCAAGTGGAGTTATGATTTTAAGTGTACTCTTGAAGATAATAGAGTTGTTTGTAATGAAATGCTCGAAATTAAAAACAACTTTGTGTATATATGCATCTGATTTATTTAATATAGTTTCCTTTCCTTTACTGATATTGCTCGCACAAACTGAAGTATATACATTATGTCAAGAAGGCCAAACTTTGGATTTACCTTAGCAATGAAGATCTGTGTCAATCTTCATCACAGACGGTTCCATAATAGAACCGTCTGGTATAGTTTATATCACAGCCGGTTCTATAATAGAACCGTTTGTGATAAAACTATCCCAGACGGTTCTAGTCTAGAACCGTCTGTGATAAAATAATATCACATACGGTTCTAGTCTAGAACCGTATGTGATATTTCTATCACAGACGGTTCTAGTATAGAACCGTCTGTGATATGGGAGACCTATAAAAAGGCCACTTTGGCAGATCATTCATTCTCTACTCTTCCACTCACGCGCCAAAACCCTAAGTATATTCGTCTCCGTCCCAGCTGCCGACGCCCCTTCGCCGATGGCGCCTCATCGATTTCTCCCATCGACGACGCCACCCCCTCGCCGACGCCTCCCCATCACCGACACTGCCCCCTCGTCGACACCTCTCCATCGCCGACACCGCACCCTCGCCGATGCCTCCCCATCGATTTTCGCTCTGTAAGTGCCGATAAGGGATGGATTCTTAGGGGGAGATTTTAACTTGGTTAGATTTCAAAATTATAAGAATAATGGCAAAGTAGATCATTAAGGAGCGTCCAGTCTCAATGGGAAATCCATCTTCCATCATGACGAGTTGGTACTTGGCAGGCGCTTGCAAGAAGTGCGCAACTTGATCGAAAATATTTTTTTGCTTACTCTTGTACCTTTAAGTTAGAAACAATTATTACCTTCAGTTAGGGCCCGGCCTAATCATTTTTGAATGCGCAACTGCTAGGGTTGGGTGTAGGCCTTTCTACGAGAGGCGAGGCCATATAACTCTGACTTTGGGAGATCATCGCCATCATCTCGGCCCTTAGGCGCTCCTCACGTGCCATCATCTCCTCCCACATCTCCTTTTTTAGCTCCACTCTTAGCTCCTCCCTCAACGTGTTCGTAAGGCGCTCTGCACGTGCCTCCCATAATCTTGCCATGTTTGTACATTAAATCTTGGTCTGTCAGCCATCCATTTGACATCCTCAATGACGGAGACCTTCGCCTTTTCTTTGAACTATGTGAGGAATTGATCGTCGTGTTCTCGCATGATGAAAGCTCATCCATATGTGGATTCTCTTCCCGTAATATCAACTTGTGCTACTCGATGTATGGATGAACTTCTACGCTGTGCTGCAAGACTGTCAAATGCACTTTGTAATACATATCAAACCTTGGACTCGTTAGTTTGGACCCAATTGTTCTTTTGCTAGCAAGTCTACCCTCATGACGAGATACAGGAACACTAATTGCTTATCTTTTACCTAAATAGTCTATGCAGAACTCAAAAATCTCTTCAATCCTATAACCTTCAGCAATACTACCCTCAGGCTTCGAACGATTCCTCACATATAACTTTAATATACCCATGTACCTCTCAAATGGATACATGTAATGTAGGAATGCAGGTCCACATATCTTAATCTCTCTAACAAGGTGAACAAAAAGATGGACCATGACGTCGAAGAATAACGGGAGGAAATGCATCTCAAGCTGACATAGAGTCTGCACCACCTCACTCTGTAAGTTGTCTAGTACATCGAGATCAATAACCATGCAAGAAATTGCATTAAAGAAATAACATAACTTCGTGATTGCGAGCCTGACATCCTCTGGCAGAATATTTTTGATTGCAACAGGGAGCATTTGGATCATCAAGACATGACAGTCGTGGGACTTCATACTAAGCAACTTCAAATCATCCATGGACACAAGCTTCTTAATATTTGCGGAGTAGCCCGATGGAATTTTAATACCTTGGAGACACTTGCAGAGGTCTTCTTTCTCCTTCTTGGACAAGGTGTAGCATGCAGCGGGGATGTACGGTCTTTTTCCATCCTCCTCTATCACTGCAAGCTTTGGCCTGATTCTTATGTAGACCATGTCGCGGCGAGCATTCACACCATCCTTGATCTTCCCAGGTATGTTCAGCAGGATGCTAACCAAATTGTCGCAAATATTCTTCTCAACATTCATAACATCAATACAATGCCGGACATCTAACTCCTTCCAGTATGGTAAGTCCCAAAATATCGACCTCTTCTTCCAAATGGGCCTGGGACGAACAGATTTACAGCTTTTCCATACTGAACATCGATATCTTCCATGCGTGAATATACTTGCCTTCCACTTATAAGCTGTGAGGCTGAACGAACTTCCATCTTCCCAACAAATTTGTCATCCATCTTATGGTATCGATAACTTCGAGGTAGAAACATACGGTGACCCATGTACACAATTTTCTTGGAATTCGACAGCTACAAGCTCTCAGTCTCCTCTTCACAAATAGGACACGCTTTAGCTCCCTTTGTAATGTAGCCCGCCAAATTACCAAGGGCTAGGAAATCATTTATGGTGCAATATATCATAGACCGTAGGGTGAAGTTCTCTCTTTTCTATGCATCCCACACCGCGGCACCCTCATTTCACAATTTTACCAAATCCTCAATCAGTGGTGCTAGGTACACATCAATATTATTTCTCAGTTGTTTGGGTCCTGAGATTAGCAACGACATCATGATATATTTGTGCTTCATGCACAACCAAGGAGGGAGATTGTAGATACGCAACATAACTGGTCAAGTGCTGCAACGACTTCTCATATTACCAAACGGATTCATTACATCTGTACTCAATCCAAATCTTATGTTCCTCATCTCGGCACCAAACTCCTTATGTTTTCAATCAATGTTTCTCCATTGAGCCGAATCAGCGGGGTGTCTTAGCTTGCCATCTTACTTTCGAGATTCATAATGCCAACGCAACAATTTTGCCTCTTTGAGATTTGCAAAAAACGCTCCAAACGGGGAATGATGGGCAAGTACCGTAATACCTTGGCCGATGCCCCGTTCTTGACCTCATCACCATCGTCGCCCCGGCTCTTATGCTTCTTATCATTACGCTTCTCCTTTTGTTCGTACTGGGGTGCACCACAAATTGGACAAACGTACAATTCCCTATGCGCGTTACGATACAAGATGCAATCATTTGGACATACATGTATCATTTCTATTTCTATTCCTTTGGGACATAGTAGCTTCTTCGCTTCATAAATGCCTGTTGGCAACTCGTTTCCCTTCGGAATTATATCTGATAGAAGACCTACAAGTGCATTGAAACTTATATCTGTCCAATGATGTTTTGTCTTTAGTTTGAACAATGCAAGGATCGGACCCAACTTGGTGTATTCCGCTTTGCAACCTGAGAATAACTGTTTGGCATCGTCTTTCATCAAGCTCTTAAAATTTTCAAACTCTCTTTGCAATTTTTTTGAACTCCTTAACACCCCTCTAAAATTCAGCACTCACACGGCTTTTCTGATACATCAATTTTTCACGGTCCATCTTCAATTAAGCTACTCACGATAAATTAAGAAAAACTAGGGCAATAGCTAGCTATTTCAAATATTGAGACATTATTTAATTACCTTAGCAAAATAGAGAACGGGTACCAACATATATAATTTTACTTCCGATACCTTCTTCCCTAGTTAAGAGCTTTCAAGTTTGTAGTTAGGACACATACATTCAAAACATCAACAATGATATCAAATTACCTAATGCAGTAAGCTTGCAATCCTTTTGACTTCAATGAAAGAAAATAAGGGTGGAAACATTAATAAAGTTGAGGAATTGAATGATCTTGAAGAAACGTTTATCTGTCGACCAACTAAGTATGTGCCAACGATGACTCCTAATCTCTAATTAGGTTAGATCCTAATCCCATTCGAGGATATGTGGTTCGGGCAAGTTCCTAACTTGTTGTACAACTGCAGAGAAGATTTCGGCAGCATCTGCCCGCTGTTCTCCAAATACACGTCTCGACAACAAGTCAAGAGGGGTGTGTATGCGAAGAACACCAAGGAGATCCTGTGAAACTTTTTCTGGAGTTGTACAACAGCTTAGGAACTTGTCCGAACCACAAATCCTCCAAAAAACATAGACAATTCGAAAGTGCTTGCTTATAAATATGCCATTTCAGCATATTTATAAACAAGGTCCCTCGAACGGGAGACGTAGGTTACGCAACCTAAACTCTAAAATTCATCATATTACAGCAACAATAATTCCATATTAACATGAGAGTACTACAAAGATAAATGGATGTGTATTTGTCACATAAAGGGTGTGAAATCTGATTGCATATACACAATTCCAGTGAAACCTAAACTCTCTTTGCGACATATCGAATGACCTAGTACAAAATTGAAGGGGTTTGAAGGAATGCTCACCTTTTGAAGAAAAGCACAAATGAGGGAAAATTGAAGGGAAATGTCCTCAATCTAGGGCTTCAACTTTACCCTCTTAACACCCAACCTCGAGAATTTCATAATTTCTCATCGAAGTATTGCTTCCAACCAGAGTATGTGGTGTTTTTTGGGGTGGCGGTAGTATTTTGCCTCTAGAACAACAACAGAGGAGAGTTCGGCCTGAGGGTATAAATAAGCTATGAGGCACATGACAATCGATTCTAAGATAAGAACCAATTGTGATGTACGATGCACATCACAATCGGTTCTTTCATGGGAACTGATTGTGATGTGCTTGTGCATACAACAATCGGTTCTAATATTGGAACCGATTGTGATATGTTGTGCACATCACAATTGGTTCTCATGTTAGAACCGATTGTGATGTGCCCAATGCTATATCACAATCGGTTCTAACCTGAGAACCGATTGTGATTATTATTAACACCCTCTCTGAAATCATCTATCACAATCAGTTTTTCCTAAAAAGTTAGAAACCAACTGAGATGAAGCGATAATGTTGTACCATTCTGTAGTAGTGTAGCTTACTACAGATGATTTTGTAATCGAACCGTCTGTGATAACACTTGTTATATATATCATTCTAGGTTTTGTGCCCGCTGCACTCCTCACCCAAATAAAATCTTTCATTATATATTTATTTATATCTTAGTGACTGCAAATTTTACACATAAAATAGAGCCTACAAATAAGATATACAACATGGAGAAGCTGTTGGCTACTAAACAAAATTTGAGGTGGAGATAGAACAATTGAAGGGAAAGCCTGATGTAATGGAGTAGAACAGAAGTGAAGAAGGTTCTAAGATAACAAAAAAGATTTATGAGATGAAACAAAAATTAAAAGACATCGATGACAAATAGCGAGATATTAAATCTCTTAACAATGTACACATCATTAAGGAGCGTGAGGCAAATGCAAAGTAGAAAGAAGCCAAAGCTGAGCTCATAGAGGTAATATAACTGTATTGTTCTTGCACAAGGCCAGAGTGAAATAGACTGCCTATGGTATTATAATTCGGGGATGATGATGAAGTAGAAATAAATCAGAGTATGACAACTTTCAGGATGAACTGTGGATGGAATTACATTTTGCCTTGGAATCCATTAACATTAGAATAAGAAAGTAGATGAAAGTGCTACAAAGGTTCATAATTTAAGACGATCCTGATCATCAGACAAGCTGTACCTCGAAGCATCTCGAATGTTTAGATATTCAACTACAAAGTCTATAACTTGTTGTGCCTTCTAAATGTTGTTGCAGAAATATCTAAGGAGAATAAAATTTCTAACAACAAATAATAATCATGGAAGTTCTTCTATGAGAGGAAGAAGTAAATGTGGATCACAAATGGTTCTTATCAAGAACCGTCTATGATAGCAAACCGTTTGTGATATCCTATTATCATAGACAGTTTATATGAAGATCCGTTTGTAATAGGTGTTCAACATTGACACAACCTTACAGATGGTTCAGAAAGCCGACTGTGATGACATTTTTGAACCATCTATGATAGCCTTTTCTGTAGTAGTGTTCATGCACCATGTGGCTTAGTGGACTGCATCTTATTGAAGGCATAATTAGGCAATTGATGACTTCACTAGCTGCTTGCAAAACTAGAACCTTAGTTGCATGCAAAGACCATAGAGTGAGAGATAGGGCGCAGCTCAATGTATCTCCTTCGTGAGGACATGGTATCTCACCAACTCAAGGCTTCTTGTGCATGTTGCGGAGAGTGGATGCTAGGGAGCCAGCTGGCATGTGTGTGCGGTGACGGGCAATCCATCGCGGTGATGGCAAGCAGGCAGGGAAGGCAGCATAGCGTGAGTCATTGAGTGCTTGACCAGCTAAGTAGGATAACCAAAATAATAAATAGACAATGTGAGTCTCTCTTCTGATTTATGATTTTTTATCAATTGTAACTGTATAAATAGACTGAATAGAGATAATAGGCGATTTGTTTAATTGATTGGTGTTAACTTGTTAATAGATTTACAAAAGTTTGACAAGCAAACGTTGTGCAAGTATTTCTCAAATAGTAATGTATATTAGAAACCATCGAATCGATAAGAATACAACACAAGCTGTTTAATCTATTTATCTTAATTTATCCTAACTTTTTGTGCTCACCCTCTATTGTTTTTCTTGGCTTTACCGTTGGACTCTTTACAGGGAAATGATATCACTAGATTTGTCTAAAAAATACTTTCATATTATTATATTTTTAATAATTTTTGGTAACATGTAATTATAAAAAGTAAAGGTTAAAGGTGTGTATGGAGATCATATCGATGTCCAAAATGACAAGTAAACAAGAATAGAGGTAGTAGTATACTACACACATAAATAAAAAAATAGGAAACTACACTTAATTAACTGATAAATAAATAAAATTGGAAACTACACTTAATTAACCGATTAGGACATCACAAGCTCACACATGCAAGATTCAAATAATATACATGGTCCAATGATACACACCCGTGCACATGGACTTCGACAACAAGTGAATTCATTTCTTTCACAAATTAATATTTAATTATAAGAACAAATGATTTTTCCTAATGATTGATGTTTGCTAGTTACTAACTGCAGAGAATTCTGGAAGTAGCTAATGATAAGGAATAGAAGGAAATTTTGATGCCATGAGAAGGAACCAAGAAAGAAGGAATTATGCATGCGCTTGCCAAGAAAAGAAAGGAGAGAAAATCTGCATTCACTACTGCACATAGGGTCATCCCAGACGGTTTTGCGAACCGTCTGTGAGCAATTGTCAATGATGACTATATGTCATCAAAGAGAGTTTGGCAACCGTCAAGGAAAATATTCATCCTAGACATTTCCAATTTGGAACCATCTCGAATACGACCACATCCCAGACGATTCCAAATTGGAACCGTCTAGGATGAAGCAATATCACGCATAGCCCAATTTGGAACCGCTCGATGGGAGTCAGATCCTGCATTTGTTCTAATTTGGAACCGTCTGGGATGTTTATTTTCCATTATTTACCAATTTTAATTTATTGGCTAACCTCAGGAAATGCTAGCCATGCCCTCTGAAACAAAAGACAGTACACAGCATCACCATCATATTATTATGACATACATTTAAAAAATGAACTCCAATCACATGTTACACAACATGCAGCACATCCATTTCATAAATCAACTCAGATCACACATTACAACATATGTACAACTCATCCATTTCATGAATTGTCGGGACCCGGATTTGCAAATCCGAAACCCTCTGTGTATACTGCACTAGTCCATGATCACGCTAGTGCACACAGTGGAAACATAGATAAAATATCATTCCATACAACGAATTAACTAAGAAGAAACAAATTTTTATTAAATAAAGCAAACGACCTTATGGTCAATGTTTACACCATTATGCCTTAAGGGCTTAAGAAACAAAAACTATTGCAGCAGAAAAGATAACTTGAACCATTCGACATGCCACAGGCAATCGTCTGGGGAACGCCTTCCTAATCCACGTAGTCTTCATAGAATTCTCCTCATGAGATTCATTATCTCCTTCAAAGAATCGATCAACAAGGGCATAAAGCCGTGAGTACAAAGGTACTCAGAAGTCGTAGGGAATTGATGCAATATATTTATGCACGGCTTGACAAGGATGGCTATATAGTTCATTTGCGTAAAGCAAGAATTTGAATTGAAATACAATAAATAGATTGAAAGCATATTTATGAAAAGATAAATAAATAATCGTAGATCAATGGTAGACAACAAAACAACAGTGAACTCCCTGCTCACATCCCAACAATTCCACATTCCACATTTTATGAAACACTCTATACCCGTGTGAAATTCCGGGCTTGTCCATGATCATGACGCGCTATTGGAATAGTTTTACACTCTGCAGAGGTTGTACAACTTTACCTACAAGACATGAACATCTCTTTGTACAATCGATCTTAACACACTTCCTTTGGTGTGTCGCAGAGATATCATGACAAAGCCTTTACAATGCACTGCCTAAACTCTCATCGCCTCGCTAAGGTTTCACCTTTAGGGCCCCTCTACGCCTTTGCGAATCTACCCGCCCATCCCGAACCCACACCACCAACCGGCAAGACTCAAGGCTAGACATTGCAAATTAATCACTAAGTCCGTCCCATACCGCGGACATGTGGTAGTACTGCTTAGGCCCAGTTCTATGGCGCACAAGATTAAGTCCTGTTGTCTCGTGCAAGACATCCACATCCCAATGTGCTAGAAAGCACCCCTTTACTTCACGATCACTTGCCCGAGGGAAAACAATTGTTCAACCAAGACCAATGGCAAACCCCGCCATGGTACAACAAGTTTTACAACAGTGGCTACCGGCCACGATTCAATATCTCATTAAGTCAAGATTAACATTATTCAACATGTGACATGAATCCCAACGTATATGTAAGCATGTCTAAGCATAGCTACGATAACCCAATGTTGGTATAATGGTTATGTCCAACTAGTAATGTCCCAACCTAGGTTTAACAATGGATACATGGCATACAACGAATCAAGGTGGCATAATGTCAACTAGGCATCTACTCCCATTAAATAAACATTGATACGTAAATAGCATGCAAGTGTATAAAATAAATTACTTTGCAAACATAGGATCAATATGATCAAAGGTTACGACTTGCCTTGCTGATCTAATGCTGAATCTTGGTCTTCGAAGTCTTCGTTCGCTCCCTCGGAATTAGCGTCTACCGGAAAAGAAGCAACGAGACCAAATAAATACAAAACAGAGACTCAAACAAGCTCAAAACTGAAAATAAATGGCTCTGAAAGATAGATCTTGATTTTAGAAAAATTTTAGAAACTTGAATCGCCTCAATCGGAGTTCGTATGAGCGAGAACGGGCTTCTGGAAAATTAAATCAGAGAAAAAGGCTGGAAATCAGAAAATCATAATTTCTGGATTTATTTTTATACGGAAAATGGATTTATTGCGCAATCGCAGATGTCATCGGGTTCACGGTGGACTCGGTCCACCGCGCGGCCTCGGTTCATCGTGCACCCGGCGCACGGCTGACGTCATCGCCGACGTGGGCGGCTCGGCTGACGCGGTGGCTGACGCAAGCGGCCATGCCACGCGTCGCGCATCCGGCCACCCGACCAGATCGAACGGCTAGGAGCCAAGGATGCGGCGGAGGAGGCGTGGCGCCATCTGGTGCACTCGCAGACGATCGGACGGCTGGGGTTGGGCGAAGGAGGACGGCGGCGAGGATTACCGGAGACGGGGAAGAAGACGAGGCCGACGGCGGGATGGCGGCGGATCGGACCCGGGACAAGGCGGAACGGGGAGAGGATGACGCGGGGAAGGCGAAGGGACCCACAACGGCGGCGGAGACGCACCGGCGGCGAAGAAAAAGGCGGCGGAAGGCGTCGGCAAGGGCGGCGGACTCCAGCGAGCGAGAACTCGACGAAGGCGGTAGCTCGGGCAGCAAAAGAGAGGGCAAAAGAAGCGGCGGCGCGAGGGGAACCTCGGGAGGGGTGCGACAGCAGCTTTAAATAGCTCTGGAAGGCGTGCGGGGCAAGAACTCCAAGACGGCGCCGACGCGCACTCGGATACGGCGGCGGCTAGGGTTCGCAGGCGCAGCGACATGGCCGCATCGCGTCCGTCCACGCGTCGCGCATCGGACGGCCGTGGTAGAGCGAAGCGGGCCGGAGGGAAAAAGAATTGGGCCGGAGAGAAGATTCGGCCTGAAGGGTCTTTTGAAAAACAAAAGGTTTTCCGATTTAAGAAATTGCCAAAATTTCAAATAAAATCAAATAAATTCAAATAAATATCAAATAAATTCAGAAAAATCCCCAAAAATACAGAAAAATTCTTGAGTTTGATGAATAGTTTAGTCAAATTAAATCCTTCCATTAATAGAAAATTCAAATTAAGCTGGAATTAATTCAAGAGAATGCAATTGGTTTATTTTTGATTTCAAACATTCCAAAACTTCAATTTTTGGGATGTTAGAAACCTCCCCCCCTTAAATGGAATCTTGACCCCGAGATTCAGGCTGGCTAGAGAATAGGTGGGGAAACTCGGACTTCAGATCCTCTTCGCGCTCCCAAGTTGCTTCCTCTTCTGAATGATTACTCCACTGGACCTTGCAAAAACGGATGATCTTGCTCCTCGTGATACGCTCGGCTATATCCAAAATTTTCACTGGTTGCTCCTTGTAGGTAAGGTCCTCTTGCAAATCGATGGCTTCCAATGGCATTTGTTCCTCTGGCACACGCAGACATTTCTTCAACTGCGATACATGGAACACATCATGGATTCCGGCAAAAGACTGAGGCAATTCTAACTTGTAGGCAACCTCTCCTCTCCGTTCTAAGATTTTGAACGGTCCCACATATCTAGGGGCAAGCTTTCCTTTTACTTGAAATCTCTTAACTCCTTTGAGAGGGGTGACTCTGAGGTAAACATAATCATTGAGCTCGAAACTCAAATCTCTGTGACGATTATCTGCATAACTCTTACATCTCGCTTTGAGCTATCTTCAATCTGTCTCGAATTAATTGGACTTGCTCTTCGGCTTCTTGCAGTATGGCTGGACCAAACAATTGTCTTTCTCCTGACTCCTTCCAGTTGAGAGGGGTTCTACACTTTCTTCCATATAAGGCTTCAAAAGGCGACATTTGCAAACTGGCTTGATAACTATTGTTGTACGAAAACTAGGCATAGGGCAAACACTTGTCCCACTTGGCACCATAAGTTAAGGCACAAGCCCTTAACATATCCTCAAGAATCTGATTCACACGCTCAGTCTGTCCATCGGTTTGAGGGTGATAGGCAAGATCAACTCGAGATGAGTTCCCATGGCTTCGCAAGGACTCGCCAAAAACGAGAGGTAAACTGGGTTCCTCTATCAGACACTATCTTCTTAGGCACTCCGTGAAGACTGACGATCCTTGACATATATAACTCTGCTAATTTATCTCCTGCATAGGTAGTCTTAACTGGAATAAAGTGAGCTACCTTAGTCAATCGATCCACTATTACCCAGATCGAGTCATAACCTGCTTGGGTCTTAGGAAATCCGTAATGAAATCCATACCAATTTCTTCCCACTTCCATTTCGAATCTTCAATGGTCGCAATAATCCTGCTGGCCTTTGATGCTCTGCCTTGACCTTCTGGCAGACATCACAAAGTGCAACATACTCTGCAATCTCACGCTTCATACTAGGCCACCAATACCTTTCCTTGAGGTCTTGATACATCTTGGTACTTCCAGGATGAATGGAGTATAAAGTCTCATGCGCTTCCTTGAGAATCAACTCTTTAAGCTCTTTCTGATCTGGTACGCAAATACGCTTCTCGCACTCAAATAGTACCTTGTTCATCTTCAAGTGAAACTTGGGGCTTTTCCTTTCTTCATATTGCTCTTAATCTCCTTGATATCGGTATCATCAACCCGTGCTTCTCGAATCGATCTTCCAACGAGGGCGATTTCCAAAGTAGCTAAATACCCTTCCGAATCAATTCCAAACTAAGCTTCTGAAATTCCTTATAGAGGGCTGGCTGACTTTCCTTAATCATCAGAGTATTGCAGTAGCTCTTTCTACTCAAAGCATCGGCTACGACATTGGCCTTGCCTGGATGATAATGAATCCCAATGTCATAGTCCTTAATCAATTCCAACCATCTTCTTTGTCTCATATTGAGGTCGGCTTGGGTAAAGATATACTTCAAACTCTTGTGATCAGTATAAACTTCACAACGATTACCAATGAGATAGTGACGCCAAATCTTTAAAGCATGCACTACGGCTGCTAATTCCAAATCATGGATAGGATAGTTAACTTCAGGTGGTCTTAGTTGTCGCGAAGCATACGCTACAACCTTCTTATCTTGCATTAGCACACAACCGAGTCCTTGTCGGGATGTGTCGGGACCCGAATCTGCAAATCAAGACCCTCTGTGTATTCTGTGCCAGTCCAGGATCACGCTAGCACACACAGTCATACAGGGTTGCACATCACAGACATTCACAAGGATATAAGAATAAATAGTGCAAACATGTATATAAAACGAGTTGTACAACCTTATGGTCTCCTTACGATAAGTCACCACGCAGGCTTACATTATTCAAAACAAAGAAATAGCAATGAACATAAAAAGTCGTGGAAGCCTCCATCTTGCCACAGCAACCGATGGGCTTGCCCCTAGTTGCTCGTGTCCTCGACGCATTCTCCTCCCATACCGTGTAGTCTCCTCCACCGATGTTGGGGTTGATAAGCAAGGTGGGGTGAGTACACAAGGCACTCAACAAGTAATGCATGAATGCAAGACTATTACTATATGCAAAGCTTATTCCAATGGATTGGCTTAATTGATCCTTTTTTTGCATCAAGCAAAGCATTTTTAAACTAGTATCTTGTTTAGATTAAAGCAAAGGAAATGATATAAGTAATACTAATTTCAAATGGTTTTTCTTCAAGATTCTCGGCACACACTTTATCAGTTCATTTCCAACACCGCACACACCACCCTTCCATGTTTTGTTTATGAAAACTACCCTTGATCTGTAATCCCGAGCAATGCTCAATACCGTGAGCACGGCTATTCAATAGTTTTGACACTCTGCAGAGGTTGTACACTTTACCCACAAGATACACCGCCACCACATAGGTGATTGTCCGCAACAAAGCTTTTCAGAACTTCTACCTTAACTAAAGAACCTCTCCCAGATTGCCTTCACTATCACTTCCTCACACAGAGCCAAGTATAGGACCGCCAATCACCGTTGGATGGGCACCAAGCCGTAGCACAGTACGCTCCCCATACAGATACACCCCTGTGTCTTGTCACCCCGAGGTATCGAGGAAAGATATCGTAACCCTAGTCAACTAGGTCTGTCCCATGTCGACATGTGGTTGTACGGTTGACTCGCATCAAAGGCTTGCAAGGTGAAGTCCTTAATCACCAAGGCAAGACTTTCAACACTCAACAATGGCACACGGCCCAATGTGGCACACAGACTCACATCACTCAACAACCCAATGCCACACAGCCCACCGCACACTGCCTCTTGCCACTTGCCCCAGCCTAAATCATTTTCCACCCAGCTTGATTATTGTGCAACACATGCCCGCAATAACTCAATATCGATGCACGGAACCACACAGTTGTCAGTACCTCAATCTCCACATGTGGCATCATCACACCACTTTTCAAAATACATTCAATATGTCTTTAATCAATATTGTAGCATTTTTCCGAAAGATCATTCATGATTCGTTGCAAGGCTAAGCATCTACTCACGGCCTAGCCTCCGTGTTGGCACAATATTAACATCCAACTAATATAATCAAAACTTAGGTGACAATGATCTAGGCATACAATTAATAATTCAAGGTGGCATAACAAAATGGGTTGATTAACTACATTATCCCAAATTAATTTAAATTCATTTTAAATAATTAGCATGCATAGTTTCAAAGCATAAATTACATTTTAAAATCTGGGATCAAAATGATCAAAGCATCACTTGCCTTCAAAGAGCTGCGGGTCGTGTTCCGAAGCTTGGTCTTGAGCGACGAATTCTTCTTCGAAACCTTCCAGGTAAATTTGCGCTTCACGCTGCTCAAATAAAATATGCAATAAATAGCTAATACAGACGACTAGATAATCTCAAAAATTCAAATAAAATTCATCATTAAATAGATCACAATTTTATGAATTTTTAGAAATTTGAATCACCCAAATCCGAGTTAAAATGCAAAAGTTATAGTCATTTGAAGTTTTGAATAAAATCTGAAAATACTGAAATTAGAAAATCCGATTTTTCCAAATTATTTTTATACTTGAAATTCGCATTTATGACGTCAGCATGCCTCATGATGACGTCAGCACCGAAATGAATTTCCGTCGAAATATTTTATATATGAAAATATTTATGACGCGGCGATGACGCCAAGACGACACGCGGCACGCCCGCAGGCCGCCACGCCGCTGGTCTATGGACTGGGTTCACGGCTCGGCTCTGGTCTAGCGTGGACTTGGTTCACAGAACAGTGCAGACACGCGGCAAAATCCAGACCGTTCGCTAAAACCGACGGTCGATCCTCACGCCGCACCGCAATAAGACCGAGATGCGTCGACGACGCGCGTCGCGATCCGGTGATCACCACGCATCCGGTAGCGGCGACGCTCGCTCCACGCCCACGCGCCGCACATCCAATGGTCACCTAAATCCAACGGTTGATTCGCACCGACGCGGCGACGCCGATTTACTCAGAGCCACGCGGCACGATCGCGCGGGCGCGCCCAAAGCAACGGCCGGATCGGTCTCTCGCTCGTCAGCAACCACGCGTCGTGCGAGATTGGATGAAGGTGCGGCGCTACCACCGCCGCGACGCTCAAATCAACGGCGCGGATCCTAGGGCAAAACCAGATCTGAACTCAACCGCTTATATCCGATCCGACGGCTCAGTTACCGAGTCGTTTACTATTCACGGCTTGACGTGGCTCAATCCTATGCATACACTAACGATCCAACTACCGAGATGTAACCAAGTTACAGAGACTAGATCTAATCTCTACCGCTCAACCCGGATCTAACGGTCAAGATCTACTAATAGCCCTAATGTCCAGATCTAATCTCGCCGCACATTCTGGATCTAACGCCTATAATTTAATCCAAACGTAAACAGAGAAGTGGATACGTGGACTCACCAAAACCGAGCGATGAGGATCGGACGGCGGCGGAAGTTGGCGAGGTCAACGACGGCGCGAAGGAACAGTCGCCGAGCGAGGAAGACGAGGACGCCGGCGGCGTTGCGGGCGTTCCGACGTGAAGAAGTGGCGCGCTCGACGCGTCTCGACGAGATCGGTACCCGGTGACCTCAACAACGGCGGAAGTGGACCGCGGCGACGCAAACGACGGAGAACGATGGGCAGCAGGGAACAACTACGGCGAGCTCGCTCAGCGCTAGAGAGGGTCTTGGCGTGCGTGCAAGGTGTCAAAAGACGCGGCGAGAAGAGTTACGCGAGGCGCTACTCGGTGCACTTTAAGGGGCCTCGACGTGCGCGCTATGTGGCGAAACAAGCGGTAACGGTCGGCGGCGTTAGCTCGGTGATCTCGCGAGACGGCCGACGTGGCGCAATCTCGACGTCCCGCGGATTGATCGGATGGCTCGCGATCGCTAAACGACGTGGCACACGCGCAAGCGTTCGATCAAGATCGAACGGTTCAGCCGGGGCGGCGTTAGGGTTTCGGCGCGGATGGGCTGGCGACGCGCACAGTAATGGGCTCGGCCCATTACTGTTCATAGCCATTTTTAAAACCTTTTTCAATAAAAATAATTCTAGAAATTCATTTAATTCATTTGGGACTTTTAAAATAGCAGAAAAATTCTAGAAAAATTCCAGAAAATACCTTGAGATATTTGGAACTCAAATAAAATATTTTCAATAAAACTTTGCTAGAACTTATACATTATTTAATTGTTTTCAAGGAAGGCTAGTTTTGAGTAATTCCAAATAAATTTCGATAAATTCTCAAGAATTCACAAAATCAAAAATACTCTCAAAATTTAAACTAGAGCAAAAATTAGGTGTTACAAACCTCCCCCTTAATGTAATCTCGCCCCGAGATTCGTGGTTGTCTACAGGAATAGGTTAGGAACTCCTTCTTCAGATCTTCTTCACGCTCCCACGCCGCTTCACTTTCCGAATGGTTGCTCCATCGAACTCGCAGTAAACGTGTTGACTTGTTCCTTGTCTCTCTCGCCCATTATGTCCGTAATCTTCATCGGATGTTCTTTGTAAGTCGATCTTCTTGCGGCTCAATTGTCTCTAACGGTGTTTGCTCTTAGGTACTCAAGACACTTCTTCGATTGAGACACATGGAATACGTCATGCACTCTCGCCAAAGACGGCGGTAACTCTAATCGACACGCAACTTCACCCTTGCGGCTCAAGATTTTGAATGGTCCGACATACCGGGTGTAAGCTTCCCTTTGCATGGAACCTTCGACTCCTTTGAGTGGTGTTACTCTAAGATACACAAAATCTTGGGTTCAAAGCTTAGTTCCTGCGACGGTTGTCAAGATAACTCTTTGCCTCGGATTGTGCAATCTTCAATCTTTCCCGACTGTGGTGATCTCAGGCTTCCGCTTCTTGAAGAATGTCCGTCCGAAAACATGTCGTCACTGTCTCATTCCAATTCAATGGTGTTCGACAGACCTACCATACAGAGCTTCAAATGGAGACATTTGTAAGCTCGCTTGATAATCGTTGTTGTAACTAGACTCAAAGATAAGGCAAACACTTGTCCCATGAAGTGGAATATGCTAAGGCACATGCCCTCAACATATCCTCCAATATCCGATTGACTCTCTCGGCTTGTCCATCCGTCTCATGGATGGTATGTCAGATCAAGTTCAAACGAGTCCCCATTGCTTCATGAAGCTTACCCTTAACTGGAGGTAAATTGGGTACCTCGTCCGACACTATCTTTTGGCACTCCATGTAAAATGCAATTACCGACATATAAAGTTACGCTAACCGGTCTCCTAATAAGTGGTCTTTATTGGTATGAAATGTGCCACCTTAGTTAAACGATCTACTATGACCCATATGGAATCATATCCACTTTATGCTCGGGCAATCCGTTATAAAATCCATACCAATTTCCTCCCATTTCCATTCGGTATCTTTAAGGGTTGTAATAGCCCTGCTGGCCTTTGGTGCATAGCTTTGACCCTTTGGCATATGTCACATAATGCAACGATTCGCGACTTCTCGTTTCATGCTTGGCCACCAAAATTTTTCCTTCAAATCTTGATACATTTTCGCACTTCTGGATGAATTGAGTACTTGGAGTCATGGGCCTCTCCTGCACTAATCGCTTCAACTCCTTTTTGTTCGGCACACAAATGCGCCCTTTAAACCACATAGTACCTTGTTCATCCAGCTTTAAAATCTTTTGCTTTGCCTTCATCCATTTTGCCCTTAATTCTTTTGATCTTATCATCATCTTTACGCCTTCCCCGATCCGATCTTCCAGGTAGGTCTTACTTCCAAGGTTACTAGGAATCCTTTTGGTACCATTTCCAATTCTAGTTTCGAAATCCTTACACAATTCTCGCTCGACTTGTTTCCAACAAAGATATTTACATCGTGGTTCTTTTCGCTCAAGGCGTCGCCACCACGTTGGCTTTCCCGGGTGGTAGTGAATTCTACATTATAATCCTTGATTAACTCTAACCATCTTCTTTGCCTCATATTTAGGTCACTTGTGTGAAAATATACTTAAGGCTTTTATGATCGTGATATACTTCACATCTATTTCCGATGAGATGATGACGCCATATTTTTAGTGCATGCACTACTGCAGCTAATTCTAAATCATGAGTCGGATAGTTCTCCTCATGTGGTCTCAATTGCCTCGATGCATAGGCAATTACCTTCCTATTTTGCATCAACACGCATCCCAATCCTCGACGCGATGCATCACAATAGATGTCAAAGTCTTGGTGAACGTCTGTAAAACTAATACAAAGCCGATGTTAACCTCCTTTTCAATTCTCAAAATTCTTCTCACACTCAGTGTCCATAAAATTTCTTTTCTTTTTCAATAATTGCGTAAGAGGTCTCGCAATCGTAGAGAATCCTTCAATGAATCGACGGTAATACCCGCCATTCCAAGGAAACTACGGATTTGGGTTACCGCCTTCTACTGCTCCAATGTAAAACCGTTTCCACTTTCTTTGGATCTACAAAGAACTCCTTCGCTATCATTATGTGTCCAAGAAATTCCACCTTATCTTTCCGTAAATCACATTTGCTAAATTTCGCAAACAACCGTTGTTCCTCAACTTTTCAAGGACTAGCCTCAAGTGCTCGCGTGCTCTTCTCTCGCCTTGGAATAGATAAGGATGTCATCTATGAATACGACGATTTAACTTATCCAAGTTTTCCATAAAACCTTATTCATTAAGTTCATGAAATATCTTTGGTGCATTTGTCGGACTAAAAGGCATCATCTTGTAAACTCGTAGTGTCCATATCTTGACGAAAATGCGCTCTTGAATATCCTCGATCGGATCTTCACCGATGGTATCCTCGATCAAGATCAATTTTGGAGAATACTCCGCTCCTCTCAATCGGTCAAACAAATCATCGATCCCGGTAGCGGATACTTATTCTTTATCGTCACATCATTGAGTGCACGATAGTCTATACACATCCTGAAACTTCCGTCCTTCTTCTTAACGAATAAGACAGTGCTCCCCATGGCGATGAACTAGGTCTTATAAATCCCTTTTCAGCAGCTTCTTCAATTTGCTTCTTCATTTCCACCAATTCCTCTGTGGACATCCTGTAAGGTCTCTTAGCTATTGAGCTGTCCTCGACTAGTTCTATCACGAACTCGATATCTCTATCCGCGGCATTCCGTAAATCTTCCGGGAAAACATCCGGATATTCATTGACTATGGAGACTTCCTCTGTCGTGTGAGCCTTCATGCCGTTGACCATCAATTGTCCATCTCATCATGGTTTCGCTTCAAACTCAATTTTCTTTCCATCCGGCTCTCGACCGATATGACTCTTTTTCCGTAGTCCATATCGCTTTGTGATCGGTTAACCAATCCATTCCCGTGATAACATCCAAGGTTTGGGTATTAAGGACGATTAAGTTCGCTAGGAACTCAACTCCATTAATTATTATTCCTACCCCGTAACATCCTACTTTAGATCGGAGTTCGATCCGAGGATTGACTATGAGCACACATTTAAGATTCACTATTTCCATATCATTTTGAACAGCAAAATCTCGGAAATAAAAGAATGCGAAGTTCGAATCAAATAAAACAAAGATGGTAATCGAGTTTACTAGAACTTACCCAAGACAACGTCCGAGGCGCTCGACTTCATCTGCCGTGATGTGGTTGACTCGCCTCGTGCGTTCCTTGGGATGGAGTCGCCGTTGATGCCCCGCGGTTCATGATTGGTGCGGAGTCCTTGCCGTGTGTTCCCTGTGTTAAAGCGAACCGGGTGACACCTCCTTCTTAGGGCGCTTGTTGGCAAATGCCCCATTTCATTGCAATGATAGCAACGCCTTCCCACGGCCGAGAGGTTCCTCCACTGCGCTATAGTTCGGCCGAGTCGAACATTTTGACCCATCGGGCGATTTGCCGGCAGTGGTGCCTGTCATTGCCTCTAGGTGGTACCGAATGAGCTGTTGGGGTGCCGCCTCTGCCTCGCTGCCCCGACGACCTCCTTGTTGCGCCATTCTGCGCTTCTGTTGTCATCCAACTCTCGGCGCTTGTCCTCTAAGATCGTGGCTTTGTTAACTAACTCTTGAAAGTCGTGGAATGTGGGTGATCGGCCCCACTGCAACCTCGCATTCAATCCCTTCATGAAGCGGGATTGTCCGCCTTATCCGTAGCCACGCCCTGCCGTGCGTAGCGTGCGCTTGGGTGAACTTGTTCGTAATCGCCATCGATCGCCGCCTTGCTTGAGGCTTCGAACTCCTCCTTTTAAGATCCATGATACCTCGGTACATGGTAATCGACGGAAGGCCGAGGTGAATTCCTCCCATGTGATACTCATGGTCCTCATGAGTCTGCGCAGGTTTTCCCACCATTCTCGCGGCAGTCCTTCGAGTTGATGAGAGGCATAGAGTACCCTCTCATGTCCTACACATTGTAATGTGCGCTTCCTTTCAATTGTCCTTAGCCAATCGTCCGCTTCGGTGGATTGGGCGTTACGAGAAAGTGGGTGGACGAGTTCTCATAAACTCCGGCAACTGGAGTAGGGTGTGGTCCATGGTTGCCCCTGTGTTGAACATTCGCAGCAGCTTGATTGGATATCTCGCCGCATGGTTTGAACCATCGTGGTCATGAGTTGAGTCCGGCTGTCAAAAGGCTCCTGTGTTCTCGCATATCGACTGCGGTGGTTGAGGAATCGCTCTTCATTCGGTTGTCCGTCTCGTTAGCTCCACTTCCACTGGCTCCAACATTTCCACGAGTCCTCACCATCTGCTGCAAGCTTCAATGGTTAAGAAAAGAAGAAAGCATAGACAAGTAAAAGAACTTATGTGGGGAAACAGTGTAACTTAAATTATTTAGCCACTTTATTGATATAATATAAAGCAAGATGGTTGCTCACAAGTGCCTAAGGGCAATGCAACACATACGTGACACTCACAACCAAAAGCAAGTAAGCAAACATAGGAATCCATGACAACTCACACCTAAGGGTAACTCAAACAAAGACGCGACTCGGATATTCGAGTCTCGACACTACACTCTACTAGACTCGATCACTCATCGAGCCAACCCGGCCGCGGCTTCCCGAGCGCGTACCGTGCGGTGCTGTGGCATTGGGGCGAATCGGTCTCGTGACTCATCGCGCGGGTGCAAAAGACCCCATCGACTCTGCTGGTCCCGGCCGCTCGCTCGTGATCGGGCGCCTCTGCTCCCGCTCCTCCGGATCTGGATCATGTAACTCAGGATGGTTGGGCTCGGGTCCATACAAAGCCATCTCCAACTCCCGGATCTTCGTATGGCATGAGCTAAGTTCTCCGGTGTTGGGTTCTTGCCTCTATAACCTCGTCGCTGGTCCTCTGCAACTCCCGGATCGTCTCGCCCAAGGCGCCCTCCTGGCGATGACGTACCTTGCCAGTGGGTGATAGTGGCGCCCTCCTCCACAAGCTCCATCCTGTCCAAACGATTGTCTCGACGCGGATGGTGGCGGAAGACGGTGCCTCTAACTCGCGGAGTAAGCGCGGGCAATCGCCGCATCGCTCGACGCGACGTCTCCGAATCCCGGCCTCGAAGAAGACCTCCGGCGGTGATGTAGATAGGACGACTCGCCTCGCCCTCTCCCGAGCATACATCGTGATCTTGACGCCCCAGCGACGCCAAGTCCCGCCTGCACTCACCAAGTCCCTCGATGCAATGGTCGGTCAAAACCTCCAAGCAATCGCATCATACGCCATAACTCCATGGCGATCCTCCGGCGCTCTCCATAGGTATGGATCATCCTCATCCGCCAAAACAAACCTTGTTTAAATTAAATAGAGAATAATAAAAATTCAAAGATAGGTATGAATAAGGGAGAAGAGATAAGTCGAGATTTCTTTGACATTCTTGCTCAAGTTGATTAGGTCTTTAGAAAATAGTTTTCACCCTCCTAGGCACAACCAAACTAAGGTCAAGGCCTACAATCACCGCTCGATACCACCTCTGTCGGGACCCGACCGCAAATCCGACCCTCTGTGTATTCTGTGCGATCCCAGATCACGCTAGCACACACAGTCATATACAGGTTGCACATCACGAGACATTCACAAGGATATAAGAATAAATAGTGCAAACATGTATATAAAACGAGTTGTACAACCTTATGGTCTCCTTACAGATAAGTCACCACGCAGGCTTACATTATTCAAAACAAAGAAATAGCAATGAACATAAAAAGTCGTGGAAGCCTCCATCTTGCCACAGTAACCGACCGGGCTTGCCCCTAGTTGCTCGTGTCCTCGACGCACTCCTCCTCCCATCTTGGTGTAGTCTCCTCCACCGATGTTGGGGTTGATAAGCAAGGTGGGGTGAGTACACAAGGCACTCAACAAGTAATGCACAAATGCAAAGACTATTACTATATGCAAAGCTTATTCCAATGGATTGGCTTAATTGATCCTTTTTTTGCATCAAGCAACATTTTTAAACTAGTATCTTGTTTAGATTAAAGCAAAGGAAACAGATATAAGTAATACTAATTTCAAATGGTTTTTCTTCAAGATTCTCGACACACTGACTTTATCGGTTCATTTCCAACACGGCACACACCACCCTTCCATGTTTTGTTTATGAAAACTACCCTTGATCTGTAATCCCGAGCAATGCTCAATACCGTGAGCACGGCTATTCAATAGTTTTGACACTCTGCAGAGGTTGTACACTTTACCCACAAGATACTGACCGCCACCACATAGGTGATTGTCCGCAACAAAGCTTTTCAGAACTTCTACCTTAACTAAAGAACCTCTCCAGATTGCCTTCACTATCACTTCCCTCACAGAGCCAAGTATAGGACCGCCAATCACCGTTGGATGGGCACCAAGCCGTAGCACGTACGCTCCCCATACAGATACACCCCTGTATCGTCACCCCGAGGTATCGAGGAAAGATATCGTAACCCTAGTCAACTAGGTCTCGTCCCATGTCGGACATGTGGTTGTACGGTTGACTCGGATCAAAGGCTTGCAAGGTGAAGTCCTTAATCGACCAAGGCAAGACTTTCAACACTCAACAAAGTGGCACACACCCAATGTGGCACACAGACTCACATCACTCAACAACCCAATGCCACACAGCCCACTGGCACACTGACCTCTTGCCACTTGCCCCAGCCTAAATCATTTTCCACCCAGCTTGATTATTGTGCAACACATGCCGCAATAACTCAATATCGATGCGGAACCACACAAAGTTGTCAGACTCAATCTCCACATGTGGCATCATCACACCACTTTTCAAAATACATTCAATATGTCTTTAATCAATATTGTAGCATTTTTCCGAAAGATCATTCATGATTCGTTGCAAGGCTAAGCATCTACTCACGGCCTAGCCTCCGTGTTGGCACAATATTAACATCCAACTAATATAATCAAAACTTAGGGTGACAATGATCTAGGCATACAATTAATAATTCAAGGTGGCATAACAAAATGGGTTGATTAACTACATTATCCCAAATTAATTTAAATTCATTTTAAATAATTAGCATGCATAGTTTCAAAGCATAAATTACATTTTAAAATCTGGGATCAAAATGATCAAAGCATCACTTGCCTTCAAAGAGCTGCGGGTCGTGTTCAAGCTTGGTCTTGAGCGATTTAATTCTTCTTCAAACCTTCCTAAATTTGCGCTCACGCGCTCAAATAAAATATGCAATAAATAGCTAATACAGACGACTAGATAATCTCAAAATTCAAATAAAATTCATCATTAAATAGATCACAATTTTATGAATTTTTAGAAATTTGAATCACCCAAACCGAGTTAAAATGCAAAAGTTATAGTCATTTGAAGTTTTGAATAAAATCAAAATATCAAATTAGAAAATCCGATTTTTCCAAATTATTTTTATACTTGAAATTGCATTTATGACGTCAGCATGCCTCATGATGACGTCAGCACCGAAATGAATTTCCGTCGAAATATTTTATATATGAAAATATTTATGACGCCGCGATGACGCCAAGACGACACGCGGCACGCCGCAGGCCGCCACGCCGCTCGATCTATGGACCGGGTTCACGGCTCGGCTCGGTCTAGCGTGGACTTGGTTCACGTAGCAGCTGCGTACACGCGGCAAAATCCGCACCGCTCGCTAAAACCGACGGTCGATCCTCACGCGCACCGCAATAAGACCGAGATGCGCGGCGACACGCTCGCGCAAGATCCGGTGATCGCCACGCACGATCCAGCGCGGGCGACGCCGGGCCCACGCCCACGCGCCGCACATCCAATGGTCGGCCTAAATCCAACGGTTGATTCGCGACCGACGCGGCGACGCCGATTTACTCAGAGCCACGCCGCGGCGACGATCGCAGCGGCGCGCCAAAGCAACGGCCGGATCCGGTCTCGCTCGTCAGCAACCACGCGTCGTGCGAGATTGATGAAGGTGCGGCGCTACCACCGCCAAGACGCTCAAATCGAACGGCGCGGATCCTAGGGCAAAACCAGATCCAACTCAACCGCTTATATCCGATCCGACGGCCAGTTACGGAGTCGTTTACTATTCACGGCTTGACGTGGCTCAATCCTATGCATACACTAACGATCCAACTACCGAGATGTAACCAAGTTACGAGACTAGATCTAATCTCTACCGCTCAACCCGCATCTAACGGTCAAGATCTACTAATAGCCCTAATGTCGAGATCTAATCTACGCCGCACATTACGCATCTAACGCCTATAATTTAATCCAAACGTAAAGAGAAGTGGATACGTGGACTCACCAAAACCGAGCGATGAGGATCGGACGGCCGCGGAAGTTGGCGAGGTCAACGACGGCGCCGAAGGAACAGTCGCCGAGCCGAGGAAGACGAGGACGTCGGCGGCGTTGCGGGCGTTCCGACGTGAAGAAGTGGCGCGCTCGACGCGCCTCGACGAGATCGGTACCCGGTGACCTCAACAACGGCGAAGTGGACCCGGCGACGCAAACGACGGAGAACAAGATGGCGCAGCAGGGAACAACTACGGCGAGCTCGTTCAGGCGCTAGAGAGGGTCTTGGCGTGCGTGCAAGGTGTCAAAAGACGCGGCGAGAAGAGTTCTGCCAGACGCGCTACTCGGTGCACTTTAAGGGCCTCGACGCGCGCTACTATGTGGCGAAACAAGCGGTAGCGGCCGGCGGCGTTAGCTCGTGATCTCGCCAGACGATCGACGTGGCGCAATCCTGGACGTCCGCGCGGATTGGATCGGATGGCTCGCATCGCGAAACGACGTGGCACACGCGCAAGCGTTCGATCAAGATCGAACGGTTCAGCTGGGGCGGCGCTAGGGTTTCGGCGCGGATGGGCTGGCGACGCGCACAGTAATGGGCTCGGCCCATTACTGTTCATAGCCATTTTTAAAACCTTTTCAATAAAAATAATTCTAGAAATTCATTTAATTCATTTGGGACTTTTAAAATAGCAGAAAAATTCTAGAAAAATTCCAGAAAATACCTTGAGATATTTGGAACTCAAATAAAATATTTTCAATAAAACTTTGCTAGAACTTATACATTATTTAATTGTTTTCAAGGAAGGCTAGTTTTGAGTAATTCCAAATAAATTTCGATAAATTCTCAAGAATTCACAAAAATCAAAAATACTCTCAAAATTTAAACTAGAGCAAAAATTAGGGTGTTACAGGATGCATCACAGAATATCTCAAAATCCTTTCTATTATTTGGCAGAATAAGCACTGGGGCAGTTGTCAAACACTGACGCGGGCGGCTCGGCTAAAGCGGTGGCTGACGCAAGCAGCCACGCCACGCGTCGAGCATCTCGCCACCCGACCAGATCGGACGGCTAGGAGCCAAGGATGCGGCGGAGGAGGCGTGGCGCCATCTGGTGCACTCGCAGACGATCGGACGGCTGGGGTTGGGCGAAGGAGGACGGCGACGAGGTTTACCAGAGACGGGGAAGAAGACGAGGCCGACGGCGGGATGGCGGCGGATCGGACCCGGGACAAGGCGGAACGGGGAGAGGATGACGCGGGGAAGGCGAAGGGACCCACAACGGCGGCGGAGACGCACCGGCGGCGAAGAAAAAGGCGGCGGAAGGCGACGGCAAGGGCGGCGGACTCCGGCGAGCGAGAACTTGACGAAGGCGACAGCTCGAGCAGCAAAAGAGAGGGCAAAAGAAGCGGCGGCGCGAGGGGAACCTCGGGAGGGGTGCGATGGAAGCTTTAAATAGCTCTGGAAGGCGTGCGGGGCACGAACTCCAAGACGGCGCCGACGCTCACTCGGATACGGCGGCGGCTAGGGTTCGCAGGCGCGGCGACATGGCCGCATCGCGTCCGTCCACGCTGCGTCGTGCATCGGACGGCCGTGGTCTTGCGCGGCCGGCCGGGCCACGAGGTGGAGCTGGGCGGGCGCGCAGAGCTAAGCGGCCGGAGGGAAAAGAATTGGGCCGGAGAGAAGATTCGGCCCGATGGGTCTTTTGAAAAACAAAACGTTTTCCGATTTAAGAAATTGCAAGAATTTCAAATAAAATCAAATAAATTCAAATAAATATCAAATAAATTCTTGAGTTTGATGAATAGTTCAGTCAAATTAAATCCTTCCATTAATAGAAAATTCAAATTAAGCTGGAATTAATTCAAGAGAATGCAATTGGTTTATTTTTGATTTCAAACATTCCAAAACTTCAATTTTTGGGATGTTACATGAATCAACTCAGATCGTACATTACAACATATGTATAGCGCATCCATATAAGAATTGGATTCAGAAGTACAAATGACAAATTCACAGCACAAGGCTCGCAAATTAATCCGAATGCATGGTAAGTAACAAATTCAGAACTCATCAGTTGAACCCTAAGTGCCATATGCCCTTTGGATTTAAGACCTCACGCATCAAGAAGGCACAGAGCTGTCCTCGAATACTTAGCAGGTCATCCTGTTCCAATGCAGATTCAGTGCATTACCAACCCTATCGATGAGAAGAGTAAAGTCTTAAGTGTATATAAATTGATAAGTGGAGACAATTGTTGCAAGATTGACAAACCTCCGTGACATTGGTCTTTTGTGAACCAACGAGGAGTGCCATGTTGTGGCAAACATAGAATCCACATAAATCAGTGCCCTTTGGCTACTGGTGGCACTGCCAAAACATAATAGGTTAATTAGTTCCGAAGGTATTATTATGGAGTGCGAAGGATTATTGCGTACTATCGGATACCAGAAAGTTATAAGTATACTTTACAGTCGTTGGGCCCTTCTTGTGTGGCCCTCCACGAGCTTTGTAGACAGCGAATGATGCATCGAGTAAACCTTTGATAGGCTTCAAGTCGTGGGTGCTGCCCTTTTTGGAATCTGTAACATTCAAAATTTTAGCATTTCAAAATTTTCCCTAAGTTTTTTTAAATTTTTTCGTGAATTTAAATTTGAGCTCTCAAGTGCAAGTAAATAATTTGAGTCAAAATTTCAAATTAAAATGAGTTCAAAATAATTTATTTGGGTTCCAAATTCTTAAAGCGATTTTTGAGATTTTTCTTGGATTTTTCCCAATTTGTTTGCTATTTATTTTGGTCTTTTCTTATTTTTCTGGAATTTACCAAAAAGAAAAATCTTTTTCTTTCTCTCTCTGCGCGGGCCGTTTCCTTCCCCGCGGCTCATCTCCCTCGCGTTGGCTCGGTCCGTTTCCCCTCGCGCCGCCCGTCTCCTCTCCATTCCGCGGCCCACTCAACCGCCAGCAAGACAAATTTAACCGCCGATCGCCGCCACTCAAGAAACCCTAGCCTTTGCAGATCCGAACCGCATCCACGTCGCCTCTCAGAGTCCACTCCTAGCACGCCTCCCAAGCCGCCGGTGCACCCAGCTCGAGATTTCCCGCTCCGTTGTCTTCACGCACGAGCTCGTCGAAGCCTTTCGCCGCGTCGATCTCCGCCTCCGGTTGGTCTCCGCCGTCGTCGTTAGCTCCTATGCACTACCTGCGAAGCCCTTTTCTCGATTTGCCGAGTCTCGCGCCCGATCTGGTAAAGTTCCGCCGCATGCCGTGCCTTCTTCCTTGCGTTCGGTGAGTCGAGCCGCCGTGCATCGCCATCGTTCTTCTTTGCCAAGACGTGGCCATCTGATCGCAAATGTGCATGCCAGATTCTGCCACGTCGTGGTCACCGCGGGCTCACTTTTGTGCCATCCGATCCAACCGAGCCGCCGAATACGCGACGCGTGGCACGTCCGTGTGGCCGCCTGCGTCAGTGTCCACCTCAACCCACGTCGCCCCGCCTCACGCCACGTCAGCGCCACGTGGCAGCCATCTTGCTTTGTCTCCATTGCCGCGTTAGCCGCCGCGTGGTAGCCACGCGGCTGCCACGTCCGCCCTAGCCTCCCGCGTGGCACGCCACCTTAGCCAATCTGCTGTGTCACCTTGAGCCGCCTCGGTGCACCCGGTTCACTGTGGACCAGCCACTGACGCGTGTGTCCCACGTGTCAGTGACATTTAATTTTCTTTTTTGATTTTTTGGAAAATCCTAAATTCCAGCCAATCAGATCTTGCCACGTGCCAAATTTTTGATTTTTTTGAATTTCTGATCCGAGGAAATTCCAGGAGCTCGTTCTCCTTCATTCGAGCTCCGATTCAAGTTATTCAAATTTATAAATTCATATAAATTCATGATCTATCTTACAGTACCATTCTTTTCAATTTTTCAATTTTGTTTGAATTTTTTTATTTATTTGCTCTCGTTTCGCGTGTAGACGACGTAGTCGAAGTTCAAGCAAATCAGCAGTCAGAGGAAGAACTAGCAGGAGGCAATGAAGGCAAGTCTTCCTTGAACATATTGATCCCAAATTTTATGAAAAGCTTATGTTGTTTTAAATTATGCATTCTTACTTTATGCAATGTACTTTAAATATAGTTTTAGGGTTTAGTTAAATGTCAGCTTTGTTATGCCCTCATTGACATTAATCATGATGAACCTTTGCCACTGTAACACCCTGAGATTTACTCTAATTTAAATTTTGGAGTATTTTTTATTTTTGAGAATTTATTAGAATTTAATTGGATTTATTCATTTTTGACCTTTCTTGAATTTAATTAAATTCATGTTAAAATTTGTGCGAAGTTTTATTGGAAATATTGTATTTGAGTTCTAAATGTTCCAAAATATTTTCCAGAATTTTTTCAGTTATTTTTGCTATTTATTTTGGCTTATTCCATTTACCCGATTTATTTTAATTCGAAAATGATTTAAAATTGAATGAATAGTGTTGGGCCGGCCCAGCACTGTGCTTAGCCCGGCCCAACACCCCCAAAACACTCTAGCCGCGCGCCGTCCGATTCCGATCGAATGCTCGCCGTTGCGCCGCGTCGCCAAGCGTGGGCAGTCATTCGATCGAGTCCACGCGGACGGTTGGGATGGAGCCACATCGTCTCTTCTTCATGAGATCACCGGAGAGGCCTGGGCATTGATGCCCGTGAGTTTCGTCGGCAGTTTTCATGCACGTTGAGGCTCTTTCAGCCGTGTCGGTTAGCACGCTCTGCAGAGGACCTCAAGACGCTTCTTTTGACTCTTTGCACGCACGCCGAGACCCCTCCAGGCGCCCGTGCGAACTCGGCGTAGTTGCTTCCTCTCGCCGCCATTGTTTTTGCTTTCTCTCATCGTCGTCCAAGCTGTTCCGCCATGCTCCGACCCCGTCCCGAGTTCGCCGAAGGAAGCCGCGTCGATTGGATCACTTCTTCACGCCAGAGGATCACCGTAGCGCCGTCATCTACGCCGTCTTCCCCAGATCCGGCAGCCTGCTTCACCAACATCGCCGTCGTCTTCACCGAGCTCCGTCGACCGTTCGATCGCCATCCAACCATTACAGTACGTCCATGTCGCTCTTCTCTATTCTAAACCTAGCTTAGATCGTAACCGTTGGATCGTTTTTGGACGCGTAAGATAACGCCGCGTCGCTTGGTTGCACAGTAAATCGCTCGGGTAACGTGCACCGTTGGATCGGATCTAAGCGGTAGAGATCTAGCGTTGTCGTGTAGTTTTTGCCGTAGACGTTCGATCGTAGATGTGCGGCTGAGATGCGTGCACACGTCGGCCATTAGCCGCTTCGCCGATTGAATCGGCACCGTTCATTTTTCAACGTGTGGATGGGATGGCGCCGATACCTCGCCGAATCACGTGCAGACGCGCGCGCACGTTGACTGAGGCAACGACCGGATCTCGGCATTGATTCAAATTGACCGTCGAGATCTCGCCGCGTGTCTGCACGGAGATCCAAGTGTCGCCAGTGCGCGTGGAGGCGACCGCTGGATCTGTAAGGACCGACGGATGGTTGACGCGTGGTGCACGGTCTCCGAGGCGTCGCCAAAGCGAGCTACGCGTGAGATCTGGCCGTTGAATTCTTTGACGGTCCCGATTGCGCCGCGTGGCTGAGATCTGACCGTTGGTTGAGCGATGGCCGAGATAGTGACACGTGTTCGTGCACGAATCTCGAGGCAGTCGGCTGACGTCATCTGGTGGGGTCAGGTGCAATGTTTCGTGGACCGTGTCCACCGTGGACCAGAGCTGGTTTATGGACCCAGTCCATAGACCGAGGGGACGTGGCAGCACCAGAGAGTGCCACGTGTCCCCTAACGTCATGCTGATGCAATAAATCAAGTTTTCAGTTGAAAAATAATTATATTAATTCGGTTTATTCTTTTTAATATATTTGCAAACTTTGAAAGGCTATAACTTTTGCATTTGAACTCCGATTGGGGTGATTCCAGTCTCTAAAAAATTTGTAAAATTGAGATATTTTTAATGGTGAATTTTATTTGAATTTTTGTGGTCATTTAGTATACTGTTTTGGTTATTTATTGCATATATAAATTTTACGCGTAGACGCAAATTTTCCGGAAGGTTTCGAGGAAGAGTTCATAGCTCAAGACCAAGCTTCGGAACACGACCAACAACTCTTTGAAGGCAAGTGATGCTTTGTCCATTTTGAACCCTGTTTTTAGAATGTATTTTGCTTTGAAATTATGCATGCTAAGTTAATTAAAAATGAATTTAAATTGATTTGGGTAATGTAGCTAATCCACCCATATTGTTATTTCCACCTTGAAATTACTATTTGTATGCTTTTAAATCATTATCGCCCTAGGATTATTTATATTTGTTGGATATTAATATGATGCCAACACGGGAGGCTAGACCGTGATTAGATGCTTAGCTTTGCAACGGGTCATGTATGATCTTTCGGTAAAATGCCACAATATTGATTAATGAAATATTAAATGTATTTTGGAAATGGTTTAATGATGCTACGTAATGAAATTGAGGTACGGAGACCTGTGTGGTTCTGTACCGATGTTGAGTTATTGTTGGCATGTGTTGCACAATAATCAACAGGGTGGGAAATGATTTAGACTGGGGGCAAGTGGCAAGGGGCTTTGTGCCAGGTGGGCCTGTGTGGCAATGGTTTGATGAGAGTTGTGAGGCTGTGTGCCAGTGTTGACTGAAGGAAGTCTTGCCTTGGTCAGTTAAGGACTTCACCTTGCAAGTCTTTGAACTGAGTCACCCGTACAACCACATGTCTGATATGGGACAGACCTAGTTGATTAGGGTTCTGATATCTTTCCTCTGATACCTCGGGGTGACAGTATACGGGGTTGTATCTGTGTGGAGGAGCGTACCTGTGCTACGGCTTGGTGCCCATCCAACGGTGTTGGCCTGTCCTATACTTCGGCTCTGTGTGAGGGAAGTGATAGTGAAGGCAATACCGGAGAGGTTCATTGGTTAAGGTAGAGGTTCCTAAAAGGCTTTGTTGTGGACAATCATCTGTGTGGTGAACGGCTGTATCTTGTGGATAAAGTGTACAACCTCTCCAGAGTGTAAAATCTATTCGAATAGCCGTGTCCGCGGTATTGGATATTGCTCGGGGATTATAATCAAGGGTTAGATCTTCAAAAATAAAATGGGGAAAGGGTGGCTGTGTGCCAGTGTGAAAATGAATTATTAAGACTATGTGTCAAGTTTACGGAGAAGAACTGTTTAAAGAACTTATTACTATTACTAAAATGTTTCACTGCTTTTAATCCAAATAAATTGATAGTTTAAAAATGTTGATTGATGCAAATGAGCCAAGCCAATTCTTTGGAATAAGTCTTGCATATAGTAATAGCAATGCATTCTGTGCATTACTTGTTGAGTGCCTTGAGTACTCACCCCTCCTTGCCTATTGACCCAACATCAGTGGAGGAGTCTACGCCAGTTTGGGAGGAGTACGTTGAAGATCCGGACAATTAGAGGGCAAGCCCAGTCGGTTGCCTGTGGCAAGATGAAGGCTTCCACGAAGTTTATTTGCTTTCCGCTGTTATCTTTTAATACTTTGATAATGTAAGCCCTGCGTGGCTGATCTTATGTAAGGAGACCATAAGGTAGTACAATTCAGTTTATATAAAAGTTTGCACTATTTAATATGGTATCGTTGTGAATGTCTGTGATGTTCAACCCTGTAAAGACTGTGTGTGCTAGCGTGATCCTGGACTAGCACAGAAAACACAGAGGGTCCAGATTCTCAGAATCGTGTCCTGACAGTTACCCTAGATGACACTAGCTATTTTAGTTAGTGATAACCAGTAGATTAGCATGGGACGATAGAACTGCTTAGTCCAGCTTAAACGTTTTGGTATTATGCCATTATGGGAATCATTTCAAACATTGTTGAAACTTATTTGTGATATCGCGGTAATTGGTGTTGCTGCTGTTATTTAAATGAAATAAAGTGGAAAATATAGTTTAGACCAGGGCAGATGGATGTTTGGCGGGTGCAGAAAGCACGAAACCTTGGAATGTGAATGTTCCACCCTAGTCAATTAAGGACTGAAGCATGTGTTATCATGGACCAAGCACTACCGTACAACCACAAGTCTATATGGGTACGACCTGGCTAAATAATTTGTGCGTCAGGTTATTAGCCTCGCCAGTTGGTAAATGCCAGATGATGGCAGGCGCAAGAGGGGGCTTTCGACTGGGCAGCTAGAACCCATCGGCGGTGAAACCTTAGCGGGTGAGGTTAATGGTGGAGTTGTACATTGTAAAGGCCTTGTCATGATCTCTCTACCGACACACCAAAGGAAGTGTGTTAATTGCATGGCAACAAGAGTCGATCATGTCTTGTGGGTAAAGCTGTACACACTCTGCAGAGTTAAAACTACTTAAGTAGCCGTGCCCACGGTCAAGGGCAGGCGAGGTACGCTTGCACATTGTAGATTTTATGGTTTTGTTTTAAATGAAACTGGTTGTTTGGGAATCCGTGAGAAGATGGAACTCTCGGGTTATGGTTTGGCAGATGGAGCCAGTTAGGTAGCTAGAACCTGCTTTAGTTGTCAATCAAATTCAATTACTATGCTATTTACATTTTGGTCAGATGATGCTTCGTGAAATTACTATTGGTATTTACAGTTAAACTTTGCTTTGTGCTAAAAGAGCCATATTATGCCTTCAATTGTTTAGCCTTGTATATATTTATCATGCATTATGTTTCCAAGACTTGCGGAGTACATTTTGTGCTCACCCTTGCAACATCCCCAACTTTTCACAGAGGAGTCCACAGAAGCCGAAGGTGACTACGAGTTCTATGCTTGTGGTTATGATGAAGGCGATCCAGAATGCTAGGATGCGTACCCCAGTCGATTGCCTGTTGGGCAAATGGATGGGCTTATCCTGCTGCTGTTATTTCATTTCCGCTGTTTCTTATTGAACTCAAGCCATGATGCTTCTTATTTGTAATAATTGGCCATAAGGCTAATACTCTTTTGCTTAATTAATACTATATGCTTCGTGATATGGATGTGTTATCATCACTATTTCTACTGTGTATGCTAGCTTTTCCTGGACTAGCACGGGTTATACACAGAGGGTTCGGATTCGGAAATCCGTGGAATCAAGGTAAATTACCTGGTTCTGTCTCGGTATAATTACGAGTAGAACCCAGTGAAACCTACACAGGTATGTTGTCATGGTCACTGAACCTAATTTTGAGGTGCGATATATAGTACAAATCAATCAGTATAGCATCTGGACGAAGCATTTACCCCGGGTTGTGGGTAAAAGTATGAATTTTTTTCTGAATGATCCAGCATTACTTTTTCCACGTACTCGTGGACGACTCGTAAATTCTCGTCCATGGTTTGCTTGGACACCATGTGCGGGTCGACGAAACCCACCGGTTATTCCCTTGCTATTGCTTCCATGATCATGTATCTACATATACAAAATCAAGCATAATATATATATGACATTTATCGGTGTGGCATAAATGTAAACAGTGGTTGCACACACATAGATTGTCCAGCATCTGATGAGTGAGGCGTCGAGCGCTTTGAGGTTTTGGGCCAAGGGGATTGGCGCGGCAGTGGGCTTGGCGCAGCAAGGGGGTCGGCCTATCCCAGATGGTTCTGAGCTTGAACCGTGTGGGATAAAGTCATCCCAGACGGTTCAAGCCCATAACTATCTGGAATTAGCCAGTTTTTTCATTAATTATAATACATACATCTCATTAATTATAATACATACATCTCATTAATCAATACATCTCACTAATTATAATTAATGCATATCTCATTAATTTTAATCAATACATCTCACTAATTATAATTAATGCACATCTCATTAATTTTATTAAATACATCTCACTAATTATAATTAATGCACATCTCATTAATTATAATACAGGAACACTTGAAATAAACATGACGACCTCATCACAACTCCACTTGCTTATTCTTTTGTATAAAAATTAGCCCTTCACGATGATCAACATGTGTGTAGCTAGCTTCCTCTCGTTGGTCTTCCTAGACCGTGACACCGGTACCAATAGGAGGCAACTCGTCAAACTGATTGTGTTTTCCTCATCTACCACATTCTCGACTCTAACAATCCTCCTTTTTCCCTGAAGAACAACGTGGCGCTTCTTGTTGGACGGGTCGGTTACATATAAGACTTGAACAACTTGGTTAGCAAGAACAAATAGTTTGTCTTGGTATCTGACACGTTCGAGGTCCACAGTTGTGACGCCGTACTTGTCAACCTTCACCTGCTATAGGTTAACCTAATGGCACCGAAATAAGGGGATCTTGAATAGTACGTAGTCGAGCTCCCAAATTTCCTCAATGAACCCATAGTACGAGCTCCTCGTCGATCCAGTAGTATTCAGCGCATCAATTTGAACACCGCTGTCCTGGTGTGTGCTCTTCATGTCCTGATCTCTCGTGTAAAATGTGTAACCATTTAAGTCGTATTCTTTCCATATTATAACCGTAAATGCTGGCCCTTTTGCCAACCATGTCAGTGTATCACCTAACGAGCTTCCAATGATGGGTTGTCACTCCTTGAACCATCTGTTGAACTGAATGTTATGCTGTCTGATGATCCAATAATCCTGCCGTGATGAATTCTCTTACCGTAGCCAGTTCTTGTGCTCGTCCATATACAGGGCTACAACAGCCATGTGTTGCAAAACTGTGAATTAGGCTTTAGCGCACGCAACCGGATCAGACGTGATTGCTTTCCTTCAGATGGTCCCAATGCCCAGGAGCCTCTCCTCATGGTGGGATCGAGACACACCTATTGGTTCGACCTGAGCCATGTAATCCATGCAGAATTCGATGACCTCTTCAGTTGAATAACCTTCGATAATGCTACCCTCCGGTCGAGATCGATTCCATACGTAGGACTTGAGAATTCCCATATACCTTTCGAACGGGTACATGCTACATAGGAACACAGGCCTGCACATCTTTATTTCCCTCACAAGGTGAACAATGAGATGGACCATGATATCGAAAAACGAAGAAGGGAAATACATCTCATGATTACATAGAGTTATACCACCTCAGCCTGCAGAGCATCTAGTCCTTCGAGATCGATGACCTTCTGAGCAATTGTGTTAAAGAAATAACATGGCCTTTTGATTGTCTCCCGTACCTTGCTCGGTAAAATAGTTCTAATTGCCACAGGGAGTATTTGTGTCATAAGCACATGGCAATCACAGGACTTCATGCCATTTAAACTCAAATCTTGAATCGAAACAGGTATCTTCATGTTCGACGAGTAACCGGACGGAACTTTCACACCAAGCAAGCACTGGCACAGTTCGGTTCTCTCAGCCTTGGATAGAGTGTAACAAGCAGGTTTGCAGTATGTTCGACCTTTATCGGTCTCTTTCGGTGCTAACTCAGGTCTGATGCTGAAGGACCATGTGGAGGTCCATCCATGTTTGTGATGAGTATTTGACTTTATTTGAGCAAGGTGTGCTCAAGTTTGAGTTTGATTTGGATTGATTTTCAGAATGAAGCAATTTGAGTTGTCTCTGCCAGGAGTGGCAGTACCGGTCGTATGGACGCGGTAGTGATGAGTTGGATGGTTTATTGCACATCTTTGTGGGCATTGCTATGTGAGGAGTTTCCTTGTCTTTGATGGTTGCAGGGCGACGGTGCTAGGTCATGGTGAGGCGAAGGATGACCGGGACTAGGCGAGGAGCGTCGGAGGTCCAGACGGTTGGGAGATCGCCGGAAGATGATCGGAGATGGAGTCCGGGCAAGTCAAGAAGACAAGGAAAGGAGTTGATGCTAGCTAGATGCCGCGTGGATCAATGAGGGCCGTCGGATTGAGGTCTAGTTCATAGGTTAGAGGGTCTAGGTAGTATGCTTTGAAAACCATGCAAGAAAACCCGGTATGTGTGTGAGTTTTGGGTTAGCCCTTGCATGGATATGTGTGTGGGTTAATCCTAGCCCTTAGATGAGTGCTCTAGGGTTGAGGGACTCATCCAAGGGTGGTAGGTGGCCCAAGAGTAGTATAAATAGGGGTGGAGGGTTAGCCTCCTTCCCTTGAAGGTGTTGAGGTTTTTGATGCTCATTTGAGCTTTGCCCACATGAATGTGAGGCTTTGTAACCTCTCCTTCCAGAAATGAAAGTTTTATCCATCCACCTCTGAATTTATTTTGCGCATTTACATTATGTCTTTACTTTACGAAATTTAAATTCAACATTTACTTTCCTGCAATTACATTCCCGCAATTTACTTTCATGTAATTTGGATTTGCCTCCCCTCCTTCTAAATGCTGCTGATCTTGGATGTTTTGAGTGTGTTCATATAGTTTTACATCTCTTTTGCACTCTTGGATTGAGTAGAGAACATCTTTTCTTTCAAGTTCCAACTTTATTCTGAACTTGTTCTTCGCGCAGTAGTCAGTGTATGATTTTTGTAAAAATCTAGAAAAATACTTTTTGAGTGATTCTTCTTGGAGGAAGTGCGCGACTCTGATATCCACGTGTAGAAAAATTTTGGAGTTCACTTGTTGCACCGTTTGGGCGCCATGACGTGAAATCCAAGCCCCAAACTTTCTGCTCGAAGTTCTTGACCAGACTGTGTTCTTCGATTTTTCATGTTTTTATGAAAGGCTTTTTAAGGAGAAATTTGGTGGAGTTCTTCATAACTCTGATGCTCATAGGGAGAAAAAGTCTCAAAATTTTGTGAGCTACAGAAACCCACCAACCTCCTGTGCAAATTGAGGACAAGTTCTGGAAATTCTGCTTTTACTTTTCTGAAAGTGACTTTTGTGATTTGAATTGATGTCCTTTCTAAAAGCAAGAGTTTGAATTGATTCCTCTTTATCTTGGACACTAGACAACCAGGATTGTGACTCAAAAATCCCCACATATTTTATGGTACTTATCCATGCAAGCTTGGGGTACACATAGTTGTCTAGTTTTTCGGGTTTTTCACAATTCCTTTTGAGCGATCTTGTCGAGGTTTTTGTTAGAGTATCTTGTGGGAATTTTTATTTGCGACCATTCACCCCCCTCTTTTCTCCATCTCGGTCCTTCAATTGGTATCAGAGCCGGTTCTGCTCTTTCTAGATCTTGACCGGTCTCAAGAGCCATGGCGACGGACAAATGTTCCACCAAGCCTCACATCTTTAATGGAGTTGATTTTCCTTTCTGGAAGTCCCGGATGGAGTCATACACTGCCCAGGGCTACCTGATATGGCAGAAGGTGAAACTCCCGTATGAGGTTCCTGCTGATGAAATTGTCACGGCCATCAATATGGTTGACGTTAAGGCAAATGCTAAGGCGAGGAACATTCTCATACAGGTCTTAGCCATGTGAGTATGATAGATTTCTCACCTTCGCTCCGCTCACGAGATTTGGGTAACCCTCATGCTTACCATGAGGGCTCTACTCAAATCAAGACTGTGAAGCCGGACCAGTTCAAGCGCGAGTACAACAAGTTTGATCAACGCGCTGGTGAGAGTCTCGACGAGTGTTTTGGTCGGCTTACAAAGATTTTGAGCGTCCTCCGAGCAGTTGATTGCATATACCCTGACTCGGACAATGCTCGGCATTTCTTGACCGCACTCGACCTTCGGGTTTCGGAGATGAAGGTGACCACCATCAAGGATACCACCGACTTATCGACTCTGACTCTTGACGGGCTTTATTCCCGCCTCAAGACTCATGAGATCGATGTTGTCTCTCGGAAGACGAAATCTCAGTCGATGGCTTTGGTCACCGATCCCATTGGATCTTCTTCTTCTGATCCTTCTATTGGTTTCTCTCTTTCCGCTCTTTGCGAGCTAAGCGATGACCAACTGGAAAAATTTCCAGAAAATGAGCTTGCTCTTCAAGCTCGCAAGTTTTCTCATGCATACAAGAGGGTGAGAGAAAGGAAGAGAGGTGGCATGATCACCTGGTTCGAGTGTGGTGGCCCCAACCACATTCGGGCGAACTGTCCCAAGCTGGAGAAGGGCAAGAACGACTACACCGACAAGAACCGTAACAATGTAACATCCCAAAATTTGGCTTATAATTTCGCTCACGTGCATTTTTGTGATTTTCTGAATTTATTGGATTTTTCCAGAAATTATCTAAATTTATTTTAATTAAGTATATTGAACCTTTGGTGAAAACTAAATATATATGGATAAAGTTAATATAAAGTTTTACCAAAATATTTTATTTGGAGCCGAGAATGTCTCAAAGTATTTATGAGAATTTTCTCGATTTTTCCGATATTTTAATTACTTAAAATAGATTAATCTAATTTCGGAATTATTTTAAATCAAAAGCTTTTGAAAATCGAGTGAATAAGATCGCCAAGCCCAAAGCCCGCCTTGTGCGCTTGTGCCCATTCTGCGTCGCGCCCGTCACCGCTTTCGCCGCCGCTGCGGTGACCGTTGGATGAAGATCGATGGTCGCCTCCTTTCGCGAAACCCTAGTGCCGCGAGCCGTTGGATCGAGATCAAGTGGTCGGGACGCCAGCGTTGTTTTGGTAAGTTTAGATCTCGTCCGTTGGATTTGGAAAGAGCGGATCGGATCGTATCGCTCGGATCTAATCTTGGCGCTCATCTTGGATCGGACGGTCTCGCCGTCGTCTCCGATTCGGTTTCGAATCCGCCGCCGCTTGCCGCCGCCGCGCGTGATTTAGGTTTCCTTCCGCGGCGCATGCCGAGGCTATAAAGCCGCGGCCGCACTCCGATGTTCCTCGTTCCTTGCGCAGCCAGAGCTCTAGCCTCTTCGCTGCTTTCACGCCATCAACGCCGAGAGCTCGCCGTAGTTCTTTGCGTGCCACCGCGAAGTTTTTGCGCCATTCGCGCCGCCGAGCATCCTCCCGCCGAATCGGTTCAGATCCGAGTTCCTCGCGCCGTGTCGCGCCGAGTCGCCCCTTCTTCGCCGAGTCGCGTCGAACGCCGTTCGGGTGGTCGTCTTCCTCCGCTCGGTGCAAGCCCGCCGCCGTGTCTCGAAGCCGGCGCATCCGCTGGATCTTCGCCAACCGCCCAGATCAAGCCACGCCGCTTCTTCATCGGTGTTTCGCTCCGTAAATTTCTAATCGTTAGATCCGAATAGACGATCGGGATTTAGCCACTTAGGGGTAGATCGGTGGCGTCCGATCGTCGCGCGCAGATGCGCCGCGTGTCGAGCATCGGCACGAGCGGCGTCGCGCCAATAATCGATGCGCGCCGCGTGTCGGGCGCGTGGTGCGAGGCGCCGTGGGCCGCGTCCACGGTGGACCTGAGGCGGTTCCGTGGACCGAGTGCCTGGACCAGGCGACGTGTCAGCGCCTGATTGGTCCGAGTCAGGGCTGACGTCAGCGTTGCGGAATAAAGATCTTTTCCAATAGAAAAATAATTCAGAAAAATCAGAAATTCTATTTTCTGTATTTTCAGTATTTATTCAAACTTCAAAAGGCTATATCTTTTGCATTTTAACTCGGATTTGAGTGATTCAAATTTCTAAAAAATTGTAAAATCAATATCTATTTATTGGTGAATTTTATTTTATTTTTGGAGTTTGTTTGCTCTCTGGTTTGGTGTTTATTTGCTATTTTGGCATCGTTTCGCGTAGACGTTGAACTGCTCGGTGATCCGGAGGAAGATTCGTCGCTCCAAGACCCAAACTCAGATCAAGACCAGCACCTACTCCAAGGCAAGTTGTGCTTTGATCATGTTGCACCTAATTTTCACCAAATCGCTATTTTGTCTTTTAAACTTTATGCATGATATTTTATGTGTATAAATGATTTCAATTAATCTGGGAATTAGATAATATGCCTATTTGAATTAAACCATACCTTGTCAATTATATGCCATGATCTATTTGTCACCCTAGGATGTGGAATTATAGTTGATAATCAACATGGGCTAGTTAGATCGTCATAGATTGCTTAGCCATGCCACATCATCACATGTGTCCGAATGTTGATACTTAATCTTGATTAATGGAATATGGAACAATGTTTATGAATTGGTGTGTCATGTGTTGTCACACAATGATATCAAGTTGTCGTGGCGAGGAGGTCACACATCGGGATTAAAATGTTGATGGCATGTGGTGCTTGGTAATCAACTGGGTGGTAATGATTTTAGATTGAGGCAAGTGGCAAGGGCGGTGTGCCAAGGTGGGCCAGTTTGGCGGGGTATGTGGAAGTCTTGCCTTAATCACTTTAAGGACTTAACCTTGCAAGCCTTTGACTGAGTCTCTCTTGCAACCACATGTGCGGAATGGGATAGCCTAGCTGAATAATTTGTGAAACCTAGATTTGATCGTCGTGGTGAATAGTGAGTCCCGGTTACGTTTAACTCACATGGCGCAAGAGGGGGGCCTGTTGTGGTGGTTTAACCCTTGATGTTGAAACCTTAGCGAGCAAAAGATTGGGTCTAGGTGTAGCATTGTAAAGGCTTTGTTATGATCACTCGCCTTGGTGGTGTTTGGTTGTATCGTGTGGGTAAAGTGCATAACCTCTGCAGAGTGTACAATCTATTCGAATAGCCGTGCTCACTGTGATTGGGCAATGCTCGGGAATTACTGATTAAGGGTTAGACTTTTGTTAAACAAAACTTGTTGGGATGGCAAGGTGCCATGGAAAGTGGAAAATTAATTTAGGATTGGAAACTTGGTGTATTTGAAATCTGAATTTATTAATTATTGATTTGTTTTATCGCTTTCCAATCTATTTATTGTATTCTTGTTAAATGTCTTTATTGCAAAATACCCTTACTAGCCATTCCTTTGGATTAAGCCAATCATATAAAATATTAGACTTGCATTGTTGTGCACAACTTGTTGAGTGCTTTATGTACTCACCCCAACAACAACAACTTCAGAAGAAGAGGAATCTATACCATTCATGGAGGAGGATTACTTGGATGCGAATGCTTAGGGTCCGAGCCTCGTCGGTTGCTCGTGGCGAATCGAGCGCCACTGCGCTTATTCTATTTCACGCTTCTCATTGATACTCTTTTTAAGCCCTGTGAGGCATTATTCATGTAAGACAACAGTTATTATTAATTAATGAAGTTTATGCTATATTTCGCTGTGTGTGACTATGATAGCATCTATGTTGAGCCTGTGTGCACTAGCGTGATCCTGGACTAGTGCGGTATACACAGAGGGTCCGGATTTGCAAATTCGGGTCGCGACAAACAAGAAGCCTCCAGTTCGTGAACCGGCGCGCGAGAAGAAGTACCGCAACTTCTCCAAGAACAAGAAGCTCTTCCACCGCGTCCTCGCCGCGCTTGACGACATCAACCTCTCCGACACGGAGACATGGAGCGACGAGGGCGAGGATGATCCGCAAGAGAAGAAGGGCGGCGACGACTTCTCCGGCATGTGCTTCATGGCCGACACCAACGACATCAGCGACTCGGATGAGGTACCCTCCTATGACCAGCTCAACGAAGCTTTCTGCAAATTAGGAAAATTTCATGCTAGAGCTAGAGCTAGGTGTACGGAGCTTGAGAAGGAAGTAGGTACCTTGACTCGGGAGTTAGCTTCACTTAGATCTTCTCCCTCCCGAGTCACTGATGATTGCTCTTTGTGTGATGCTATTCTTGTGGAGTTGGAGAACCTAAGGACCATACATGATAGTGTGCTTGCTGAACTTGATGGTCTTAGGTTGAAGAATGCTAGCACTAGTTCTATTGATGCTATTCCTGTTGAGGCTAGTTTTCTTCATGCTCACTCCACTCCATCATGTGCTAATTGCCCTAAATTGCTTGCCGAAATTGATGCCATGAGCGAACACCTTAGAAAGCTTTCTTCTAGAAATGATGAACTTGAATTGCATGCTTCTAAGGACCCAGTCAGCTCATGTGAGGGCTGTAAGCAACTAAAACTTGACAATGATGCTTTGAATGTCAAGTGTGATCAACTTGCTAAGGATTTACTAGTTAAGTCACAAACGGGTTGCTTGCTGTGTGTTGGGGTTAAGGATGATGTGGATCAAATCCATGTTGAGCTTAAGAAGAAGTTAAAAGACCAAACCCTTAGGATTAGAGATGCTCCTTGCGTTTCTTGTGAGGCCCTCAAGATTGAGGCGATCGTGCTAAGGAACAAAAGCACGTCTTTGAGAGATCTTCTCTTCTCAGTTCTTCTTCTTCCTCTCCTTCCCCTTGTTCTTCTTGTGCTTCTTTCTTTCAAGATTGCCAGTATCTTATGAGCACTCTCGAGAAGTGTGTTGGAGGCAAGAAGAAGCTCAATCTTATTCTGGACCAATCCAAGATTAGTAGATTCAATCAAGGTCTAGGATTTGATCCCTTGGAGCACGCTCGGGCGCATCCTCCCACCATTGTGCGTGGCTCCAAGAGTGGTGAGATTGTGGTAGCTCCCAGAGCGAGCACCACCAAGTTTAGGTCTGCTGGGGTTTTCCATAGGACTTCTGACCAGAAGGGTGTTACTCCTATTTCTTCTGCCTCTAGCAAGGTGAAGTACACATGCACCTTCTGTAAGAAGGATGGTCACCTAGTAGATTTCTGCTTCAGGCGCGCCAAGATCACTCGGCATGAGCGTGTTGCTGCTCTTAGGGGTATTCAGGGTCATCCCCAGACTTTGAGTGCTCCTAAGACACACACTGCTTCTAGACAGGTTATAGAGTCGCCTGTTTTTGGGCAGCATCCAGGACTTAGTTTTCATGCTAGTTCTTCGAGTTTTAGTCCTGGAGCTGTTCGTAGTTAGTCTTTCCGCCGTCCTCTTGATATTCCTCGTTTTTCCCATCGATGTAGATATCAGCGGCGTGAGGTGTTTTCCGGTAGGAGATCCAGGCAGCCTTACTGGGATGGTCCAGCTTTTGCACCACAGTGTGCCAACCCAGTTTTGACTCCTAGATTATCTACCAGAGTTGCTCCTGATCGTGTGAGAGTTGAGCTACTTTCTTGGCTTCCAAATCAAGCAGACTCGGGAGGGTACTTTCTTGCATCAAGGCAAATATACCCGTGACCTCCTGAGGCGCTTCGACATGTCTGATGGGAAGCCGGTGATGACTCCTATGGCCACCACTTCTGTCCTCGAGCCCGATGAGGATGGTGAGCCTGCTGATCAAAAGGAGTTTCGGAGCATGATCGGCTCCCTCTTGTACCTCACTGCTTCGAGGACGGACATACATTTTGTTGTGTGTCTGTGCGCTCGATTTCAAGCTTCTCCTCGCGCCTCTCACCGCCAAGCGGTCAAGCGCATCTTCAGGTACCTTCGTGCTACCACTGATTATGGTATTTGGTACTCTTCGTCTTCTTGTCTATCTCTTAGAGTCTTTTCCGATGCCGACTTTGCTGGCTGTAGGATAGATTGGAAGAGCACTTCTGGCACTTGCCAATTCATTGGCACTTCTCTTATTTCTTGGTCATCTAGGAAGCGATGCGGGTTACAGTCCCACCGAGGCCGAGTATGTTGTTGCAGCCGATTCTTTGTCAGAGCAGTGCTCTGGATGAGATCGACCTTACGGGACTATGGGTTAGAGATAGAGAGTGTGCCACTTTTCCGTGACAACACTTCAGCTATTTGCATTGCTAAAAACCCAAGTGCAACATTCCGGACCAAGCACATTGATATTAGATATCACTTCCTTAGAGACCATGTGGAGAAGGGAGATATCGCGCTCGATTCAGAGAGTGACCTTGATTAGCCGATATCTTCACCAAGCCTTTGGATAGCTCCACATTTGTTGCCTTGAGGAGTGAGCTTGGAGTCGTGAGCCCTTACGGCCTTTCGTGAGGGGGAGCTGGTTTGTATATTATGTATTATATGTTTTCTTTCAGCTTAGCTTTTCTTTTCTTTGTGTTTCTTTTGTGTGACTTTGGGCTTGTTTTCTTGAGTTGAGTTCACTCACTTAGACTTCTGGCATGCCTTCCATGGACCTCTTGTGCTTTAGGTTGCTATCATGCGTGATTAGCTGTTCTCTCTTCTCTCTAGGTTGAGTTCCCTCACGCCTTATAAGTCTAGCGGTATTGGGCCTCCTGGGTAGACAGGTCTGTGTGCACTCCTTAGTTGGGATCTAGAGTCACTTCCTATGTCATCCTGGGAAGATAAGAGCGAGTCTAAGCCGTAGTGAGTCTCTTCTATCTTATCTATGCTCAATAGCCATCCTGCTTTTGCGCTTTCTCGGCTTCTTCTCCTCATTCTGTTTTTCCGGTTGTTATTGAGTTCATTCGGGTTTTTTTATGCCTAATCTTGATAATAACTCAACTTTAACCAGATTTGAGCTTAAAATTGATTCATTTGTTGAGGGGAGTTTGGGAATCTGTTCATGCATTGCATTTAGATGCATTTTCTGCTTTATGAGCTTTGTCTATTATGCAATTGATTTCTTCTTCATGCTATACACCATGCTACATCATTTGAAGAAAATCACTAGCTTAGGTATGTCCAAGTTCATTTAACTTGCTAAGCTTAAAAATGAAATAAGCCTTAAATGAAAAACTTGATGAAACTTGTTGCTTTTACTTGCTAGGTTTCTTCTCTAGAGGTTTGTGCCATAATTTGAGAAATTTAGGAGTTCTCTAGAGTCCCTATAGCAACTTGGGTGAAACTAGTTTGATCCATGCTAGAGTCCTTCAATTGCTCATGAATCATTGTGCCAAAAAAAATAAAAATTAAACAAAATTGACTCTTCTTGTGCACATATGACTCAACACCTTGCATTCACAAGACCGCTTCTCATTGCACTTGGGATGAACTTGGAATACATCGTGTTTGACCTAGACCATCCTCTTAAGAGTTCATCTTGAGATGGTCGCATACGGCTTGAGTCAATTGGTTGTCAAAAGAAAATGCAAATAAATTAAAAACAAAGACATATGTGGGTAAAGAATGCAAATAATGTCAAACATTTGCACCCCGCTATGTCTTGTATGATGATAAATCAAAATTTGCATTAAGTGATAAATGAGCCCGAAGGACCTTGTATGCTCTTCTAGATTCCCCAAAGTGTTGAGTAGGTTGAACTCTAGGTTTTCCTTTTTATCCTTAGAGTGGCTATTCTTCTATTTTTGAAACTAAAGCTAAGTGTTGCACTTGTCTAATCTTGCTAAAAATGAAATATTCAAAACTAAGCTCGTATTTGCACTTGGACATGTCTTAGTTTAGTCATCTTCTGAAATTGACAAGCTTGGTGTAATATCCTTCCATTTTGATCAATTGGATAATCTTCAAAGCTCTTTCGATTGCATTTCATATATACATAAAAAAAATTGATGCCTATATTGCCAAAAGGGGGAGAAAACGTAGAAAAGGCATCACTAAAATGATAAAAATGTGAATGCTTATTTGGTTATTATGATCTTTGTAAAACTATGCTACTACTACTGTTGGATCATAATCTCATAATCACATTTGACATGTTTAGTTGGATTTTAGAGTTTTTGTTGAAAACTTGCTCTTTCTTAAATTTAACTCTAAAATCTAAATTCCTCTTCGTCAACTTGGTCATGGTTCTAATTTCTATCTTTGGACCAAGTTTGACTTTGCAACTAAAAATTGCTTTCTTCTTCATTTTCTTCAAACTCAAATTTATGCCTTTTGTGTGGTTTGTCAATATACTCATCAAGGGGAAGATTGAAGGACCATGTGGAGGTCCATCCATGTTTGTGATGAGTATTTGACTTTATTTGAGCAAGGTGTGCTCAAGTTTGAGTTTGATTTGGATTGATTTTCAAAATGAAGCAATTTGAGTTGTCTCTTCCAAGAGTGGCAGTACCGGTCGTATGGACGCGGTAGTGATGAGTTGGATGGTTTATTGCACATCTTTGTGGGCATTGCTATGTGAGGAGTTTCCTTGTCTTTGATGGTTGCAGGGCGACAGTGCTAGGTCATGGTGAGGCGAAGGATGACCGGGACTAGGCGAGGAGCGTCGGAGGTCCAGACGGTTGGGAGATCGCCGGAAGATGATCGGAGACGGAGTCCGGGCAAGTCAAGAAGACAAGGAAAGGAGTTGATGCTAGCTAGATGCCGCGTGGATCAATGAGGGCCGTCGGATTGAGGTCTAGTTGATAGGTTAGCGGGTCTAGGTAGTATGCTTTGAAAACCGTGGAAGAAAACCCGGTATGTGTGTGGGTTTTGGGTTAGCCCTTGCATGGATGTGTGTGTGGGTTAATCCTAGCCCTTAGATGAGTGCTCTAGGGTTGAGGGACTCATCCAAGGGTGATAGGTGGCCCAAGAATAGTATAAATAGGGGTGGAGGGGTAGCCTCCTTCCCTTGAAGGTGTTCAGGTTTTTGATGCTCATTTGAGCTTTGCCCACATGAATGTGAGGCTTTGTAACCTCCCCTTCCAGAAATGAATGTTTTATCCATCCACCTCTGAATTTATTTTGCGCATTTATATTATGTCTTTACTTTACGCAATTTAAATTCAGCATTTACTTTCCCAAAATTTACTTTCATGTAATTTGGATTTGCCTCCCCTCCTTCTAAATGCTGCTGATCTTGGATGTTTTGAGTGTGTTCATATGGTTTTACATCTCTTTTGCACTCTTGGATTGAGTAGAGAACATTTTTTCTTTCAAGTTCCAACTTTGTTCTGAACTTGTTCTTCGCGCAGCAGTCAGTGTTTGATTTTTGTAAAAATCTATAAAAATACTTTTTGAGTTATTCTTGTTGGAGGAGGTGCGGGACTCTGATATCCACGTGTAGAAAAATTTTGGAGTTCACTTGTTGCACCGTTTGAGTGCCATGAGGTGAAAACCGAGCCCCAAACTTTCTGCTCGAAGTTCTTGACCAGACTGTGTTCTTCGATTTTTCCTGTTTTTTCTGGAATGCTTTTTGAGGATAAATTTGGTGGAGTTCTTCATAACTCTGATGCTCACAGGGAGAAAAAGTCTCAAAATTTTGTGAGCTACAGAAACCCACCAACCTCCTGTGCAAATTGAGGACAAGTTCTGGAAATTCTGCTTTTGCTTTTCTAAAAGTGACTTTTGTGATTTGAATTGATGTCCTTTCTAAAAGCAAGAGTTTGAATTGATTCCAATTTATCTTGGACACTAGACAACCAGGATTGTGACTCAAAAATTCCCACATATTTTATGGTACTTATCCATGCAAGCTTGGGGTACACATAGTTGTCTAGTTTTTCGGGTTTTTCACAATTCCTTTTGAACGATCTTGTCGAGGTTTTTGTTGGAGTATCTTGGGGAATTTTTATTTGCGACCATTCACCCCCGCTCTGTTCGCCATCTCGGTCCTTCAAATGCCCATATCTACCAAGTCAAGCCATGCGTTGATACCGTCCTTTATTTTACCCTTAATGTTCAGTAAGAGACCAATCAAGCTATCACATACATTCTTCTCTACGTGCATCACATCGATGCAGTGCCAAAATTCTAGGTGCTCCCAATAAGGTAGGTCCCAAAATATTAATCTCTTCTTCCACATGCTCTTCTCATAGGTCCTCGATTTACGTCCCTTTCCAAGCGCAACATCCAAGTTCTTAACCATATCATGAATGTCTATCCCGCTTAAAGGCTTTGGAGCTAAACCGTCTTCGGTTGTGCCGTCGAATTGTTTCTTCATTTTGTGGTATGGGTGATTCCTTTGAAGGAATCTACGGTGACGCATGTACATGGTTTTACGTGAGTGATTCAGCCACACACTCTCGGTATCATCCAAGCAGTGAGTACATACTTTGGCTTCTTTTGTACTCTGCCTCGACAAGTTAGCAAGGGCAGGATAATCATTTATGGTGCAGAACAATAGGCAGCACAAAATGAAGTACTCTCGTTTGTGAGCATCCCATACCTGCACCCCGGGAGCCCACAATGTGTTTAGATCTTCCACCAATGGTGCTAGGTACACATCAATATCGTATTTCCGCTTCATAGACAACCAAGGAGGAAGGATGTACACACAGAGATTCACAGGCCAAGTGCTGTGACGGCTGCTCATGTTGCCGAAAGGATTCATTCCATCTGTACTCAATCCTAACCTTATATTCCTCGGATCCACTGCGAATTCTTCAATCTCCTATCGATGTTTTTTCACTGCGTAGAATCAGCAAGGTGCCTAATCATTCCATCGTTCTTACGCTCATCCGAGTGCCACCGAAGCAATTTTGCCTCTTTTGGGTTTGCAGACAAACTCTTCAAACGGGGAATTATAGGCAGATTCACCGCCACCTTAGCGGGAGATCCTTTCTTCATCTCCATGCCCTCCTCGTCATCATCCAATCTATGTTTAAGTTTGTACCGAGATGCGTTGCACACCAGACATACATGCAAGTTTGTGTACTCTTTGCGGTAGAGGATACAGTCGTTCGGATAGGCATGTATTCTTTCTACTTCCATTCCCAAGGGACAAAAAACTTTTTTGGCTTTGTAGGTGGTTGTCGCAACTCGTTTCCCTCTGGAAGCATATCCGCTAACACACCTAATAGCGCTGTGAAACTCTTGTCGGACCAACCGTTTCTTGCCTTTAATTTCAGGAGTTCCAGCACGGATGACAGCCTTGTGTATTTGGACTTGCATCCCGGGAACAAAGGTTTCTCCGAGTTGTCCATAAAGCCCCGGAATTTTACGTACTACCGCTCATCACGGTTCCCTTCTACATCCCATAGCATATGATCCAGATTGTCATCGTGAAACCTATCCTTATTGAAAACACAATCGATATCATCCGGAGTATCGTTGACTTCGTTGACGATATCTAGAGTATCGTTGACTTCATCGATGATGGTAGTACTACTTGGTCCCTACATAATCTGCTCTTCACCATGACTAGTCCAACATGTATACCCCCTTTTGAAACCCTCTAGAATCAAGTATGCTTCGATCTGCGCTGGGTTTCGAAACATCCTCAGTTTCCGCAATCAATGCATGGACAAGGCATAAATTGTACCCCCTTGTTCAACATATCTTCCTATGCAGCTCTTCTAAAAGCGGAGACACCATTAATGTACTTGGCACTCGCACGGTTCTCAGGTTACATCCAGCTTCGGTCCATCTACACTACATATGTAACAATAGGTATTAAATAATTAATTAAGTACACTAGGAGTGCACATGCGCACATATGCTACGTATAGGCTACATTTCAACTTGCCGATTAACTTATATAGCTCATAACATCAAAAAGAACGAATGGATATGTAAACATATGCATGTAAGCTACATTTAGACTCAGCATCATCAATTTTCTCTTCACATGGCTAGCTACATCTTCAGTGTAATGCAATTAGAACAAATTACTAATTTAGCTCAAAAGGAACAAATGGATCTACACCAAGCTATATCAGAACTATCTTCAATTCCCTCTTTACCAAGCTAGATGTATATACCTTCAATATAATGCTATTACAACCAATTATTAGGCTAGGTCACCTTCCTTTAAGTAACTATCTACATATTGAGTATAACACAATTAGGACCAATTACTACTTTACATCATAGAGAACAAATGGAGCTACACTAAGCTAGATCTAGAAACCATCTTCATTTCCCTCTTTACCAAGCCAGATCTTAAATATAATGCAAATTTGAACCAATTACTACATTACATCACAGAGAACAAATGGATCTACACAAAGCTAGATTTAGAAACCAGATTCATTTCCCTCTTTATCAAGCTAGATCTAAAATATAATGCAAATTTAAAGCAATTACTAACCTTAGATGACCTAGAGCACAAGGATCTACAATTACACCTCCAAATCTTGGGTCTCTTTCCACCAGATCGCCTCTCACTCGTAGCCACCTCCAAAATATATAGGAAACCCTTAAAATACAAAGAAGGTCGAGGCTCCCTGTTCTTATTTATTAGAATTGATCATCATAGACAGTTTGTGGATAAAATCGTCTGTGATATTGCCCTCATCACAGACTGTTTTAGGCACAAACCATCTGTGATGTTACTTTCCAAAGCCTTTTTTACATAATTCGCATGAAATGTCACAAGCGTTATTCTTGGCTCAGTTGGTAATTAACAGGCTTGGCTTGCATACATGAGGTGTTGGGTTCGAATCCAGGGAAACTAATTTTTTTTGTGGACCACTCGGTAAGTGACGCAGTGGATCAGGATAGGCGCGCGGTTTTGAGAGAATTAAAACCGTCTATTAAAATTCCATTGTGAAGACCTTTCGTGTTCCAAGCATTTCGTTCCCCAACGAAGGTCGTAATTGCACATCCGCATGCAACGATATATATATAAGGTAGCGCTGGTGCCCAAAATAATCGATCGATCGCATTTGACACATCGTGCTTGCCTCGATGCCATGAGTAGCTCAAACTCCATCCCTTCCTCTGTCGGCTCCACCGCCCCATGTGGGACTCCACTATCGTCGCCTCCGATGCCGGCTTCGACACAGCCACCGCCTTCACCACCACCGCCGACTTACCCTCTGCCACAGCCACCGTCTTCGCCTCCTCGGCCTCCGAAGTCCCTATGGCAATTGCTGCGGTGCCACAGCGCCCAATTGATGAATTCACCAGCTGCGGCTTATGCGCTACACCGACAGTCTCCTCCGTTGGCCAGTACGTCGCCTGCCTAGGGCACCGCTCCCTCCCCCTTAAGCGTCGTCGGAAAGAAGCTTCTGCCAATAGAAATATCCGACGAGGACGATAGCTTTGACTCGTCGGTGGGCTATCATGATGGCAGGGAGCTGGAGGATGACCCAGACAGAGCATGTTCGAGCAATGACCCAGATAGCCGCAGCGATGACTCCGACAACGACGACTCCAGCGACGACGAGGACCAGACTAGCTCAGCTTTCCCATGAAGAACTTTTGTAGGGAAATTTTTGTATATTGTGATGCATGCAAGAAGCTAGTTCTTATATGAAATGCATGTTTCATTTAACTATTTTGAAGGATTCACTGACAGCTGGGGCTCAATAGCTTCATTTATTAGAATTGATCATTGAAAGACCATGTGGAGGTCCAAATGTGTGATGAGTAATTGAATGTATTCGAGATTTTGGTACTCAAGGTTGAGTTTGATTTGAGTCTGTCCTGGTCGAAGACTAGTGGTCGAACCTCGAGTGGTCTGGACTTTGGCTGGTCGAAGACCAGTGGTCGAGTGACTCGAGTAGAGTGAGAATTGAGAAGTATCAAGTAGGGATGCTGCCAGGTCAAGCGGTGGGTTAGCTCGATTACTGCCAAGTTCTGGTTTGGTCGAGTAATGCCCCGTCGGCTTGTGGTCGAGTGACTCGAGTAATGTGAGAATCGATAAGTATCGAGTAGGGTTACTCGATGCTCGATATCGACTCGATTTTGGCAAAGTGGGCAATGCTATGTGATGTGTTTCCTTATTTTTGATGGTTGCAGGATAACGGTGCTAGATCATGGTGAGGCGAAGGATGACCGGGACTAGGTGAGGTGCGTCGGAGGTCCATACGGTTGAGGATCACGGGAAGATGATCGAAGACGGAGTCGCTGTGAACCTAAAAAACAAGGAATGGATGAGATGCTCGCTAGGAGCTACTCGGATCAACGAGGAACATCAGATCACAGTCTAGGTGATAGAGTAACCGGTCTAGTTAGTATGCCTTGAAAGCCCGGTGTGCTTGTTGGGTTTCGGGTTAGCCCATGTAAGGCTGTGTGTGGGAGTCATCCTAAATCTTGATGGTAGTCCTTAGGGTAGAAGGAACTCATCCAAGGGTAGAGGGTGACTCAAGAGTAGTATAAATATACGGGAGAGGTGGCCCTCCTCCTCTTGAAGGTTTTAGAGGTTTTGGCTCCTTTGAGCTTTTTGCTCACTTTGTTGTGAGGCTTTGTAAACCTTCCTTCCGAAATGCAAAACACTTTCTATCATGCTTGAATTTACATTACGCATTAAATTCAGCAACTTACTTTCAAGCATTTAATTTTCGCACTTACATTCTTGCAATCCACTTATATGCAATTTGGATTTGCCTCCGGTTCCTCTACTTGCTATTGCCTCTTATTTTGAAGGATCGTTGCGCTTTTATTGCAAGAAATCGATCTTGTGTTCTTGTGTGATTCATTTTTGTAGATCATGTTTGCGAAGATTTTGACTTGAGTTCTTACTTGCTATGATAAGTGGGAAGTTGTCCAAGATCATCTTGATCATCAAAACCCCATGAGCAAGTCCAAGATCAAGTTATTGTGTTTTGTCTGAGCTTGGTGTGTTTTTCCTTCCCAGATAAAAAGGTTAGAACTTTGATGCCAATATTTGCGATTGAAGGTTGGAATAAGTTTCTGACATCCATAAGATCACATCTACTAAGTTTCATAAGTTTTTGTTCAGCCGATCAAAAGATTCCTCAAGATTTGCTTTTGAATCGTGCTATTTTCAGACTCTATTCTTGCTGTTGTTCTTGAGTTCGGAGCTACTGGTCTCCCTGCGGTAGCACCGCCCATACAGAGCAGTTATTCCTTCCCATTTGCTCCTTTTGGTTGATTTGTTTGTGGGCTTGGTTGAATCATTTTTGAGTGAGGGAAATTTCAGATTTGGGATCATTCACCCCCCTCTGATTGCCATTTCGGTCCTCCAATTGGTATCAGAGCACGGTTTTGCTCTTTCATAGATCTTCACCGGTCTCAAGAGCCATGGCAATGGACAAGTATTCCACCAAGCCTCCTATTTTCTCTAGAGTTGATTTTCCCTTTTGGAAGTCGCGGATGGAGTCATACATCACTGCTTAGGGCTTCCTGATATGGCAGAAGGTGAAACTACTGTATGAGGTTCCTGCAGATGAAAACGTCACGGTCGGCAATATGGCTGATGTTAAGGCAAATGCTAAGGCAAGGAACATCCACATACAGGGCCTTATCCGCAGTGAGTATGATAGGAATTCTCACCTTCGTTCTGCTCACCAGATTTGGGTGACTCTCAATGCTTATCATGAGGGCACTACCTAAATCAAGACGGTAAGACTGGACCAATTCAAGCGTGAGTACAACAAGTTTGAATAACACACTGGAGAGAGTCTTGAAGAATGCTTTTGGTCGATTTACAAAGATTTTGAGCGCTCCGAGCAGTCGGTTGCATATACCCTGACTCGGATAATGCTCGACACTTCTTGACCGCACTCGATCTTCAAGTCTGGGAGATGAAGGTGACCACCATCAAGAACACCACTGACTTATCGACTCTGACTCTTGACGGGCTTTATTCCTGGCTCAAGACTCATGAGATCGATGTCAGTCTCTTGCAAGACGAAATCTCAATCGATGGCGTTGGTCACCGATCCCACTAGATCCACTTTGGATTCTTTTGCTGGTTTTTCTCTCTCCACCCTTTGCAAGCTAAGCGTTGACCAACTGGAAAAATTTCAAGAAAACGAGGTTGCTCTTTTAGTTCGCAAATTCTATCATACATACAAGAGGGTAAGGGAGAGGAAGAGAGGTGGTACGATCACCTACTTCGAGTGTGATGGCCCCAAGCACATTAGAGCGAATTGACCTAAGCTGGAGAAGGGCAAGATCGACTCTGGCTGTTCGGCAAAGAATGACTACATCGACAAGAATGCAACAAGAAGACTCCAGCTTGTGACCCGGCACGTGAGAAGAAGTATCGCAACTTCTCGAAGAACAAAAAGCTCTGCCATCACATCCTCGCCGCACTCGATGATTTCAACCACTCCGACACGGAGACCTAGAGTGACGAGGGCGAGGATGATCCGCAAGAGAAGAAAGGCGGTGATCACTTCACTGGGATGTGCTTCATGGCGAATGCCAACGACATCAGCGACTCGGACGAGGTACCCTCCTATGACCAGCTCAATGAAGCTTTCTGCAAATTAGGAATATTCATGCTAGAGCTAGAGCTAGGTGTATAGAGCTAGAGAAGGAAGTAGGTACCTTGACTAGGGAGTTAGCTTCTCTTAGATCTTCTCCCTCACGAGTCACTGATGACTGTATTCTTTGTGATGCTTTGCTTGTGGAGTTTGAGAAGTTGAGGACTATGCATGATAGTGTGGTTTCTGAGCTTGAGATTTTTAGGTCGAAGAATGCTAGCACTAGTTCTGTTCATGTTATTCCTATCGATGCTAGTTTTCTTCATGCTCACACTAGTGCATCGTGTGAAAATTGCCCTAAATTGCTTGTTGAAATTGATGCCATGAGCACTCACCTTAGGAAGCTATCTACTAGAAATAATGAACTTGAATTGCATGCTTCTGAGGACTCAGTCAGCTCATGTGAGGGTTGTAGGCAACTAAAACTTGACAATGAATCCTTAAATATCAAGTATGCTGAACTTGCTAAGGACTTACTTGTTAAGTCACAAAAAGTTGCTTGCGATGTCCTGAGATTGAGGGGGACTTTGGATAAAATCCAAGTCAAACTTTAGAAGAGGTCTAGAACTTTAGGATTAGAAATGCCCCTTGCATTTCTTATGAGGTCCTCAAGATTGAGGCAGCCGTGCTGAGGGAGAAAAATGCACGTGCTGGTAGTTCCTCTCTGTCTGGTTCCTCTTCTCTTCCCTGTTCTTCATGTGTCGCTTTCTTTCGAGAGTGTGAGTATCTCATGAGCACTCTCGAGAAGTTTGTTGGAGGCAAGAAGAAGCTCAATATCATTCTAGACCAATTCAAGATTTGCCGATTCAATCAGGGTCTAGGATTTGACTACTTAGAGCACACTAGGGTGCATCCTCCCACCATTGTGCGTGGATCCAAGAGTGGTGAGATCATGGTTGCTCCCAGGGTGAGTACCACTATATTTAGGTCTGATGGGGTTGTCCATGGATCTCTGACAAGAAGGTTGCTCCTCCTACTGCTTCTGCCTCTATCAAGGCGAAGTATACATGCACCTTCTATCAGAAAGATGGTCACCTAGTAAATTTCTATTTCAGGTGTTGCTCTTAGGAGTATTCAGGGTCATCCCCAGACTCTGAGTGCTTCTAAGTCATGCACTTCTTCTAGACAGGTTAGAGAGACGCATGTTTTTGGGCAGCGTCCAGGACTCGGTTTTCATGCTATTCATTCGAGTTTTGATCATAGAGCTGTTCGTGGTCAGTCTATCCATCGTCCTCTTGATATTCCTCATTTTTCTCATCGAGGTAGATATCAGTGACGTGAGGTGTTTTCTAGTAGGAGATTCATGCAGCCTTACTGGGATGGTCCGGTCTTTGCTCCACGGTGGGCCAACCCAGTTTCGATTCCTAGATCTTCTATTAGGATTGCTACTGATCTTGTGAGAGTTAAGCGTTAGAGAGAAACTTGAGTGCAGTCTTCTTCTTCTGTGACTGGTGCTCTGAGGTGTCGTATGGTTCAGTATTGGGTTCCCATGTCCTCTCTTTATCCCAGTACTGAGTCATATCTTTCTCTTTTGGCTTGATCAGGATCATCGGATGGGGAAGGGAGAGGTTTGAATTGTTGACCCCAGTTGTTCTCGTCATATGATCGGAGATTCTCGTTGGTTCTCTTCCCTAGTCTAAACCCCCGGTGATGAGTTAGCACGGCTCCCAGTGGTGTGCCATCTAATAAAGATGAAAAGGTTCAGGTTAGCGTAACCTTATATGGAATAAAACAAGCTAGGTATAGAAGAGGCAATAACATAGAAAAACCACGATGCTAATGGTTCTGTCCAGTGGGATCCTAGAATTTTTTTGATGCTATTACATGACTGATAAAATTGTGAAATTTTTTTTGTAGCTACCTGGAGAAGTGATACATATATGGTAAAATTTTTAGGATTTTTACAGTGCCATATTGTCCTAAAAAATTGTATGTGTAAGGAGCTATCTAGAATTCTATCACGCACCTACTAATATCTTCAAATTTTTAACCCCAGTTTCCTAGCTCAAAAATTTACAAAATTTTAAGGGTTTGGTCCTGGCTTAGATTGCTTCCTTTCAGAATTTTTTTGGCATTTTTCAATTTGTTTAAGTCATCCACCGAACACCCTAAACTTTCTTAACAATACAACTACTCGATGTGTGTCTAGCTTTTGAAACATAATAAGGCCGTAAAAGTTTTAGTCTCTCAAAAAGACGATGCAGAATAGGACGAGGTTAGGGAAGCTCCATACCTAGTCCTACCAAATTTTAAGTTTTGTATCTTCTCCATCAAATCCCCTTAGCTTAGTGAATTCGAAAAAGTAGTTTTCACAATTCTAATGGCATAAGATGTAGGATAAAGACTCATTTTTCAGATTGCATCATTTTCTTACAAAGTCATACTTTGAAGTTGAGATGAGCACAAAAAACCCCTTTTGAAGCACAAGAGTAGATGACTAAAGAGGGATAAGAGTAGTATTTCATCTGTACATTTTCGCAATTAAGCCTTTATACCTGAAAATAACTTTTGTGAGAAAAATCTTCATCCTTAATTCTATCAAGCATGCTAACTAAGGCTATTCCTACAGTCGTATGGGCTCTGATACCACCTCTTTTGGGCACCCAGAAACATTAATCGAGCTTCACTCGTGCATTGGACTAGAGGTGAAACACATACTACACTTAAGTGTATGCTCACTGCCACCAATAGTCTCGTGCACAGAATATTAACCGGACAGCCCGCACTCAACCAAATAAGAGCCACCTAGTCACACCGTACACACTTACTCATACAAGAGATTTTTGATTCATTTCCGAAAAAGAATTCGAGATTGAAACCAGCACTTCTGGGCGTAGCGCACACCGGCCTCCTCAAAACCTTGGTATCACCCATACCCACCGAGGGTGTGCATCGCAATAAACAAGGAACGACAGTCACATGTGTCCATGCATTCGACGGTTGAGGACAATTCTGGTTACCCAGATATGTGACCGACGCTAGTTCCCAAGATCATCGCCTAGCGCCCACATATCCCGCATTCGAGAAGTGTTATCACGGATAAACATATCTAAGCATCGACATAGCATAGTAGTAAAACTAGAGTGCTATTACAACTACTTAATATTACAAGTACACGGCTGATCGGCCAAATAATACACATGGAAGTAAATTGCAGTGGTGAGAGTACATAAACCAAAAGTAGGAACAGCAGTATGCCCATCCAAAACCCAAAGGGAACCAAATACGAAGAGCCCTAGTTCATCCGTTCAAGTAGTCGTTGGACACCGGTGCGAAGTAAGAGTCATTGGGGGACATCATCAGTACCTTCATCTAAATATTGTAAATTAAGAAACGGTGAGTATACGTATGTACTCGCAAGACTTTAGTATATGCAAATAATTTACATGCAAAGTTAGTCCAAGGAATCAAGCCTCTATACTAAGTTTTAGTTTCAGCATAGAGCAGATTTTATTTGCAAGAAAGTAGTTCATCAAATGGTATCGCAATTTTGAAATGAGCAATTGATATGAAGCTAATAATGGTAAATAAAGTTTATTTCCATCCTTTCATGGCCCTCCATGGCCAAGAACACCGAATAAACCTTAGCCAACCATGGCTTTCAAGTACATCAACCCGTGAAACCTCATTTTCCAAGATTATCACAAATGCAATGCTATACTTGACATTACATCCCTGAGTTGCTAATGACTGTGAGCATAGCTAATTAATTCAATTAAATATCTGCAGAGAGGGTACACTTTACCCACATGACACATTCTAGTAATCATGACAACCATGCCTTGCGATACCTATATACTAGATTTGCCAGATTGTGTTGAAACCGTTCGGCTAGCTAGAGCCTAGCCTTGCACTAGCCCGGTGATGACAAACCCTTGCTATGGCGCCAAAAATTCAGACCCGTACAAACAATACTAATGATGGTTTACGCCTCATCATGTCCTTTCCTCCATAGCAAGGCATACACTGTTATATCAGACATGCTTTGTGAAGGGAGCACCTATGAGCGATACAGTACCCCTGGTTCACCCTTACAACTTCCGCCTACCAAAATGCAAGGATAAACCACAACTAGCTTACTAAGCAAAGGCTATCCCATACTATCACATGTGGTTGCACTTCAAATACTTAGGTGATAGCGTCAAGTTCGGTCCTTAGTTGACCCGGGTGAGGATCTCCCCCTATCTAGGTATGAGGCTCCTCCTTAGCCTAAAGTTTAAATAGTATGTCGCCGCATCTAAACCATATGTTTTCCATTTTGATTTTTAGTAAAATATCCAAAGACCATAACTCAGCCCCGCACCTTTTAAAATGTTACTCAAGACTAAGTAAGATTGTGGCTCAACATTTAAATGACGTTTTAAGTAAGCATGGCTAAGCATATAGTGATGTATCTCGCTATCAATACCCATAGTGACATTAACTAATGTCTAAACCATAAAACTAATGATACAATAGCAGGTAAACAAGTGTCAAGGCAATGGTAATGCATACAAATAGGAAGTATCTACCGGTACCCGCGACATAGCAAGTTCAATATATGCGAACACACATGCATATATCGTTTGATAAAACAACATAAACTCCGTAAAATAGTGGGATCAATATGATCAAAGGAGGGTGCTTGGCTTGCTGATTGTTATCTGGCACGTAATCTAGATCGTAAGTGAGGTCATCGTCATCAATTTCTGGAACGTCGGCATCTACTCATTGTTCAATAGGAAGGATGGCAAATAACAAATAACAAGTTTTTATTAAGAGCAAAACGAAGTCAAATATATAACCAATTTGAAATATACTAAAGGAGATAAGGGTGGGTTTTAGGATTATGAAGTTATCACTTTATGCATAATGGTTCCATTAATCCTTTGATCGTAGTTTGGTACTTTTATATTATTTGTCCAAGAGATAATCTTTGGGTTCATTCTAAGGCATGACTCCTTAATTCTTATAGATTTGTTATTCTTATTTTTTGAATTCAAGATGTTAAAATTATATTTATGTATGAGCATATTTATGAATTCAAGAAGCTAAAATTATTTGGATTTATAAAAATAAGATACAGAGTTAGAATAAAGTGGTGTGTGCGCTAAAGCATTTCTCGAGGGGCTTAGGCATAAAAAAACTTATTAAGGCACATAATCCCTAGGATTAAGCTACTGTCATAGAGCACAAGTTCATGATTTTTCAGTGATTTGGGTTATGTTTCTAAAGTTTTAGAGACTAATTGCAATAGTACTATTATTATTTAACATTTCTAATATTGCTTTGACCTTTCCTAGGTCATAAACATGAATAAACACATCATAACATCAAAATATTTTTGCATAAACAGAAATATCATCACTTTTACAGAACATAGGAATTGATTTCACTGAATTTGGAATTTATTTACACAAGTTATGAACATTTAAATTTTGAATGCATTGAAATTTTCCTTATTTTTGTATTTGATACAAACTAAGACCAAATCTAAATATTTTTACATATTTATCGAGATTATGATCTCAGAAACATGATAAAATTTGTTTCATCATTTTTGGATTTGATTTGTGAAAATTTTACATAGTACACATTCAAGGACTATAGCTTAAATTTGAGCTCATGTACTGTACATTGATCAAATTTAAAATATTTTTACATATTCCGAATGTCCAGTAATTTAAACAAATTTATAAACTTGTTTCACTGGATTTGGAATTATATTGCAAAAGATATGAACATTTGAATCTTTTCGGTTAAGAAAATGGCTGAAAATGACAAAATACGTCTTCTAACTTTGAAAGCATATTTCGTCTTTTCGCGGGATTTTGAAATCCACCACGCCAGCTGATAGGATGGCCCCATGGGTCAGTGACTGTGCGCGTGGGCGAGGGAGGCTAGTGGCTGACGAGGCGGGCTTGCATGTCAGCAACAGCGCGTGCGCAAGGCACTGACAGCTCGGGCCCACTCCTCAGTGAGCTAGAGCAGAGGTAGTATCAAAGGAGCTCACTGGCAGTGAGGCAGGGGTGGTGCAGCCCGACCGGTGGCTCGGTGAGCAACTGGGAGACATGGGGTTCCCAGGGCACCGGTCGGCTGTGGCTGAATGGCGGCGAGGCAGGCTAGCGACTGTGAAGGGTGGCGCGCAGTGGTGGGCGTGGCTGTGAGCAAGGAAGAAGGCACCTTGAGCTCAACCAAGAGGGGGAATAGCTTCAGGGGGTGAGGAGGAGTCAGGCTAGCTACCTCGTTGCGGAGGGGAGTGGCTGAGGAGGTCTGTCATCGTCAACCGGTGTTTGAGGAAGACAGTGATCGACGTGGAGGTGCTACGGGTCCAAAGAGCTGAGAAAGAGTAGGGGAAGTGATTAGTGAGTGTTTAAGGCGCTACAGCTTCATTGAATCGAAGAAATACTCCACCAATACACCCAATCGGATTTTCCCCCCTTTTGGGAGCTCACTGGCGATGTGGAAGATTGTGACGCAATGGTCCTTGGCTCTAGGAAAAGAGGAGCTAGAGGTGTGGAGTAAGGATTCAGTTGGCTTAAGGCGAGGTGTGAGCGGAGTTGCCGCGATGCGGCGGGAAGGCAACATTCGCCGCGTGGCGAACAAGCTCTGCTCGCGCCAGTGCGTGGCTTGGGGCGGCATGGCCGGTCGCGTCGAGGGCATAGAGGGAAGGGTGATGGTGAGAGGCTAGCTGGTGTGGTCTCGGGCTCGTGCGGCCCACCAGGCTTTGTTATGATGCGAGCAATTCGTCGAACGCTCCGCGGGCGAACTATAGCCTGTCCAGATTTCCAAATTTTGGCTGTGTAGTTGAAGCTATCCAAAAGTGGTCTTAGGCAGTAAAGAAAATTCTAGAAAATTTTGTGGAGTTAGATCAATGAATGAGGTTTCCATTTTCCTTTTTTCACTCTTTTACTATTGTAGTTTTCAAATTAAAATTCCTGCAAAATTGCTGTTTTATAACACTATTTGAATTTTATGCATTTTTATATTGTACAAAAATGTGAAAATTTCATATTTATTCATCTCAGGTGTTATATTTTTTTATAGAATTATTTCTCAGGGTAGGTTAATTGAACTTTTAAGAAGTTTCTTTAGAATGCTCATATTTAAATAGAGAGGATTTAATTATAGCTAATAAATTATATTAGAAATAAATTCAGTAGAAAATCCCAAAATGCATTGAAAAGCATGATAAGTTATTTTACATTATTTTCACATTTTTTGGGTTGTTACACATACAAGGTGATAATTGATGGTGGGAGCTGTAACAACATTGCAAGTTCAAAGATGGTTGAGAAGCTTGGTTTGACCACACGATTGCACCAACAACCATACAACATCAAATGATTCAATTCTTGTGGGAACTTGAAGGTAACTGAGATGGCATGTGTGCACTTTTTTGTTGGTACTTATTCCAAATTTGTGGACTGTGATGTGGTGTCAATGCAAGCTTATGCATTACTACTTAGAAGACCATGGTAGTAGATAGAGACACTACACATTTTGGGCATTCTAACAGTACTCTTTTATGCACAAAGATAAGAAGGTTTTGCTGGTTCCATTATCACCAGAAGAAATTCTAAAAGATGGTTTAGATAGAGCTGAATGTGACAGAAATGAAAGAGGAATGAGTGACAACCACAAAACAGAGAGCGAGAACCGCAAGCCCAAATTGAGAAAAAGAAAGAAAGGAGTTAAACTAAAAGACAGATACAACTTAAGAGAAAGTTCTAATAGCTACAAAAAGGGAGATGTGAGAGTTAGAAACCCAATCCCAAGAGTGCTTTGATCTTGTGTGCAAGGAAACACTCTTTCCTAGTGATGCATTACCCTCTAGTTTGTCTGTTTCAGTTGTTTCTTTTATGCAAGACTTCGCAGATATTTTTCCAAATGAGATATCGGCGTGGATGCCACTACTATGAGGGATAGAGCATTAAATCAACTTTGATGATATATTAATTTACAACAAGTCTTTGGATGAATATTTGGGCCATTTGTGCCATGTTTTTACTGCTTCGAGAGATGCGCGTTTGTTTGCTAACATTGAGAAGTACACCTTTTGCACAAATCAAGTCATGTTTCTTGGTTTTATTGTGACTGCATAGGGAATTGTGATGGATACACACAAGGTGGAAGCAATCCAAGCATCGCCTATACCAACAACAGTCACATAAATGCCAAGTCTCCATAGGCTCGCTGGTTTTTACCGTCGGTTCATGAGAAATTTCAGCATACTCGTTGCCCCACTGAATGAATTAACAAAGAAGAATGTTCCTTTCAAGTGGGGGAAAGCACAAGAGGACACCTTCAATGCACTGAAAAATAAGTTAAATAATGCATCAATCCCCCAACTTCCTGACTTTGATAAGACTTTTGATATAGAATGTGATGCAAGTGGAATTGAAATAGGAGGTGTTCTCATGCAAGAAAGGAAACCCATCTCTTATTTTAGTGAAAAGCTTAGTGGTCCAACTTTGAACTACTCAACATATGACAAACATACGACAAAGAGTTATATGCTTTAGTTAGAGTGTAAGAAACATGGAAAATAATTTTTCATACATTCAAATCATGAATCATTGATATATATTCGTAGCCAAAGTAAGTTGAATCATAGACATACTAAGTGGGTATAATTTATTGAAACTTTTCCGTATGTTATGAAACATAAGAAAGGTATCCCAACTTGATTGTAAAATTCGTGGTTTGGAAAGTTTAAAAGAATTATATGCTACTGATTTGAATTTCAAAGATATTTATACTCATTGCAAAGAAGGAAGATGTAGGGATAAGTAGTATATGTTGAATGATGGCTATTTGTTTAGAGATAACAAGCTTTATGTTCCCGCAAGTTATGTTCATCTTTTGTTGGTGCAGAAGGTGCATGGTGGTGGTTTGATGGGACATTTTAGTATACACAAAACCGAGGACGTATTGGCCACACATTTTTATTGGCCAAAGATGAGGCATGACATCGAGCGTTACGTGGGGCGATGCACTACTTGTCAAACAACTTAATATCGGTTAAACCCAAATAGCTTATATACACCTCTTCCTATTCCAAAAGTACATTGAGAGGATATTTATATGGATTTTCTTCTATGGTTACTGATGACTAAGTGACGGAGGGATAGTATATTTTTTTGTAGTTGATATGTTTCTTAAGATGACTCATTTTATATCTTGTCATAAGAGTGATGATGCTACCCATATTGCTAATTTGTTTTTCAAGTAGATCAAACACATGGAGTACTGAGGACAATTGGTTTAGATCGTGACAACAAATTGTTGAGACACTTTTGGAGGAACTTTAGGGAAAACTTCGGACAAAACTATTGTTTTCTATGATGATGTTATGGTTTTGTCCATACTTGGTTGACGAAGATGAGATATATTCAACGTTGACTCCTCAAGTGGGGGAGAGGGTATGATGAGGACATCACAAGCTCACACATGCAAGATTAAACTAACTAGCCAACAACCCGTGCATTCGCATGGGCTAGCTTCTTAAATAGAGACACTTTTGTCCGTTAATTTGGATTGTACATGATAGCCACTATAACTTTGATCTGTTAAACGAAGTCTAAATCTTTTTCTTTTCTCGATTAATTCAAAAAATTTCTCACAGTTTATAATCAGTATAGGTAATAGATCTTATTATGAATTTTAATATTTTTGGAATTTAGCTTTTTAATTCACATGCAAATAAAATCTCTAATCATCTTTGATTTATTCCTAATATATTTTTATCATACTTTGGGTGGATTTTTTAAAGTTTTAGGTTGGACTTTGTATAAAAATCCATTTTCTATTTTCGTTTATTGTATTCTAAAATTTTAAGGGTTTACTTTTGAATTTTCATAGAAATCAAATTGCTTATTTTTTATTTTTATTATCGATTGAGTTTATTTGGTTTGTACTTGATAAAGACTCACTACGTCAAAAAAATATAGTACCTATTTTTGAATTGCCATGTCATATGTCTTATTTCTTTTGTCACCCTATGTAACATCCCAGATTTTCTGTTGTTCCAAAAATTATTTTAAAATTTATTAAATTCAAAATTTTGATCTTCCTCGGTGTCCTAATTAACCTGGCATCCATATCCTCCCGAAACTGGAGTTCAATTCTTTATTGTCCGCAAAGTTAAAATTTCATATTCCGGTCCTTATCCAAAATTTCACCCGATTTCCAAAATGCTCCAAAAATCTCAAAATCCATTGAATTAGGTTTTCAAATATTCTATAATGATTTTGGGAATTTTTCCAAGATTTATAGAATCTCTTTGCTATTTTATCTCTCGCGCTTTCATCAAATCCATTATATTCGTCCCGAAGTTATCTAAATTTCAAAATTCTCTAAAAACAATTCCGAAACCAATTTTGTTAGGTTCCAAATATTCAATAGTATTTTTGAGAATTTTTCCAAGATTTCTAGAGGTTTCTATCTATTTTATCCTTCACTCTTTATTCTCAGTACTATTCATTTGAACCAACTCGTCAGAGTTACAGTGCATCTTCAACCTCCAGCGCTGTGGATTTTTCCCGTAGCTCTCCTGTTCTATGTCCAAAAGAAAAAAATATTTATAACTTCTTCATTTTCGCATCAAATCAAGGGAGAGTTGAAGCGTTGCGACCGTATTGATGCAAGGATTCAATTCCCTGCCGTTACCCATCCTTAATCCGAGCGAAACGGCCGCAATTAAGAGTTAATGATAATTCATTGCTCGGTCATTATCTCGGCGCTTCTTCACCACTCCGGCGTGCGGGTACTCAAAAGCTTCGCCTTGCTGTGCTCTACCCCATGCTCACTTTTCCCACCGATTCAAGATGTTTTCTTTTCCAAAACTCGCGAAACCGCAGCCCAACGTCGACCAAAGACACCGGCGAGCCAACTTTTGATCCGGTGAGCCAAATCAAATTCGTTCGCGCCATTTTGTGCATCTTGTCGCAGAGATCAAAAGCCCTCAAGAAAATTTGGGTTTCATTACAGGACGGCGAATTTGACGCTTGAACATCGTCGGCCTAACCATCTTTGCGGCGCCGATTCGCCGCTCCCGTAAGCCTCTTGAAACCGGTCTCACCTTTGGATTCGTGAGCGCCGAGCTCTACGTGATGCTCACCCTTTTCTTCCCATCCCGCCGCCGCGCGTGCACCTCCGCCACGCCTTGCTTCCCGGCGCGGTGCCAGACGCTCGGCCGCCTCCGATCAAGGCCGCTCGGCCGGTGCCGCGACTCCATTGCTGCGTTCCATTTTTCCGATCGCGGCGCCGCCCCATGGTCGAGCCTTCCATGGCGTTGTCGCGCTCTTTCTTTCTCTGTACAGAGCAATGGAGAAGAAGCACTAGCCAATGACTCGTGGGGCCTGCATGGAAGAGAGTGAGAAAAATCAGGATTTGAGAAAAAGAAAAGATGCCAAAGGAATATTCCTCGTTTTTCTATTTTTCTGTCCGAGCGCATTCAAATGACCCGTTCTCTTCCGTCGTAACTCCGAATCAAGTGATTCAAATTTCTAAATTCATATAAATTCAAGATCTTTCTGCCAGTACTAATTTTATAATTTTTAGATTTTATTTGTTTTTATTTATTTATTAGTCGCTCCGTTTTGCGCGTAGTCGAAGAAGCGGTCGTCGTCCCCGACAAAGGAGAAGACCTCCAGAATAGCGCAGCGCACTTCGTCGACGAAGGCAAGTCTCCTTGACGCACGTTGATCCCATTGTTTATAACTGTTTTATAAAAGTTTGCAACTTGCATGGCTATTTACATAAACCGATGATGTTAAAATATAGAATGTTAGTTTTGCCCATTTCGAAATAACATCCTTGTTGTTTGATTACCATGCCTTTGTAACCTTAAGATTTAATCATGAAATCATGTATTATGTGATTAACCTTGTTTAGTACGGTAGACTGTGCTTAGGATTGACGTTGATCAAAATGCCTATGGTGGGATAAATTCTAAAATGTTGTTGAAATGTGTTTTATCGAAACTGTAGCAAGGTGATTGCTGCTGTGATTGTAAAATAAAAATAAAATAAAAATGGTTTAGATTGGGGCGGAATGGTTTGTCGGGCGGGTGCGGATGGAGCACTGGTTTTGGTTTGTGAAAGCCGCCCTAATCAATTTAAGGACCGATGCTTATGACTGTCCATTCTAAGTATTACCGTGCAACCACAAGTCTATAATGGGTACAACCTGGCTAAATAATTTGTAGAAACCTAACTTAGACTTGCGGTTGGTGGAATGTGAGTGCTTGATGGAGGCAAGTCGTATTTCACACAGCGCAAGAGGGGCTTCAGATCAAGTGATGGAACCCTAACAATGTGAAACCTCAGTGGGTGGGTCGGGTTAGGCGATACATTGTAAAGGCCTTGTCATGATATCTCTACCGCACACCAAAGGAAGTGTGCTTATTGCGCATGGCAACAAGAGACGATCATGTCTTGTGGGTAAAGTCGTACACCTCTGCAGAGTGTAAAACTATTCGAATAGCCGTGCCTACGGTCAAAGGCAAAGCGAAGAGTGCTTTCATATTGGTAGACTTTGTTTTTGGTTTTAAAAACTGATGTTTTGGGATCTGGGAGTGGTTAGAACTTCCGGATGTATTCCTGGCGGCTCGAGCCAGTCAGGTGGTTGAAACTGTTTTGAATCATGAGATGGAGTCATGTGATGGTTAAACAAGATCTTTTAAAATGGGCCTATAGAGCCTGTACACTAGTGTTGGTAGTTGGAACCTTCACTAGAGTTAGTAATAATTTCAATTGTACAAATAATTGTTAAAACTGCTTTGTGAAAATTATTATTAATAATGTTTGTTAAACGGCTTTGTGCAAAAGAACCTATTAAGCCTTCCTTGAAAGCCCTTCATGATGCATTTTCCCGGGCTTGAGTACGCTTGTACTCACTTGCTATACCAAAATTTTGTCATCGAGAATTACCAAGATGCATTGAAGACAATGAGTTCTATGATGAGGAGCTTGTGGGCGATCACCAAGATAACTAAGCGCGCTCCTAGTCGTCGCGCTTGTGGTGTCTTTTGGGTTTTATCTTGTTGTTTTTTTGTGTTTCACTGCCGAGAACTTTGGTCATGTGACCGGAAGATGTAATAAATAGCCATGTGGTGGTAATTTATGATTAGGCTATATTTTGTTTTCTTCATTCTCGCTCGTTATGATAATCATCGCTTCACCGTGTGTACTAGCAACTGATCTGGGACTAGTACAGAAATACACAGGAGATTCCGGATGGTAAATCCGGGGTCCCAGAGAGGTGGTATCAGAGCCTGGACGACTGTCGGACGCAATGTAGTTAGAATGGCAAAGCCTTAAGGATTAATATTTTTATAAAAATATACTTATAAAATTTTTTTAGGTTCCTTTGCTTCTACCTTTTCTATCTTAGCGTATGGTCTTTACCTCATCCTTCATTTGAAATTTGTTTACTGACCTTGTCCCGTTTCAAAATTTGTAGATGTCAGTTTACACCACCTTTGCCGCATCAGCCGAAGGATTCTGTGAGGAGTTATCTTTGATGCTTCAGGAGTTGGGATTTCCTCATCGTCCGGAGTATCGTTGCACTTCTGTGCCCAGCCTTGGTTATAATTCATGGAAAGTCAGGTTGCTTGTCTACGCCAGGAGTCGACGACGTGCGTAAGATCGCCTCACTACTTCACCCCTAACGATCGATCCTTGGAGATGCGCTCGTGATGCCGCTAGAGAGGCTCTGAAGGACCCGAATCCACCGATTGAACCCACCGTGTTTACCGCACTATTCCCGTGATCAACGCTAGTTCACACACTCAACATTGGTACATATCACATCATACTCAACGATAATGAATAATAGTTCATTCATTGATATAACTAAAGGTATGATCTTATGACCAACTTACATTATTAAGCCACGCAGGCAAGACCGAAAATATAACTAATGATTAAGCAATGAAAATAGAAAACGAGATAGCTCATCAGTTCACCACAGCAACCGACAAGGCTCGGACCCTAATGACTCGTGTCTTCCTCGGACTTCATCTTCCAACACGTGTAGATTCCTCAACTGTTGATTATTGTTGTTTGGCAAGGGTGAGTACTTAAAGCACTCAACAAGTTGTGCATGTAATGCGATTCTATGTATCTATATGTAAGGCTTATTCCAATGAATAGGCTATCATGGCTATTTTGCAATAAGCAAGATTTATGAACCAATACAAGAAATAGATTGTAAAGAATGTAAAACAAATAGCAATAATAAATAACTTCAGATTTCTCAAGTAAACCAAGTTTCCAATCCTAAGTCAAATTCCATCTTCCATATGGCCTTCCGCCATCCCAACCAAGTTGTTCAATTAATTAAGCTAACCCTTAATCAGTAATTCCGAGCATTGCTCAATACCATGAGCACGGCTATCCGAATAGTTTTACACTGCAAAGGTTATGCACTTTACCCACGTGATACAACCAAACACCACCAAGGCGAGTGATTATAACAAAGCCTTTACAATGCTCGCTTAACCGGATACTACCCGCTAAGGTTTCAACACCGTGGGTCTGAAACCATAACCAGGGCCCCCTCTTGCGCCATGTGAATTACTCCATAACTCGGGAACTCACACCGCCCACGATAGTACCCAAATTAAGACATTGCAAATTACACACCTAGGTCGCCCATACCGACATGTGGTTGCATGATAGACTCAGTCAAAGGCTTGCAAGGTTAAGTCCTTAGTGTGATCAAGGCAAGACATCCACATACCTTCGCCCATCGGGCCCACCTTGGCATCCTCGCCTTGTCACTTGCCCCAATCTAAGTTATTATCACCTAGTTGATTACCAAGCACCACGTGCCATCAACAATTCAACATCGCTATGTGACTCGACTCGCCACAACAACTCAATCTCATCGTGTGATCCCACATGACACACAAGTTCATAATATCGCTCCATATTCCATTAATCAAGATTAATTATCAATGATTCTGATACATGTGATTACGTGGCAAGGCTAAGCAACTAATACGAACTAATCCTCCAATGTTGATCATAATTACTAATCAACTATATTAAACCAATCTAGGGTGACAATGGATCATGGCATACAATGACAAGGTAGGGTATAGATCAATCTGGTATATTAGCTAAACCCAATCTAATTTAAAACAATTGTATATTTGAAATATATGCAATAGGGTAAAACAAATATAGCAATTTTATAAACATGGGTTCAACATGATCAGAGCACAACTTGCCTTGGAATAGGTCCTGATCTTGATTTGAAGCTTGCTCTTGGGTTGCTTGATCTTCCTCCGAAGCGTCACACAATTCAACGTCAACGCGTACCGAAGGAGAAAAGCAAATAAATACCAAAATAGAGAGAAAATGAACTCCAAAAATCAAATAAAATTAACCATTAAATAGATCTCAATTTTACAAATTTTTAGAAATTTGAATCACTCAAATCCGAGTTAATTGCAAAAGATATATCCTTTTGAAGTTTGAAATAAATACTGAAATCGAAAATCGTAAATTGAAATTAATGATTTATTTTTAAAACGAAAACTGATTTATTGCGTCATCATAACGCCAAGATGACGCCAGCCGAACCGACCAATCGGAAGCCGACGCGTGGCCTCGGTGCATAGACGATCCACGGACCTCCTCCGTCCACCGTGAACCCGGCAGATGCACCTCGGCACCCGCACCGACACGCGCCTTGTTTCGATTGGTTGCGCGCGCTCACGATGCACGACACGCGGCATGCATCCACGGCCCGATCCGATCGAACGGCGGATCGCGCAACGCGCTCGATCCTCCGCTCATCCGGATCTAACGGCCACGAACTCACCCAAGCTCGCGGCGGCGGCGGCGAGGAAGTCCACCGAGATGAAGAAGAAGACTCGCGACGGCGTTCGCCAGATCCTCGATTTAAAAGAAGTGACGAATGGATGCGGCACACCCCGACGAAGTTCGAATCCGGGACCAAAGCGTTGAAAACCACGATCGGCGACGATCCAAGGCCAAAACCGCGCGGTGCAAACTTCAACTCCGACGAGCTCCTGCTCGATGCGTGACGACGGCTCGCTAAACCTTACCGACCAAAAGACGCGGCGACACAGATGAACCTCGGGCGCTACCCTCCTTTTATAACCTCGGCAACGCGCTTAAAACGGAAACCTAGGCTTTCCCGGCGGCGAAAGTCGGTCGGCGGCGGACTCGAGTTCAGATCGGAGACGACAACCTCACCGCTCGATTCGCTCCAACGGTCACGATCACACACCACGATCTAATCCTAACCGCCACGATTTCTTTCCAACGGCGAAGATCTCCGAATCCCGAACCAGACGCTTCATCCATGATCATCCGATCCAGATCCAATGGCGCAGATTCAATCGCCTAGGGTTTACCCGAGATGGGCCAAATGGGCGCGCTTCTCCGCCACGCTACAAGACAAGACACTGCCGAGCCCATTATCGCTCGTGAGGTTTTTCAAAAGGTTTTTCATTTAAAATAATTCCGAAATTCATTTAATTTGTTTTAGGCAATAAAATAATCAGAAAAATCCAAGAAAAATCTCGAAATACTTTGAAACATTCAGGCTCAAATAAAATATTTTTGGCGAAACTTTATTTTAACTTTGCATGATTTAAATAGATTTGAACAAAAGGCAATAAACCCGATTTAAAATTAATTCCAAGAATCGAGAAAAATCTAAATAAATTCCAAAAATCACAAATGCACTTTTAAACAATAAAACATAATTAAACCAAATTTTGGGATGTTACAAACCTCCCCTTAATGTAATCTCGACCGAGATTCTGTGGCTAGCTAGAGAATATGTTCGAATTTCGACTTCAAATCTTCTTCTCGCTCCCATGTGGTTTCATTTTGAATGATTGCTCCATCGAACTCTGCAAAGCGAATAGACTTGTTTCGGTCTTGCGTTCCATAACCTCCAAAATTCGACCGGTTGCTCTTTGTAAGTCAAATCTTCTTGCACTCTATTGCATCCAATGGGGTTTGCTCTGTTGGCACTCGAGACACTTCTTAAGTCGCGACACATGGAATACATCATGCACTCGCCAAGGACCGAGGCAATTCAACCGATAAGCCCCTCTCCTCGACGGCTCGTAATCTTGAACGGACCGACATATCTTGGCGCGAGCTTCCTTTAACGTGAAATCTTTTAACTCCTTAAGAGGGTAACCACGAGATACACATGATCTTCTCGTTCAAACTCAAATCTCGACGACGGTTATCTGCGTAGCTTTTTCGCCTTGACTGTGCTATCTTCAACCTCTCTCTCGATCATTGCAACTTGACTTTCGGCTTCCTCGAGGATATCGCCCGAAAACCAAACGTTCTCTGTTTGTTCCAATTCAATGGAGTACGACAAGCACGCCCATACAACGCTCAAACGGTGACATCTGCGCAGCTAGCTTGATAACTATTATTGTAACTGAACTCTACATATGGCAAACTTTTATCCCAAGATGTAGCATAAGCTAAAGCACAAGCTCTCAACATATCCTCTAAAATGTGATTTACTCTTTCAGTCTGACCATCTGTCTGCGGGTGATATGCTGTACTAAATTTCAGACGAGTCCCCATTGCTTCGTGTAACTTATTCCAAAATCTCGAGGTAAATTGGGTACCTCTGTCTGACACAATCTTCTTGGGCACTCCATGCAAACATACAATCCTTGACATGTACAATTCTGCTAAACGATCTCCGAGTAAGTGGTCTTTATCGATAAAATGGGCGACCTTGGTTAGACGGTCCACAATTACCCAAATGGAATCGTAACCTCTCCGAGTTTTAGGTAAACCGTGATAAAATCGATTCCGATTTCTCCCACTTCCATTCCGAATTTTCAATGGTCGCAATGCATCGGTGGTCTTTGGTGCATGGCTTTTACCCTCTGACATACGTCACATAAAGCAACATGTTCAGCTACTTCACGTTTCATATTAGGCCACCAAAATCTCTCTTTCAAATCCTGGTACATCTTAGCACTTCCTGGATGAATTGAGTACTTCGAATCGTGAGCTTCCTCGAGAATCAACTGTTTTAGCTCCTTGTTATCCAAGCACGCAAATCCGGCCTTTGAAGAACATGGTCCCTTGCTCATTCAGAGTGAAATCTACGGCTAGGCCTTCTTCCTTTTTAGCCTTAATCTTAGAAATTTTATCGTCATCCTTCTGGCCTTTTCCAATCTGTTCCTCCAGTGTTGGCTTCACTTCTAGTGCAGTTACCATTCCTTGCGGAACGACTTCCAACCTTAGCTTCTGAAATTCCTTGCATAGTTCTGGTTGATCCTCCATTGTTAGCGTATTTGCGCTATGGATCTTTCGACTTAGAGCATCTGCCACCACATTGGCTTTTCCGGGATGATAATGGATTCCCACATTATAATCCTTAATTAGCTCTAGCCACCTTCGCTGTCTCATATTCAGATCTGCTTGAGTGAATATGTATTTCAGGCTCTTATGGTCTGTATATATCTCACATCTATTTCCTATGAGATAATGACGCCATATCTTTAAAGCATGCACTACGGCAGCTAACTCCAAATCATGCGTTGGGTAATTCACTTCATGCGGTCTTAACTGTCTTGACGCATAAGCAACGACTTTGCCTTCTTGCATTAACACGCATCCCAAGCCTTGCTTTGAAGCATCGCAATAAATATCAAATCCATTCTGCACATCTGGCAACACTAATACGGGGGCTGTGGTTAAACGCTTCTTTAGTTCCATGAAACTTGTCTCGCACTCTGGCGTCCATGCGAACTTCTTTTCTTTCTTTAACAACTGCGTAAGGGGTTTAGCAATCGTTGAGAATCCCTCTATGAACCGACGGTAATATCCCGCCATTCCGTGAAACTACGGATCTGGGTAATGCACTTCGTTGCTCCTAATGCAACATCAAGGTCCACTTTGCTTGGGTCGACTGCCACTCCTTTAGTAGTCATGACATGACCAAGAAATTCGACTTTTTCCTTCTAAAATTCACACTTGCTAAACTTAGCATATAGCTGATGCTCTCGCAGCCTCTCTAAAACCATTCTGAGATGTTCTGCATGCTCTTCCTCTGTCTTCGAGTAAACCAAGATATCGTCTATGAAGACTAGAACAAACTTATCCAAATATTCCATGAAAACCTTATTCATCATGTTCATGAAATATGCTGGGGCATTAGTCAATCCAAATGACATGACTGTGAACTCGTAATGTCCATAACGCGTAGAAAACGCAGTCTTAGGCACATCCTCTGCTCGGATCTTCAACTGATGGTATCCCGAACGAAGATCTATCTTGGAGAAAACTCCAGCTCCTCTTAATCGATCAAATAAGTAATCGATCCCGGCAACGGATACTTATTCTTGATCGTTATTTCATTCAAAGGCACGATAATCGATGCACATTCTAAGACTTCCGCCCTTCTTACGAACAAACAAAACCGGGCTCCCCACGGCGATGAACTTGGTCTAATGAAACCTTTCTCTTGCGTTCCTCAATCGCTTCTTCATTTCCACTAACTCGCGGTAGGCATCCGATATGGTCTCTTTGATATCGGTCTTTGTCCTCGGCGCTAACTCGATCACGAACTCGATATCTCGGTCCGGTGGTAATCCCGCAAATCTTCCGAAACACATCCGGTATTCCTCGCCATCGCACATCTTCCATGTCGATGGCTTTCACGCTGCTGACCATTAATCGCCCATCTCGAATCGCGGTCGCTTGAAACTCTACTTTCTTGCCACTAGGGCCTTCCAAAGTCACGACCCGTCGGCCACAATCCAAAACGGCCTTATGCTTAGACAGCCAATCCATTCCAAGGATGACGTCTAGGGATTGCGCATCTATCAAGATAAGATTCGCTAGGAATTCTATCCCATCCATAAGCAACTTAGCTCCCAAACACCCAAGGCTAGATCTAAGCTCAGATCCTGGGGCTTGGACCAGTACGACGTCTGTAGCTTCCTGAGCTCCATCTGCGGTGATGTGGTTGATCCTTCCACGCACTGTTGATTGTGGGGTTGCTCCAGCTTGACCTGGCGCACGATTTCCTCCTGAGGCTGGTGCCTTGGCCGGTGTTGTTCCCAAGTTGAAATGAACTGGCGTGATGCCTCCCTTCGTGGACACCTATTGGAAAAATGCCCGGCTCATTGCAGGTATAGCATCTTTCACTGCAGATCGCTGATTCCCTCCGCGCATTGTTGCCTGTCTTTGGTGTCCAAAATTCTAATTGGCAGGGCGAGGTGCAGGGGTTGATGTCTTGTTCACAGCTGGCGGTTGGAACCTAGCAAATTGCTGTGGTGACATCCTCAAATGTAGATGGTTTGGACGTCCACCCTGATTAGTCATTAAGCTCTTACGGTTTTCACCCAGCTCTTTGCGCTTATCCTCTAGGATCAAAGCCTTATTCACTAGTTCCTGAAAGTCTCGAAAATTGTGGGTGATCAGTCCCACCTGCAGTCCTGAATTTAGTCCCTTCATGAAACGAGATCGCTTAGCTTTATCTGTCGCTACGTCTTCGTGGGCATAGCGAGCTAATCGGGTAAACTTATTCGTGTGCTACCACCTTTGGTTGGCCTCCTTGTTTGAGCCCGAACTCTTCCTTCTTAAGGTCCATCATTCCTCCTAACATGATAATCGCGGAAAGCATTAGTAAACTCCTCCTGTGTGATCTCTTGTGGGGCTCCATGAGCGGCACGATAATTCTCCCACCATTCTCGGGCGGTTCCTTCAAGTTGATGAGAGGCATAGAGCACCTTCTCATTGCCCTCACACCGAGTGATGTGCGCTTCTTCTCAATTGTCCTAAGCTACCATCGGCTTCCAAAGGGTTCACATTCCTTGAAAAAGTTGGTGGCCGAGTCCTCATAAAATCTGATAGCTTTGAGTGAGGTCGGGGTCCACCATGGTTGTTCTGAGCTACAGGGTTGTTGTTGGTTGCTGCTGCATTGGTCATCTGCTGCATCTGCTGCATCATAGTCTGCATTAGTTGAGTCTGCGCGGCAAGAAACGCCCTGTGTTCTCGCATGTCCACTGGCGGTGGTTGAGGGCTGCCTCCGTCATTGGGGTTGTCATTCTGGCGCAGTCCACTTCCTGAAGCACCGTTGTTTCCTCGAGTATTCACCATCTTGTGATTGCCTTTTAGGTTAGGGACGGTAGATGTAGCATAGATAAGAAGTAAGACTTTCTAAAGCGGTGAGATAGGTTATACCCAATTGAAATAATTCTTTATTTATTCTTGGTATGGCTGCTTATTTAAGCCTACAAGCTTTGCAACACATACTGCACACTCAGCAATACTAAGAAGCAAACTAAACACGAAACCTTAACGCCAACTAGAAAGGTAAAACTAACTTAAAGACGCGACTCACACTCGAGTCTCAACACAGCCCAAGGTCGACACTCACTCATCCACCACCTCGCCGAGGTCGATCCGGCGCATACACCGGCGGATGAGCGGCATAGGAGCGAACCTATCCCGTGACCTACTACTGGGTCCTCCGCCATCACAGGTCCAGACTCCCCTCCGCTCCCACTCGCTCCTCTGGATCCTCCTCGGACTCTCCAACTGGCTCTGAACTCCTCGAGTCACGCGCTCCGGCTCGCCCTCGACCGCCTGTGGCCTCTCCCAGCCAAGAATCATCCCGATGGTCAAGCACGGTCACCTCAAGCTCCCGCTCTGCGCCACTGAGTGCCTCGCACACGCCTCCGGCTCCGAGTAGTATCTCTCATATGATCCTCCCGGCAAGGGCGAACTCGCAAAGTGTACCGCAGTTGGCACACTCGCCCTCCACGATCCGTCGGCGTCGGCATGCTTGAACGCCCGGGTGAAGGCGAACATCGAGTCATGAAGCTCGTCGGCGTAGTCGCGGCAGACACGGCGAAGAGCAAGTCGAGCAACCTCCGAATTGCAACCTCGCACGAGAATCTTCCGCGAGATGTTGATTGGCCCGCTAGCTTCCTCATTCTCCCGAGCGTAGATAATCGACTTGCAAATAAATCCTCGGTGTACACCATTAATCGACCACCGCCTCCTCGGTAGAGCGGACGATAGAAGCCTCCAAGCGTCTCAAGTACTCTCCACACTCCATGGCGAGCCGCCACCGACTCCTCAAGGTCTGAACGATCGGCATCTCGCTCCACAAGAACTTTGAATAAGTTCTCCACCCAAAACGGCAAGTAAAACGGGTAAATTCAGCAAAGCGAGAAGTAGAGAATGAGATGAGTCGAGAGTGTTTTATTAGTCAAGTTTAGATTTTCTTTTAGAAAATAGTTTGGACACACACAAGACACCACCATACTATCTAGGCCAAGACCTACAACAAGATGCTCGATACCACCTCTGAAGGACCCGAATCCATCGATTCGAACCCACCGTGTTTACCGTGACTATTCCTGTGATCAACGCTAGTGCACACAGCTCAACATTGGTACATATCACATCATACTCAACGATAATGAATAATAGTTCATTCATTGATATAACTAAAGGTATGATCTTATGACCAACTTACATTATTAAGCCACGCAGGCAAGACCGAAAATATAACTAATGATTAAGCAATGAAAATAGAAAACGAGATAGCTCATCAGTTCACCACAGGCAACCGACAAGGCTCGGACCCTAATGACTCGTGGTCTTCTGGACTTCATCTTCCAACACAGTGTAGATTCCTCAACTGCTGATTATTGTTGTTTGGCAAGGGTGAGTACTTAAAGCACTCAACAAGTTGTGCATGTAATGCGATTCTATGTATCTATATGTAAGGCTTATTCCAATGAATAGGCTATCATGGCTATTTTGCAATAAGCAGCATTTATGAACCAATACAAGAAATAGATTGTAAAGAATGTAAAACAAATAGCAATAATAAATAACTTCAAGATTTCTCAAGTAAACCAAGTTTCCAATCCTAAGTCAAATTCCATCTTCCATATGGCCTTCCGCCATCCCAACCAAGTTGTTCAATTAATTAAGCTAACCCTTAATCTGTAATTCCGAGCATTGCTCAATACCGCGAGCACGGCTATCCGAATAGTTTTACACTCTGCAAAGGTTATGCACTTTACCCACGTGATACAACCAAACACCACCAAGGCGAGTGATTATAACAAAGCCTTTACAATGCTCTGGCTTAACCGGATACTACCCGCTAAGGTTTCAACACTGGTGGGTCTGAAAACCATAACCAGGGCCCCCCTCTTGCGCCATGTGAATTACTCCATAACTCGGGAACTCACACCGTCCACGATAGTACCCAAATTAAGACATTGCAAATTACACAGCTAGGCTGGCCCATACCAGACATGTGGTTGCATGATAGACTCAGGTCAAAGGCTTGCAAGGTTAAGTCCTTAGTGTGATCAAGGCAAGACATCCACATACCTTCTGCCCATCGGGCCCACCTTGGCATCCTCGCCCCTTGTCACTTGCCCCAATCTAAGTTATTATCACCTAGTTGATTACCAAGCACCACGTGCCATCAACAATTCAACATCGTTGCGTGACCTGACTCGCCACAACAACTCAATCTCATCGTGTGATCCCACATGACACACAAGTTCATAATATCGTTCCATATTCCATTAATCAAGATTAATTATCAATGATTCTGATACATGTGATTACGTGGCAAGGCTAAGCAACTAATACGAACTAATCCTCCAATGTTGATCATAATTACTAATCAACTATATTAAACCAATCTAGGGTGACAATGGATCATGGCATACAATGACAAGGTAGGGTATAGATCAATCTGGTATATTAGCTAAACCCAATCTAATTTAAAACAATTGTATATTTGAAATATATGCAATAGGGTAAAACAAATATAGCAATTTTATAAACATGGGTTCAACATGATCAGAGCACAACTTGCCTTGGAATAGGTCCTGATCTTGATCTGAAGCTTGCTCTTGGGTTGCTTGATCTTCCTCCGAAGCGTCACACAATTCAACGTCAACGCGTACCGAAGGAGAAAAGCAAATAAATACCAAAACAGAGAGAAAATGAACTCCAAAAATCAAATAAAATTCACCATTAAATAGATCTCAATTTTACAAATTTTTAGAAATTTGAATCACTCAAATCCGAGTTAAATTGCAAAAGATATAGCCTTTTGAAGTTTGAAATAACATCAAATCAAAAATCGAAATTCGAAATTAACAGATTTATTTTAAAACGAAAACTGATTTATTGCGTCATCATGATGTCGCATGACGCCAGCGCTGAACCGACCAATCGAAGTCGACGCGTGGCCTCGGTGCATAGACCGATCCACGGACCTCCTCCGTCCACCGTGAACCCGCCAGATGACGCCTCGGTACCCGCACCCGACACGCGTCTTGTTTCGATTGGTTGCAGCGCCGCCCCGCCGATGCACGACACGCGGCATGCATCCACGGCCCGATCCGATCGAACGGCGACAGATGCGTGCAACGCGGCTCGATCCCCTCCGTTCATCCGGATCTAACGGTCACGAACTCACCCGAAGCTCGCGGCGAAGCGGCGGCGAGGAAGTCCACCGGAGATGAAGAAGAAGACTCGGCGACGGCGCCCGGCCAGATCCTCGACGAAAAGAAGTGACGCAATGGATGCGCACACCCCGACGAGTTCGAATCCGGGACCAAAACGTCGAAAAACCACAGATCGGCGACGATCCAAGGCCAAAACCGCGGCGGCTGCAAACTTCAACTCCGACGAGCTCCTCTGGATGCGTGACGACGGCTCTCGCGAAACCTTACCGACCAAAAGACGCGGCGCACACAGATGAACCTCGGGGCGCTACCCTCCTTTATAACCTCTAAGCAACGCGCTAAAAACGGAAACCTAGGCTTTCCCCGGCGGCGAAGTCGTGTCGGCGGCGGACTCCGAGTTCGCATCGGAGACGACAACCCTCAGCCGTTCGATTCCGCTCCAACGGTCACGATCACACAGCCACGATCTAATCCTAACCGCCCACGATTTCTTTCCAACGGCGAAGATCTCCCGAATCCCGAACCGGTACGCTTCATCCATGATCATCCGATCCAGATCCAATGGCGCAGATTCAATCGCTCTAGGGTTTACCCGAGATGGGCCAAATGGGCCGCGCTTCTCCGCCCGCGCCAAGACAAGATACGGCCGAGCCCATTATCGCTCGAGAGGTTTTTCAAAAGGTTTTTCATTTAAAATATTTCCAGAAATTCATTTAATTTGTTTTAGGCAATAAAATAATCAGGAAAAATCCAAGAAAAATCTCAGAAATACTTTGAAACATTCTGGGCTCAAATAAAATATTTTTGGCAAAACTTTATTTTAACTTTGCACAGATTTAAATAGATTTGAACAAAAGGCAATAAACCTGATTTAAAATTAATTCCAGTAAATCCAGAAAAATCTAAATATATTCCAAAAAATCACAAATGCACTTTTAAACAATAAAACATAATTAAACCAAAATTTGGGATGTTACACTCTCATCCGCTTGGGTGAGAGCTATCATGTTCAGCTGGACGACAGCCCGTTTCGGCTCTTTCCCCGACACCAGGTGGGGAGGAGTCACAGCCAGTTCCAGAGCTTGGAGTTGGAGTCTGACCCGATGATAGTGCACATGGGTTCGCTCATCCGGGCGCAGGATGACGCCTATGTTCACATCTCTTTTGAGCTCCAAGACGTGCGCAGGGAGCTAGCTGCTGCAAGGGAGGAAAACCGTCGCCTTAAGGAGACTCGGCGGCAGCAGCCCACCTCCACTCATCGCCCTCGCGGCAGAGGCACAGCCGGTAGCACCGCCTCCAGCCCCTGTTGGTGAGGAGCTTCCGCCTCGGGGTTTAACTCCCGACGCCCCGCGAGTCAAACGTCGCAGAGGTCCGCTGCTCCGTGTGACCGCACGGAAGTCCGTGCGTCACGAGCCGTCCTTGGGGATTTCCCTGGGATTTTTGGCTGCTCTTGGAGAGCCAGGACCTTCTTGTGCTGCTGATCCTTCCTGCAGCAGGAGCGAGGAGGATCCCTCCCCTCGTGTTTTTGAGGAGAGTGGGGGGAGTAGTTAGTCTAGCTTAGCCCTTCCTTTTGTTCACGTTTAGAACGATGAATAAGTTGTGCGATGGACTGTATCGTGCTTTTATGCATTTGTGATCTGACCATTTCTCTTTAAAAGCTATTTTGGTTTAAATAAAGATTTTAGTTGGAGTTTTTTCTATTGTTGTGTTTTTGTTTCGATGGATGTTGTGTAGTCCCCTGTTTTCTTATCTTTGCTTTTCCCTCTTTCCTCGTGTTTTTTTTCCTATCCTTGGTTTCAGATGGAGAACCCTAGCAGAGGTCGTGGCAGAGGAAGAAGAGGAGGCCGCGGTCGTGGTCGCGGAAGAGTGCAGATTCAAGAGGAAGTTCCTGTGGAGCAGCAGAACCAAGTGCCACCTTCTCCAGCGCAGCAGAACCAAGTGCCACCCCCACCCCCGAACCAGCCGCCAAGCATGGAGCAGATGATGGCCATGCAAATGCAAATTCTGCAAGCTTTGGCGCAAAATGCGCTGAATCACGCAAGCAATCCCAGCTCAGTCGTAGCTCACCCACCCAGCCTAAGTTCGGGAATTCATGAGGACCCAGACCCCAACTTTCGCAGGATCATGGACCCTTGGAGGTCGACGATTGGTTAAAATATGTAGAAAAGAAGCTTTACTTAGCCTAGTGTGATGAATTTGAGAGTGTCTTATATGCCTCTCATCACCGAAAGGAACCGCCGCAAGTTGGTGGGAAAATTACCACGCCCACGAGGAAGCCTGAGTATCACTTGGAATGAATTTGTGGAAGCTTTTGGCTACCCATATTCCCAAGGGATTATGGAAATGAAGAGGCGTGAGTTTCACAAGTCGCAACAAGGAAACCTTTCATCTCGTAATATCGAATCGGTTCACCCACTTTCTCGTTATGCTATCAAGATGTCGCCACTGATGAGGCTAAGATATGGCGCTTATGGAGGGCCTTGACCCCAATATCAAAGTTCACCGTATCAAATGACTTCCTTCATTCCAAAGACATGGTGAACAAGGCTTTGATCCAAGAGGATGCTCGGCCACCGTTTGAATCAAGAAAGAGGAAGTTGATGTTTCAAACGCAGCGTGGTGCCGAGCTCCAAACCCCGTTTCTTCCAAAGATCGATCCAAAGAGCCAAGAGCCACCAATACTTCCAGACCCCAATGTCCACTCCTCGTCGATTCACTCAAGCCCTGCGCAATACAAGAAATCAAGTTCAAGAGCAACGCAAAGAATCGCAGGAGTCCAATGCTTTAATCGCAGGAGATGGGACATTACGCTAGTAATCGCCCCTGTTGCGTCAGTCAGGACCCCGCCGGTTCAACTCGATCTACTCCACTCGTGCCCAAAGACAGCTCGGGAAGAGGAACGCCGCAGACTCGCGCACTTTCGCACCATCGGAAGAGGACGTGTTAATCACGCCATCGCCAAGAAGTTCAGATGCACTGATGTGGTGTATGGTAAGTTCTTCACAATTCTGGCCTCGCTTCATTGTTTGATTCGGTGCTTCGCATTCATTCATATCAGAGTATTTGGTTAGAAAGCATGGATGGGATACAGTTCAACTTAGAAATCCCTTGCTAGTTCAATCCCCTGGTAAAGAACTAAGAACAACTGCTATTTGTCCAAAAATAGACATAATTATAAAGGGCAAAGTTCCTAGCTAACTTAATATTATTGGATACTAAGGGTATAGAAGTAATCCTTGGAATGGGTGGTTAACCAAGTACAAAGGTCGATAGATGTGCTAGTAGAGCTATCTCCCTTACTAGTCCTGAAGGAATTCGAGTGGAGTTCCTGTCTAATCTCTTCTCTAAGGGGGGTAGTACCCTGAACCGACTAAAAGGTACATCTTTGGAAAATGTGCCCATAGTGAATGAATACCCAGATGTATTCCCAGAAGATTTATCCGTATGCCACTGCATCGTGATATTGAGTTTATGATTGAGCTTGTACCGTACATCTCCTATCTCAAGAGGCCTTATCGGTTACCGCTAATGAATTAGCAGAGATGAAGAAACAGATTGAAGAACTGCAGGAGAAAGGATTTATAAGACCAAGTTCATCACCTTGGGGTTCACAAGTAATCTTCGTTAAGAAGAAGGATGGCAGTCTGAGAATGTGCATAGACTACAAATCACTGAATGAGGTCACAATAAAGAATAAGTATCCTTTGCCAAGGATAGATGATCTATTTGATCAGTTGAAAGGAGCTCAGGTTTTCTTAAAAATAGACTTAAGATCAGGATATCATCAGCTCAAGATAAGAAAAGAAGATATTCCGAAGACAGCCTTTACTACCCGCTATGGATTGTACGAGTTTACAGTGATGTCCTTTGGTTTAACAAATGCACCGTCATATTTCATGAATTTGATGAATAAGGTGTTTATGGAGTTTTTGGATAAGTTTGTTGTCGTTTTTATTAATGACATTCTTATCTATTCCAAGAATGAGAAAGAGCATGAGGATCATTTGAGGATAATTTTGGAAAAGCTCAGAGAACATCAGCTGTATGCTAAGTTCAAGAATGTGATTTTTGGTTGAAGGAAGTTGCTTTCTTGGGTCATGTTATTTCACTGGAGGAGTAGCAGAGACCCTACGAAGGTGAAGGACGTTTTGGATTGAAGCAACCCAAGTGCATTAGGATATCATAAGTTTTCTTGGATTAGCGAAGCTATTATCGGCGTTTTATTGAAGGTTTTTCCAAGATAGCGAGACCTCTCACTCAACTCTTGAAGAAGGAGAAGAAGCTTGAATGGACTAAATCTCGTGAACAAAGTTTTCAGGAATTGAAGAAGAGGTTAACCGGCACCAAAGATTTGTTCTCACGGATATTCACAAGGATTTTGAAGTTTACTGCGATGCCTCAAAGCAAGGTCTCGGATGTGTATTGATGCAAGAAGGTAAAGTCTTAGCTTATGCCTCAAGACAACTTCGACCCCATGAAGAAAATTACCCAACTCATGATTTGGAGTTAGCAGCAGTTGTGCACGCACTCAAAATTTGGAGGCATTATTTGATTGGGAATCGATGTGAGATTTATACGGATCATAAGAGTTTGAAATACATTTTTACTCAGCCGGATCTCAATCTGAGGCAGAGAAGATGGTTGGAATTAGTTAAAGATTATGATATTGGCATCCATTATCATCCCGGAAAAGCTAATGTTGTTGCGGATGCTTTGAGTAGGAAAAGTTATTGCAACAATGTTATGGTTCAGGAAAGTCAGCCAACACTTCATGAAGAGTTCAGACGCCTCAACTTGGAATTGGTAAATGAAGGTTGCGTTTTCAATATCGAAGTGCACTCAACCCTGGAAGATCAGATCAGAGAGGCTCAAAAGAATGATAGTGGTATCGCAGACCTAAAAGATGGTATGAAGAAAGGAAAATTTCCTGAATTTTCTGAGGATGAGAAAGGTACCATTTGGTTTGGAAAAAGAATTGTAGTTCCTAACCAGAAAGAAATCAAAGATGTGATTTTAAGAGAGGCTCATGATTCTGTTTATTCTATTCATCCGGGAAGTACGAAAATGTACTCGGATTTGAAAGAAAAATATTGGCGGTCGAATATGAAAAGAGAAGTTGGTGATTTTGTGGCTCGTTGTGATATTTGTCAATTAGTTAAAGCAGAGCATCAGAGACCAGCAGGATTGTTACAACCCTTGCGGATTCCTATTTGGAAATGGGAAGAAATAGGAATGGATTTTATCACCGGACTTCCCAGAACTAAGTCCGGATATGATTCAATATGGGTTATTGTGGATAGATTGACTAAGGTTGCACACTTTATTCCTGTGAAGACAACATATTCTGGTGATAAACTCGCAGAGCTATACATGGACAAAATTGTATGTTTGCATGGTGTGCCAAAGAAGATCGTGTCAGATCGAGGTTCCCAGTTTACCTCGAGATTTTGGCAGAAGTTGCATGAGGTTCTGGGCACAAACCTAAACTTCAGTACTGCTTACCATCCTCTGACAGATGGTCAGACGGAAAGGGTAAATCAAATACTAGAAGATATGCTGAGAGCCGTGCTTTGACATACGATTCATCTTGGGATCGAATTTGTCGTATGCAGAATTCTCGTACAATAACAGTTACCAGTCAAGTTTAAAGATGGCACCTTTTGAAGCTCTTTACGGAAGAAAATGCCGAACACCGTTGTATTGGAAAGAGACAGAGGGGGGACAAGTAATCGGGCTTGATATTCTGAAAGAAGCAGAAGAGCAAGTGAGAGTGATTCGTCAGAATTTAAAAACAGCTCAGTCAAGGTAGAAAAGTTATGCTGATAATCGTCGTCGGGATTTAAGCTTTGCACCTGGTGATCATGTGTATCTGAAAGTTTCACCCCTAAAGGGAATGCGTCGTGTCAGAGTTAGCGGGAAACTTGCACCTCGCTATATCGATCCATTTCCAGTGGTTGCCAGAAGAGGAGAAGTTGCTTATAAGTTGAAACTTCCTCTCCAGTTGTCAAATGTGCATAATGTCTTCCATGTTTCTCAGCTAAAGAAATGTCTTCGAGTGCCTGAAGAACAGTTGCCATTTGAAGAGATGGAACTAAAGGAAGATCTCTCTTATCCCGAGTATCCGATCAGAATCTTGGATGAAGCGGAGCGTAGAACCCGAAGCCGTGTGATCAAGTTTTGCAAAGTTCAGTGGAGCAACCATTCCGAGAAAGAAGCAACTTGGGAGCGAGAAGAGGACCTCATAGCCGAGTTTCCCGATCTCTTTCTTTCTCCGTCCAATCTCTGGTCGAGATTCTCTCTAAGAGGTAGGTTTGTAACATCCTGCATTTTCGTTGTTCCAAAAATTATTTTAAAATTTATTAAATTCAAAATTTGGATCTTCCTCGGTGTTCTAATTAAACTGGCATCCATATCCTCCCAAACTGAGTTCAATTCTTTATTGTCCGCAGTTAAAATTTCATATTAGGTCCTTATCCAAAATTTCACCCGAGTTCTAAAATGCTCCAAAAATCTCAAAATCCATTGAATTAGGTTTCAAATATTCTATAATGATTTTGGGAATTTTTCCAAGATTTATAGAATCTCTTTGCTATTTTATCTCTCGCGCTTTCATCAGATCCATTATATTCGTCCCGAAATTATCTAAATTTCAAAATTCTCTAAAAACAATTCCGAAACCAATTTTGTTAGGTTCCAAATATTCAATAGTATTTTTGAGAATTTTTCCAAGATTTCTAGAGGTTTCTATCTATTTTATCCTTCGCGCTTTATTCATAGCACTATTCATTTGGACCCACTCGACAGAGCTACAGTGCGTCTTCAACCTCCAGCGCTGTGGATTTTTCCGTACCTCTCCTGTTCTATGTCCAAAAGAAAAAAATATTTATAACTTCTTCATTTTCGCATCAAATCAAGGGAGAGTTGAAGCGTTGCGACCGTATTGATGCAAGGATTCAATTCCCTGCCGTTATCCATCCTTAATCCGAGCGAAACGGCCGCAATTAAGAGTTAATGATAATTCATTGCTCGGTCATTATCTCGGGCGTTTCTTCACCTCTCCGGGCGTGCGGGTACTCAAAAGCTTCGTCTTGCTGTGCTCTACCCCATGCTCACTTTTCCCCACTGATTCAATACCGTTTTCTTTTCCAAAACTCGCGAAAACCGCAGCCCAACGTCGACCAAAGACACCGGCGAGCCAACTTTTGATCCGGTGAGCCAAATCAAATTCCGTTCGCGTCATTTTGTGCATCTTGTCGCAGAGATCAAAAGCCCTCAAGAAAATTTGGGTTTCATTACAGGACGGCGACGAATTTGACGTTTGAACATCGTCGGCCTAACCATCTTTGCGGCGTCGATTCGTCGTCTCCGGTAAGCCTCTTCGAAATCCGGTCTCACCTTTGGATTCGTAGCGTCGAGCTCTACGTGATGCTCACCCTTTTCTTCCCATCCCGTCGCCGCCCGCGTGCGCCTCCGCCACGCCTTGCTTCCGGGCGGTGCCGACGCTGGCCCGGCCGCCTCGATCAAGGCCGCCCGGCCGGTGCCGCGACTCCATTGCCGCTCCATTTTCCGATCGCCGCGCCGCCCCATGGCCGAGCCTTCCATGGCGTTGCTGCTCTCTTTCTTTTCTCTGTGTACAGAGCAATGGAGAAGAAGCACTAGCCAATGACTCGTGGGGCCCGCATGGAAGAGAGTGAGAAAAATCAGGATTTGAGAAAAAGAAAAGATGCCAAAGGAATATTCCTCGTTTTTCTATTTTTCTGTCCGAGCGCATTCAAATGACCCGTTCTCTTCCATTGTAACTCCGAATCGAGTGATTCAAATATCTAAATTCATATAAATTCAAGATATTTCTGCCAGTACTAATTTTATAATTTTTAGATTTTATTTGTTTTTATTTATTTATTAGTCGCTCCGTTTTGCGCGTAGTCGAAGAAGCGGTCGTCATCCCCGACGAAGGAGAAGACCTCCAGAACAGCGCAGCGCACTTCGTCGACGAAGGCAAGTCTCCTTGACGCACGTTGATCCCATTGTTTATAACTGTTTTATAAAAGTTTGCAACTTGCATGGCTATTTACATAAACCGATGATGTTAAAATATAGAATGTTAGTTTTGCCCATTTCGAAATAATATCCTTGCTGTTTGATTACCATGCCTTTGTAACCTTAAGATTTAATCATGAAATCATGTATTATGTGATTAACCTTGTTTAGTACGGTAGACTGTGCTTAGGATTGACGTTGATCAAAATGCCTATGGTGGGATAAATTCTAAAATGTTGTTGAAATGTGTTTTATCGAAACTGTAGCAAGGTGATTGCTGCTGTGATTGTAAAATAAAAATAAAATAAAAATGGTTTAGATTGGGCGGAATGGTTTGTCAAGCGGGTGCGGATGGAGCATTGGTTTTGGTTTGTGAAAGCCGCCTAATCAATTTAAGGACCGATGCTTATATTGTCCATTCTAAGTATTACCGTGCAACCACAAGTCTATAATGGGTACGACTGGCTAAATAATTTGTAGAAACCTAACTTAGACTTGCCGGTTGGTGGAATGTGAGTGCGGATGGAGGCAAGTCGTATTTCTCACACAGCGCAAGAGGGGCTTCAGATCTTTGGCGGATGGAACCCTAACAATGGTGAAACCTCGGTGGGTGGGTCGGGTTAGGCGTATACATTGTAAAGGCCTTATCATGATATCTCTGCGGCACACCAAAGGAAGTGTGCTTATTGCGCATGGCAACAAGAGACGATCATGTCTTGTGGGTAAAGTCAGTACACCTCTGCAGAGTGTAAAACTATTGAATAGCCGTGCCTACGGTCAAAGACAAAGCGAAGAGTGCTTTCATATTGGTAGACTTTGTTTTTGGTTTTAAAAACTGATGTTTTGGGATCTGGGAGTGGTTAGAACTTCAGGATGTATTCCTGGCGGCTGGAGCCAGTCAGGTGGTTGAAACCTGTTTTGAATCATGACAGATGGAGTCATGTGATGGTTAAACAAGATCTTTTAAAATGGGCGTATAGAGCCTGTACACTAGTGTTGGTAGTTGGAACCTTCAGTAGAGTTAGTAATAATTTCAATTGTACAAATAATTGTTAAAACTGCTTTGTGAAAATTATTATTAATAATGTTTGTTAAATCTGGCTTTGTGCAAAAGAACCCTATTAAGCCTTCCTTGGAAAGCCCTTCATGATGCATTTTCCTAGGCTTGCGGAGTACGTTTGTACTCACTTGCTATACCAAAATTTTGTTATCAAAGAATTACCAAGATGCAGTTGAAGACAATGAGTTCTATGATGAGGAGCTTGTGGGCGATCGCCAAGATAACTAAGCGCGCGCTCCTAGTCGTCGCCTGTGGTGTCTTTTGGGTTTTATCTTGTTGTTTTTTTTTGTGTTTCTGCTGCTGAGAACTTTGGTCATGTGACCAGGAGATGTAATAAATAGCCATGTGGCTGGTAATTTATGATTAGGCTATATTTTGTTTTCTCTTCGTTCTATTCTGGTTATGATAATCACTGCTTCACTGTGTGTACTAGCAACTGATCTGGGACAAGTACAGAAATACACAGGAGATTCCGGATGGTAAATCCGGGATCCCACACCCTAGAATGGTTTCATATTAGTTGGTAGCTATAATTGCCAATGTGGGTAGCTAGAACGCATGTAGTGTGCTTAGCCATGCAACGAGTGATCATTTTATGAGAAAATGGTTAATCTTGCTTAATGAATCATGGAACATGTTTATTAATTTCTATGTCAGGTGTTGTCACACAATGTTGTTGTTGTTGATGGCACGTGGTGCATGGTAAAACAACTAGGATGGTAAAATGATTTAGATTGAGGCAAGTGGTAAGTATTTGTGGTGGTCCAATGTGGCATTTGGGCGGTCGCATTGCTTTTTAATGGTATATGATGGTTCATGTTAATGATGGTTTTTGGTTAGTCTTGTCTTGGTTAATTAAGGACTTAACCTTGCAAGAATTTGAACTGAGTCATTCATACAACCACAAGTCTAGTATGGGACAGACCTGATTGATTAATTTGTTATGTCTAGGCTTTGGTACTACTAGTGGTGGTGTGAGTCCCTGGTTGTGGTAACCAGTCCTCGCACGGGTAGTCTCACATGGCACAAGAGGGGGTCCCTGGATGTGGTAACCAGTCCCACCAGTGTTGAAACCTCAGCGGGTAGTACTGGGTTTAGACAGGGCTTTGGAAAGGCTATGTTATAATCACTAGCCTTTGTGGCGTATGATTGTATCTTGTGAGAAAAGTGTATAACCTCTTCAGAGTGTCAAACCTATTCGAATAGCCGTGCTCGTGGTATTGAGCATTTCTCGATGATAAGAGTCAAGGGTTAGACTTTATTAAAAACAAATGTGGTTATGGAGGTTGTATGCCTCTAGAAATTGGAATATGGTTTAAGGTTATGAGCTAGTTTTTTGGGGAAATAACTGAGAAATTTAATATTGTTATTATTTTTTTACTGTCTTTTAATCTATTTATGCTATTCTTTTATAAATGTTGTTTTATGCAAATTAACCATGTCAGCTATTTCTTTGTAATAAGCCATGCATATAGTATATTAGACTTTCATTCTGTGCACAACTTGCTGAGTGATTTATGTACTCACCCTTGCCACAAAGCATCATTAATTGGAGAAGAAGCTACGCCTGCTTTTGAGGATGAGTTTCAGGAGGGAGCGGGTAACTAGGGTGCAAACCTTATCAGTTGCCTAAGGCAAATTGAAGGGTTATTATGAATAAATTATCTCTGCTATAGTTTATTTATTTTTCTGTCTTACCCCTACGAGGCGTATTCATGTAAGGTGGATCATAAGGTCGTCTAACAAGTTATATTTAATTTGATGAAGTCTTTATTGCGATATCGTTGAGTATGATCATGATATTCATCTCTGTTGAGCCTATATGCACTAGCGTGATCCTTGACTAGTGCTGAATACACAGAGGGTCCGGATTTGCATATTCGGGTCGTGACAGAGGTTTGGATTATTTGGGAAATAATGAGAAATTTAATTTTGTTATTATTTGTTTTACTGTCTTTCAATCTATTTATGCTATTATTTTATAAATGCTATTTTATGCAAATTAATCATGTCAGCTATTCCTTTGTAATAAGCCATGCATATAGTATATTAGACTTGCATTCTATGCACAACTTGTTGAGTGCTTTATGTACTCACCCTTTCCAAAAAAATCATCAGTTGGAGAAGAAGCTACACCTGCTTTTGAGGAGGAGTTTCAGGAGGGAGCGGATAACTAGGGTGAGAACCTTGTCAGTTACCTGTGGCAAATTGAAGGGTTACTACGAATAAATTATCTCCGCTGCAGTTTATTTATTTCTTAGTCTTAGCCCTGCGAGGCGTATTCATATAAGGTGGACCATAAGGTCGTCTAACAAGTTATATTTAATTTGATGAAGTCTTTTATTGCGATATCGTTGAGTATGATCGTGATATTCGTCTATATTGAGCCCGTGTGCACTAGCGTGATCCTAGACTACTACAGAATACATAAGAGGGTCCGGATTTGCATATTCGGGTCCCGACAGAGGTGGTATCAGAGCCATATTGACTGTAGGTCAAGCCCTAGCTAGTCTGTTGTCTTAGGAGTGTCAAAAAGTATTTTCTAAAGTCAAAACTAACTCAAAGGACTAAAAAGTTTTTGACTTATCCTCTCTTTCTTGTTTCCCACCTTTGCTGAATGTTTCATCTTTTCTCTTGTTTTTGAGTTGAGGTTTTACGAGAGCTGCTTCTGCAGGTAAAAAAAATGGAGTGCTTCTGTGGAGAACGCAAGGGAGGATTTGCAGCCAAGCTATGGAAGATGTTACAGTTGCTGGGAAGTTTTGATCGGCCTATCTACCATGGTACTAACTGGATCGTGAGCGGGAAGCTACGAGGGACAATTTGCAAGGTCACGATCTTCGCTAGGGAGAACACGATGGGAAGCCACCCCGTCAACATCTCGTTGAGAAGATCAACATTTGAAGCTGGAATTCAAGAATCTACACATCTCGCACTTCGCCGTTTTGCTCGAGACTACGCTGCCGAATTGGAGTCAACGATGTTTAAGTATCATCCACATGGAGGTGCCGTCACCGAGGACATGATCAGGGAAGAGGATGATGCCACCATCGTCCAGCTCGCACATCTTGCTACCGCACATGAGAACTTCATGAAGACCACCAATCAAGAGCTAGTAGAGGTTTACGAGGCTTTGAGGAAGACATTCAAGATACTAGAAGGATGGCTTCTGAGTGGATTACCGAGTTGGAGGAAGCCCTCTATCTCAAGGAAGAGGAAGCTGAGCTGGAGGCAGAAGAAGAGGAGTCCGAAGAAGACCCAGAAGAGATCGAGGAAGAGCCTGAGGGGCAGGAGTCTACATATTCCAACGAGACTGTTGGCCAACAAGATCAGTTCACGCTGATGCCTCGCCACCCACCACAGTATTCTCCTGGAGGTCCCCATCATGGTTGGCTTAGTGACTAGGCAGTGTCTTAGTCTAGTAGTAGTGGCTAAGTTTGTGAGTCATGTTGAAAGACCATGTGGAGTTCTATCCTTGATGGTGATGAGTAATTGATTGTGTTTTAGCATGCTGTGCTTCAATTTGAGTTTGATTTGAATTGGGTTTTCAATTTGAAGCGATTTGATTGCTGACAGCGCTAGAGCGGCACTACAGGCCTTGGCCGAACGGCAGTACCGGCTGAGGGGAGTGGTATTTATATTCTAGAGAGGGTATTTGTTGGGGTTTTAGGTGAGCGGCACTACTGGCCCCAGGGGCGGTAATGCCGACTTATAAAGCAAATTTTGATTTTGGATTTTGGAATTGCATGTGATTTATTGCATATCAATTTGGACATTGCTATGTGATGTGTTTCCTTGTTTTTGATGGTTGCAGGATGACGTGCTAGGTCATGGTGAGGCGGAGGATGACCGGGAATAGGCGAGGTGCGTCGGAGGTCCAAACGGTCGAAGATCGTCGGAAGATGATCGGAGATAGAGTCGTGGCAAGCCAAGAATACAAGGAATAGACGAGATGCTAGCTAGACACTAATCGGATCAAGGAGGGCCGTCGGATCGCGGTCTAGGTGATAGAGTAGTGGATCTAGTTAGTATGCTTTGAGAAGCGTGCAAAACCCGTTATATTGTTGTGTTTCGGGTTAGCCCATGCATGAGTGAGTAAGTCAATCCTAGCCCTTGATGGTGATCCTTAGGGTAGAAGGAACTCATCCAAGGGTGGAGGATGACTCAAGAGTAGTATAAATAGAGGGGTAGGGGTAGCCTTCCTCCTCTCGAAGGTTTTGAGGTTTTCGTGCTCATTTGAGCTTTTCCCACTTTGTTGTAAGGCTTTGTAAACCTCCCTTCTAGAAATGAAAGTTTAATATGTTCCTCTCAATTCCAAATTTACTTTCCGCATTTACATTATGCTTTAAATTCAGTCTTTAAATTTCGCAATTTACATTCTTGCAATTTACTTGCACATTTGGATTTGCCTCCCCTCCATCTAAATGCTTGTGGATCTTGTGCTGATGATGTATGATTGATGGATGAGTCTTCTTTAGACCATATCCTAATCATCTAGGCAAAACTTGTGTTCTAGCTCGCTATGACAAGTGGGAAGCCATTTAGGATCATCTTGATCATCAAGAACCTATGAGCTAGCTAAGTGCCAAGTTTTTGTTCTTGAACCCGTTTTTGTGCACCCTTCTATAAATTTCAAAAAGGTTGGAACTTTGACGTCGATTCTTGCAATCGACAATTGGAATAGGTTCCTGACATCCATAGGAAGGTGTCCACAAAGTTTCATTGAGTTTGGATCAGTGGATCAAAAGATTCCTCGATTTTTCCTTTTGAACTCGCGTGAAATCATTGTTCATATTCCTGTTTTTACTGTAGCTACAGTACTCCGGTAGTATCACCCCTACATGGGCGGTAGTGCTGGCCTCAGGTTGAAATTTATGAAAACTTATTCTTCCGCCTCCATTTGATACCTATGTATTTTGGTTTGGTTTTTTTAGGTGAAAAATTGCATTTGTGATCATGTTTGGGGGATAAAATTCTGATCACCATCTCGATCCTTCACATGTGATTCTAAAATAGAAGAGTCGCCCTTTAGGCGTTAGTATTGTGTGCTTAGGTTAATGAGAGTTTAATTGCCTTTTTGAGTGTGCAGTATGCGTTGCAAAGCCCTTAGTCACTTGTGACCAATCATACCAAGTATTTAATAAAGTCTTTATATTTGTAGCTTGGTTTAAAAACTTTTCCCCTGCACAGGTTCTTATATTACTTTTTTATGTTTTTCCTTATTTTCTCTAAACCATGGAGTGATCAGCAGATGGTTCAGACTCGCGGAAATAATGGAACTAGTGGAAGTCGCCCAAGTGAGAATCCGAGTGAGATGCCGATTCCGCAAGAAGCACCACCAGTTGATATGAGCAACTTTGGAACCTTTCTAGCTGCACAAACTCAGCTTATGCAGACCGTGATGCAGCAAATGCAGCACTTTACAAGTCAAGCAACTGCCAACAATGCAAACCAAGCTACTAATAATGGGAATCGTCCATACTCGAAGTTGTCAGACTTCATGAGGACTCGTCTGCCTACTTTTTCTGGGAATGACAACCCAATTGAGGCAGATGATTGGCTTAGGACAATCGAAAGGAAGCTGCACATCACTCAATGTGTTGGAAATGACAAGGTGCTCTACGCTTCTCATCAGCTTGAGGGTACAACTGCCGAATGGTCAGAGAATTACTGTGCATCACAAGAGAACCCACAAGAGATCACTATCGAAGAATTTTCTACTGCCTTTCACCAGTACCATGTTCCTGAAGATGTCATGGATTTAAAGAAAGAAGAATTCAGAGCTATCAAGCAAGGAGGCCAGTCTGTGGTAGATTGTTTGAGTAAGTTCACACAACTTGCTCGATATGCACCTGAAGACGTAGCGTAGCGACAGACAAGGCAAGGTGGTCTCGCTTCATGAAGGGACTGAATTCTGGACAGCAGGTTGGGTTGATTACCCACAACTTTCTTGATTTCCAAGAGCTGGTTAACAAGGCTCTCATCCTGGAAGATAAGCACAAGGAGTTGGATGACAACCGCAAGCGCAGAATGGCATAGCAGGGAGTGAGAGTTGCACCTTACCATTTTGTCACATTTCAGCCTAAAGCTGTATTCAAGACGTCGTCTCCTGCACCGTGTCCAAGTGGACAGAATTTTAAGACACCTGTTCAGACCAATAATGCACTAGGAGGAGGTCAGCAATCGACAGTCAGGCGTTGTTTCAGTTGCAACAGGCCAGGACATTTTGCTAACAACTGTCCAAAGAGAGGAGGTGTTACACCTATTCGCTTTATCCTTGGTCCTACACCTGCCAAGACGCCTGCACCAGGAGGAAATCGTAGAGCTGTTCAAGCCGGAGCTACACCTCAGGGCACGGTGAGAGGTCATGTCAATTATATCACGACTGATGAAACCCAAGGAGCATCAGATGTCGTACTGGGTAAGTTCCTTGTTAACTCAATACCTGCTATAATTTTATTTGATTCTGAAGCTTCGCATTCTTTTATTTCTCGAGATTTTGTTGCTGGGAATGGGTTAGATGTTGTGAATCTTAAGTGAATGCTTTTGGTCCAATCCCCTGGATCAAAACTTCGATCTAACCTAGGATGCATGGGAGTTAAGATGCTAATGAATGGAATAGAGTTCCTAGCGAACCTTATTATTTTGGATACTCAGACATTAGATGTTATTCTTGTAATGGATTGGTTATCTAAACACAAGGTTATGGTTATCGGCACAAGGGATATCGAGTGCTTCAAATGCAAAGGGAAAGGTCACTACATGAGGGATTGTCCAAATCAGCAAACCCTTATCATACAGGAGGATGGCGAGTATACATCGGCTAGTGAACTGGAGGATGACGAATCAGATCATGAGCAGCTCGAGAACAATTCCAGTTCTGATTCAGAGGAGATCGCATTTGATACAAGTCATACTAGCCTTGTTGGTTGTCGAGTTCTCAGTTCTCAAATGGAGAAAGCTGAAAGAGGACAACGTCACAATTCGTTCCAATCAAAATTTGTGATCAAAGAGCACTCATGCAAGGTGATAATTGATGGTGGGAGTTGTAACAACATTGCAAGTTGTAACGATCCCCATTTTCACATAAATGCAAAAATGGAAATCTAATGCGCATACAGTACTAGTCCCATGATCAGTGGCTAGTACGCACATTCTCAATAATTAGAATCACAACCATACATGATTTTATTAAAGGGGAAGCTATTTGTACAATATATTCTTACAACTCAGAGTATATATATACAGCACAGAGGAAGCAAAGTCTTGTAGTGTGCCCATCCAACCCGCAGGCAACTGATAAGGCATAATCCCTAGAAAGATCGCTTTGTTGAAATTCCTGCATCCTGCGACGAAAATAAAACTTCGGAGCTTCGCTTTCTTATCAACCTAAAATAATAGATTAAGCAAGGTTGAGTACTTTTGTACTCCGCAAGACTTAAGTGGTATTTGCAAATGCAATAATGCAGGCTATATCAAAGGAGGCTACTACAGTTAATTTGCATAAAGCGATATTGAATTTGTAAATCAAGTTGTCATTTGCAAAAGGAATTTTTAAGAGCAAATTTGACTGATAAGAAATAAGTAAAACATAAGTAATACTCACAGCCCTTCGCGAGCATTGAATAATTCAATGATCCAATAATCAAATCCTGGCATAACCATTCCTTTGCCAACACATAACCATTCATCCAGTAATCCAATCATGTCATAACCATTCCTTGTCAACATGTGGCAAAACAAATGAAACCAAGCCCTTTTGAAAATAGCAAAACATTTAACTAGTGCCAGTTCACCAACTTTCCCATAACTGCGGGTACGACTAATCGATTAGATTTACACTTTGCAGAGGTGTACAGCTTTACCCACAAGTCATGAACTTTTCTTTTTGCCACATGCACCATTGGTGTGTGGCTAGAATGTTCATGACGAAAACCTTTACATTACCTAGGTTAACTTTGCACCAGCACGGTGATGTAAAACTCATACTATGCAACAGAAGATGTGTGTACCAAGCACGACAAAAGGGTGACACACCATTGTCCCACTTCTCCCCATGGCGGCAGTAGAAGATATGTGTATTAATACGACAAATGGTGGTACACCAAATTGTCCCACTTCTCCCCCATAGCATGGCGTACACACCGCTTCGGCCTACCAATGTGCAAAATTAAACTAGATAACTTAATTGGTTTAAGGCTGCCCCATCCCAACACTTGTGGTTGTACGGATTTTTCTTGGATCATACAGCACTACATTCGGTCCTTAATCTGATACGAGCGATACTTCACCCTACACTACGTGCAATTCCATCTGCACAACTGGTTATTGCCAATAATCACCCGCATCAAAACCATAGTTTTATTTTTGGGTTTTTAAGAAATTACCATTGATCCCATTAACCATCATCATGTCTCAATAATTCCAATGACTAGTTTATCTAATTTGTTCATCCAAAATCTAAAGCATGGCTAAGCATGATTATTATATCGTATATACCCATGTTGACATTATGTATTATCTAACCATATTCTAGGGTTATCAAGGTTCACATGTCAATACTTATCAAAGAAGTTTCATGAGACAACAGGTATATCTACCAGTACCACAATATAGCGAATTTACAGAAAATACACGAATGCATAAATTGATTTGGTAAAACAAAGTGAAAATTAAATACTGGGATCAATACGATCAAAGGGGTGCTTGCCTTGCTTAATCGTTGTTTACGACGAAGTCACGGTTGAAGCCTGTGTTGTTGACGACGGAATTAATGACGTCGGGTTCTACACGTCATTCACGAAAATATAGCAAATAACGAACTTTAATAAGGGCAAAAAGAAGACAGACAGAAAATCAAATAAAACATGCTATAAGAAACAGATGCATATTCTTTTGTTGATTATTTATTCTTGTTTTACGAATTCTAGATGCTAAAATTATTTGGATTAATTAGAGTAAACATTAGTTAAAGGTTTCATAAACTCAATTATTCATATAATGTATTCTTGGTGATCTTAACACTTAAGGTTATTCTACTAGCAAGATTTAGATGGAAAGCAAGTTGAAATAAGAATATTTTTCTAGATTATAGTAGACCACATCCTAAATAACATTTCTAGGCAGATCTTCTCAAAATTTGCATTTAGACGAGATGTTTTACAAACTGCCGAAAAGGCTTAAGCGTTTCTTAAAACATAAGACTTACGGTTATTTTGCTATCAAGATTTATATGCAAAGCATAATGAAATGAGATACTTTCTCCAGAATATGATAGCATGTACTTTGGAGAGTATTTCTAAACAGATTTGATAAATTGTAATGTTTAGACGAGATATTTTATTTGCTACGAAGTAGCATAAATGATCATTCTGAAATATATGCATGTACATACCTTTTACACTAGGGTCTCATTCTTATTCATGAAACAATTCAAAGTCCAATTTATAACTTAAATATTTTAGCATATTCAATTAACCTACTGACATACTAGTATTTAGAAATCAACTTTGTTCATTTTAGATTTCTTTTGCACAATTTATGCATTCTTGAACATATAATATATTGAGAACAACTTTTAATAGAAAATGATTCAAAAAAAGATATTATTTAAATATTTTTATATATTTGGGTTGCTGGAAGTCTAAGGATTCCAATAAAATTTGTTTCATTCAATTCTCAGTTCATTTGCATCATTTATATATATAGTCTATCTTTCAGCCTTTTCTTTAAATTTGAATTTCAAATTCATCCATTGCTATTTTTGAAATTATTTTTGAATATTCCGGATGTTCTTGATTTTAGATGAATTTATAAATTTATTTCATCTTATTTGGATTAAAGATGCAAAAGTTATTTAGAAATGAAGTTAGTTCGGTTTAGGAAATCCAGAGAAAATCAGAAATACGCCTTCCTTATACTGAAAGCGGTTTTTCATTTTCGCGGGATTTCTTTAAACTAGCCGACTGACAGATGGGGCCGTTTGGTCAGTGACAAAAGACCAGAGGGCCGAGTAGGGTAGGTCGCCGGCGACGGAGGCGCAGCAAAGCTGGTCGGCTGGGGCATCAGAAAGCATGCGGGTACTATTTCGCACATGACTATGTGCTCGGTTGCCAATGGTGAGGGCCAGAAGTGCCTCGCCACCGAGAAGGGCGGCGGTGCCATGAACATGCAGGTGCGAGCTCAAATCTTCAATGAATTTCTACTAGAAAACGTATCCATGAGTATCAATGAGTGATTTGGATGCCATTTCACCTGAAAAATCGGTTGATGGTTTGGTGAATTGGGCTGCCACTGGTCACCGGAGCCGAAGAAGAAACGCGACGGTGGGGATGCGCTGTAGGTATGAATAAGTGAAAACGAGGATTGGTCAGCATTTAGGGATGCATTGCGAAGCTCTAGGATGATTTGATTCGAGAGGATGTTACCGGATTGTCTTAATTCAGTGTTTCCACCCCCTTTCGGGTTCTTGCGACAAAGCGAAGGAAGAGCTTCGGCAAGAAGTGCTTATTTCTGAATAGGTTCAAAGATGGAAGGGGGGAGGGGTCTCAATGCAGCACAGGTCTTGTATTTATAGATGGCACAAGATAAAATCACAGTGTTTGGACACAAGCTGAGATTGGCAGCTAGCGCTGTGCGGAGAGGATGAGGTGGCGCGGGATTTTTACCGGATGAGAGCGACGTGAAACGGCCAAGGTACTGCGCAAGGTTCCCGAGGATGGACGTGGTAGAAGAAGAGAACGACCGGTGCAACCGATTCAGCGAATTCGGTTATAGACAGAGAGAGTTCGGGGAAGAGGGGATGAACTGGGCTGAGGAAGCTGTGAGGAAGGAGGGAGGAGAAGGAAAGAAGTGACGCTGACATGCGGGGCCCCAACTACTGGTTTGCTGATTTGAAATGAAACCGCTTATCCTTCAGCACACAGGCATTGATGTTGAGCTTTAAATGATCATTAATCCTTGATGGGATATTTTTGATAATTTTTTGTGTGATGGTTGGATAATTTTATTAATACTGTAGAAATTTTAGATGAAAATACTTTGTACAGAATTTATAAAAATTCGACAAAGCACTATGCACAGATTTCAGTTTTCGGTTTTTAAATTTTTTGGAGCTTTATATTTTATCCAAACTTTTTGAAACTTTTTATAGGAGTTCCTCTTAGCCATATAAGCCTTCAGTAAAACTTTCAATTTAATATATTTTGTATTTAAGTTATAACAATTCTGACATTCTGATTCTTAGATTTTTAGGAATTCTGTTTTTGAATTTTTAAATATATTAAAACTGATTATTTATTTTTAATATTTTTAATGTAGATTTATTTATCTATCCAGAATATAATATTAAATGTTTAGCTTGAGATAAGGTCGGATTATTTTTATTTAAATCTGACAAGTTTACTATTGCTAGTGAAGAAACATTAATTAGGCATTTATTGCACATTATTATTACTTGGCTTTTAAAAATTCAGAGGTTGGATTCTGGAGATATCTCAAGATTATGCAGGGATTTTTATACATTTTATTAATGTAAGTTTTTATTATTGTTTTTCATATATTACTTATAAAGATTTTTCAATTAGAACAAAAATCAAGGAAAATCCAAAAAATTCATAAAAAGCAGAAAAAGCATTAATAAATATAAGAAAATTATAAAATTTAATTTCTTACTTTATTTTAATTTTGGGATGTTACACAAATTCAGATATGGTTGAGAAACTTGGCTTGACCACACGCTCACATCCGCAGCCATACTACATCCAATGGCTCAATTCTTGTGGCAAATTGAAGGTAACGGCAATGGTGCGTGTGCACTTCTCAATTGGGACCTATACTGATTTTGTGGACTGTGATGTGGTGCCGATGCAAGGTTGTGCATTGTTGCTTTGGAGGCCATGGCAGTATGACAAGGATACTACACATCATGGGCGCTCCAACAAGTATTATTTTATACACAAAGATAAGAAGGTTTCATTGGTTCCGATGTCACCAGAAGAAATTCTCAAAGATGATTTAGATAGGGCTGAGCGTGAGAGAAAAGAAAGAGAGGTGAGTGTCATCCATAAAATAGGGAGCGAGAGCCACTAGCCCAAATTGAGAGAAAAGAAAGAAAAGAGTGGAAAGAAAAGTGAGATACAATGTAAGGGACATGTTCTATTAGCCACAAAAAGTGAGATGAGAGAGTACAAAAACCAGTCCCAAGAGTGCTTTGTGCTTATGTGCAAAGACACCCTTTTCTCTACTAATGCTTCACCCTCTACCTTGTTGCCAGATTCGGTTGTATCTTTAATGCAGGAATTTAAAGACGTATTTCCGAACGAGATGCCGGCAGGGCTGCCACCATTGAGAGGAATAGAACATCAAATTGATTTGGTTCCGTGGGCTTCTTTGCCTAATCATCCTCCGTATTGAACCAACCTCGAAGAGACGAAAGAAATTCAACGCCAAGTGCAAGAACTTCTTGACAAAGGGTACGTACGAGAGAGCTTAAGTCCATGTGTTGTTCCTGTTTTGCTTGTGCCTAAGAAAGATGGATCATGGAGGATGTGTATTGACTGTAGAGCTATCAACAACATTACTGTTCGATATCGTCATCCTATCCCCAAGCTAGATGACATGCTTGATGAACTAAGTGGCTCTACTTTTTTTTTCTAAAGTAGACTTACGTAGCGGATACCACCAAATTAGAATGAAGCTAGGTGATGAATGGAAAATAGCTTTTAAGACTAAATTTGGTCTGTATGAATGGTTGGTCATGCCATTTGGTCTTACTAATGCACCTAGTACATTTATGTGCTTGATGAACGAAGTTTTGAGAGCTTTTATCGGAAAGTTTGTAGTGGTTTACTTCGATGGTATATTAATCTACAGCAAGTCTTTGGAAGAACATTTGGATCATTTGCTCCAAGTTTTTGCCACTTTGAGAGAGGCACGCTTGTTTGGTAACCTCGAGAAGTGCACCTTTTGCACAGATCGAGTTGTTTTTCTTGGTTTTGTTGTGACTGCGCAGGGAATCGAAGTGGATGAACAAAAAGTGGAGGGTATTCGAGCATGGCCTACACCTACAACAGTCACACAAGTGCGAAGTTTTCATAGAATCGCTAGGTTCTATCGCCGGTTCGTCAAGGATTTCAGCTCACTTGCTGCCCCACTCAACGAGTCGACGAAGAAGAACATGCCTTTCAAATGGGGTAAGGCACAAAAGGACGCCTTCAACACGATGAAAGATAAGTTGACAAATGCTCCGCTTTTACAGATTCCTAATTTTGATAAAACTTTTGAGATAGAATGTGATGCTAGTGGTATTGGGATTGGATGTGTTCTTATGCAAGATAGGAAACCCATCGCTTATTTTAGTGAGAAGCTCAATGAACCAACCTTAAGCTACTCAACATATGACAAGGAATTATATGCTTTGGTTAGAGTGTTAGAAACATGGCAACATTATCTCTGGCCAAAAGAATTTGTCATACATTCATATCATGAAGCATTGAAACATATCCGTAGCCAAAGCAAATTGAACCGTCGGCATGCTAAGTGGATAGAATTTATTGAAGCCTTCCCATATGTTCTGAAACATATGAAGGGTAGAGACAACATAGTTGATGATGCATTGTCTCGACGGTACACTTAATTGTCTCAACTTGATTGAAAAGTTCTTGGCTTAGAGGGATTAAAAGAACTATATGCTGTTGATATGGATTTCAAAGAAATCTATGCCAAGTGTAAAGAAAGGAGATGTTGGGATAAATATGTGTTGAATGATGGCTATTTGTTTAGAGCTAACAAGCTTTGTGTTCCTGCAAGTTCTGTTCGACTTCTATTGTTGCAAGAGTCCCATGGAGGTGGATTGATGGGTCATTTTGGTGTTCATAAGACTAAGGACGTGCTAGCCACACACTTCTACCGGCCAAAGATGAGGCGCGATGTTGAGCGCTATGTGAGGAGATGCACTACTTGTCAAACAGCTAAGTCTCGCTTAAACCCACATGGCTTATATACACCTCTTCCTATTCCAAAGGTGCCTTGGGAGGATATATCTATGGATTTTGTTTTAGGGTTGCCTAGGACAAAGAGGGGAAGGGATAACATATTTGTTGTCGTTGATAGGTTTTCTAAGATGCCTCATTTTATATCTTGTCATAAGAGCGATGATGCTACCCATGTTGCTGATTTGTTTTTCAGAGAGGTTGTTCGTTTGCATGGAGTACCAAGGACCATTGTTTCAGATCGCGATGCCAAATTTTTGAGTCACTTTCGAAGGACACTATGGGGAAAGCTAGGAACAAAGCTACTATTTTCTACAACATGTCATCCTCAGATTGATGGCCAAACAGAGGTAGTCAACCACACACTTGGAACCATGTTGAGGGCAATACTAAAGAAGAATTTGAAGCTATGGGAGGAGTGCTTGCCTCACATTGAGTTCGCATACAACTGGGTTGCTCATTCAACGACAAATTTGTGCCCGTTTGAGGTTGTTTACGGATTCAAGCCAACAGCGCCGATTGATCTTCTACCTTTGCCGCCTCCGGAAAGGGTAAATTTGGATGCTGATAAGAGGGCTGAGTATATTCGCAAGATTCATGAGACAACCAAAACAAACATTGAGAAGATGCAGACCCAATACAAGAAGCACGCAGATAAGGGTCGAAAAGAAATGCTCTTCAAGGAAGGTGACTTAGTTTGGTTGCATTTGCACAAAGATCGCTTTCCCGAACAGCGCAAGTCCAAGCTAATGCCTCGAGGAGATGGACCATTTAAAGTGAATGAAAAGATCAATGACAATGCCTATAAGTTAGAGCTGCCCAAGGAATATGGAGTGAGTGACACATTCAATGTTACTGACTTATCTCCATACATTGGTGTTGTGGATCAGTCAGAGTCGAGGTCGACTCCTTCTCAAGAGGAGAAGTATGATGAGGACATCACAAGCTCACACATAGAATATTCAATAAACATGTAAGGTCCCATGACACGATCCCGTACACGGCGTCTTGGACAAAAGGTAAATGCGTTTCTTAAACAAATTAATTATTTAATTACAGAACAAATGATATTGCCTAATGATTGTTGTTTACTTATTACATGTGAAGGCGTTTCAGAAGAACTACTTATGAGAGACAAGGCACAACATGAAGAAGACAAAAGAACAAACAAGGGATAGCCGTGAGAGAGGGATCTAATAATATGGCTGCATGCATGGACAAGGAGAAATTCCATTTATATTGCACGCCATTTATTTTCAACCATAGAAAATTCTTGCTATTTTTGTGGAGGCATACAAGCAAGGAAGGTCCACCTTATTTCCAGCCGTGAGGGAGGTTATGGTTGGCAAACTTTCCTCAGAAGAAAATATCTGGGAAATAAGACCCTTTCTCATGCAAAAAGAAAGCCAGGGGACTCTCATTTCTGGGCTGGTCTAATGAAAGTCAAGCATCATTTTTTTAGATTTGGACCCTTTCATCTTTGTGATGGATCTCAATTACGTTTTTGGCAGGATATTTGGATTGGGAACAACCCCCTATGTGTTCAGTACCCTCAACTTTTTAACATTGTCCGAAAAACACTGGTCACGGTGGCAGAAGTAATGTGTTCTGTCCCACTAAATTTGTCTTTTCGTAGGGCAATTACGGAAAATAATTTAATAGTCTGACATGAGCTTGTTGCAAAGATTGCTACGGTGCAATTATCACCAGAGAGGGATATTTTTCGATGGAATCTCCATCAGAATGGACAATGTTATGTCCCAGTCGATGTATACAACCTTAATGCATCAAAATGTCCCAGTTACAAATCAACAATTGTGGAAACTTAAGGTACCTTTAAAGATAAAAATTTTCCTCTGGTACTTACGTTAAGGGTGTGATTTTGACAAAAGATAACCTTAGCAAAAGGAATTGGAATGGTAGCAAAAATGTTGTTTTTGCAATAATGAGGAAACTATTCAAGACCTATTTTTTGATTACCAGTTCGCTTGTTTCACATGGCATGTCATACAAGTGGTTTCCAATCTGCAACCTCCTAGTAGCATGACAAATATGTTTGGGAGCTGGTTAATGGGGTTGGGAAAGGATATAAGGGCTCACATTTTTGTTGGGGTTGCCGCTTTGTGTTGGTCTATTTGGCTATGTCGAAAAGATGTGGTTTTTGATAAGAAAAAATCTTTAATCCGATGCAGGTTATATATATTTTCACCAACTGGTTGCGCTTGTGGTCTGTGCTACAGCGACAGGAGGCTCAGGAGGTGATGTTAGCGACATGCAGATCACTCGAGATTGTGCTCAGAAAGTTCTACAGTGTAAGGCCCCATTTTTGATATTAAATACCAATAATAGGTTTCCTGTGCATACCGTACTAGTCCCATGATCAGTGGCTAGCACGCATAGATTACAAATTGAAATCACATCCATACACAACAATATTACATACTCTAAGCGTATTAAAATTACATAATAGTATTACAAGCCAAAAACTTGAAGCCAGCAGCGGAAATATTTTTTTTCTCTTGTAGTATGCCCATATACCCTCAGGCAACAGACAAGGTAAAGCCCTAGAAAAGATCGTCATCATAACCCCCGAATCCAATATGGTCGTAATTATCGTCGGAGTACTCGGTATCGTCACCTAAAAACAACATTGATAGTAAGATTGAGTACATTGTGTACTCAGCAAGACTTATAGTGTATCCCAGATGAAAATATAAAAAAATGCAGGTTATAGCAATGGAGAGGTTTCTATAGTTATTTTGCATTGGTAAATTAAAGCATAATCACATACTAGATTGCAACCGAAATTTGTAAAAGAGCATCTATTGTAAAAACCAAGTTTAACATAGTGATAAAATCACATTGCAGTCTACCCGACTAATTCAATCCATTCCTATGTCATTTCCTGACATGAAGTATATTTCAAAACACCATTTCCCCACCAAATAATTTTTAGAAATATTAAAACTCTAACAATGTGATGTCGTTACCAAGTGCCTTTGACCGTAGGCATGGCTAATTAATTAGATTTACACTCTGCAGAGATGTACAGCTTTACCCACAAGAAATGATTTACCATTTTTGCCAAGCCAGTTGACACTCTTCCTTTGGGGTGTCGGCATGGTGATCATGACATAACCGTTACATTGTCTAGACCTAACTTTGCACCAGCCCGATGTCGTTGAATCCTTGTTATGGAGAAGAAACATGTTTAGGTAAAACATAACAGTCCATCTCTGTATGTAGATCATTAATATTGACAGTCCATCTTTACAAGAAACAGTTTCTTCCCACAACAAGGCGTACATCGTTATACCGATATACATTTACCCACACCTCAGTGTAGAAGCCCCTCACAAGCAAGCCCAGAAAGGATTGCTCATATTATCTCCTGCCTACCAATGTGCAAAGCTAAATCTAAGCAACTTAATAGATTAAGGTAGTCCCATACCAGCACTCGTGGTTGTATTTCTTGGCTTGAAAACAACCCATATCTCGGTCCTTAATCTGACATGGGCAATAATCTCCCCCCTACACTACGTACAAGTCCATCTCTTGCACAATCGGCTATTGACAATAATTGCTCGCATCAAAACCATAGTTTTATTTTGAGTTTTTAGTCAAAAATATCCACAACCGTCAACATTGCATATCCAATATTTTCAAATTCCCAAGAAGCAGTTTGTTTTGATCATCTACTTCGTTGCTAAAATGAGCATGGCTAAGCATGATTATTAATCGTATATTACCCAAGTTGACATTATGTAATGTCTATCCCTTTTTCTATGGTTATCAAGGTTCACATGTCCATACTTATCAAAAAGTTCCATGAAATATCAGGTATATCTACCAATATTCCAATATAGCATTTTTATGACAAGTACGCGCATGCATAATAGTTTTGCAAGCATTGAAAGTAATTATTTGAAGTAACAGGATCAAAATGATCAAGAGGGTGCTTGCCTTGCTGATCGTTGTCAGGTATAAAGTCCGGGTCGTCGGCGAGGTCGTCGTCTACCAATTCAGGCTCGTCGAAATCTACTCATCGATCATCAAGAATAACATACAATAAACAGCAAACTAAAATAAGGGCAAAAAGAAGACAGATAGAAAATTGAAATAAAAGCTTATACAGTGAAACAGGAGTGTTTATTTGTAAGATTATAATTCGTGTTTATGTGGTTATACTGTCTTTTTATTTGTGTTTACCTTTAGTACTTTTGGACTAAATGATATCAAATGTTTCTTGCTTCATGTGAATTATTCATTTTACTTTAACGAATTCTAGATGCTAAAATTATTTAAAGTAGAAAGATTTGTCTTACCGTGATAACATAAAATAGTATGTTGTTAATGGGATTCAGATGCAAAGCAACGTATTTAGAGACTTTTGAATTAAACATTTGTCATCATACTTCTATCATGGATGTATAACACATAAAGTTATTTACCAAAACTTCGTGTACTGGTTACTAGATGCATGCATAATCATATATATATATATATACTTATTTATATTCTTTATACTAGATCACAGTCTATTTGCATAAACCATTATCCATCCAAAGTTTTTACCTAGCCTAACATCATACTAATATCATGCTGAAAAAGAAATATGTTTAGCAACCTTCTGAATTTCTTTTTATTAGTTCATCTATTGTTGCATAATTAAATCAATAATGTCAGATTTTAATAGAAAAGACCTAAGACAACTAGTTTACCAAATATTTTTAAATGTACGGGGTCCTGGCAGAATGAGGATCATAAAAAAATTGGTTTCATACAAAATCAACTTTATTTGCAAAGTTTCTACATTTAGTCTATTTTCATAACTTCTATACACCTCTGTATTAAAATATTTTTCCAGAGTAGATTTTCAAAATATTTTTCCATATTCTGGAAGATCTTGATTTTATATGAATTTAGAAATTGGTTTCATCTCATTTGGATTTAAAATGCAAAAGATATTCAAGTCTTAATTTGAACTAGTTCTGAAAATAAACAAAATAGAAAAATACGTTTTTAGAATACCGAAAACATCTTTTGCTCGCGCCAAAAGTCTACATTCAAATCCGACTGAGTCGCTGACATTTCGGACCCACTCGGCAGTGACTCTGCACGTCAGTAATCTGCCCGACCGCCGCAGTCACTAACGACTGGGACCCGCATGTCATTCGGTCGAGACAGAGCTCGAGCCAAAGCTCGCCGACGGTGAGGATCAGATAACTTCCTGGTCCGGCCGAGGGCACGGTTAGCGTCAGTATCCTTTTGCGCACCTAAAGATGGAACCATTCCTACCGGCGACTAGCCGAACCACCTCGCCACCATGGCTATGCGGCGGCGAAAGAGGCGACGAGCTGCGCCGGTGGCAGAAACCTTCTCCGACTGAATCGGTTCCAGTTCTAGCATCAGATGACTCTAAGCATTCCATTTTTATCAATAGAGAGCATAGAGGAGTGTCGGATTAGCTCACCAGCGTTCACCGGTTTTGGAGAAGAAGGGGGCTCGGTGGCGGCGAAGCTCCGGTTCACGATTCCTGAAAATGAATGAGGGATTTTGCTCAGGGTAGGACACAGAAGCAAACACGCAAAGGAATTGGGGAGAAGATCAGTGTACCAGACGAAATCGGCTTCGATGCGAAGCTAGGGTTCTTCGGCTGATTTGGGAAAACAAGAAACTAGCAATGATCAATGGAGTAGGAGGGACGAGACTAGAGGGGTTTTGAAGCATGGTCTTTGGCGATCTTGCTCCGGTATTTATATGCCAGGGGAGATGCTGTAGACAAGCTCACACCTGGTGTGAACTCGGCGGCATATTACGGAGCTAGAATAGGAGCTGGTATGGACCAAATTACTGAACTCTGGTTTTGACTGCAAGAAGGCTGAATTCGGTTTACTGAATCCATATCCTATCTAATCGTTAAATTAATGAGGAATTTACTGAGTGTACTAGAGCTAGGTTAGAATCTGCCATAAATATTTCATACCGATTTGACACTTTTAGAATTTACAAAAATTCTAACAGTGCACTGTGCATAGATTTATGCATTCTGTTTTATATTTATTTAGGTATCTATATCTTGTTCAAAAATATGAAAACTTTTTGTTCATGTTCTTTATGGATACTTTAGGCTGTTGTAAAATTTTCAACTTCAGATCCTAGATAGTTTATTTAATAAAATTCTGACATTGATATTTCCAGATTTTCAGCTTTTTCAGTTTTTGAATTTTTATAAATATCAAATCTAAATATTATATCCTTATATTTTTACTGTAGATTTTTCTATCCAGGATGAAGATAATATAAAAATTTTCTTGTCGAATTGAAGAAAATTTAATTTCTGACATTTTTACTATTGTTAGTCATGATTCATTAAATTACCTTTCTTTTCATCTTTTATTACTTTGACATGACTTTAAAATTATATTTTAGAGTTCTGGATAGCTCCACGAATTTTACAGGGATGTTTCTTATTTTTTTTGTTTTACAAATCTTTTCTTATTACTTATGTAATGTTTGGATGATTATCAAAAGGGATTTTCCCTTTAAGCAATAATCAAAGGAAATCAAGAAAACTCAGAGAAAATTCAGAAAAACCAGGGAAATGCAAAAATGAAATTTGGTTTAAATATTTACTTGATTTCTTATTTTTATTAAATTTGCAGGATGTTACATACAGCAAGCACGGGTGGAGGTTCAGTAGCAGGCTCTGTTCGGCTTGAAACTTTTCTTGTCATGTCTTTTACTTTTAGCTTGTTGCATTTTCTTGCAGTATTTGATACTGACAGCATTTTGCTGTAATATTGTAATAAATGATCGGCTGTGTGCATCTCATGATGCAGAAGCTAGGAGTTAAACTTCCATTATCTAAAAAAAAATCTAAACACAAGGTTGTATTGGATTGTGGTCGAAGAGTTGTATCAATTGAAAGCCCAAAAGGCGAAAGTGTGGAAGTCCAAACGACCATAGTTCGCAATGGTTAGATGATGGTCAATAGTATTAAAGCTGTCAGTATAGAAGATGTACCAATTGTTAATAAATACCTGATGTTTTTCCTGAAGATTTACCTGGAATGCCACCCGATCGAGAAATTGAGTTTGTGATTGAATTGGTGCTTGGTACAGCCCCAATAGCCAAGAGACTGTATTGGATTCCTACAGATGAGCTGGTAGAAATGAAGAAGCAAATTGAGGAGTTGCTAGAAAAAGGTTTTGTGAGACCGAGTTCGTCACCATGGGGAACACCTATTTTGTTTGTTCGAAAGAAATATGGAAGCTTAAGGATGTGTATTGACTATTCAGCTCTTAATGAGGTAACAATCAAGGACAATTATCCGTTGCCTAGGATCGATGATTTATTTGATTAGTTAAGAGGAGCTGGAATTTTCTCAAAAATAGATATTCGATCAGGATATCATCAGTTGAAGATTTGCGCAGAGGATGGGCCCAAGTCTGCATTTTCAACAAGATATGGATATTATGAGTTCACAGTTATGTCATTCGGATTGAGAAATGCCCCTGCATATTTTATGAATATGATGAATAAGGTTTTTATGTAATATTTGGATAAGTTTGTTGTTGTATTTATAGATGACATTCTTGTCTACTCCAAGACGGAAGAAGATCATGCAGAACATCTTAGGCTTGTTCTTGAAAAGCTTCGAGAGCAACAATTATATGCAAAGTTTAGTAAGTGTGATTTCTGGAAAAACAAAGTGGAATTCCTTGGTCACGTAACAACTGCTAAAGGAGGAGTTGTTGATCCTAGCAAAGTTGAAGCAGTATTGCATTGGGAGCAACCAAAGATAGTAACCCAAATTCGTAGTTTTCTTGGAATGGTGGGATATTACTGTCGGTTCATAGAAGGATTTTCGACAATTGCTAGACCACTTACGCAGTTGTTGAAAAAGGAAAATAAATTTGCATGGAAGCCAGAGTGCGAGAAGAGTTTCCAAGAATTGAAGAAAATGTTAACATCAACACCAGTGTTAGTAATGCCAAAGCAGTTTTGATATCTATTGTGATGCTTCGCGTCAAGGACTTGGATGTGTGCTAATGCAGAATGGTAGAGTTGTTGCATATGCTTCAAGGCAGTTGAGGCAACATGAGGAGAATTACCCGATGCATGATTTGGAATTAGCTACATTAGTGCATGCTTTATAATTATGGCGTCATTATCTTATTGGGAACCACTGTGAGATATATACAGACCACAAGAGTATAAAGTATATTTTCACTCAGTCAGACCTTAATATGGGACAAAGGAGATGGTTAGAGTTAATCAAGGATTATAATTTGCGAATTCATTATCACCTGAAAAGCTAATGTGGTAGCCGATGCTTTAAGCCGAAAAAGTCAAAGTGTTCAGTTTGGTTTGTGCAAAGAATTTCACAAGCTGAAATTGGAAGTGCTACCTTAAGGATTTCTAGCCACACTGGAGGTAAAGCCAACATTGGAAGAACAAATCAGGGAAGGACAGAAAGATGATGCTAAAATAAATAGAATCAAGTCGAAGATGGAGGAAGGCAAAGCTAAAGATTTCGCGCTGGATGATCAAGGTACTTTATGGATGAAAAGTCGCATTTGTGTACCAAATAATAAGGAGCTAAAGCAGTTGACTCTTGATGAAGCTCATGATTCAAAGTACTCTATTCACCCAGGAAGTGCAAAGATGTATCACGATTTGAAAGAAAGATTTTGGTGGCCTAATATGAAGCATGAAGTAGCTGAGCATGTCGCTTTGTGTGATATATGCCAGAGAGTGAAGGCAATGCATTAGAGGCCAACAGAATTGTTACAGCCATTGAAAGTACCTGAATGGAAGTGGGAGGAGATCGGTATGGATTTCATTACGGGTTTACCTAAAACTCAAAGTGGTTATGATTCAATATGGGTCATAATCAATCGCTTGACAAAAGTCGCTCATTTCATAACAGTGAAGACCACATATTCAGGAGATCGCTTGGCAGAACTATATATGGAAAGAATTGTGTGTTTGCATGGAGTGCCAAAGAAGATAGTGTCAGACAAAGGTACCCAATTTACATCGAGATTTTGGAATAAACTGCATGATGCAATGGGAACTCGTCTGACTTTCAGTACAGCTTATCATCTGCAGACAAATGGTTAGACGGAGAGAGTAGATCAGATTTTGAAAGATATGTTAAGAGATTGTGCTCTAGCTTATGCCGCTTCATGGGATAAATGTTTGTCGTATGTTGAGTTCAGCTACAATAACAATTACCAAGCAAGTTTGTAGATGTCACCGTTTGAAGCTTTGTATGGCCGATCCTGTCATACCCCACTGAATTGGAATGAGATAGGAGAGCATTTGGTTTTTGGACTAGATATTTTAAAGGAAGCCGAAGAACAGATCGCTATGATCAAAGAGAGACTAAGGATTGCTTAGTCAAGGCAGAAGAGCTATGCTGATAATCGTCGTCGTGAATTAAGTTTCGAGCCTCATAATTTTGTGTATCTCAGAGTAACCCCTCTCGAGGGAGTGAAGGTTTCACGCTAAAAGGAAGCTCAACCCAAGATATGTTGGTCCGTTTAAAATCTTGAGCCACAGAAGAGAGGTTGCCTATCAATTGGAATTACTGCAGTCATTAACAGGAGTGCATGATGTATTCCATGTATCTCATTTGAAGAAGTGTCTTCGAGTGCCCGTAGAGAAGACATAATTGGAGTCAATTGAACTGCAAGAGGATTTGACTTACAAGGAGCAGCCAATCAAGATTCTGGATGTAGCTGATCGTAGGACCAGAAATAAGTCAGTACGTTTCTGCAGAGTTCAGTGGAGCAATCATTCTGAGAGCGAGACTACATGGGAGCGTGAGGAGGATCCGAATTTAGAATTTCCTTAGTCAGCCCTGAATCTCGAGGTCAAGATTCTGTTAAGGGGGGAGATTTGTAACACCCCAATTTTTGCATTTCTTAAATTTAATTTGCATTTTATGCTTTTACGAATTTTCTGGATTTAATTTAATTCATTTTGCATTTAATTAATTAAGCCTCTTGTCATCTTTTTTCATTACTGAGAAAGTGTTAATAATCTATTGTTGGGAATATTTTATTTGAGTTCCAAATACTTTAAAATATTTTCTGGAATTTTTTGATATTTTAGCTATTTATTTGGGTTTTATCTATTTTGCTGATTTATTTTTTTATTCGAAAAAGGTTTAAAAACCGTCCGCATAGTGTTGGGCCAAATCTTATTCAGCCCGGCCCATCTCTCTCGAGCCACCAGCCCATGCAGCCCGTTTTGCCACGAAACCCTACCCGCTTCACACCCCCACCATTGGATCTTGATCCATCGACTACCTTTAAGCTGCGTCGCCTGCGCATGTGAGTCGTTGATCCTTCATCACGTGTGTGCCCGCGGTGGAGCACGTCAGCAAGCCGTATCCTCACCGGATTCCACCGCTGTATCCTAGCGAACCTCGGTCTTCGATAGATACGCAAAAGTCGAGGCTGCTATTTAATGTGACACTGCCACCATTGGATTCCTCACCTCACGCCGCATTTGCTGACCCAAGCCCGCACGCTGAGACGCCTCCATCAGCCCGTGCGAGCTCGCCATAGATCCGAAGCAAGCCGTCGTGTTTCTTCATCATTTTCTCGCCGTTCATCAAGTCTTTGCTGTCGCCAAGACCCTCATCGGATTCGCCGCACCGAGACGCATCGACCCCGCCAGCTAATGTTGCTGGAGGAGCCCCAGAGCGCCGTAGGCCACGTCTTCGTCTTCCTCTCCGGTGAGAACCACGCCGTGCCGCACCGCCGTGCCATTGTCACCCTACGAGCTTTCCTAACCGTTCGATCAACCTTGTGCGGCCCTGATCTCGCCGCATATGCGCCATCGCTTCACCACCCGTGCTCAATGGTGGCCATCGATTTTGGATTGAGCGATCTTGATTCCGCCACGCATCAGAGATCGGGGCAGCCGTGTCGCCCTCTTATGCCACCGCTGCATCGGGAGCCGTCAGATCGGAATCGCGTGGCTGCTGTCACTCTGTGTGTTCACAATCGTAGCCGTCTGAACAAGTCCGTGCGGTCCAGATTGCACCGGCTCCACTGCCAACCACGTGCCGCCGCATGTCAGGCGTGGCAGCCGAGGCACCATGCGCCGAGTCTACCGTGAACCAACTCGGTTCCGTGGACTAAGTCCACGCGCGAGCGACGCATGTCGTCTTTTGATTGTGCCACATGTCGAGTGACATCAGCATGATGTCATAAATGCTATTTTCCAGTATAAAAATAGTTCGGTTCATTCGGACTTTCTCTTTTCCGATTTTTATTTTGTTTCAAATTTAACTAGCTCGTTCTTGCTCATATGAACTCCGATTGAGGTGATTTCAGTTTCAAAAAATTTGTAAAATCAAGATTTATTTAATGGTGAATTTTTGTTTAATTTTTTGAGTTGATCTTACTCTCTATTTTTGATACTTATTGCTTTCTCTTTCGTTTCGCATAGACGTCAAGTTGCCCCGTGAGTTTGTGATCGAGGAGCTAGCGCAAGAACCAAGTCCGAAGCAGGATCCAGATCTCTTTGAAGGCAAGTTGTGCTTTGATCATGTAGAACCCATGTTTAAAATATTATATTGTTTTAAAGTATTGCATATTAATTCAATTATTACTTGTTTCAATTATCTTGGGTATAGTTATTCATCCAATTGTGTTATGACCACCTTGCCATGTCATATGTCGTATTTCATTTGTCACCCTAGAATGGTTTCATATTAGTTGGTAGCTATAATTGGCAATGTGGGTAGCTAGAATGCATGTAGTGTACTTAGCCATGCAACGAGTCATCATTTTATGAGAAAATGGTTAATCTTGCTTAATGAATTATGGAATATGTTTTTTAATTTGTGTGTCGGGTGTTGTCACACAATATTATTGTTGTTGATGGCACGTGGTGCATGGTAAAACAACAGGGGTGGTAAAATGATTTAGACTGAGGCAAGTGGTAAGTATTTGTGGTGGGCCAATGTGGCATTTGGGTGGTCGCATTGCTTTTTAATGGTATACGATGGTTCATGTTAAAGATGGTTTTTAGTTAGTCTTGCCTTGGTCAATTAAGGACTTAACCATGCAAGAATTCATACAACCACAAGTCTGGTATGGGACAGAACTGGCTGATTAATTTGTTATGTCTAAGCTTTGGTACTACTAGTGGTGGTGTGAGTCCTGGGTTGTGGTAACCAGTCCTCGCAAGGGTAGTCTCACATGGCGCAAGAGGGGGGTCCTGGATGTGGTAACCAGTCCCACTAGTGTTGAAACCTTAGCGGGTAGTACTGGGTTTAGACAGGGCATTAGAAAGGCTTTGTTATAATCACTCGCCTTTGTGGTGTATGATTGTATCTTGTGGGAAAAGTGTATAACCTCTGCAGAGTGTCAAACCTATTCGAATAGTCATGCTCGTGGTATTGAGCATTGCTCGGTGGTAATAGTCAAGGGTTAGACTTTATTAAAACAAATGTGGTTATGGAGGCTATATGCCTATGGAAGTCGGAATATGGTTTAAGGTTGTGAGTTGGAGAAGAATCTATGCCTGCTTTTGAGTAGTAGTTTCCGGAGGGAGCGGATAACTAGGGTGCGAACCTTGTCAGTTGCCTCTGGCAAATTGAAGGGTTACTACGAATAAATTATATCCGCTGCAGTTTATTTATTTTTCAGTCTTAGCCCTTCGAGGCGTATTCATATAAGGTGGACCATAAGGTCGTCTAACAAGTTATATTTAATTTGATGAAATTTTTATTGCGATATCGTTGAGTATGATCATGATATTCATCTATGTTGAGTCTATGTGCACTAGCGTGAGCCTGGACAAGTGCTGAATACACAGAGGGTCCAGATTTGCATATTCGGATCCCAACAATATCCTACCATAACCATTCCCCCATAGAAAGACATGCACTGTTGTATCGGCAAGCTTTAGCCCTAAAACCTTGGTGAGGGGAACCCCTTCGAGCAAACCTACCTGGAATACCCGTACTACTTTGGCCTTCCAAGGTGGAAAATTAGTCATAGACAACATAGTGGGTTGAACCACCCTATAAATACTAATTGTGGTTGTACAGATATCTTAGATTATACAACACTATGTTATGTGCTTAATCAACTTGGATGAGAACTGCCCCTACACTACATGCAAGTCCATCTCTCGTACTTCACAAGTTATATCAATAAATTGCCAACATCAATACATTTTTTCAAGTTTGATTTTATATCAAAATGACAAAGGTAACCCCTCTGATCCATCATGTAAAAATTCCAATTTCAAAACAAATGTTTCAACTATTCATTTGTTATTCCCAATACTAAAGTATGGCTAAGCATATATGTAACAATTGAGTATATCCAAAGTTGACATCAGATATTTCCTAACCCTATCTTTTGGATTTCAGTAGTAATGTTGTGTATTTATCAAGGAAGTTTCATGCAACAAGTTCAACTATCCACTGATATTGAAAGGACAGGGGATGTCGCCTAGAGGGGGGGTGAATAGGCGAATTAAAAACTTTGTAGCAAAATAAAATCTCCAGAGGGTCTAAGTCCGGAGTGTCTAGGACTTATCTCCAGATACTCGAAATGTCCAGACTATCCGGGTTCAGGAGTCTGGATACTCCGGATTGAAGACCTCGAAATGAGATTTGGAATCCCGGCAATTTTTCAACAATCTACTTGAATACAAAAGATCTAAATGCTATCAGGTACCTGGGGATGATGTAGATCTGGATCCAAACACAACAATAGAGTAGATCGGGGCTCCCAAAGTCTAAGATCACAAACCCTAGCAAAAAGCAAATGAAGAACACGATGACAATAATTTTTACCCGAAGTTCGGATCCTTGAGGGGATCCTACGTCTCCGTTGAGGTGGCTCAGTCACACTTGAGCCGGGGTCTCTTTCAACCCTCTTCCTCCCGGTGTTGCACAAATGCACTCGCCGGTCTTCACTCCTTTGATTCCTTCCCTTACGGAGGCGGAACCGGCCTTCACAAACTTCCCACGGCCAACCACACAAAGCTCCGGTGGCTCGTAGGCGACCTCCTAGCAGTCTAGGAGTCCTCAACCTCCAAGAGTAACAAATGCTCACGAAGAACAAGCTTGGAGATGAAATCAAGTGCTCAATCGACTCCAAACTCACTCAACCTAGCACCTCAGTCCTCAAACTCTTCCCAACACTTCTCACAAAGGGGATCACTTAGATCTAAGGGTAAAGAGGTATTTTAGGGGCTCAAGAACATGGGTATAGCACCTCTAATCAACAGGGTAAAAAGCCCCCTTTAAAATGAAGGAGGATGAGGCTATAAATAGAGGTCCCAAAAACTAGCCGTTGGAGACAGCTGCGCACAACCCAGAGACTCCGGACAAATACCCTGGAGACTCCGGATTGGAAAGGATTAGATCATACCGAGAGAGCTAACCCGGAGACTCCGGACAAAAACCCCGGACACTCCGGACTAATTAAACCCGGAGTGTCCGGACTTAACACCGGATACTCTGGATTGTCCGAACAGCACTGAGCAGCCCGACGAAAACGAGCATAACTTTTGACTCCGGACTCCGATTTCAGAGATCTTGGACTCTACCGAAAGCTAAGAACGAGGGCTACACAACCAACAAGGTCTCACTACCCAAAACTCAAAGGATAAACACAGATTTCACAAAGAATCCAAGGAAGACCTACAACTCTCACTTTCCGGCACCACCAACACCACTATCTTTCTAAGTTTCACAAGGATGGATCACTTGAGCACTTGACACATCTAAAAGTCATTCGACATCACATCCCTCTTAATAGTACGGCAATCCTTAGACTCAAATTGAATCAAAGATAATATAAGTCTAGAAATAGTCACTTGCCGTCTTCTTTCTTAATGTCGATGCATGAAGACTTTCACCATATAATTGATGACATCTTCGCCTTGTCCAACTCGAATCGATTCACCTCATGAGACTCTCCTCCTATCAACCTTGACTTGACCATCCTCTCTGACGATCTCCACGCCAAGTCGATCTTGACTTAGTCCTCAACTCTTGGTGACAGCGCCGTCTTGTTGACCTCGGCTTAACGATCATCCTCCAAGATACCTTGGTCATCATACTCATATGGGATCTAAGTCTTTCCAATCCACTTATGATAGACATTAGTCCCAAAAGCTCAATAGATATAAACAAGTTGATATTTGTGAACAATTGATTACAACAAGTGTTTCATATAAAGAAGCACAACATAAATGGAAACACTTGACATAAGAAATGTTCTCTACTAAGTACATCATGATGAATATGTAATTGATCTATATGCACTAGAGATAATTGCCAATATGATGAATCAATTAAATAATGGCAAGGATCACAGTCTTTACTTAAATGAAGCACATGATAGAATATACACGAATTGTACATGTGCAAATAATATTTGGAATAAGAGTAAATATGTGATCCAACACTAGATTAAACTTTACTAATAGAATTGCATGAGAAGATATACAACTAAAACATGCATGCACCAAGTCAATCTATAGCAATATGAAGTTTAACTCTAGTTAATACATGCATACTAAAAAACAAAGCACATAATTAACTCAAATGAATATATATGCACAAATAAATATGACATGAACCAATGTTCATATATATAATCAACATGCTACTTGGAGTTCACTATGCATTTGCACAAAAGGAATGCAATAACAAATATAGAATAGATACCAAAATTGCATACCTTATCTTTGCTTAACCATCCCACTTGATTTTCCTCTAAAAGATGAGACTGATACTTAACTAGGCAATAACATGTTAGTCTCATAGCAATATAATCATATTAGAGGTTTGTCATTTGTTAAGCACTAAGTTAAGCATTTACTTAATTATATAGATTGTCATTATGTGTGTTTGTCATTAATCACCAAAATAACATAAGTGCCTAGATGCACTTTCAGATATCCACAATATAGCCATTTTACTGAAAGTACAAGCACGCATACATAAATTAGTAAAACAATATAAATTAAGTGAAATAATATCATCAATATGATCAAAGGAGATGCTTGCCTTGCTCATTGAATTCTTTGGCTTGTTCTAGATAGACGAGGAAGATCTCTAGGACATCGGTGTCTACACAAATTATATCATAAAGCATAAATAAGAACCAAAAAAATAAAAATGGAGACCAAATTTAAATACTTTTGCAGAATAAAATAAATCATGATTTTATAAAAATTTAGAAACTGGTTTCATTCAATTTGGAGTTTGTATGCAAAAGTTATCACTATTTGAATTTTAATCGGACAGAAAAATCATAAAAATAAAAGAAAGGGGGTGACGTCGAAAGCGTAATCCTGCAGATTACATCTTCTAGAAAAGAAGGTGTATTTATTTTTATTTTGAAAGCGTATTTTCATTGGAAAGATAAATGAACTTTCTCTCTGAAAGACTGACAGGTGGGACCTACATATCATAATTTTATTATTTTTTGAAAAGACTAACATGTAGGGTCCACATGTTAGTGACTCATATCTATAAACCAATTTGAATAAAAAATCACGTCATTATTCAAAATTGGAACTGAAGGACCGAAACTTGCGACTAGAAGGGCGTGCATAGGAGCCAAACAAAATTCTCCCCTCAAAAATCACTTCTAGAACACTAGTACTTTGGAGCAAACACTAGGTTCAAAACAACAAAATCGGAATGAATGGAGTAAGAATTTTAGCAACTCGGATGAGTAGAAATATCAAACTTGGTTATCAAGAAACATGAATATCATTATATCTACTTATCTAAAATTGATGAAATTTGTATCATAGCAAGATAAGGTCCTCAGGGTCGTGATTCTAAAATGAATTTCAAAATAAAGTCCAAATGAGAGACCTATCTATCTCAACATCCACATTGCACAAAAACATAGGTTTCAAAAATTTGTCCGCGAAGAAATCTCAATAACTTTTGATCTATTCATCAAACATTGATGAATTTTGAAACATAGCAAGATAAGTTTCACATGGTCATGTTTCCAAAAGAAATTTCAAAATGAATCCCAAATGTGTGACCTATCTAGCTCAACATTCACGCTACACAAAAACGGAGATTTCAGAAACTTTGACCACGAAGAAACCTCAATAACTCTTGATCTATACAACCAAACTTGATGAAACTTGTACCATGACTTGGAAATATCCTCAAAACTATAATTCCAAAAGTAATTGTAAGGATAAGCCCAAGGTCTTATCCTTTCATGCAAATAGTTCAAGCTGCACCAAAAACAGTGATTTCAACTCAAGAACACGATGTTGCAAGTATAACTTGAGCAAGATTGAGTTCTCATAGATCTTGCTAGGTTGGGACATGATATAAAAGAGTTCCTCAACCTCTTACATATCCTAGATCTAATAGAACTATAGCAAGTAGAAGGAGGGGAAGCAAAGCTCAAGTTGCATGAAAGAACCAAGCAAAAAATGCAAGAAAAAATAAATTTCAGAACATAGATGAATTTGAATCTTGCATTGATTAAAAAGGAATGGTTACAAAGCCACACTTCTTGGTGGGAAAAGCTCAAATAAGCATAAGAAAACAAAAAATCTATCTCTATGACTTGGCTTGGAGACATCCCTCCACCCTTTATTTATAGCACACTAACCTCCACCCTTGATTATCTTCTTAGCCCTCAAGAAACCTCATCAAGGTTGAGATTTACTCCCTCAATTATACTTGGTTGGAGCAATATCCACCCTTAGATCACCTTCTTGGCCCTCAAGAAACCTCATCAAGGGTTGAGATTTACACCCTTAGTCATACACGGGCTACGCCACAACCCAATAATATAACGTGTTTTAACCATCTAATACTAACTTAACCACTACTACACCAGCGAACCCTTAATCCAAAGATCCTCCTTCACTTGAGTATGGCTTAAGTTAGCATCTCATCCATCCACTTGTCATCCCAGCTTGCAACAAACTCCGCTGGCCTTATTCATCATCTGGTGTCACCTTAACCGCCTAGACCTCAGCTCTCTTAGCCCAGTCCCGGTCTCCTTCGCCGACAACAACCCAAATTTGCAAATTTAGTTTTTTCAAACTAAAACAAACTCACACAAACCTAACAAATTTCAAATACTCATCAAACATCCATTAGTTGACCTCCACATGGTCTCACAATCTCTCCCTTGATGAGTATATTGACAGACACTGAAAAGTCATCAAATTGAGTTTGTTTGAAGTAAATGCGATATTAATTGTAAGAGCCTTACTTGGTGCAAATGAAAGAGAAATTTGTGAACAACACCAAATTGGCAAGATAAGATTTAGAGCAACAATAGGAAATAATAAGTTATCCACAAATGCACTAAAAACCATGAAAATCTCACAAAAACTCAACTTTGCTCATGATCCAAAGAAAAGAACAATTGTTCATCGTGACCATTTTCATAGCAAAATAAGCAAGATGCTTTCCACATTTCTCCCCCTTTTGGAAATATAGGCATCAAACAAGGCAACATGATTGCATGAGATGCATCCTAGGAGAGCTTTGAAGATTATACAAATAAACATAAAGAGCAAAGTATGACACCAAGCTACTCAAGTTCATATTATGCTATACTAAGTCATATCCAATGCATATTTCAATATCCTTGCTAGCAATCAAAAGAAAGAAAGTTATGCTATTTTTGCATGATTTCAACAAGAGCAACAATTAGCATAATTTTCAGAATAGAAGCAAAGTCATACCACAGATCAAATGGAGAACCTAGAGTTTAACCTAGTCAACACTTTGGGGAGCTACAAGTGCATAATAGAACCTTTATGCTCAATCATCTTTTGCGAATGCAAATTTTTTATTTTAATGCACACAATGAGATTTGGAGAGCTTATCCTAGCAAAGCACATCCTCGAGTAGGAGCCATCGACAAAGGCTTCCAAGGATTCACTCTCCTTCTTATTTTTGTTTTTATTTGTATTTCTCAATTCTTGATTGACTCATACAATAGTCGACCATTTCAAGCATGACACTTAAAAGAATGGCCTTGATCATACACAATATATTTCAAGTGCAATGGGAAGCAGTCTCATGAATGTATAGTGTTGAGATCAATCTTAGCACACACAATTCAATATTTGTTCATTGTTAGCACATAGATCCATGAGCAAATGAAGGATTCTATTATGAAACAAACTAGCTTCGCCCAAGTTGCTATAAGGACTCTAGTAGAAATCAAAGATTTCACAAAGCATGGTATATGCACCTAGTGAGGAAATATAACAAGTAAAAGCTACAAGTTTTCATTAAAGCTCAAATTTTAATTTTCAGCAGGCTTAGCACTATTAAGTAATATGAATTTCGACATGATTAACGTACCAATGATCCTCAGAAAAGTAGCAAGGTGCATAACATGAATGAGAATTCATTTGCATAATAGAAAAAGCTCATTTAAGATAGAAAAAAACAATACGCAATGAATGAAGAAATGCTTTCAAAACTCCCCATCACTAAGTGAATCACTTTTAAGCACAATTCTAGTTTGAGTTGAGTTAAGGCAACATTAAATGCAAAAAAACCTCCAAATAAATTCCACTAAAACTAGAACACACCGAAGGAGAAGTGTAAGCCATGAAACTAAAAATTGGGTAGTCTATAGAGCATAGAAAGGATGAAGAGAACAGTATGGCTCAAAATCACTCTCATCTTCCCTATATGACTAACATAGGAAAGATGACTCTATAAACTCAAGATAGGGAGCACACATAGACCCTGTCTATACAAGGGACCCAACATCTGCTAGACCTATAAGACTGTAAGAGAACTCAATCTAGAGAGAAGAGAGAACAACTAATTAAGCATAGTAGCAACCTATAGCATAAGATAAGAGGTCCATGCAAAGCATTCCAAAAGTCTAAGTAAAGTGAACTCAAAACTATAAAACTACGCCCAGAAGATTCAAAGGAAAAAGAGATGCTGGAATTAAATATATAATACATAATATACAAGACTAGCTCCCCTTCAAGAAATGCCGTAAGGGCACACAACTCAAAGCTCTCCCCCTCAGGGCCACAAACCTAGAGATAATCCAAAGGCTTGGTGATGATATTTGCAATCTGGTAGTCACTCTCCACAAATTGGAGCACTATATCACCATTATTCACATGGTCTCTAAGGAAGTGGTATCGGATATCTATATGCTTAGTCCTGGAATGCTGCACTGGGTTCTTGGCAATGTGAATGGCAGAAGTGCTATCACAAAATAGTGGAACACTATCTATGTCTAACCCAAAGTCCTGCAGGGTCGACCTCATCAAAAGCACCTAACTACAACAACTAGTGGCTGCAACGTACTCGACCTCAGCGGTGGACTGTGTAACTCCAGACTACTTCCAAGATGACCAAGAGACAAGAGAAGTGCCAATGAATTAGCAAATGGCAGAAGTGCTCTTCCCATCTATATTACAGCCGACAAAGTTTGCATCTAAAAAGACTCTAAGGGATAGATAAGAAGAGAAAGAGTACCAAATACCATAGTCAATGGTAGCTCGAAGGTACCTAAAGATGCACTTCACTGCCTGATGATGAGAGGCACAAGGAGAAGCCTAAAATCGAGCACATAGACACACATCAAAGTGTATGTTCGGCCTCAAAGTAGTGAGGTACAAGAGGGTGCCGATCATAATTCTGAACTCTTTTTGATCAATTGGCTCATCATCCTCATCAGGCTGAAGGATAGTTGTGGTGGCAATAGGAGTCATCATCGGCTTTCCATTAGACATGTCAAAGCATCTCAAGAAGTCCTGAGTGTACTTGCCTTGATGCAAGAAAATACCTTTCCAAGTCTGCTTGATCTAGAAGTCGAGGAAGTAGCTCAACTCGCCCATAATACTCATCTCAAACTCTATGCTCATCACATCTAAAAACTGATATACAAGAGAGAGAATTAGGTATTGAGCATCAGTTCTCTTTGTGAGCTATGGAACAACCACTAGGTTCAAGAACACCAAAAACAGAACGAATGGAGCAAGAAACGTGAATAACTTTAGATCTACTCATCCAAAATTGATGAAACTTGAATCATTGAAAGATAAGGTCCTCAGGGTCGTGATTTCAAAAGAAATTTCAAAATAAAGCAAAAATGAGATATCTATCTAGCTCACATCCACATTGCATAAAAACAGAGGTTTCAGAAACTTGACCGCGAAGAAACCTCAATGACTTTTGATCTAATCATCAAACATCGATGAAATTTGAAATATAGCAAGATAAGGTCATTAGGGTCATGCTTAGGGTTTCAAAAACATTTTTTCCAAACCGGTTTGAAATTCGTGTTTCGAAAACCACAAAAACTGCTCAAAAACCGTTAGAAACCGAAGGGTTAAGAAATAAAAAAAAATCAAAAAAATTGAAAACCGCGGTTTTTCACGAAAAACCACTGGTTTTCATCGAAAACCAATCGACCAATTGAATGTTCCTTAAAAACGGTTTTGCAAGCGGTTTTCAACAAAACCGCAGTTTTTCAACTGTTTTCAAGTGGTTTTCAACACATAAATTTTTTTAAAATTTTTAAAAAATTAATTTTTTTAATTAGACCGGTTTACTGAGCGGTTTTGGATCTTGAATCGCAGCGGTAAGGTCAAAAAGTGTCATTTTCGTCAGTTTTTGAAACCCTGGTCATGCTTACAAAAGGAATTTCAAAACAAAGCTAAAATCTATGACCTATCTAGCTCAACATTCACGCTACACAAAAACAGAGATTTCATAAACTTTGACCACGAAGAAACCTCAATAACTTTTGATCTATAAAAGTAAACTTGAACTATGACTAGGAAATGACCGCAGGACTATGATTCCAAAAGGAATTACAAGGATAAACCCAAGGTCTTAACATTTCATGCAAATAGTTCAAGTTGCACTAAAAACAATGATTTCAACTCAAGAATATGGTGTTGCAAGTATAACTTTATCAAGAATGAGTTCCTCAACCTCTTACTTGTCCTAGATCTAATAGAACTATAGCAAGTAGAAGGAGGGAAGCAAAGCTCATGTTGCATGAAAGAACCAAGCAAAAAATGCAAAAAATAAAATAAATTTCAGAACATAGATGAACTTGAGTCTTGCATTGCTTAAAGAGGAATTGTTACAAAGCCACACTTCTTGGTGGGCAAAGCTCAAAGGAGTATAAGAAAACCAAAAATCCTTCTCTAAGACTTAGCCTAGAGGCATCCCTCTACCCCTTTATTTAGAACACACTAGGAGTAACCTACACTCTTGGATGACTTTCTTGGCCCTCAAGAAACTGCATCAAGGGTTGAGATTCACTCCCTCACTCATACATGGTTGGAGCAATCTCCACCTTTAGATGACCTTCTTGGCCCTCAAGATACCTCATCAATGGTTGAGATTCACTCCCTCACTACTACATGGGCTAACCCGCAACCCGACAATATAAAAGATTTTGATCATTTAACACTAACTTAACCACTACTACACCAGCGAACCTTTGTTCGAACAATCCTCCTTCACTTGAGTATGGATTAAGTTAGCATCTTATCCATCCACTTGTCATTCTGGCTTGCAGCAACTCCTGGTCTTAGTTATCTTTCGGTGTCACCTTGACTGTATAAACCTTAGCTCTCCCAGCCTAGACCTGGTCTCCTTCACCTCACCATGATCTAGCTTCGAAGTCCTACAACCGTCACAGATAAGCAAAACATCACATAGCATTGCTCAACATAATATGCAGTACATAATTAATACTAGTATGAATTCCCAATTGAATTCATCACTCAAGCTCGCTGTGAAGACCGACAGCAATCGAAAATTGCAAATTCAGTTTTCCAAACTAATGCAAACTCATAGAAACCTAACAAATATCAAATACTCTTCACACATCCTTGGGTTAACATCCATATGGTCTCACAGGATCCACATGTTATAGACTCATATATGGCAACATATCAAGTGAAAACCCCTCCTTACTGTGAAAACTTTGTGAAACTCGTATGTACGTGTTTTTAAAAATTCTCAAAAAAATACCATACGTAGGGGAGGTAAGGTTCTACAATCTTACAAAATTTGAAGATAAAAATTAGTAGAATTTTAAAGATATGAAAAACACAATTTCAGCCTAAATAGTGATTTTTCACTGTTCAACACTATTCATTTCGCTGTTTGTCTTTTTCATATCATTCAAACGCGATTGGGTTTGGTCTTCAAATTTTTCAGGATTGTAGAAACTCACCTACCCTACATATGGTAATTTTTTGATAATTTCTTAAAACTTGTATATGTGGGCTTCACGGAGCTTTCATAGTAAGGGGGGTTTCACTGGATATGTGCCCTAATATACTTTAAATGAGTTTTAATTAAACTTAATTAACTTAAACGATGTTTGGACAAGTAGAGCCACTTGTTGGTGACTTAAAATAGGGCAGCGGCTCCAGTGAAGTTGTCGATAGTGAACAACAGTGGGACTCATGGCGCCAAGGCTCATAATCACAAGGGAAGTGGAGAGTGACCTCGAGGAGATGTTTGCGAAGGTAAGGGACGCTCGGAGAGGGCTGATAGCACAAGCTCAAGGGCGGCGGCCATGGAAGATGGTGGAGGAGGGGATGTGGTGGTGCTAGGGTGGGTTTCATGGAGGAGAAAGCACGAGGGAGGTGAGGGGATCCCATTTTGAGGGTTGATAGCGGTAGAGGATCACCGACGGAGCATGGCAACAGTGACCCAAGGCAATGAAGGAAGTTGACCGTGGTGGCAGCATCCTAGTAGGGCAAAGCTATCAAAGAGGAGGGAGTGTGATTAGGGCATGCTAAAGAATCTCTAGCTCAATGGAATTTGGATAAGGCGCACCTTGGAGGAAGATTGAGCTGGGACCGGTTTGGTTGATCTCATGGAGAAGAAGCTTCACTGAGGTATTGTGGTGCTGGACGCTTGGAGAGGGAGTGGTAGGGAGGAGGGTGGAGTGATGGTTGACTTGTGATGCCCCTTTTGTAGGCAGGAGGTGCGCGGTCTCAGCTTGAGCCCGAGGACATGATGCAAAGCCTAAGGGAAGAAGACAATGGTGCGGCGGAGATGCTGGCTTTTTAGCGCACCTTGTAGCATGTGCAGAGAGGCATTGATGGGGCGACGGTAAGGTGGAGATGGTGGCCCAACGCGAATCCTCTACGAGCGGTGGAGTGACATTGGTGTAGGCCCTGGGCTGGACTAGACGGGGCAAAGCACTATTTTTAGCTGGGGTCATGATGCGAATGGCACAGGGTGGTGGTGGTCAGTGAGGCGTGGAGACATGGCAGCCATGGCGTGAGCGCACGAATTGCTATTAATTCTAGGGCGTGTGTGAACTATCATGGGGTGGATTGGTTTGGAGCGAGAGCGGGCACGAGTGGCACGGGGTTTGGGCTAGCTGACTAGTCACGAGCAGTGTGGCCATACTAGTCATAGTAAGTGAATGGCACGGGGCTGACACGGCATGGTGTCAAGCTAGCTAGAGGGCTAATGTGCGGCCCGATGCATCAGTGAGAGAGATGAAGTTTGCATCGGTGAGAGAAAGTGAAGGCTGAGATAGGAAATGCCTTCACTGAAATACGTTTACTCCAGGGAAAACGGGTTTTTGATTTGGCTGCTTTCTATTTTTGGACTTTAAAACATTTTTTCTAAAGGATTTAATTATAGCAAACTAACTTGAACAATTATGAAAAATTTTGTGGATGCACCTGACATTGTATCGATGTTTGTGTAAAATATCATTATTTTTTGCTGTCCTAGATTTTTCTTTGAAATTCTTTTGTTGCCACTATTTCTAATACAAAATGCAATTTTTCTTTTTGAAAAAATGGTATCCTAACTCCAAAAAATCATAAAATTTTTTGGAGAGGCTCTTTAGATTATTTAGGATCAAAATAAAATATTTCTAGATCTTGCATAGTTTTGAATGAATTTTTCATTTTCGTAATTGTTAAAAATTCAAGAAAAGCCAAAAATTCTAAAAATTCATGGTAAATGCAGAAGAACAATTTAGCAGCACGCATGCTGAGTGTGGCTGACTCGGTCACAATATTTTTTTCTTTCTTTTTTCCGCTTTCCTTGCTACTTTCCCATATTTGTAATTCGATCCTAGGAAGGAAAAATAGGTATAACATTAATTTAACCCTAGATTCTATCGCTACTGAACTCTCTACAGCTGCATAAAGCTGAAACAAGAGAAAGAACTTTAAGACATACTTGGAGTAAAAAGCTCAGGATATTTCTCATGCATGTCAGACTCTAGTTCCCAAATTGCATCCGGCTCGGTTTGATGTGACCGCCACACTTTGACATACTTCAATGTTTTATGCCTCAAGAGCCACTCTTACTCCCCCAGTGTCTGCACTTGCACTGACTAGGACTTGAAGTTGAGGTCTTGCTTAATGTGCAATAGCTCTAGAGAAATCTCATCAATTGGGTCTGTCGGTACTTTCTCAACATAGAAAGAAGGGACACCTCATGCACTCCACGCATAGACACAGGATGGTCCAAGTGATAGGCCATTTGCCTAATCGTGCCACTATCGGAATGGTCTGAGGTACATCGGACTAAGCTTCTCTTTGGTACTAGGCATAGGACCCCCTTAACTAATGATACTTTTCAAGAGAATCTGGTACTGACCTCCAACTCCAACTCTAATTCCCTATTCATCTCATTCACAAATAGTAAGTAATACTAACTCAACAATATGCCATAATAATACATAACATCAATATCGCTTCTATGCATGGTCCCGAACCTAACTTTCCCTCTCGTTGGACAGTCTCCCCTTTGTTGTCTAGACGGTTAGACAAGCATAACTCGTAGCTCAGGAGTCCAAACATAGTAAACCATATATGTTCTGAGAATTAAACAAGATTTCCTACAATTTTCTAGTTGGCAACATTTTCAAATTAATTCATTTACCCCCTCGTGTTTAGCCCCGAAGACCGTTTTATTGTTTTACTAGGCAGAAGATTTCACAATTTCATAACTATTTTTATACAAATATGAATATAAAAAACCATAATATCTCTGAAATCTATGGAAAATTACCTAGTGTTTTCTACTTATGTATTTATTTCGGCCATTATCTAGCGCTAATAAGCAAATCAACACAACTGCACTCAACAATGACTGATTTCTAGACAACAACCTTCTGCAAGCCATAACTTTCTATCTACTTAACCAAATTTATTGTTCTTATACACTAATAAAACTTTAGATAATTATACACACTTTTCATAAGTTGGATAGGCCATGAAACTAAATGTAGATACCCAAAAATTAGCCCTAAATACAGATACAACTATTAATTGGGTACGACCACTCCCAAACAACATCTCAGTGATTTCCATCCTCCTCATCTACCACTAATAAGACTATGTCATTACTCCACTACAACACAAACATGGTGAACACATAATATAGGGTTTATACCTGCATCCCGATGTCTTGTCGGAAACATCGACAACGTTGATTCTCCATGATCCTCGCATGATCCCTACTCCTTCACGCTTTCTAAAACTCCTGCACCACGTGCACTAGGATCCTTGATACCACCTACACATGGTGACACGAATGAATTTCAGTTTGGATGCTCGATTTGATGAGCAACACGAAAAGATGAAGGGGATAACATCGGGACGGGCCGTGGACACATCCGATACTGTGCGGTTGGCACTACACCTCAAAGGAGGCTTTAGCGAATGATGGCGTCGGTGTTGGAGGTGACTCGACACGATGGCATGGAGCCCGTGGCACAGAGGCGACGAGAGTGCCCAGCAGCGTGTGAGGCTTGGACAATGATGGTGCGTGGGGCTCGCCTAGTAGGCACAACAGTTTGACAGTAGGATGAAGTAGCGGAAGGCGGCAAGGGTTAACATTTGGTTCAGATGACCTCAACCCCGATCCTGGCCCAAGGTTTCAAATTTTATTTTTGGACTATATCTCGGAGGCGATCAAGATTTGAAATTTCAACGAGATTTTAGAATTTAGGATAAAATTAGGATGAAATCCATAAGGAAAAATAAAAATCAGGAATATTTTGGACCAATATTTCCAAAATTTTGGCTGAAATTGTTGAAATTTCGTTTGAAATTGCCAAAACCTTGGCAAATTTAAACCGTGTGAAAAATAGTGCAAACCACGTTAGAAAATTTTGAAATTTTTTTTGACGTGGTCCTAATGCATCACTAATATTCCCAAAAAAATTTAGAGCATGATCAAGACTAAGGAATTTTGAAAAATTCTAAAAGTACAATTGTCCTGATTAAAGCCACACCGGCAAATTTCAACCGAATGAAAAATGGTTCCAACCTTGTTAGAAAAGTTTTAATTTTTTTTATGGTCCTAAAGAATTATTAACATTCCTATAAAATTTTCAGGTGATGATCAGGCCTGAGTAATTTTCCAAATTTCTCATAGTGCTACTTTCCTGATAAAAGCCTTACCGTCAAATTTAAACTGAACGGAAAATGGTTCAAACCACGATAGAAAATTTTTAATTTTTTTGTGCATGGTCTTGATGCATCATTAATATTGTCATAAAATGTTTAGATGATGATCAAGTATGAGGAATTTTCAAAAATTCTGACAGTGCTACTGTCCTGATAAAATCCTAGATGACTACATATATTGCTTCTATAAATTTGATTGAGAAACCAAAAAAGATTTATAATTTTTAAAAATTTTAGAGAAGAGTTCTGAGGAAATACTTAACCTCCCCTAAAAATTTTAGATCATGATCAAACTCGACCAAATTGATACAATTCTGACAATGTTACTGTCTCATTTATGTTCCTTCTATTCTTTATTTTTCAAACATAACAAATAAAGTTTAATTATTTTGAAAATTTTTATATATGATCCTAGATTGCTAAATATGATAACATAAATTTTTTCGAGCATGATCAAGCTTGTACATTTTTATAAAATTCTGACAGTGCTTCTGTTATTTTTATAAAATGTCTAAAAAATTCGGTTTTTCCAAAACAATTCTAGAAAATGACATTCTTATGAGATATTGACCCAAATCCGGTCAAAAAAGTTAAAATCCGATCAAAATTATTGAGATTTTTGGTATAAATTGATAAAGTATCTAAAAGTACTATAATAATTTGAATTGTTTTTTAAAAAAAAATTCCGGCTGAGATTTGGAATCTCTTTCCCAACCAAAATCTGAAATTTTGGCCAAAATTTCGCTGGAATTTTGAACATTGTCCTGTCCTCCCTTTTAAAACCGCGGCTGCCATGCATGCCGAGCGTGGCCACTCGGTCACGGCAATGTGTTTTTTAGTTTTGCTTGCTACTTTGCTCTTATTTGCAAGTAGATCCTAGAAAGGCAAAAACATTTATAAGATTTCCGCACATACTTTAAGTACGTACTTACGCACGTTACTTTCTATATGACAACATACCATTGTAAATGCAAATAAAATAGTAGCAGTATGATTTTAACCATAGTTCATCTAAAACCGGAGAATTAAAAAAGATCTATGTATAGCGTATGGAGGGGAAGAATGTCATGTTAAGATCTATGTATAGCGTACAGAGAGAGCGGATAGATGCAATTGGAATTTCCAGTCTTCTCCACGGGCAGTTTGCTTCACGCAAATATTCTAATCCTGTGAGAAAGAAAGAGAAGTGTACCGGTGGCTAAGGGCATTACAAGCTACTCCTCCTAGTAAAGTCTTCTGCTTGCCTTGCCTTTGAAGTCTCATCAATACAACGGCACCAAAAGAAGCACGTATAGAAAACCAGCAGATGCACCTACAGATCGAATTCAAGGGACCATCAAAACATAAACAACACAAAATTAGAAAGTAGTAGAGAGTCGCTAGTAATAGAACAGTATATTTTATTTATATATATATATATATATATATATATATATATATAATTACCTAGGGTATCATGGTGCCTAGGCACCATGATCCAAAAAAAATATTTTCTCTATGTATTTTCATGTGAAATTTTTAGGATACCGAGTTTAACCAGTTTACTAACTAGTTCAAACAAGTTTGAACTAAAATTTGAACTAGAGTTTCCCTTTTTGATGATAGTTTGTTTGTAGGTATGTGCTGATTTTATATATAAATCAGCAAGCATGTGATCCAAACTCGTTCAAAATCTTTAAATTCAAGTATATTTTTTCAATGGTATGTGTTTCATTTGAATTGTTATAGATGGGTATATACCCTAAAACTGAAATTTTTGAAAAATATAATCTAATACATCTTGAATTTGCGCATTTGAAATCATGGTGCCCAGGCACCATGGTGCTCTATTTCGGCTTCCTATATATATAACATTCTACTTCTGTGCGTGTAGTTACTCTCACCTCTAATATACCATCTAAACGAACTCGATCCAAATACTAATTTATTACTTTGAGTACACTCATGTACTAATTATGTGGTAAACAAGAAAAAATTGCAAGGAGTCCATATTTTAATGAATTTTGCAAATATCTTAGAATATGCACATAAAAAGGAGTATGTCTAAACAAGTGTATGTGCCACCTCTAAAAAATATCATATACATAGATAGTCTTATATACTCGTAACTACAAGTACACGCCCTCTGTTAAACAAGATACTCCCTGCGTTGTGAAGTACGGTGTAGAGAGTAACTATATCTGAGAGTAGAAAAAGGGCTTTATACACACACGTACACATACACCACCCTCCACCAACAGGACAAACAACCTACTGCTACTTCACTTGCTTGTGTATTGTTTACATCTTTGCACCTCCCTCCCCTTCTATATCTGTAACCTTCCTCCCTCGTTTCTCAGTTCTAACTTCTCTCTCTCTTTCTTCTTGACTCTCTCTCCTCCTTTCTCTCTCCGGTGTAAGAAACTACAAAGATAGATGATACATACTTGCTAGTTTTAACCCTATAAGATGTAAAGCCTGATTAAGAAATCAACCAGGAGCCATTTCAAGAATGAGCTCGTCAGGTAGTGTGAGCGCGAGCGGCAGCGGTCCCGGAGGAGAAGGAGGCGGTGGCGGCGGCGGGCCGTGCGGTGCGTGCAAGTTCCTGAGGCGCAAGTGCGTGACGGGTTGCATCTTCGCGCCCTACTTCGACTCCGAGCAGGGCGCGGCGCACTTCGCGGCGGTGCATAAGGTGTTCGGCGCCAGCAACGTGTCCAAGCTGCTCCTCCAGATCCCTCCCAACAAGCGCCTCGACGCCGTCGTCACCATCTGCTACGAGGCACAGGCCCGCCTCCGCAACCCCGTCTACGGCTGCGTCGCCCACATCTTCGCCCTCCAGCAGCAGGTATATATAGATTTAAACTACTACTCTACTGTCATCCTCATCATTACCACATCATCATGATTAGAAAATCGCAATCCATGATGGATGGATGTTGATTTGTTGGTTTGGAAGGTGCACATGATTCTGCTTTTCTTCTGTTTTTGTTTTTCGACGGTAAGATTTCGTTGGGGGTGTGTCTATTTCTCAAGGAAGGCAATGGGCCTCCTTTTTGGACGAGGAAAGGCTAGCAAGCCAAGCAAGGGGGCCAGAAGAAGCAAACCAGGGGAGTTAATCAGGAGGCGACTTTCAGTTACCAGTGATGTGCACATCTCATCATCCATTTATCTTGTCATTAATTCCATCATCTCTTCTTATTCTTCGTTCTTCTTGTTTTTCCTTTCTTTTTTGATAGATGATCTCCATCCATCGATCTATCACATCATTGTATTTCTGGTTAGTTTCTGTACTTCTCTTTTGTGATAAAACCAAGAAGGGATCGATGTAGATATGCATGTTTGGTTTCCTCACTCCATAAAAGATAAGGGAATAATTGAGCCCTAGCATCAATCTCCTTTAGTCCTAGAAGGGGTAGCTGCTGCCCACCCAGCCAGCTCCCTTCGTGGAAACATTTGCACTTTTTTCTTTACAAATATAATCAGTCATCAGGCCCCCTTACATTTCATTAAGATATTTTTGTTGCTTTGATCATGATGTATGGTGAAGTTTGCTGCGATTTTGATCTGACCATCGAATTCCTCAATTTCTTGTGCATGTCTTGATGGATCCCTCCAGGTGGTGAACCTCCAGGCCGAGCTCTCCTACCTGCAAGCCCACCTCGCCACGCTAGAGCTGCCGTCGCCCCCGCCCTTCGCCCCACAGCCCCAGATGCCGATGACCGCTGCGTTCTCCATCTCCGACCTTCCATCGTCGTCCAACGTCCCGGTCACCGTCGACCTGTCGTCCCTCTTCGACCCGCCGGCGCTGTCGCAGTGGGCCTTCCAGCAGCAACACCAGCAGCAGCTTCAACACCAACCATATGGCCGGATGGGGGAGGGCTCCAATAGCGGCGGCGACGGCGGCGACTTGCAAGCGCTGGCGAGGGAGCTCCTGGACCGGCACGGCCGGTTGGCAGGCTCCAAGCCCGAGCCGCCACCGCACACACAGTGAGCTAGCGTCAACCTAGCTAGCTAGGTTGACTAAATTGATCAGGAATTAATCATACAGCATTCATTGCGGAGGCGAGTATATGAATTGGTGAAAAAAATTGCCCAGAAGTCGCGGTAGTAAAGCGAGATATATAGAACAGGCCGCCGACGACGGCGAGGAAGACGATGATGATGCGGGGAGAGATGGTAGGTGACAGGCATTGCCCGGTTTTCGCGTACCAGCTTTGTTCAAGGCCGGGGGCGCAAGGGTACCCACTTGCTCCTTTTATATAATGCTTGGGAGTTTGCTCCAAAGGAGGAAGCTTGGGGGAGAGTTCTTAGCTAGCTGTAGCGGTGTAGCCTGATGTTACTAGTGTGATCTGCTTGCCTTAATTTGTCATTGTTCCATTGCAACAATTCTAATTACAAACCTGGTCTAATTACTGCCATATATACCTAACATCTTCTTGTCGCAGATTGTTTTATTAATTGCTTGTTTAACTATAAGCTAATTATGCTCATCTGAACTGAGCTGAAGTAGTCTTAATTTGCTCCTGCTTTCTGCGTCAAAGGAGCATTTGTGGAGTTACTGGTAACTAAAGACTTGTCATAACAATGCGACAAATGAGTTACAGAGAAAAGTGTTAAGGTTTTTTCTTGATCCCTCCTTTCCTTATATATATATATATATATATATGTATGTATGTCATTCTAGCTTTCGAATTTTGTTTCTAAATACATGGCATTCTATAATTTGGACACAACTTTTAAACAATTTCTTCCTTTGCACACTCTTACCATTCATTATTCTAAATGTTATTTATTAATTTGAAATAGAGTTGTAACATACACCATCCAACAATAATAAAAGTAAGCTAATGAAGAAGGGTAATTTGGTCATTTCTACATGTGCTTTGGTTGAAGTGTAAAATCCTAAAACGAAATACTTATTCCATTAATATTTCCTAGTAGTACTCCCTCCATCCTGCGATATAAGTCCATAGCCTACCATATCCCCGGACTAAGGAAACACTAAATCTAAGAAAAAGTTAATACTATTAGACAATACACGTTTCTATTAAATGACATACTAAAACTACCCATCCACTTTTTAGAATTAAAGAAAGAGTATACGATGAAAATATTACAATGGCTGAACATTTGATCTCCACGGTATACTTATATTATAGAACGACAATTCCCAAGAATAAGAACTAGAGTAATATTACGGGAAGGAGTACTACTACATATATCCATGCAGCCTTAGAGTCAGTCACTTTCTATTGGGACACAACACAATGCAAGCTTAATTTCTCTCTCTACGGATTGGTGTACTGTACCTGGGGCTAAATGTTTGGCATGGCATTAATTGGAGTTGATGAGAGAGAGAGCATATAGCTAATCGCCATGTTTTACTGACCATGCGTACATGTTTTCTCTTCCTATGTTTCTTGAAGTTATATCATATGCCCTTGTATTCAGGACTGCCTTGTTATCGTTGGAAAATGACAAGCGATTGGGGTATGATTAACATAAGACCGTAAGAAAGGACATGTTTATTTTTCATTCTTTATATATATGTTCTACACTTCTACGTGCATACAAAAGTTTCGACATTAGGAGTTTATCAAGACCGAGCGTCATTAACAATTGCATTGCCCTCGATCTTCTTGGCGTTTATGAAAGCATTCATAAGATGATGTTTGTGTATGCACTATGCAGTCGACAGTGTTATTATGCCACTATAATGCCACAGCTTAGTTAAGATAATTAAAGTCTTACTATTTTTCAACTCTCTAACGATGGCAATAATTAAGACTCACTATGAACATGGAAAGCACTTTATTTATTAATTTGCATATATGTTAAAAATTAGTTGAAGTATTCATAAATAATGCCAAGTTAAATATATGAGTAAATTCCACAAAACAACAAGTTTCTTATACAAATAATAAGAAAACTGCAGGTTTTAGCTTCTATTTCACAAAACTACATTTTATGAGAATTTGTGTCACAAAACTATAGGTTTTAGAATTGATCATTTCTCGTAACGAGTCTGATAGTGTAGGCCCACATGTTAGTCTCACACACCCCCATTCCTGTTTCACTCGCACGTCTCCAATTGAGTAAGCAATCTTAAAATTGCTCACGAGATTCACAAAGGCACATCTAATACACTACTACAGAAAGGCATATATTAGACGCCTTATCACAGACAGTTTTGAAAAACCGTCTGTGATGATGATCATCACAGACGGTTCTATAGTGCAACCGTCAGTGACATCATCACAGACGGTACTCTTCATAAACCTTCAGTGATACACAACAATATCACAGTCGGTTTTAGTTTAAAACCGTTTGTGATATTAGGTATTATCCGAGATGGTTTTATTATAAAACCGTCTGTGATAGCTACAACTGTTATCACTGACGGTTTTATTCTAAAACCGTCTGGGATTCTATGTAAATCACTGATGGTTTATGAATAGAACCATCTATGATATCTCAGCGATATATAATACAGAGCCCTGAGCCACTTAGTATTTTTTAGAGTTTCGGGATCTATCTTTGAGGTGGATACGGCTATGAGGTGATATGGTGAAAGAAGGCAATTGATTTTGAAGGGTGTTTGTAATTGGTTCTAATTGCATTATATTCAAGATCTAGCTTGGCAAGGAGAGAATTTGAAGATTGTTTAGATCTAGCTTATAGATCCATGTGTTCTTGGTGATCTAAGGTTAGTAATGGGTTCTAATTGCATTATATTCAAGATCTAGCTTGGTAATTAAGGAGAGAATTTGAAGATTAATGGTTAGAACTAGCTTGTAGATCCATGTGTTGTTGGTATTTAAGGTTAGTAATGGGTTCTAATTGCATTATATTCAAGATATAGCTTGGTAGAGAATTTGAAGATTGTTTAGTTCTAGCTTGTAGATCCACGAGTTCTTGGTGATCTAAGGTTAGTAATGGGTAATTGCATTATATTCAAGATCTAGATTGGTAAGGAGAGAATTTAAATATTATTTAGATCTAGCTTGTAGTTCCATGTGTTCTTGGTGATCTAAGGTTAGTAATTGGTTCTAACTGCATTATTATATTTAAGATTTAGGTAGCTAGTTTGGTGAAGAGAGAATTTAAAGATTGTGTTTAGATCTAGCTTGTAGATCCATTTATTCTTTGTGTTCTAAGTAGTAATTACATTATATTCAAGAAGTAGCTAGCAGTGCATAATTTAAGAATGTGTGCATGCGCACACCTAGTGTACTTCACTATTTAACACTAAATGTTATATTCGTAGCGTAGATAGACCGAAGCTGGATGTACGCTGAGAACCATGCGAGTACCGAGTACATTAATGGCGTCTATGCTTTTAGAAGAGCTGCAGAGGAGGATATGTTTAATAAGGGGGTGCAATTTATGTCTTATCTGTGCATTGACTGCGAGAATCTGAAGATATTTCGAAACTCAGCGCAGATCGAACAAACTTGATTCTGAGGTGTTTCAAAAGGGGTATACATGTTGGACCAGTCACGATGAAGAGTATAATATACAGGAAGTAGTTAGTATTAACATCGTCGACGAAGTCAATGATATACTGGATGATCATATCGATTGTGCTTCCTATGAGGATAGGTTGCAGGATGACAATCTGAATCTGATGCTGTGCGACGCAGAAGGGAACTGTGATGACAGAGAATATGGTAAATTCCGGGGCTTGATGGAGGACTCGGAGAAACCCTTGTTCCCGAGCTACAAGTCACTTTGTTCCCAGGATGCAAGTCAAAATACACAAGGTTGTCATCCATGCTTGAACTGCTGAAGTTGAAGGCAGCCAACAGTTGGTCCGACAAGAGTTTCACAGCGTTGTTATGTCTATTGGCGGATATGCTTACAGAGGGAAACGAGTTGCAGACAACCACTTTCAAAGCTAAGAAGGTTCTTTGTCCCTTGGGAATAGAAGTAGAAAGAATACATGTATGTCCGAACGACTGTATCCTGTATCGCAAAAAGTACGCAAACTTGCATGTATGTCCGGTGTGCAACGCATCCCGGTACAAATGTAAGAGTCATTCAGATGATGACGGCGAGAGCATTGAGGTGAAGAAAGGACCTCCTGCTAATGTGGCATGGTATATGCTGTAATTCGCATTTGAAGAGTTTGTTTGCGAACTGTAACAGCCCAAAATTAATAAAATGAGAAATATAATATCCAAAATATTTGTGTGAATTATTCTTGAATTTTCTGGCTTTTCTTAAATTATTATAAATTCTTTTGGCATTTCTCTAATAAAAGAAAGTGAATTAAGGATATAGTAAAATGGTAAAAGTAAAAAGATAAAAACCTCAAGTCAACAAAAATCTCAAAAATCATAATAAAATATTTTAGCTTTCCAGAGCCAGCTTGTGGTGGTTGGAGACCTGGAATGATTAAAATATAATAAAATCAAAGCAAAAGCATGTGAAAGGAAAATCAATGAAGAATATAATAGATTTTTGAAGAATTCTCAGAAGCTATCCTGGGTTGAAATTTTTAACTTGCCGACATCAGAATAGTACCTACCTGCGGTAAAAATATAAAAAATTAAATATTAAATATTGTAATTTTAAAAATTCAAAAATAGAGAAGAAATAATGTGGAAAATACCATTGTCAGAATTATTAAACATTAAATAATAAGCATAAAAATCTAAAAATTTTACATAAGGTTTATAATACTATTTTAGACTATCATAAAAACTTTTATAAAATTATAACCTAATTTATGTCATCAATTAAATATAAAACAGAATCGGCAAAAATGGAAAAGCTCCATTGTCAGAATTTTAATAAAATGTCTACCTGAAGTTTTTACCTAGAAATTTTACAGAATGCTTATATTTGCCTTTCCGACTTAGGTAAAAATTTTCATTAATATCTAAGTCCAAAATGACGGCTTTAACCCGTAGAATGACCATAACCTGTCCAAAAACCCTCCCCTCGGCGCTGTCGGTTCTTCTAGCTGACAGGTGGGCCTGACGTGGCAGCCAGTCAATTCGCCCATCTCTCTGCCAGTGATGCCCCACACGTCAGCAACCGCTCCCGATTCTTCTCCCCTTTTCCTCTCCTCTCTGCTCTCTCACGCGCCCGCTCAGCCGCACCACCTCTCTCCCTTGTCTCACCTGTGCTGAACCGATTCCGAGCCGTATATAAGCATCGTGCGTCGTAGCAGCCGACCCATTATTTTCCCCATGCGCCTCATTCCGCCGCATTTCCCCCATCTTCTTCATTTTCGGCGAACTGAGCACAAAGAAGGAGAAACCCCGAATCAAGCCCTTCACCCAACCATCTTTCGAACCACTCAGCCCAGAGCTTCCTCATAGTGCCTAATCTTCGTCCCGAACCCCAATTGGAACCCATCTTCTCTGGCAAGCCTCCGCGATGAGCTTCTCCATCCGCCGCGGCCGCGCACGGTGAGACCCCCTTTCTACATATTCTTCTGTTGAATCAAGTACTAAAATGGGTCATTCTTTAACATTGATGCTTAATTTGGTGCAAATGAGGCATGGGAAACCTTGCTTTCGCCGATTCGCCGCCCGGCCGTGGCGACCACCGCAACCCCACGGTGGCATACCACTTTTCCTTGTTGCCGACAACCAAAAAGACCTCCCTTAGTTGCGCATGAACCCCATGAAGCTCACCCTACCTTTGCCCGAGCTTGCCGCACCCTTCTTCCTCCACTACTACACAAATATACATCACAATCGGTTCTTTTTCGTCATCACAGTCGGTTCTAGTGGTGACACAAAGTCATGAGACAGAGATGAGGCGGGCATTATTACAGTCGGTTCTTGCCCGATAGAGATGATATCGTCATCTCTATCGGTTCTTTATAAGAAGCGATAGAGATGATGGTCATATCTCTATCGGTTCTTTGTAAGAAGCGTCTCTATCGGTTCTTTGTAAGAACCGATAGAGATAAGCCATCATCTCTATCGCTTCTTATAAAGAACTGATAGAGATGACCATATCATCTCTATCGCTTTTTTAAAAGAACCGATAGAGATAATACCATCATCTCTATCGCTTCTTATAAAGAACCGATAGAGATGACTCTATCATCTCTATCGCTTCTTAAAAAGAACCGATAGAGATAATCTAATCATCTCTATCACTTCTTTGGAAGAACCGATAGAGATGAATATACTCATCTCTATCACTTCTTATAAAGAACCGATAGAGATGAGTTCATCATCCCTATCGCTTCTTTCAAAGAACCGATAGAGATGACCGTCACATCTCTATCATTTTCTTGTGAGAACCGACAGAGATGAAGGGGTGTGGTGTGCTATCACATTCTAATCAGCACATATTCCACACAATATGCACATATCACATTCACACAGAAATTACAGACAACATATCACATGCAAAGAACATGAACACTTTGTTACAACAAACACATATCACATTCGTTAACAAAATAGAACGTAAACATGCTTAACCATAAGTACACATGCAATCGCATTCAGATATGTAATATTTGTTCACATCTGGTCTAGTAGGAGCTTTTGGGATCTCTAAACCGTCCGTCCTCCGATAAGCATTCTATCCAGTACCACTGGCATAAGTGGTCTCGTATCTTGTTGAGTGCAGTGCTGTCTACACTCTTCTGGGGGATAACGGTATGCTACAAGATAGAAACGAGTGCTCTAATTTGAGTTTTCAAATTTTCATGTGAAAGACTAATTGTATATGCATGTACTACCTTAGGGAAACGGTCAGAGCCGACAATCAAGATCACCATGTGTTGCATGACATACAAACCACAGCGGTCGTCGCTGCCCTGTTGATGACACTGTGAAGAAAGAAAAATAAATTAAGAGACAAAGAAAATATGTCAGAAAATCTAAATCTTATATATGATAGCCACTTGTACCTTGAAGCTGACATACTCCAGCTTGGAGCCCTTTTTGTCGTCGTGTGTCCCTCCTGCTTCGACGTATTCCTTGAAACCCCTATATACATTGGAAAGATGTCGTTGAGTAAAAAATAATGAATGTAGTTAAATACGTAAAATGTTAGATAAGAGTTGTGCACTTCTCGCTCCAAAGGAGGCTTGATCGCGAGGCCATCGGTCTCTTATCAAGCTTAATTAAAAGTGTACACTTTGTTGTCGCCGGAAGGAGCACGAGTAGAACCCAATGGTTGCTTATTAAATGGTATGCAGCAAGAAAATAAGTTCACATACGGTTTGATGTGTAGAAGTAATTGAACAGTGAAGTAGTACTTACCTCGTGGTACGGGAATAGAATGAAGCCCTTCTTCGACTCGACTTGCAATGCCCTCTTGATGTAGCCGCAACTCATTCGGTTGAAGCCTAGCCATCGTCGCGGACACAAGCTCGTGGTCGACGAACCCAACTAGTTGTCGATTCGTCACGACCGCGCCTCATCGCTCCGCAACTCGCATTGAATGTTAAAAAGCGTAATGCAAAATCCTATGGAAGTCATAAGGTCGTGCAACGTGGTGCGATACTCACAGCGTCCAGGATTGTACAGTAGAAATATCGATGGCTATCAGTTGGTACAGATGGAACAGATCCTCAAAACTAACTGGGAATGTCCCATCCTCCTCGCGGTGGAAATGTCCCTTTCTGTATCTAACATTGAAGTCGACACGCTCGCTCTCTTTCGCTTTGTCAATGTACCATCCATGGAGCTGTCGAGTCCATATGCCTAGAGCGTTCAATTTGCTGGGAGGCAGAAGGGGCTTTCCATGTACATAGGCCTTAAATTCATAAGGCTTCACTGTGGTCTGTGCCGGCTCTCCTTTCTGGGCCGAAGGAGTCTCCGAGGCCGGGGCAGTGGGCTTTTCATGTACCTGAGGGGGCGCTGTGGCCTTTGTGAGCCTAGCCTTTTTAGCAGAGGCCTCTAGTGGTTCTGTGGTTGTCGTGCTAGTCCTTTTATGCACCAGCTCTGTACTTTGTGCAGGGCTCGTCACGGTCGTGGGAGCAGGCGCAGGTACGGTAGGAACCTACAAAGCACGCGCATAATTAAGTAACTTGTTGCAATACTACTGGAATGGTACAGAAGACGTGAGGGATGTTTACCTTGACCAGTACGACGCTTGTCGTGGGCCACTTGATGAACGACATCCGCGCTAGCCCGAGAGTGGTGATGTCTTCGTTAGGGGGGAACTCGAGCACATGTGATAAGAAGGCTTCGTGGACGTAGTCCACCTGGACCCTCATGTAGCCCTTCCCCAAAGGCTGACCATGCACCGTGTCGGTCTCCTTGCATGGAAATGCAACCCCGCGTGCAGCCTCAACAGGAAATCCGTCTTCCGTCAGGGTGAGCTGGCACTTGGTAGGCGCCTGCAAAAAGTGCGCAACTTGAGAGAAAACATATGAAGAGTTACCCTCGCACCATTAAGTAAGGCAAAATTAATTATTACCTTGGTGGGACCGGACTTATCATTTTGGAACCGCAGCTTTGGTGGGGCACTGTGTTTCTCTGAGAGGCGGGGCATCCGCTCGACTGGAGATCATCGCCATCATCTCGGCCCTTAGGCGCTCCTCACGTGCCATCATCTCCACCCTCATTTCCTCCTCACGTGCCATCATCCGCACCTCATCTCCTCCTCATCTCCTTCGAGATCTCCTCCTCGCCTTCTCCCTAAGCGTGTCCTTCAGCGCCCGCACGTGCCTCCCATGTTCTTGATCCGTACTGGCAAGATCTTGGAAGTAGGACTTCTTCCTATGCCCGACCTGCGGCAAGCACCGGCCCTTATGGTCGAGCTTCCCGATCGCAGATGGATAGGATGTCATTTGACCCTTGGCTAAGAAAGGTCCCTGCTCTTTCCTCCGCTTACCTCCTCCCGCAAGAAGCGAGTACGAATTAGATCCAAATCTGAGGAATGGTCTCTCGCAATGTAGTAAGTTTGATATCTTACGATGGTGGAGACGACTTGCGCGGTAGTGGGGTTTGGTACTACCGTGCCCGCTCGCGGTTTTCTTTGTCCTCGCTAATACCCGATCACGTGCCCGCTCCTCACATATGTGCGAGTAAGGCATCGCTGTCCCGGAGTTGGCGGACTCCTCGGCTAGTCGTGCCCATTCTCGCTTTCTTCCGTAGCCGCTGAACCGAGGTGGTGCGCATGCGTGTTCGCCTCGGGTAGCAACGTTCTTCGTCTCGGCTCCTGCGCCTCGGGCGTTTCTTGATCCTCGTGAACTCCTCCCAAACATCGAGTCACGAACGGATACCTCTCGAATGGTGTACGGCCTTTCAAAGACGTATTCACTCGTGCATGTAGACCCCGGCGCCTCGAGCCACACCCATCCTCTTCAAGGCGCATCACTGGCATTGTTTTCATCCTCCTCTTCTATAATCCATTTTCCCTTAACCTCGCCCCACAACCGGTTCTTACGCCGACGTTGACCTCCTTTCTCCAATCTTTAACCGTTATGGGAACTCTCTCCCTCACCAGTTGCCCGAGGAATGAGCGGTATCTCCCCTTACACTTGAGAGGACCCGTGCAAACGCCCGTCGCATTGAAGTGGAGAATTTGCGGCGTTCTCCCCGTGGCCCCTTTGCTCGGTCCTCGGGCCTTCCTCACCTTACTCGGCCCCTCGACATTTCGAACCTGGGTCGGCTCGACACTTGAAGTTGGTCGCGCCCTCAGAGCACCTTCTTCTCTTCTCGCGATGAGCCGATGCTCTCTAATTGCGACATTTTGAGTTTTCCTATCTACCATGGAGAAATATTTGACATAAGAGACAGCAATTCGTAGCTATTATGTGAACTTGATAATAAATCACTGTTCTAGTATATTGCGAAGACATTAACAGAGGAAAGAATGATCTTCAAGAAAAGTTCGTGAGAGAAAATTTCGTAGCTATTATGTGAACTTGATAATAAATCATTGTTCTAAATACGCATCTAACGATAACTCCTAATCTCTACATAGGTTTGGTCTAATCCCATTCGAGGATATGTGGTTGGGCAAGTTCTGAGGCGTTGTACAACTCAGAGAAAATTTGCAGAAGATCTCTCATTGTTCTCCAGATACACGTCTCGACAACTGGTCAAGAGGGGTGTGCATCCGGAGAACACCAGGGAGACGCTACCGAAATCTACTCTGTGAGTTGTACAACGCCTAAGGAACTTGCAAGAACCACATATCCTCGAACTGTCCAAAAAACGTGGATAATTCGAGACTGCTTGCTTATAAATATGTCATTACGGCATATTTATAAATAAGAACTCTCGAACGGGAGACGTAGGTTACGCAACCTAAACTCTTAACATATGCTGAGTACAGAAGCACATATGAGAAAGTAATGAAAAAAGCATCGTAACATTCATGGAAACAGGATGAGGGAACATGTATATCATGAATAATTGAATGTAGAGGGCAACCCATCAATTGAATATATAATGGAAACAGGATGATGAGATTTCTATGTGATAAATAGATCAATCTATAATTATTGTTATTTGGGTTTAGATATGAGGGCAACCCATCAAAAGCAAGCACGGGATGCAACATGCATATCATGAAAAATTGAATATAGAAAGCATGTACGAATAGGCAAAGTTATATGCAGACTGGGAACTAAGTACATTGTTCTTTTCATGATGCTGTAACCATTCACATATCAATTATGTAGAGCTTGGTGAAAGAAGCTTGCATGATTGTCATACCAAGGGCCATGAGTCTCAATTGCCAACAAAGTGTATAGTGTTTTGTTTCACTAACTAAACTCTCCCGGTAACAGCATCCAAAGCTACTGAATTCACAAACAGGTGGACTTAGCCAATCAAACAAACGCCTCTGCAGCCAAAATTTCCTTCTCCCTGCACAGCCACCCCAACCGAGAGACAGAAAGGGAGGGGCGGGGTGGGGCGGGGCGGCCTCACCAGGCAGATGTCGCACTTGGGCACGGCCGGAGCAGCGGCGGGCACGGGGGAGGCGTCGTCGGAGAGGAGCGGCACGCGCTGGTGCTTCCCAGCGAGCTTGTTCGCGGCGTGCACCTCCTCGTCGCAGGCGGTGCAGAGCGCGGCCTCGTCGGCAAAGACACCGGTTGAGCGGGCCGAGGCGTGGGGCGGGCGGGCGCGAGGTGGAGGGCGGCCGGCGAAGTGGGGCGGAGGGGCGTGGAGGGTCGTCGGGGTGGGCATCGGCGGCGGAGGGGCAGCGGTGGTGGGCGGGGCGGAGGGGTGGCGGGGTGGCGGGGTGGCGTCGGGGCAGGTGGCATCGGGTGGGCGATGGGGTGGAGTAGGGGCGAGGGGCGGCGGGGTGGAGTAGGGGCGGAGGGGCGGCGGGTGGAGTCGGGGCGAGGGGCGACGGATAGAGTAGGGGCGGCGGGGTGGCGGGGTGGGCGACGGGGTGGAGTAAGGCGGAGGGGCGGGGTGGCCAACGGGCAGTGGGGCGAGGCCGAGAGGGCGGGTGGAGTTGGGGGCGTCCGGGCGGAAGTGGAGTTGGGCGGCGGAGTGGAGTTGGAGGCTTAATTAATTAGGGTTTGCTCAAATGTATGTGAAGGGTTGCATATCTCTCTCGGTTCCGCACAAAACCGACACAAACAAAACAATAACATTTGTATCGGTTTTTTCAAACCGACACAAACCAAAAAATCACTATCGGGTGTTTTACAAAACAGACACAAATAAAAACTTCCCAATCGGTTTTCTAATAAAACCGACACAAAAAATAAAAAATCACCAGTTTTCACATTACAGAAAAAATATATATTACTATCGTTTTTTTGATAAAACCGACACAAAAAACTTCATATTACTATCGGTTTTTTTAAAAAACCGACACAAAAAACTTAAATTACTATCGGTTTTTCGATAAAACCGACACAAAAAACATAATATTACTATATGTTTTTTTCAAAAAACCGACACAAAAAAATAAACATCACTACCGTTTTTGGATCAAACATGACAAAAAAAATATATATTACTATCGTTTTTTTGATAAAACCGACACAAAAAAGTTAATATTACTATCGGTTTTTTTAAAAAACCGACACAAAAAATTAAATTACTATCGGTTTTTCAATAAAACCGACGCAAAAAATATAGTATTACTATCGGTTTTTTTCAAAAAACCGACACAAAAAAATAAACATCACTACCTTTTTTTGGATAAAACCTGGCAAAAAAATAAATATTACTATCGTTTTTTTGATAAAACCGACACAAAAAACTTAATATTACTATCGGTGTTTTTAAAAAACCGACACAAAAGAGTTAATAGTACTATCGGTTTTTTTTAAAAAACCGACACAAAAAAGTAAACATCACTACAGTTTTTGGACCAAACCTGACAAAAAAAAATTACCATCGTTTTTTTCATAAAACCGACACAAAACCGACACAAATTTTACTATCGGTTTTTCGATAAAACCGACACAAAAAAGATAATATTACTATCGGTTTTTTTCAAAAACCGACACAAAAAAGGAGACATCACTATCAGTGTTTTACTAAAACCGACACAAATGTTGTTCAAAGCACTATTTGCTTTCCTGACAAACCATGAATTCTGAACTTGCAGAAATATCTGATCAAAGAGTGAAAAGGCCATAAATTTTGCAAACATAGTAGGAATTTTTTGAAATTTTGCAGGAACGTACTTTGTGATACTACAAAACTATTCCAAAAAGGATTCTGGAAAAAAGAGTTAGCATTGAAAAAACGAAGCCCAAAGTCACTTTGTTGAAAGAGTCTTAAAGTCATATCTTTCTCAAATGAAGTCCAAGTATTTTGAAAATTGTGAGAAATGATTTGGTGTGGAGTGCCTTCTTTTTCTTGCTTCAAGTAGATGATACATACCACAATCCATTGAAAAAATTTGCGTCAAGTTTCATACGTACACGTAACCTTTGCAAACACGAAACTACAGTTATGTACAATACAAACATTTCAAACACATAGCAACTGATACAATGATGTACTCCTTTTATTTACAATACAACCCTTCCTGATGATCTACACGCATGTAATTTCTTCCATGTGTGTCATCGTCGCCACTAAGACAGGCCCCATCTGCAAACGGAGGTATTTCATCAAATTGGTCGTATTCTTCTTCATCTATGATATTTTCGACTCCAACGATCCGCCGCTTGCCATGAAGGACGACGTGCAACCTCGGATTGGCCGGATCACGCACATAGAAGACTGATTTGCTTGCTTCGCAAGCACGAATGGGTCATGTTTATAGGCGAGTCTGTTGAGATCCACAAGAGTAAAACCTCTCTTGTCGACCTTCACTCCATGTAGGAGTCCCACCCACTTACATCGGAACAATGGAATTTGGTATATTCCATAATCGAGCTCCCAAATTTCTTCGATCACCCCGAAGTAAGAGTTCATTGCCATTGAGGATCCTCCTTTCGAGTGATGTTCATCGGAAAAAGCATCTATGCTTACACCACTGTTTTGAAAAAGATTTCTGATCATCGACTTTCGATTGTAAAAGGTGTACCCATTAATATCGCACCTCGCCATGTCTCGTACATTAAATCTAGGTCCGTCACCAACCATTTGATAGTCTCACTAATGAGACCTCCGCCTTTGTTTGAACCATGTGAGAAATCTATCGTTGTGTTCTCGCATGATGGAAAGCTCATCCATTTGTGGATTCTCTCCCGTAATATCGACTTGTGCCGCTCGATGTACCTCGCAACTTCTGCGCTCTCACGCATGATCGCCGATGCGCTTTGCAATACATATCAAATCGTGGCCTCGTTAGTTTCGATCCAACGGTTCCTTTGCCGCAAGTCCGCCTCATGGCGAGATAGAGGAACACCGATTGCTTGTCTTTTCCCGAGATAGTCCACGCGAACTCAATAACCTCTTCAGCACCATAACCTTCCACAATACTACCCTCGAGCTCAACCGATTCCTCACGAGGATTTTAATATACCCATGTACCTCTCGAACGGGTACATATAACGAGGAATGCCGGTCCACATATCTTAATCTCTCTAACGAGGTGAACAACAAGGTGGACCATGACATCGAAGAACGACGGTGGGAAATGCATCTCGTCGACATAGAGTCTGCACCACCTCACTCTGCAAGTTGTCTAGCACGTCGGGTCAATAACTTTGCAGAGATCGCATTGAAGAAGTAACACACCGTGATTGCAAACCCGACATCCTCTCGCGTAATATTTCTTATTGCAACCGGGAGCATTTGGGTCATCAAGACATGGCAATCGTGGGACTTCATGCCCAACAACTTCAAATCATCCAAGGACACAAGCTTCTTAATGTTCGCGGAGTAGCCAGATGGAACTTTCATACCATGGAGACATTTGCAAAGGTCCTCTTTCTCCTTCTTGGACAGGGTGTAGCATGCAGCGGGCATATACGGACCTTTTCCATCCTCCTCTATCACTGCAAGCCTGGGCCTGATTCCCATGTACGCCATGTCGCGACGAGCATTCACACCATCCTTTGCCTTTCCGGTATGTTCAGCAGATACCAACCAAATTGTCGCAGACATTCTTCTCAACGCATGACATCAATACAATACCGAACATCTAACTCCTTCCGAAGACGGTAAGTCCCAAAATATTGACCTCTTCTTCCAAATGGTCCTAGAACGAACAGATTTACTGGCTCTTTCCGCATCGAACATCGATATCCTCTACACGTGAATATACTTGCCTTCCACTCATAGGCTGCGGTGCCGAACGGACTTCCCTCTTCCCATCAAATTTGTCATCCATCTTACGGTATCGATGACTTCGAGGTAGAAACCTACGGTGACCCATATACACGCTTTCTTGGAATTGGCACCATAGGCTCTCGGTCTCCTCTTCACAAATAGGACACGCTTTTGCTCCTTTCGCATCAGATCCCGCCAAATTACCAAGAGCCGAAAATCATTTATGGTGCAAAATACCATAGCCCGTAGGGTGAAATGCTCTCTTCAGACGATCCCACACAATGACCCCGTCATTCCACAATTTTACCAAATCCTCGATCAATGGAGCGAGGTACACATCAATATCATTTCACTGTTTTGGTCCCGAGATTAGCAACGACATCATGATATACTTCCGCTTCATGCACAACCAAGGAGGAGATTGTAGATACACAATGAAGCGCCACGTCTTTGTGACGATCGCTCATGTTACCAAACGGATTCATTCCATCGGTACTCAATCCAAATCTTATGTTCCTCATTTCGGCACCAAACTCCTCATGTTTCCAATCGATGTTTCTCCATTGAGCCGAATCAGCAGGGTGTCTCAGCTTGCCATCTTCCTTTCGAGACTCATAATGCCAACGCAACAATTTTGCTTCTCTAGGATTTGCAAACAACCTTTCCAGACGGGGAATGATGGGCAAGTACCACAATACCTTGGCCGGTGCACCTTTAGTGACCTCTTCACCCTCGTTGCCTCGGCTCTTACGCTTCTTGTCGTTACGCTTCTCCTTTTGTTTGTACCGAGGCACACCGCAAACTGGACAAATGTGCAGCTCCTGATGTGCGTTACGGTACAAGATGCAATCATTTGGACATGCATGTATCCTTTCTATTTCCATTCCCATGGGACATAGTAGCTTCTTCGCTTCATAAATGCTTGTTGGCAACTCGTTTCCCTCCGGAAGCAGATCCGATAGAAGAACTAGAAGTGCATTAAAACTTGTATGTGTCCAACGGTGTTTTGCCTTCAGTTCGAACAATGCAAGGACCGAACCTAACTTAGTGTATTCTGCTTTGCAACTTTGTGAGCAGTGGTTTCGCATCGCCTTCCATCAGCTTTTAAACTTTCCAAACTCTCTTTCGTGTAATTACCTCTACATCCCGCAACATTTGCTCCAAATTCTCCTCCTCAAACATATCAAATTGCAACTCATCATTCGGTTCCACCGTGTCTTCATTGCATACCAAGCAGGTACTACTGCCTCCCGTGATGGATCCAACACGTGTAATTCCTCACGGCCACGTCGAATCGTGGTCCTCAATTTGAGTGAGTTGTTAAATCTTCTCGATTGGTGCAATCAATGCAAGGACAATATATGAAGTTTACACCCTCCTCACCATGTCCTCTTCGCAATTTTTTGAACTCCTTAACACCCTCTCAAATTCAACACTCACACGACTTTTTGCATACATCCATTCCTTACGGTTCATCCGCAATTAAACTTCACCCAATAAATTATGCACAAACCGGAGCGACAAAGAAGCTAGTTATTTGAAATATTGAGACATCATTTGATTAATATTACCTTTGCAAAATAGATGATAATTTCTGCAACATATATGAAATATGTACTCCGATCGATACCTAGATTCTTCCCTGGTTTAGAGCTTCCAATTTCCTAGATAAGAGACATACATTTTAACATGAACAATGATATCAAACAATCTAATTATATAGTGCAAGAGCCTCATGATCTTTTGACTACAACGAAACAATACAAGGGTACCAACGATGACTCCTAATCTCTAAATAGGTTTGGTCCTAATCCCATTCGAGGATATGTGGTTCGACAAGTTCCTAAGCCGTTGTACAACTCTAGAAAATTTGGAAGATCTCCTCGCTATTCTCCATATACACGCCTCGACAACAGGTCAAGAGGGTGTGTATCCGAGAATACCAGGAGACGCTACCAAATCTCTACTCGCAGCTTGTACAACACAGCTCAGAACTTGCACATATCCTCGAATCGCCCAAAGAACGTGGACAATTCGAGATTGCTCGCTTATAAATATGCCATTTCGTTCGGTATATTTATAAACAAGCATCCTCGAACGGGAGACGTAGGTTCCGCACCCTAAACTCTAGCATTCATCAGGTGACAACAATAATAATTCCATATTAACATCAAAGCACTACAAATTAAGATAATTAAATACATGTGTACATGCTTGTGAATAAAGGGTGTGAAATCTGATAGGATATACACAATACCAGTGCAATCTAAACTTTCTTCGTGACATATCAAAATTACATAGTGCAAAATTAAAGGGGTTTGAAGGAATGCTCACATTTTGAAGAAAACCACAAATTATGCAAAATGAGGGGAAATCTCCTCAAGTTAGGGCTTCAAATTTACCCTCTTAACACCTACCTTTGAGGATTTCAAATTTTCTCACCCAAGTATTGCTTCCAACCACAGAATATGAGCTATTTTTTCTGGTGGCGGCGGAGAAACCTCCTCTGGAACAATAACAGAGAAGAGTTCAGTTCGAGTGGTATAAATAACCTAACGAGGTACATCACTATCGGTTCTCATATAAAAAGCGATAGTGATGTGATCATGCACATCACAGTCGGTTCTTACAAGACAAGCGATAGTGATTATCATAGTCATCACAATCGGTTCCCACATAAGAAGCGATAGTGATGAGCACGCATACATCACTATCGGTTCTTATTTAAGAAGCGATAGTGATGATATCGCACATCACTATCGCTTCTCACAAAAGAACCGATAGTGATAAGCACGTGCTCATCACTATCGGTTCTTTTGTGAGAAGCGATAGTGATGTGCATTATCATCACTATCGCTTCTTAAATAAGAATCGATAGTGATGTGTACGTGCTCATCACTATCGCTTCTTATATGAAAACCGATAGTGATGATAATGCACATCACTATCACTTCTCGCATAAGAACCGATTGTAATGTTCCCAGTGCTACATCACTATCACTTCTAACCTGAGAACCGATAGTGATTATGATTAATGCCTCTCCTAAGTCATCTATCACAATCGTTTCTTCCAAAAAACTTAAGAACCGACACAGACGAAGCGATAGTGATGTACCATTTTGTAGTAGTGCTCCACGTCGTCGCTCGGCCATGGCCTTCGCCTCTAGCTCACAGTGGTGACCCCCTTCCCGGCCACCTCTGACCACTGCGCGACCACCCCTGGGTGCTCGTGAGCACGCTGAAGCCTAAGGTGGAACCGATTCTGGCTCTCCGGATGCCGCCACGGCAACGAGTAGAGCGTCGCTCGCCGGCTCTCTACCGAGTGGGCCGAGTTATCGATCTCTTATGCGGTGTCTTTGTGCGGCGTCTGACTTGTGGGCCCCATCGGTCGATCGCGGGCGGCGAAGTTGTCGCTGAAGCGGGACCGTTGGTCACCGTGACGCGTCGCAGACTCGCTGGGCTCCTGCTGGCGTCGATCGCGCGCGATCTCGCTGCCGCTGGGCTCGATTCATCGATGTCTCACTGACACAACCCGAAAATGGAAAGCGCCTTTTCTTCGCAAAAGCGTACTTTCCATTTTCAGCAATTTCCTGAGTTTTAGTATTTTTCAAAACCTAGAATATTCAATAGTTCATATCTTGCGCATTTTAAATCCAAATTTGATGAAATAAAATTTTAAATTCATGATAAATCATGTAGATTCAGAATATGAAAAATATTTTGAAGGTGAACTTTGTTTAAATTTTAAATTCAAAATCTAAAGAAAGAGCTATAAATATGTCATACATAGAATTTTTGCAAATGATCACCAAATTTAGTAAAATAAATTTTGTTAGACTCCTTGTAACCTCAGGAACCTTAATATGTAAAAATACTTAGGGTTTGTTATAGGAAAATTTTGAGTTGTTAAATATATAGTAAAGTGATGCAATAATGATCCGAATAAATTAAATCCTTTGAATCATAGAATAAGAATAAATAATCCATGCAACTATTCCTGAATTATGAAATTGTTTTATTTGAATCCTTCCATCTGATCTCTTTTTCCCCTATTAAAATTTGTTATTTGCTATGTTTTGCCGAACGACGTCTAGAACCCGACCAATCTGATATAGTCGGCGACCAGGAGTTCGACGTCAAAGATAATCATCAAGGCAAGCACCCCCCTTTGATCATATTGATCATAGTTTTATAAATATTTTCATTAAATGTTTTACTGCATACGTTATTTTTATTAAAGTCTGCTATATTATGGGTATTGATAGTTGTACATGTAGTTTCATAGAACTTCCTTCATAAGTATGGATTTGTGAACCTTGATAACCCTAGAATAACATAGACAGTATTTGATGTCAATTTGGGTTACTCATACTTAGTGTAAAGCTTAGCCATACTTAAAGCAACATAAAACTCTAACATTATTAAAAATGTTGGATATGATATTTAATGGGTATGACCTTTCTTTATGGTTGGTATTTTGGATGAAAATGAAAATAAAACTATGATTTAGATACGGGCAATTATTGGCAATAGCCGAAAGTGCATGTGTTTGCACGTAGTGTAGGGGGAGTCTATTGCCCGTGTCGAGTTAAGGACCGAACTATGGGTTGTTTTTAGGCCAAGAATTATCATACAACTACAAGTGCTGGTATGGGATAGCTCTAGCTTATTAAGTTATTTAAAACTGGCTTTGCACTAAGAAGGGTGGAGTAGTACGAGCTGTTTCTTAATGGATTGCTCGAAGGGACGTCCACACTGAGGTGATTATGGAATAAACGTTTACCAATATAACGGTGTATGCCATACTGTGGGGAGTTCCATCATTTCTATGCTCTGAGTTCTTCCACCACAGAATGGGTTTATCATCACCGTGCTGGTGCAAAGTCAGGGTTAAGTAATATAACAGTTATATCATGACTTTCTGCGGCACACCAAAGGAAGTGTGCTAATGTCGATTGCACAAAGAGTCAGTCATGACTTGTGGGGAAAGCTGTATATCTCTGCACAGGATAAAACTAATCGATTAGCTGCGCCCGCGATAATAGGCACTTGGTAAAGTCATCACATAGTTAGTTGTTTCTATTTTCATAAAATCTGGATTCTACCCGGTGTTGGTAGAAATTGGTTCATCGATGTAGTCATGATACCCAGGTTCGTGATTTCACTTATTCATGTTTCATACTGTTCTTCTACATATGAAATTGCTTTTACTTAAAATTATGTTTGCAATCTATTATTCTGTATTTATATTTCAAACTGGCTTTATGCAAATTAACCATAATAGCCTTTCCATTGAAATGATATGCATGTATTATGGGATTTGTAAAAGTCTTGCGAGTACGTAAGTACTCAACTTGCCTATGTTGATATTTTTAGGTGAAATATTAGACTGTCCCAACGACTCTTACATTGATACAGGATTCGAGGAATTTAACGATGAATTCTTTTAGGGTTTTTACCTTGTCAGTTGCCTGTGGGACAATGGGTTAAAAGGGCATACTACAAGAAGTTGTCTCCACTGCAGTTTTACTTTTGGTATTGTAAGAATATTATGTAACTTTGCTTCCGCTATGTAATAAAACATATGTGTGACTGTGATATCAATTTGTAATTGTGCGTACTAGCTACTGATCATGGGACTAGTACTGTATGCACATGGTACCCATTATTGGTAATTACTATCAAAAATGGGGGCCTTACACGAACCCAAAGGAGGTAAAACTGTTGCGTTGGTACTCAGAGAAGCATAAGAATGATGGAATGCTAAGGCACCATGCTGATTCCACCCAGTGGAGAAAAATCGATAGGAGGTTTCAAGAATTCAGTGCGCATCCGAGGAATATAAGGTTTGGATTGAATACAGATGGAATGTATCCTTTCGGTAACATGAGCAGCCGGCATAGCACTTGGCCCATGAATCTCTATATCTACAACTTTTCTCCTTAGTTGTCTATGAAATGGAAGTACATTTTGTTGTATGTACTTATCCAAGGACCGAAATAATCTGGGAACGATATTGATGTGTACCTAGCACCATTGGTGAAAGATCTGAAAACACTATGGGTTCTCGGGAACAAGTATGGGATGCGTACAAACGAGGAAACTTTGCTTTGCACTACTTGTTGTTCTGCACCATAAATGATTGCCCTACCATTGGTAACCTGTCGAGCCAGAGTACAAAAGGAACTAAAGCCATCACTCACTACTCAGACGATCCCGAGAGTGTGTGGCTGATCACTTGCGCAAAACCGTGTACATGCATCACCGTAGGTTCCTTTGGAGGAATCACCCATACTGCAAGATGAAGAAACAATTCGACAGAAGAAATGAAGACAATTCAGCTCCAAGGCCTTTAAGCGGGAAAGATGTTAATGACATTGTTAAGGATTTGGATGTTGCGCATGGAAAGGGACGTAAATCAAGGACCCGTGAGAAGAGCATGTGGAAGAAGAGATCAATATTTTGGAACCTACCTTACTGAGAGCACCTAGAAGTTCGGTACTGCATCGACGTCATGCATGTAGAGAAGAATGTCTGTGATAGCTTGATTGGTATCTTACTAAACATTAAGGGCAAAACAAAAGATGGTATCAACGAACAGCTTGACTTGGTCGATATAAGTATAAGACCTGAGTTAGCACTGAAAGAGACCGATAAAGTCCGAACGTATTGCGAACCTACTTGTTACACTTTGTCCAAGGCCAAGAGAACTGAATAGGTGTAATGTGTCGATTACATGGCTCAGGTCGAACCAATAGGTGTGCCTCAATCTCACCATGAGAGGAAGCTCTAGGGTATCGGGACCATCGGAAGGAAAACAATCGCATCTAATCCGGTTGCCTACGCTCAAGCCCATTTCATGGTTTTGCAACATATAGCTGTAGCCCCGTACATCACGAGCATAAGCACTGGCTACGGTAAGAGAATCTGACGCGGCAGGACTCTTGGATCATGAGACAGCATAACCTTCAGTTCAACAGATGGCTGAAGGAGCGACCCATCACTAGAACCTCGTCATGTGATACGCTGACATGGTTGATAAAAGGGCCAAAATTTACTATTGTAACATGAAAAGGATACGACTTAAATGGGTACACATTTTACACGAGAGAATAGGATATGAATAGCACAAACCAGAACAACGGTGCCCACATAGATGCGTTCAATACCGCTGGGTCAACGAGGAGCTCCAACTATGGGTTCATAGAGGAGATTTGGGAGCTCGACTATGTACTATTCAAGATCCCCTTATTTCGGTGCCGTTGGTGAAGAGGAACGCGGTATGCTACACTAGCACAAAAAAAACTACCGTATAACCAGAAAGCTACTCGCAAGAAGGGGATCACAGATTAGATTACCACTAGACACACAATTGCGGTATCCTTCGCGCGTTGATGTAGTGGATCGTCCTCTCCGCAGTCGTTGCGTCGATGGAGTGGATCGTCCTCGCCTCGCCGTGGATCGTCCTCCCACGCCGCAGTCGCAGCAGCGTCACCGCAGTAGTCCACACATCTAGGGATGGAACTTCATGCGTCGGTGTGCAAGCACCTGGTCGCTCGGTAGGGGCAGCGAGAGGAGGAGGCTAGGGTTTCGGGTGAATCACTTCTAAACCGTGGGAAAGCACACCCTGCGCCCACCCTCCTCCCCTCCTTATATAGCCACGAGATGAAAGCCTAAACCAGGGCCCATCAGCGTGCTAAGCCCACGAGGTCCATTAATTACGGATCCAATCCAAATTAATGCGTCCCAGCCCATTAAGTGTGTGACCCTGCAGGTTCACGTACGTTTGGACATGGATTCGGAAAACTCCTTTTCAATCCAATAGTTGGTAGCAGCTCCTTGCAAAGTATGCTAACTCCCAAACATATTATGATCAAATCGGACAAAACTTATCAAAAGTACTCATGTAATAATCCCTTTGCCAAGTATATGAAGATTGAACTCAAGGCGAGAAGCATGTCATCCTTTGATGATTCAATCCATGTCTCGTATCCGTGATATATTAATAAGTTGTGATTGACTCCTCAATCACGGCATGGCCATGCACTTCCTTAATCATATCACACGAGTGTCCTTATCATATATCTCCGTTTCATTGGAGTGGCAAATTCCATCTTGACTGCTCACTTCCCTCTGCACGTTTTATAGTAAACATGAAAACTACCTTTATAACTATCTGGTAATTAGGAAGTAGTGTTTGATAGCCCCAAGGAAAACTATTACACATGTAGGGAATATGACAATCTCAGGTCTAAGGATCATATATCTACTATATGTATGAGATACCTGATGACACATAAGAATGAAACATTCTCGCAGTGTCCCATTGCGGGTCTATCTAACTCATATTCTTCAACATGCGTCCACAATGTATAGATGATATCTCCATATCCAATTATCTATGAAGCATGATCATCGATCACTACATGTGCTGATCTATTCATCGTTGTCCTTTTCGATGATATCCGATCAGAGATATTTATTTAATTACATCAATAAGTAAAGAGTTTCATAAGCAAGTCACATACTTGTTAATCAATACAATGATATACATTCATTGGACCAAAAATCATATTATTATTCATAAACATAGTCATGTTACAATCATCTAAATGATTGCCTCAAGGGCATAACACTAACAGTTGGGTCCACCTCCAGCAGGTGAAGGTTGACAAGTACAGTGTCACTACTATCGACCACGCACGAGTCGGATACCAAGATGAATCATTCATGCTCGCTAACCAAGTTGTTGAAGTATTCTATGTAACTGATCGGTCCAACAAGAAGCGACGTGTAGTTCTTCAGAGAAAAAGGAGGATTGTCAGAGTTGAGAATGTAGTAGATGAGGAAGAATACAATCAATTTGACGAGTTGCCTCCAATCAAAAACGGCATCATGGTTCGAGAAGAACAATGTAATGACCTGAAAGTTTGGAATAGTGAAAAACAAACAGTTTAAATTTTAATATAAGTGGTCTTGAAATTCTAGGTATTATTTGCTCCAATTAGAATTTCTTAGATTTTGTGTTATGGGAAAAGATTTAATAAAAAGGGAAAAGCAAAGAAAAAGGTAAAAAGATGAAAATAAAATTTAGAAAATTTTACCATGAGTCCTATTTGAGCTGGTCATAATGTTTGACCAGTAACTAGAATTTTTATAAACTTAGGGGTAAGTTAAATAAAATATGTATCTACTTTTTGACTAAAAACAGTGAATCAAAAATTGGAAAGAAAAATAACCAATGTCAAGAAAAGCCAATAAAATTTATATAAATCCCTGGAGATATTATTCATCACTGATAAAGTTTTTATAATTTAATGATTTGAAATAAGCCTCTTAAAAATTCAAATACAGTGGGTCCAAAATGTAATGAAAATGATTGTCAGAATTTTTGTAAAATAATTGCTCGTGTTTTTGATTTGAAAATTTTACAGTGGTCCAATTATAAGGATTTGAACATCTCCAAAAAGTTTCAAAAATAAATCTTAGAAAATGAACCTGTAATTAAATCAAAAACCGAAATCAAAGTTTAGAACCAGGGTACAGTGTCAGAATTTTAACAAATTGCCCAAAACGAGTTTTTGTCTCAAGATTTTCCAGTAGACGTGTGACTCTCATTAGGACTTAGTCAAAAAGTTTGGAAAAATCTGGAATTTGTTTAGGGCTTAAACAAATCCGGGTTCTAGAGAAATCTTGTTCAGTCAAATCACATTAAAATCGATTATCTCACTGACAAGTGGGCCCGGCCCTGTTGAAGCGTTGACGCGCTGGTCAGCTGAGGCGAGGCTGTCTCGCTGCCAGTGGGCCCCGGTCCCACATGTCAGCCTCAGTTCGCGATCTCTTTCCCCTTTCTTCTCCCCTGGTCGAGATGAGTTGCAGACGCCGCCGTCCTTCGCGTCTGGTCTTCACCTGCTCCCGTCCGGCGCAAGCTCAGCCCTCCACGTCGCGAGTAGAGCCCCTCCTCCTCGCCTGTGCCTACTTGGTCCCGGTCGAGCCATTTCGGAGGCGAGGCTAGCTTCGTTGCGCTCGGTTTGTGCTAGACACAGGAGAAGCCGACCGGAGCATCGCACGAGAAAACCTGACCACAACGCAGTTTGATCGCGATCCTTAGGCTTTAGGCCTTGTGTTTGCGTCGCAGTGCCCTCACGCGTTTCACTTTTCCATTTCGTCGAGCCAAGGGCCTCAAGGGGCGTCGTCTTCCTCGTTCGCCCGAAGGAGCTCGAAAGAGGGGGAACCGGCAATCCAGGTCAACTCTTCCTCAATCCATCGAATCGATTCCACCCGAAGCGTCCTTAGTGTCCCAGGGTTACTGATCACTCGCCGTTTTGGCTTCTTTTTGCTCGTAGCGCCGCCGCACCGCCGTTCTTCTTCCTCACGGCCGGCGCACGGTGGCAGGCCGTTCCAGACCTTCTCCGATCCAGCCGACTGGTGAGTTTAACTCCCCTAGTGTCACTGTAGCTCACCTAGCTCTAGACCGCCGGAATCGTAGCCTCTAGCCAAGTTTTCGCCGTCGCGGTCATGGCGCCGCCGCACCCTCCCGGTGGCGGCCATCTTCCCGGCCGTCTCCCGGCGAAGTAGCTCCACCCCTAGATTCATCTTGGCACGGTGAAGCTAGAACCGGTGCCCGTTCGGCCGCGGCGGAGCTAGTTCGCCGGCGGCGAGCGAAGGTCCGAGGTGCCCTATTCTGGGTCACTGACTGGTGGGACCCAGATGTCAGCGAGCCTTCGGGTTTTAAACTCGTTTTTGGCGCGCGCAGGGAAACTGTTTCCTCCGAACGAAAACGTATTTTCAATTTTTGAATGAATTTCAGAAACCGGCCAAAATTCAAACGCTTGTAACTTTTGAATCGTCTGGCCAAATTGAGTGAAACTAATTTCTAAATTCGTATAAAATTCTGTAGTTTCAGAATATACAAAAATTTCTGTAGATGAGTAAAATGTGATTTTAGGAAAATTAAAGAGAAGCTTAAGTGTAAATAGGGTCATATGAATAAAATATTTTTGGGAGGATCCAATTAAGGAAAAGTAAGTTTTTGTTGAGTCTCTGGGTTATGAGTATTTCAAATAAACAACATGTTCTCTTGATACCTTATTATATATCATGTTGCTTAAAAATGAATATTAAGCATGAAAAATGAAATAGAGTAAATGAAAGAAAAGATTAAAGTTTGAATGTTTAAAAGTTCATTCTATTGAGGTATGTATCATGGGGAGTTGCTCATATGAAAACACTTAGGGAAAAGTATTTGTGATAGTTGTTCAATTAAGAGAAACAATACTAGTTATAACCAAAATAGATGTAATTTGTTATGAACAAGTTCAAAATAACTCAAATTCACTTTTAAAATGTTTTTAAGATCATGCCCTGATATTAGGAAGAAAATGGATATAAGATGTTGAATAGTTTAGTAATAAATGAAAATGAAAAGATGGAAAGGTTATAAGTTAGTTTTGTGTTCATATAGCCCTTTTCAACATATGATAGAATGGATTATATGAATGAGAAGAAATGTAAAAATGGTATAGAAGTGCTTCACAAAGTATATTCTAGTAGATTCTGGAAAAATAATGATATTTTGTTAAGGTTTGTATGCAAAACAGGTTAAGGGAATGAGTCTACTTTTTATGTTTTGCTGAATGATTGAAACAATCAAGCTTTTTCAACCATGTGTAGAATAACTCATCCAAGTAAGAAATTTTGGAAGTATAGTGTGGAAATGATAACCAAAGTTTTTTCTACTAGATTCCAGAAAAATATTCTGTTTTAGAGCTTTGGTTCACCTAGTTTCCATAAGTGCAATAACCTTAAGTAATATGGTTTAGTCCTTTTTCCTTAAGCCAGTTTTGTAGCTAGTCCAGAGTTCAACCAAGCTTTTTCATCACTAGTTTTCAAGTTTCATCCAAACCCTAAAAGTTAAAAGAAGTTGTTAGATTTGATAATTAAGGTATGCTCTAGCTAATTCAAGACTTAAACTCTAATTTCTGTAGTTAATGCACAACAATCTTGTTAGGTTTATAACCCTAGATGATATAGTTTTTCAAAGTGCTCTCTTCTTGGTTCTTTTGAGAAAAACAGAGAGGGCTCTGTTTCTTTGAGTGTTGCATCCTCCAAAGTAGCTAATGAACAATCATTTTATTTCAAATAATTTTAGCATCTATAATTCGATGTTTAAATTCAAATATTTCATGAATAGCAGTTGCCTGTTTGATTCGAATTGTGTTTACCTGTTTATCTGTCTGTTTCCTTTTTGCCATTTGGAGTTTGTTGATATTCTCTTTTCTTCTTGTTCGCAACAGTAGAGACCGACATCATCGAAGAAGAAGAAGACTGCTCGCAGATCCGATTTTATTCTCGACAGTGATTTGCAAGGCAAGCAACTCCTTGATCACGTTGAGCCCGATAATTCACCTACTATATGTTGTTTTTGCTTATGTACAAGTGCATCCGGATAATTCCCCATAAAAGTGCTATTTTGGGTTAGAACTGTAGTTAATCCTGTAAATTATGGTTTGTCTCAATCAGTATGGACTTGTGAACCTTGTAAACCTTAGATTGAGCTAGACATACTTAATGTCATGTTTGGGTATAACCGCTAGCATGATAATATTTCGCTTAAGCCTCTCGTTGGTGTTTCAGTCTTTTCAACCGTCATATAATCTTTTGGGAATTGGTTGATGATAATTTGCTAAAAACCCTTAAACAAAATTATGGTTTGACGCTGGTGATTATTTGGCGCTAGCCGATTGTGCAAAAGGATATGCACGTAGCTAGGGTGGAGTATCGCCGTGTCGATTAAGGACCGAGCAAATGGGATGTTGTAGAACCATGTTTCGTGCAACCACAAGGGCTTGTATGGGCGGGTCTTAGCTTAATAAGTTGTTTAGATTTGGCTTTGCATCTATGGAAGGCGGAGATTGCACAGCAGTCCGGTCAGTGCATGCAGGGGTTTCTACATACCAATGCAACGGTGTACGCCTTGCCACAGACAGAGACGTGGTGTGTGTGTGTTAAATGTGGATCCACGGCTTGGGTGAGTGTCTCTGTCTTCGGCGAGGGTTAACGCCCGGTGGTGTAAAGCCATATCTAAATAATGTAATGACTTTGTATGATCTCCTTGCCGACACACCAAGGAAGTGTGTTAAGCGGCCCGCAAAAGAGGTTGATCATTCCTTGTGGGTAAAGTGTACACCTCTGCAGAGTGAAAAATCGATCGATTAGCCGCGCCATGAGAATGGGCACTTGGGGAAAATCCTCCCAATGCTAGAGTTTTGGTGATTTCCAAAATGGGTTGGGCTTTTGAAACTGTTTTCAACCATCTTTTGTGTCAAAGGATCGACACCGGGGTTATATGCAGTCGGGTAGACTGGGTTGAAAATCTGGAATATTTGCTTATCATTCTGTCTTTCAATTGCTTTTATTAAAATGCGATGTTGCAATCTATTATGCTTATCTATTTAATGTTTTTCATGCAACTGCAAAATAACCATAGCCTGTCCATTGCTCAGCCTGCATAATTATTTATTTGCATCTGTGAACCAATATAAGTCTTGCTGAGTACCAATGTACTCAATCTTGCATCTATTTGTCTCGGAGGAAGAAGATCGCGATCTGCCAGATGACGCGTTCTTTCAGGCAGGTCTCGGGGGTTTTGACGATAGCCTCTTCTAGGTTGCCTAGTCAGTGCCTGAGGGTTTAGTGGGCATCCGTAAGGCTGTTTGGAGTTTTAGTTTTCTTTTGGTTTCTGTTTTTATTTCCGCTGTTAAAATGGTTTAAATTTGTACTGAATTCTGTATAATTATTTCAGTGATGTAAGATCTTCTATATGTTTGCGTGTATGATTTTGATACAAATGTTGTAAACATGTGAGTGCTAGCTACTGATCAAGGGAATAGCACAGTAATCACATGGAGTTTCCTGTTCATCAAAACGGGGTCTCACAAACAACATGAGGAAGCTAGCTACACATGCGTCGATCATCGTGAAGGGCTAATTTTTATACAAAAGAATAAGTAAGTGGTGTTATGATTTTAAGTGTACTCTCCAGCATAATAGAGTTGTTTTTAATGAAATGCTCGAAATTTGAAACATCTTTGCGTATGCATCTAATTTATTTAATAAAGTTCTCATTCTTTTACTAATGTTGGTTCATCCACAATTCCATATACATTATACAATTCCTTCACAAATGTTGGTTCATCCACAATTCCATTTATATTATGTAATTCCTTCAGTAATGTTGGATGTTGGTTCCTTCCTAACATCACAGACGGTTCTATTTAAAATCGTCTATGATAAGAAACAACACAGACGGTTCTAGTTTAGAACCGTCTGTGATAATACACTATCATATACGGTTCTAGTTTAGAACCGTCTGTGATGTGTGTCCCCCCGTGGCGCCTCCTCCCGCCGGTCCCCATCGTCGCCTCCTCGCTGCAGCTCTGCTGCTCCCGCTCGTTCGCGCCAGCCTCCTCCCGTACTGCCAGTCCCCACGCCGGCCTCCTCCCGCCTGCCACTAAGGTAAGCACCCATCTCTAGGATGTACGAATTAGGGTTTGGGGTTGTCTTGTCTAGTATTGTTCGTTCTATGTTGTGCGTAAAGGCATTGATTTCATCATGTATCTATGATGGGGAATTTTATCTTGTTATATTCTGCCAATTTGATGTTTCTTGTGAATTGGGATATTTTTAGAGATGTAGCAACTCGTCCATAGGAATTAGGGGTCTCATTTTCCTCCTGTGGCTTCTTGGATTGTCTCAATCCCAACAAATTGCTTAGAAATTTCATATTAGTGTAGCTAGTCATAATCTGAAGAGGGAAAAAACCATGGAAATTTGCCTATCATGTGGAATTTGTAGCCTACTTGTTGATTTTGGAAAATTAGACTAATCTGACTGTATTAGTGCTTTGTGCTAGGGAGGGGCTTCAATTGATTTGAAAAAATGACTCAAAGTAGGACTTTAATACAACTGTTGTTTATAATTTCTCTTGTTTGCTTTTTTTTGAAAATTAATCTGAACTTTCTTCAACTTGTGAGGATATGATGAAATTTCACCCTATTTGTGATACAAAACCATGAAATTTCTTTTGTTGTACTTGTATAATGTTGCACCTTGATTTTAGGGGATATACCATCTAGGAGCTAATTTCTCGAGTTATATGGTGATTCAGTCAGGATTTGTGCATTTGTTTGCATGCACATATTTTTATTATAGCAGCTGATCATATTAGTCTTTGGCTTATTACCATGTTTTTGGATCTATCCATATTAGATGTTGGGATTAATATCACTGTACACGTAAAAAGAGGAAGATGTTGGGAGCCATATTTGCCTTTAGGTATTTGTTAGTTGTTGCTAACTTTGATACTACTAGGCCATCTACGAGCTTATCTTGTAACATGTAAATTTTCAAGTGCCATGTGGGGCAAGTGCATGTATACATGGGTCTATCATAGTTTGTCATGGTTTACTGTGCTTGGCTGGTTTATGAACATGCAATTGATTTTATTCCCTTTTATTAAGAGCTGTTATAAGGAAACATCAAGCTTGGTGTGTGTATCCTCAAAATGTTCTTGGTAGTGCTTGTCTTCTTAATGCTAGCGAACAACTGGTATACTTGTTGTATTTGTTCCCTGTTAAAATGTATTCATCAAGATAATGTATTTTTAGTGCTGTTGTTGCCAAACTGCAAGGGTGATATAGTTTATATATATTTGAGAATGTTTTTAATTTGCTTCCCCCTTCTGGTGTTTTTAATGTATCCGAAGCTTTGTCATATGTGCTCAGTCCAACAACAATGGCAAATACTGGGAGGCCCTAGCATAAGAGGAAAATGTAGAGTATTAAATAAGCAACCAAAATATATTTCTTTGTTTTTCTTGGACAAGCGATTAATTGATGTTATAGTTTCCCATAAGCAACTAGACTACTTTAGTCCTAATATATTTTCCAAGAAGCAACCAAAATATTAATTGCTTAGTATGCAATCATAAATTAATGTCTCAGTTGCTTTTGGAATAATAGCATTGGAATTAACTCAAGGCCGGATTCCTTCTTGCTTGTGGTTATATATAGTCACAAAAATCTTAAGCACTGTGCTAATAGATTTTATATTTGCTGAAATAACTGTGGTTATGGGTTGTGGAGTTTAGATTCTTTAAATTTTAAACAACTTCATTCATTGGGATGTTATATTTCTACTTTTTCTTTTGCCAACCATATACTACCTTTGTACCCATCAAATAAAAGCAGTCATCACTTGGTAGCCTTCCTTGCTTGATTCCTTTTCTTTCCATTTGAGCCATGAAAACCAGTCTAGATTGCAAGTATGCCTCTTCTAGTGGAATCCCAGAAAGAATCCCTCTCACTTATGTTTTGATAATATATCCCTCTCACTTATCTTTTGATGGAGATAATATATCCGTCTCACTTATCTTTTGAGGCCTAAATAGATTATATCATATATGCATTTATGAAGATAATAATTTTCAACACGCACTATGGCACATCAGGTCTAGTTAAAAAGAAGATGATGTCCCCTCATTCGTCGTCTCAAGGATGTGATGAGCCAACGAAAGGAAAACCTTCTCGATGTCCAAAAGGAGAAAATAAAAGGCCCACGAACCGATATAACATCACGGCGGTTGATCCAAAGGATGGGGCCCCTATCGAACCAAGAAAAGCAGTGACAGCATTCCGAACATTGTGCAGGATAGTCGCATGGGAATGGGTCCCCATTACCTATCCATAGTGGAAGTTGCTGACTGACGAGAACCGCAACGACTTGGTGATAGAAATTCTATCTTCATTCGAGATCCTAGAAGACTCTGTGCGCTCAGTGCGACGGTATGCACTGCTAGTGACGGGAAAGACATGGAAGAACTTCAAGAGCAACTTGTCAAGGAATATGTAAACAAGGACATGACTCCCTTCTCTAAGTACAGGTTCATTGCTGAGGACGTATGGCAAAGTTTTATTGAGGCAAAAATGATGGACTAATTCGTGGGTCAAAGTGAAGCCCACAAAACCCTGCAGGAAAGGAACACTCACCCCCACAGACTCGATACCGCTCGTTACGAGGGGAAGAGGGCGCAATGGGAGAGGGAGGACGAGGAGACCTCTGCACCATTTGCATCGATCATTGACTAACGTGCCAGAGACTGGCTAAGAGCGAAGTTAAGTGCCACGTCTTTCGGCATTGTCTCTTTTACAAACCCCGCGAATGAGGAAGTCTACCAACGCCTGGTAAGATATTGAACTACCAATTTTGTATGTAATTAGTCCATAACTTCATAAGTAAATTAACTTGTTAGGATCTTGCAGGTAGTGTTGAGTACAGAATCTTCTGATAGCACTTTTTTGTTAGACAGGGAGAAAGATGTACTCTCCACGGCCTTGGAAAACAAGAAACACCCTGGTCGCATGCGAGGCAAAGGGTTTTTGTTCCCTGGAAAATGGGATTCCCAGACGACTCTGACAAATACCGGAGTAGGAAGAGAATCAAAGTCGAATGCGAGGAACGGCTTGTACAAAAGATTGAGGAAAGGCTGAGAGAAGAATTCAACAATAAGATAACAAGCCTCGAGTAAAGGCTCAATAATCAGGATAGATAGCCTGCGCAAGACCTAGATGTATGTGCACAAATTAGCTCCACTACCCGTAAGAGCAGCTATGCGTCCGCCACTCCCACATATGAACACAACAAATTTCCTGTTTGTGACATCATGGTACTAATATATATCTCTTGAATGCTCCATAGATATAGCTGTTGGACGCATTAGATAATTGTGTATCATTATGTAGGAGGCCATGCGGTGCAATCTCCAAGTGAGACTTGCCCATATCTCCCTTCCTCTTCAGGCTGCATGGGGGCTTGCGTATCCATCCATTGAAGGGGCGCTTGTGCATAGTACCCTGGTGGCGTTGGGTTTCACGAAGGTCAATGTGGACGGTGTACATGATAGTTCCAAGACCGTCCCGCTATCGATGCCCCAAACGACGAAATCGTGACACTAGGGGATGGCATTCGCACATTCATCCAGTGGCCCAGCAGTGACATCTCCTTGGACGTCCATCCTCCATCATCAAAAGTACCCCAACTGCCTGAGTCACCTACTGCACCTCAGCAGGCCATCAAATCGGCTCCCGTGCCCTTTGCATCAAAGGACTTTTAGTGGGTTGGTGCCCACTTGTCTCTCATGAAGACTCCCTACAGCAAAAAGCAAGGCAAGGGCAAATCGAAGAATATCATGAAGGCATTGGACTATCCGATTGCCCCGTTGGCCCGGTTATACCAGCTTGGAGAGCCTTTAGTAATGGGAGATCACCTAAAGAACCTTTTGTAAGATCAAGGATGCCGACTAGAGGGGGGTGAATAGGCGGCTTTTAAAATTCTCTCTACTAATTTCTACAAACCAATTCACCCCTAATTATCCTAATGCCAAAACCTTAACAATTATTAATCCGGAAGCGATAAACTAAGGTTTTGACAAATGAAGCCTAAGTGAACTAGTCTCACTAAGTGCACTAACTAATTTTGTCTCTAGCAAATATTACAATCCTAAAGACAAGCAATCAATCAATTTAATTCTATGCATATAAATTGCTTAAATATAAATAACGAATACAATGCAAGCACACGAGACACAATACTTTTTACCATGGTGTTCGAAGACTTGCCGGTCTCCCCTAGTTCACGTTGAGGTTAGCCCAAACGAATTGGACCGGCTGCACGAATTGAGCACCCACCTCGAATCCACTAGTGGTAGCTCCTTTTCCCTCCCAGGTAGGCGAGCTCCAACCTTCACAAACTTTGCCGGGGCTTCTCACAACCTCCGTTGAGAGCTCCCGCACACGACGCCGCTACGCCGTCTAGGTGTCGGCAAACACCAAGAGTAACAAGTCAAGCCTTCTAGCTTGAACCTCACCTAGTGCAACGCATGCACTCCGGTGACCTCCTAAGTGCAACACATGCACTAGGCTCCTCCTCAAGTGCAACACATGCCTAAGAGGCTCTCAATCCTCTCCTAATTGCAACACATGCAATTAGAGGCTTACGCTAGCTCAAGAAGCAAATGGAAAAGGGCAACACATGCACTTAACTCCTACAAACACCCAAATGTTCTAACAACAGCAACAACAACTGCCCTTGCCCCCCAAGGCCTCCTTTTATAGCCTCCAAGCCAAAACTAGCCGTTGAGGACGAATTGGGCAAAAGTCCAGCAAACCCGGTACTGCCGCCCTACTAGGACCGGTAGCACCGGCCTCCTCGCCAATGGCTACAAAACTAGACGTTGTAGGAAATCCGGTAGCACCGGTCAACTGGGAGCGGTTCTACAACTCGGGCGGTAGCACCGGCCTTCATCCCGGTAGCATCGGACCCGAGTCAACTGTAAAAACATCCCTCTCTGGAATTTTTACACCGGGAGTTCATTCGGTGCTACCGCTCATCCGGTAGCACCGGGCTAATATGGCCGATAGCACCGGCCTGCCAGAACCCTCAAAACACCCTCTCTGGAATTTCCACACCGGCCAGAGGGGCGGTAGCTACCAGGCTACCATGGGCGATAGCACCGGACCAAGCGACAGTACATGCTCCCATAAGCGGTACTACCGGCCCTATATGGGCGGTACGACCGGCCATATGGAGAAAACGTAGTTTTTCACAAAAGCTTTTCTCCACACCATTAAAGATTTATTCTTTTGATCTATGTGAGGATCAACACATGATCACAACACTATGCAAAACACATTTGCACATGTTAATCACATACTCCAAAGAATCGCATTAAGCACAACTTATTTGCAAAACACATTTGCAAATAAACCAAGAACTTATGAGATCAATCCTCTTAGCCATGTGATGATCAACACATGTTCAAGTCAATTTGCAAAACACATTTGCAAACCCCATTCACATGCTCTAGGATCGAAACCCATAATCTCAAGTTCATTTGCAAAACACATTTGCAAATAACAACTCCAACTTATTTGCAAAACACATTTGCAAATAACAAATCAATACTTTGCAAAAAAACACATTTTGCAAACACAAAGCATAAACCAAGCTTAGCCTTGTGATGATCAACACATGATCCAATCACAAGCTAGATCACCAAAGCATGAGCTCTCTATTTGCAACACATGCAAATCTCTAGCACCATTCAAACAACCACAACAAATCAAGTTGCTTGAGCTTTATCCTTTTTGCAACACATGCAAAACTTAGCTCCAAGCAAAAACCAAATCAAATAAGATTCAATTAAGATGCAAGCATGAGCACCCTTATTTGCAGCACATGCAAATACTTTGCTCATGCAAAATCCAATGCACGAGCTTCACCCATTTACAACACATGCCAAATGGTTTGCTCCATGAAAATACCAAACAGGAGAGTGAGCTAGAGTGAATCGGATTGAGTTCATCAACACATGATGAAGCTCAAGCTAAAAGACTCAACCCCTCTTAATAGTACGACACCTAACTAGCAACCCGGTCTCACATCCAAACACCGAGACCGGTAAAAGACTAGGAACACATCCTTAGCCCTAGCTAGTTATACCTTTGCCTCTAGTGATCCACTTAAAGCTTTTATGATTTCCAATCATCTTCTCTCCGGGATCGAATCTTCTTCTTCTTGTTCACCAACACATGATGAACCTTCTCTAGCCCTTATCTTCACTTCGGGATCACCTCTTGAAGCTCATCAACACATGATGACTTCTTCTTATTCCTGATTCTTTATCATCTTGGACTCAACCTACTTCACAACTCATGGAAGATGTTAGTCCAACAAACACGGTTGTCTCTATCATCACCGCACTCCATTAACACATAATGGATGCCTCTAAGATCGATTGAGCACAACCCAAATCAACTTGAAAGATTAATTGGTGTCTTGAGTACTTTGATGCAACTAATGCTTCACTATACTCAAGAACTTTTCGGTTGTCTTTAATCAACAAAGAGACACCATCAACACATGATGAAATGTTCTTTGATTGATTGAGAGACAACCGAACTCAATTTAAACTTATTTAAATTTATATGAGTATATATCACTACACAAGTTTCATATACTCAATTTGATGGAAAGTAATGATCCAATATGTTTGAGTGATGGAAAGGGATCAATACATTTGAGACCATCAACTATAGATTAAACTCCATTTGATATGTGCATATAGATAATTGGACTTTGGAACCAATATGCACATAATCAATCTTAGATTGCATATGAGTTTATCCTATATTAGCATGAGTATACTTCAACTACACAAGTTATATATATACTCAAAAGATTGTTTCAAAGTCTTGATCCTTTATATTATATAGCAAGAGGACATGGATCAATACAATTGAAACACCAAGTTAAATTATTAACTCCCCCTAGATGTGTTCATTCATGTATATATAGATTTGGAAACATAATGCACATATTTAGACTAAGGCAATGGAAGAGTTTATCTTTTAACTTGAATCCTAAGTATGCATTAAGACAATAGAGTGAATATGAGTGCATATCTTGGGTTTTCCATTTTCCATCCGAATTTGAGACTAATAAGAATGTAGCTCAATTAAACATGTTAGTCTCATAATGATTAGATTTGTCATTAAACAATGATTAAGCATTAATATTAAACCAATCACCAAAACCAATGGAGCTTGAACTTACACCTTTCTATGGCTTGCTTTAGATTGTATAATTGGTACATGGGACAATCTAAAAAGCCAATGCAAGACTGTATAACGAGTATCTCGGTCAACTTCAAGCCTAAGCATCTGTTCAACAAGTCATCGGAGGCTTCTTCGCAGTCGACTTCAAGGACCTGTTCGATCTCTTCAACCTCGACGCTGCGTTCTTGAGATGCTGGACATTATAAGTGTGTGCAATCACAGTCTACATTCATGTAATACCGATAAATATCATATATATATAAGTCCTTGATTTTCTATATATAGATACATGATCTATGAAGCAAAAGAGAACAAACAATTGGTGGGTTTCCTAGACCCACACATAGTCTCGAAGCAAACAATGGACGAAAATATAAACAACATCCAAGAATACGTGGAATAGGCATTGGTGGCTCAAAAACATAAAGACTTCATATTTTTACCCCACAACCCAGGGTAAGTGTAAGGACCCGAATCCACTGATTCGAACCCACTGTGTTTACCGCACTAGTCCCAGGATCAACGCTAGTGCACACAGCTCAACATTGGTACATATCACATCATACTCAACGATAATAGAAATAATACTTCATTTATTGATATAACTAAGTGTATGATCTTATGACCAACTTACATTGTTAAGCCAATCAGGTCAAGACTTGAAACATAAGCTAAGAATTAAGCAGTGGAAAATAGAAAATGTAGATAGCTCATCAGTTCACCACAGGCAACTAACAAGGCTCGGACCCTAATGACTCGTGTCCTCCTGGAACTCCTCCTCCAACACAGGTGTAGATTCTTGAACTGTTGGTTATTGTTGTTGGCAAGGGTGAATACTTAAAGCACTCAACAAGTTGTGCACAGAATGCAATTCTATGTAACTATATGCGAGGCTTATTCCAAAGGATAGGCTATCATGGCTATTTTGCAATAAGCAGCATTTATGAACAAATACAATAAATAGATCATAAAGACTGTAAAACAAATAACAGTAATAAAGAGTTTCAGTGTTCCTCAAGTAAACCAAGTTTCCAATCATAAGTCAATTTCCAACTCCCAAGGCATCCTACCATCCCAACCAAGTTTTCCATTTTAATTAAGCTAACCCTTAACTGTAATTCCCGAGCATTGCTCAATACCGCGAGCACGGCTATCCAAATAGTTTTATACTCTGCAGAGGTTATGCACTTTACCCACACGATACAACCATACACCACAAAGGCGAGTGATTATAACAAAGCCTTTACAATGCGCTGGCTTAACCCGGTACCACCCGCTAAGGTTTCAACACTGGTGGGACTGGTTACCACGTCCAGGGCCCTCCTCTTGCGCCATGTGAATTACTCTATAACTCGGGAACTCACACCGACCAAGATAGTACCAAAGTTAAGACATTGCAAATTAATCAGCTAGGTTGTCCCATACCAGACATGTGGTTGCATGATTGATTCAGGTCTAAGACTTGCAAGGTTAAGTCCTTAGAGTGATCAAGGCAAGACATCCACATACCCTCTGCCCATCGGGCCCACCTTGGCATACTCGCCCCTTGCCACTTGCCCTAATCTAAGTGATTATCGCCCAAGTTGATTACCAAGCACCACATGCCATCAACAATTCAACATCGTTGCGTGACATGACTCGCCACAAACAACTCAATCTCATCGTGTGATCTCACATGACACACAAGTTCATAATCATGTTCCATATTCCATTAGTCAAGATTAATTATCAATGATTCAAGCACAAGTGATGACGTGGCATGGTGAAGGACCATGTGGAGGTCTATCCATGTTTGTGATGAGTATTTGACTTTATTTGAGCAAGGTGTGCTCAAGTTTAAGTTTGATTTGGATTGATTTTCAAAATGAAGCAATTTGAGTTGTTTCTGCCATGAGTGGCAGTACCGGCCGTATGGGCGCGGTAGTGATGAGTTGGATGGTTTATTGCACATCATTGTGGGCATTGCTATGTGATGTGTTTCCTTGTCTTTGATGGTTGCAGGGCGACGGTGCTAGGTCATGGTGAGGCGAAGGATGACCGGGACTAGGCGAGGAGCGTCGGAGGTCCAGACGGTTGGGAGATCGCCGGAAGATGATCGGAGACGGAGTCCGGGCAAGTCAAGAAGATAAGGAAAGGAGATGATGGTAGCTAGATGCCGCGTGGATCAATGAGGGCCGTCGGATTGAGGTCTAGTTGATAGGTTAGCGGGTTTAGGTAGTATGCTTTGAAAACCGTGCAAGAAAACCCGGTATGTGTGTGGGTTTTGGGTTAACCCTTGCATGGCTGTTTGTGTGGGTTAATCCTAGCCCTTAGATGAGTACTCTACGGTTGAGGGACTCATCCAAGGGTGGTAGGTGGCCCAAGAGTAGTATAAATAGGGGTGGAGGGGTAGCCTCCTTCTCTTGAAGGTTTTGAGGTTTGTGAATGCTCCTTTGAGCTTTGCCCACATGAAAGTGAGGCTTTGTAACCTCTCCTTCCATAAATGAAAGTTTTATCCATCCATCTCTGAATTTATTTTGCGCATTTACATTATGTATTTACTTTACGCAATTTAAATTCAACATTTACTTTCCCGCAATTACATTCTCGCAATTTACTTTCACGTAATTTGGATTTGCCTCCCCTCCGTCTAAATGATGTTGATCTTGGATGTTTTGAGTGTGTTCATATGGTTTTACATCTCTTTTGCACTCTTGGATTGAGTAGAGAACATCTTTTCTTTCAAGTTCCAACTTTGTTCAGAACTTGTTCTTTGCGTAGTATTTAGCATTTGATTTTTATAAAAATATAAAAAATCATTTTTAAGTGATTCTTATTGGAGGAGGTTCGGGACTCTGATATACACGTTCTGAAAAAGTTTGGAGTTCACTTGTTGCACCGTTTGGGCGCCATGAGGTGAAACCGAGCCACAAACTTTCTGCTCGAAGTTCTTGACTGACTGTGTTCTTCGATTTTTCCTGTTTTTTATGTACGGATTTCTGAGGAGAAATTTGGTGGAGTTCTTCACGACTCTGATTATCATAGGGAGAAAAATTCTCAAAATTTTGTGAGCTGCAGAAAGCCACCAACCTCCTATTCAAATTGAGGACAACTTCTGGAAATTCTGCTTTTGCTTTTCTGAAATTGACTTTTGTGATTTGAATTGATGTTCTTTCTAAAAGCAAGAGTTGGATTGATTCCTCTTTATCTTGGACACTAGACAACCAGGATTGTGACTCAAAAATCCCCACATATTTTATGGTACTTATCCATGCAAGCTTGGGGTACACATAGTTGTCTAGTTTTTCGGGTTTTTCACGATTTCCTTTGAGCGATCTTGTCGAGGTTTTTGTTGGAGTATTTTGGGGGAAAATTTATTTGCGACCATTCACCCCCCCCCCTCTGTTCGCCATCTCGGTCCTTCAATTGGTATCAGAGCCGGTTTTGCTCTTCCATAGATCTTGACCGGTCTCAAGAGCCATGGTGATGGACAAGTATTCCACCAAGCCTCCCATTTTTTCTGGAGTCGATTTTCCATTCTGGAAGTCGCGCATGGAGTCATACATCACTGCCCAGGGCTTCCTGATATGGCAGAAGGTGAAACTCCCATATGAGGTTCCTGCCGATGAAAACGTCACTACGGCAATATGGTCGACGTTGAGGCGAATGCTAAGGCAAGGAACATCCTGATACAGGATCTTAGCCGCAGTGAGTATGACAGGATTTCTCACCTTCGTTCTGATCATGAGATTTGGGTGACCCTCGATGCTTACCATGAGGGCACTACCTAAATCAAGACGGTTCGATAGGACCAATTCAAGCGTGAGTTCAACAAGTTTGAACAGCACGCTGGTGAGAGTCTTGATGAGTGCTTCGGTCGTTTTACCAAGATCTTGAGCGATCTTCGAGCAGTTGGTTGCATATACCCTGACTCAGATAATGCTCGACATTTCTTGACCGCACTCGATTTGCGTGTTTGGGAGATGAAGGTGACCACCATCAAGGACACCACTGACTTGTCGACTCTGACTCTTGACGGGCTTTATTCCCACCTCAAGACTCATGAGATCGATGTCGTCTCACGGAAGACGAAATCTCAGTCGATGGCCTTGGTCACCGATCCCATTGGATCTTCTTCTTCTGATCCTTCTATTGGTTTCTCTCTTTTCGCCCTTTGTGAGCTAAGCAATGACCAACTGGAAAAATTTCCAGAAAATGAGCTTGCTCTTCTCGCTCACAAGTTTTCTCATGCATACAAGAGGGTGAGAGAGAGGAAGAGAGGTGGCATGATCACCGCCGAGTGTGGTGGCCCCAACCACATTCGGGCGAACTGTCCCAAGCTGGAGAAGGGCAAGAACGACGTTGGCGGTTCGGGCAAGAACGACTACACCGACAAGAACCGCAACAAGAAGCCTCCAGTTCGTGAGCCGACGCGTGAGAAGAAGTACCGCAACTTCTCCAAGAACAAGAAGCTCTTCCACCGCGTCCTCGCCACGCTTGACGACATCAACCTCTCCGACACCGAGACATGGAGCGACGAGGGCGAGGATTAACCACAAGAAAAGAAGGGCGACGACGACTTCTCCGGCATGTGTTTCATGGCCGACACCAACGACATCAGCGACTCCGAGCTCTACAGTGACTCGGACGAGGTACCCTCCTATGACCAGCTCAACGAAGCTTTTTGCAAATTAGGAAAATTTCATGCTAGAGCTAGAGCTAGGTGTACGGAGCTTGAGAAGGAAGTAGGTACCTTGACTCGGGAGTTAGCTTCTCTTAGATCTTCTCCCTCCCGAGTCACTGATGATTGCTCTTTGTGTGATGCTATTCTTGTGGAGTTCGAGAACTTAAGGACTATGCATGATAGTGTGTTGATTGAATTAGAAAGTCTTAAGGTGAAGAATGCTAGCGATAATTCTGTTGATGCTATTCCACTAGATGCTAGTTTTCTTCATGCTCACTCTACTCCTTCTTGTGCTAATTGCCCTAAATTGCTTGCCGAAATTGATGCCATGAGCGATCACCTTAGGAAGCTTTCTTCTAAAAACGATGAACTTGAAATGCATGCTTCTAAGTTCCCAGTCAGCTCATGTGAGGGCTATAGGCAACTAAAACTTGACAATGAATCCTTAAATGTCAAGTGTGCTAAACTTGCTAAGGACTTACTAGATAAGTCACAAGAAAGTTGCTTGCGATGTTCTGTGATTGAGGGGACTTGGATAAAATCCATGTCGAGCTTAGAAAGAAATTAGAAGACCAAGCTCATAGAATTAGAAATGCGTCTTGCGTTTCTTGTGAGGCCCTCAAGATTGAGGCAGCCGTGCTAAGGGAGAAAAATGCACGTGCTGAGAGAGCTCATCTTTCTGGTTCTTATTCTTCTTCTTCCCCCTGCTCTTCTTGTGCCTCTTTCTTTTGAGATTGCCAGTATCTTATAAGTACTCTCGAGAAGTTTGTTGGAGGCAAGAAGAAGCTTAATCTTATTCTAGACCAATCCAAAATTAGTAGATTCAATCAAGGTCTAGGATTTGATCCCTTGGAGCACGCTCGGGAGCATCCTCCCACCATTGTGCGCGGCTCCAAGAGTGGTGAAATTGTGGTAGCTCCCAGAGTGAGTACCACCGTGTTTAGGTCTGCTGGGGTTGTCCATAGGACTTCTGACCAGAAGGGTGTTACTCCTATTGCTTCTGCCTCTAGCAAGGCGAAGTACACATGCACCTTCTGTAAGAAGGATGGTCACCTAGTAGATTTCTGCTTCAGGCGCGCCAAGATCAATCGGCGTGAGCGTGTTGCTGCCCTTAAGGGTATTCAAGGTCATCCCCAGACTTTGAGTGCTCCTAAGGCACACACTGCTTCTAGACAGGTTAGAGAGTCGCTTTTTTTTGGCGTCGCCCGTGACTCGGTTTTCATGCTAGTTCTTTGAGTTTTAGTCCCGAGCTGTTCAGTAGTCGGGCCTTTTCGCCGTCCTCTTGATATTCCTCGTTTTTCTCATCGAGGTAGATATCAGCGGAGTGGTGTGTTTTCTGGTAGGAGTTTTAGGCAGCTTCACTGGGGTGGTTCGGCTTTTGCACCACGGCATGCCAACCCAGTTTCAGCTCCTAAATCATCTACTAGAGTTGCTACTGATCTTGTTAGGGTTAAACGTCAAAGAGACACTCGAGTCCTGTCTTCTTCTATGACTGGTACTATGAGGTGTCGTATGGTTCAGTATTGGGTTCCTAAGTCTTCACTCTATCCCAGTACTGAGTCATCTTTCTCTCTTGTGTCTTGATCAGGTTCGTCAGATGGGGAAGGGAGATGTTTGGATTGTTGACTCCAGTTGTTCTCGTCATATGACCGGAGATTCTCGATGGTTCTCTTCCTAGTCCGAGCCCCGTGATGAGTTGATCACTTTCGGGATGCTTCTTCGTAGAGTCATCGCTAAAGGTACCATTTGCATTAATGACAATTTCATTCTTAAAAATGTTGCCTTAGTAAGTAAGCTGCAATACAATTTGCTTTCTGTTTCTCAGCTTATTGATGACTCTTTCGAGGTGAGTTTTAAGAGTAATGCCTGTAGAATCCTCGATTCATCAGGAGGGTTAGTTTGTGGGATTTCTAGATTTGGGAGAGTCTTTCGTGCTGATTTTTCTGTTTCTTCTGGAGACTCTCTTCGGTGTTTGATTGCTTCTGAGTCCCGTGATCTCTCCTTCTAGCATAGGAGACTTGGTCACATTAGATTTGATCATTTGACCCGAGTTAGCAGCCACGATCTCATTCGTGGTTTGCCCAAACTCAAAATGGTCAAAGACTTAGTTTGCTCTCCCTGTCGACATGGCAAGATGGTTGCTGCTTCTCATCCCCGATCCTTTGTTGTGATGAGTGATGCACCAGGACAGCTTTTACATATGGACACTGTTGGTCCAGCTAGAGTGCAGTCAGTGGGTGGGAAGTGGTATGTTCTTGTCATTGTTGATGACTTTTCAAGGTATTCTTGGGTGTTTTTCATGTCCTCGAAGGATGAGACTTTTACCCATTTTAGGGGTTTGGTTCATAGGTTGTCTTTTGAGCTCCCTGGTGCCCTACGAGCTATACGTAGTGACAATGGCACAGAGTTCAAGAACTCCTATTTTGAGAGTTTCTGTGTGGAGTCTGGTTTGGAGCATCAATTCTCCTCTCCCTACGTCCCTCAACAAAATGGCGTAGTGGAAAGGAAGAACAGGACCCTGGTAGAAATGGCCAGGATGATTCTAGACGAGTACAGTACTCCTAGGAAGTTTTGGGCTGAGGCTATAGCTACTGCTTGCCATGTTTCTAATCGTGTATTCTTGAGAGCACATTTGCACCGCACTTCTTACGAGTTGAGGTACGGGCGAAAGCCCAGTATTTCTCATTTTCGTGTGTTTGGTTGCAAGTGTTTTATTTTGAAGTCTGGTAACCTGGATAAGTTTGAGTCTCGTTCTTCTGATGGTATCTTTCTGGGTTATTCGACTTCTTCTCGTAGCTATAGGGTCTGGAGTTGCGATGCTCATAGGATCATAGAGACCTGTGAAGTGACCTTTGATGAGGCTAGCCCAGGAGCTAGACCCGATATTTTAGGCTCTTCTTCTTCCTCCGAGACCATCTTTGTAGAGGATGAGGATGATGGAGATGATGGTGTTCCACCTGATCCAGTCCCCTCTACACCTGAGGTGCCTCCTGTTTCCATTTCTGCACCTTAGGAAGGCCAGCCCTTGCCTTCTGACTCTCATTCAGCTAGTGGCTCTGCTCCTGCCTCTTCTTTGCATGAGGTAGAGGCCCCTTCTGCTTCTGGACCTCCCCGTCATATTCAGCGTTCTCATCCACCTGATCAGATCATCGGCGATCTATTTGAGCGAGTCACTCGCTCAAAATCAGTCTGTCGATTCTGCCTTCACTCGCCTTTGTTGCCTCGCTTGAGTGAAGGATGTGACTCATGCATTATCCGACGAGTCTTGGACTAATGCTATGCATGAGGAACTTGAAAATTTCGAGAGGAACAAAGTCCGCGACTTATAGAACGTCCATCCGTCATAATGTCATTGGGACCAAGTGGTGTTCAAAAACAAGCAGAGTGAGGATGGGGTTGTCATTCGCAACAAGGCTAGACTAGTTGCACAGGGATTTTCTCAGGTTGAGGGTCTTGACTTTGAGGAGACCTTTGCCCCTGTAGCTAGGCTAGAGGCTATCCGAATCCTGCTTGCATTTTCTGCATCCAAAGGCTTCAAGCTTTATCAAATGGATGTCAAGAGTGCATTCCTCAATGGCTATATTAAGGAAGAAGTTTATGTCAAGCAACCTCCAGGATTCGAGAACCCCAAGTTTTCGAGTCATGTATACAAGCTTTCCAAAGCTCAGATGGACTCAAGCAGCCCCTGAGCATGGTATGAGAGGCTCAAGTCTTATCTTCTCAGCCATGACTTTAAAATGGGCATAGTAGACAAAACTCTGTTTATCAGACACCATGAGTCTCATTTTCTTCTCGTCCAGATTTATGTGGACGATATCATTTTTCGTGGCTCGTCTCATTCGCTTGTGTCTCAGTTTTCTGAGGTGATGAGCACAGAGTTTGAGATGAGTATGATGGGCGAGTTGAGCTACTTTCTTGGATTCCAAATCAAGCAAACTCGGGAGGGTACTTTCTTGCATCAAGGCAAATATACCCATGACCTCCTGAGGCGCTTCGATATGTCTGATGGGAAGCCGGTGATGACTCCTATGGCCACCACTGCTGTCCTCGAGCCCGATGAGGATGGTGAGCCTGCTGATCAAAAGGAGTTTCGGAGCATGATCGGCTCCCTCTTGTACCTCACTGCTTCGAGGCCGGACATACATTTCGCTGTGTGTCTGTGTGCTCGATTTCAAGCTTCTCCTCGCGCCTCTCACCGCCAGGCGGTCAAGCGCATCTTCAGGTACCTTCGTGCTACCACTGATTATGGTATTTAGTACTCTTCTTCTTCTTGTCTATCTCTTAGAGCCTTTTCCGATGCCGGCTTTGCTGGCTGTAGGATAGATAGGAAGAGCACTTCTGGCACTTGCCAATTCATTGGCACTTCTCTTATTTCTTGGTCATCTAAGAAGCGATGCTGGGTTGCATACCATCCGAGGCCGAATATGTTGCTGCAGCCAGTTGTTGTAGCCAGGTTCTCTGGATGAGATCGACCTTGCGGGACTTTGGGTTAGAGATAGAGAGTGTGCCACTTTTCTGTGACAACACTTCTGCTATTTGCATTGCTAAAAACCCAGTGCAACATTCCGGACCAAGCACATTGATATTAGATATCACTTCCTTAGAGACCATGTGGAGAAGGGAGATATCGCGCTTGATTCAGAGAGTGACCTTGATTAGCCGATATCTTCACCAAGCCTTTGGATAGCTCCAGATTTGTTGCCTTGAGGAGTGAGCTTGGAGTCGTGAGCCCTTACGGCCTTTCGTGAGGGGGAGCTGGTTTATATATTATGTATTATATGTTTTCTTCCAGCTTTTCTTTTCTTTGTGCTTCTTCTGAGTGACTTTGGGCTTGTTTTCTTGAGTTGAGTTCACTCACTTAGACTTTTGGCATGCCTTGCATGGACCTCTTATCTTGTGCTTTAGGTTGCTATCATGCGTGATTAGTCATTCTCTCTCTCTCTAGGTTGAGTTCCTCACGCCTTATAAGTTTAGCGGTATTGGGCCTCCTGGGTAGATAGGGTCTGTGTGCACTCCTTAGTTGGGATCTAGAGTCAGCTTCCCTATGTCAGTCTCTGGGGAAGATAAGAGCGAGTCTGAGCCGTAGTGAGTCTCTTCTATCTTATCTATGCTCAATAGCCATCCAGCTTTGCGTTTCTCGACTTCTTCTCCTCATTCTATTTTTCCGTTATTATTGAGTTCATTCGTGTTTTCTTTATGCCTAATCTTGATAATAACTCAACTTTAACCAGATTTGAGCTTAAAATTGATTCATTTGTTGAGGGGAGTTTGGGAATATGTTCGTGCATTGCATATAGACCGCATTTCTGCTTAATGAGCTTTGTCTATTATGCAATTGATTTCTTCTTCATGCTATACACCATGCTACATCATATGGAGGAAATCACTAGCTTAGATATGTCCAAGTTCATTTAACTTGCTAAGCTAAAAAAAATGAAATAAGCCTTAAATGAAAAACTTGATGAAACTTGTTGCTTTTACTTGCTAGGTTTCTTCCCTAGAGGTTTGTGCCATAATTTGAGAAATTTTGGAGTTCTCTAGAGTCCCTATAGCAACTTGGGTGAAACTAGTTTGATCCATGCTAGAATCCTTCAATTGCTCATAAATCATTGTGCTAAAAATGAAAATTAAACAAAATTGACTCTTCTTGTGCACATACGACTCAACACCTTGCATTCACAAGACCGCTTCCCATTGCACTTGGGATGAACTTGGAATACATCGTGTTTGACCTAGACCATCCTCTTAAGAGTTCATCTTGAGATGGTTGCATACGGCTTGAGTCAATTGGTTATCAAAAGAAAATGCAAATAAATTAAAAACAAGGACATATGTGGGTAAAGAATGCAAATAATGTCAAACATTTGCACCCCGCTATGTCTTGTATGATGGTGAATCAAAATTTGTATTAAGTGATAAATGAGCCCGAAGGACCTTGTATGCTCTTCTAGATTCCCCAAAGTGTTGAGTAGGTTGAACTCTAGGTTTTCCTTTTGATCCTTAGAGTGCCTATTCTTCTATTTTTGAAACTAAAGCTAAGTATTGCACTTGTCAAATCTTGCTAAAAATGATATATTAAAACTAAGCTTGTATTTGCACTTGGACATGTCTTAGTTTAGTCATCTTCTGAAATTAACAAGCTTGGTGTAATATCCTTCCATTTTGATCAATTGGATAATCTTCAAAGCTCTTTTGATTGCATTTCTAGCATACATAAAAAGAGGGAGAAAATTCCATTTTTATGCTTATATTGCCAAAAGGGGGAGAAAATGTAGAAAAGGCATCATTAAAAAAAAGAGAGAGAGATAAAAATGTGAAAGCTTGTTGGTTCTTATGATCTTTGTAAATCTTTGCTATTTTTTTATGGATCATAATCACATTTGGCACTTACGATTGGTTTTTAGAGCTTTTGTGGAAAACTTCCTCTTTTCATGGTCTTGCTCTAAATTCTTTCTGCCAACTTGGTCATGATTTTATATCTTTCTCTTTGGACCAAGTTTGGCTTTGCAAACAAATTGTCTTCTTTTTCTCTCATTCAAACTCAAATTTATGCCTTTTGTGTTGTTTGTCAATATACTCATCAAGGGGGAGATTGAAGGACCATGTGGAGGTCCATCCATGTTTGTGATGAGTATTTGACTTTATTTGAACAAGGTGTGCTCAAGTTTGAGTTTGATTTGGATTGATTTTCAAAATGAAGCAATTTGAGTTGTCTCTGCCAGGAGTGGCAGTACCGGCCGTATGGGCACGGTAGTGATGAGTTGGATGGTTTATTGCATATCATTGTGGGCAATGCTATGTGATGTGTTTCCTTGTCTTTGATGGTTGCAGGGCGACGGTGCTAGGTCATGGTGAGGCGAAGGATGACCGGGACTAGGCGAGGAGCGTCGGAGGTCCAGACGGTTGGGAGATCGCCGGAAGATGATCGGAGACGGAGTCCGGGCAAGTCAAGAAGACAAGGAAAGGAGATGATGCTAGCTAGATGCCGCGTGGATCAATGAGGGCCGTCGGATTGAGGTCTAGTTGATAGGTTAGCGGGTCTAGGTAGTATGCTTTGAAAACCGTGCAAGAAAACCCGGTATGTGTGTGGGTTTTGGGTTAGCCCTTGCATGGCTGTGTGTGTGGGTTAATCCTAGCCCTTAGATGAGTACTCTAGGGTTGAGGGACTCATCCAAGGGTGGTAGGTGGCCCAAAAGTAGTATAAATAGGGGTGGAGGGGTAGCCTCCTTCCCTTGAAGGTTTTGAGGTTTGTGAATGCTCCTTTGAGCTTTGCCCACATGAAAGTGAGGCTTTGTAACCTCTCCTTCCATAAATGAAAGTTTTATCCATCCATCTCTGAATTTATTTTGCGCATTTACATTATGTCTTTACTTTACGCAATTTAAATTCAGCATTTACTTTCCCGCAATTACATTCTCGCAATTTACTTTCACGTAATTTGGATTTGCCTCCCCTCCTTCTAAATGCTGTTGATCTTGGATGTTTTGAGTGTGTTCATATGGTTTTACATCTCTTTTGCACTCTTGGATTGAGTAGAGAACATATTTTCTTTCAAGTTAAAACTTTGTTCAGAACTTGTTCTTTGCGCAGCATTTAGTATTTGATTTTTATGAAAATATAGAAAAAACCTTTTTAAGTGATTCTTGTTGGTGGAGGTTCGAGACTCTGATATACACGTTCTGAAAAATTTTGGAGTTCACTTGTTGCACCGTTTGGGCGCCATGAGGTGAACACCGAGCCCCAAACTTTCTGCTCGAAGTTCTTGACTTACTGTGTTCTTCGATTTTTCCTGTTTTTTATGTATGGATTTTTGAGGAGAAATTTGGTGGAGTTCTTCACGACTCCGATGCTCATAGGTAGAAAAATTCTCAAAATTTTGTGAGCTGCAGAAACCCACCAACCTCCTGTTCAAATTGAGGACATGTTCTAAAAATTCTGCTTTTGCTTTTCTAAAAATGACTTTTGTGATTTGAATTGATGTTCTTTCTAAAAGCAAGAGTTGTTTTGATTCCTCTTTATCTTGGACACTAGACAACCAAGATTGTGACTCAAAAATCCTCACATATTTTATGGTACTTATCCATGAAAGCTTGGGGTACACATAGTTGTCTAGTTTTTTGGGTTTTTCACGATTTCCTTTGAGCATTCTTGTCGAGGTTTTTGTTGGAGTATTTTGGGGGGAAATTTATTTGCGACCATTCACCCCCCTCTGTTCGCCATCTCGGTCCTTCACATGTCTAAGCAACTAATACGGTCTAACCATCCCCGGTTGATTATCAATATTAACCAACTATTAATTAACCATCCTAGGGTGACAATTAGATCATGGCATACAATGGCAAGGTAGGGTATAGATCAAATTGGTATAATAGCTAAGTCACAATTTAATTTGAAACAATTGTATACTTGAAATAATATGCAATAGGGTAAAACAAATATAGCAATTTTATAAACATGGGTCCAACATGATCAAAGCACAAATTGCCTTGGAATAGGTTCTGATCTCGCTCTAGAACTTGCTCTTGAGTTGATGGATCTTCCTCCGAAGCGTCGCACAATTCAACATCTACGCGTACCGAAGGAGAAAAGCAAATAAATACCAAAACAGAGAGCAAATGAACTCAAAAATAAAATAAAATTCATCATTAAATAGATCTCAATTTTACAAATTTTTAGAAATTTGAATCACTCAAATCCGAGTTAAAATTCAAAAGTTATAGCCTTTTGAAGTTTGAATAAATACCGAAAATACAGAAATTGGAAAATCCGATTTTTTCCCTAATTATTTTTATACTGAAAATCGTATTTATGATGTCAGGATAACCTCATGATGACGTCAGCATCGCAGAATTTCCAATCGAATTACTTTCCAACGGAAAATGCGATTATGACGTAAGCATAACGTCAGCGGAGGTCTGGAACCAATCACGATGCGCCACGTGTCACGGTCTATAGACTTGGTCCACGGCATGGCACTGGACCATGGCGGACTTGGTCCACGACGCTTCGGCTGTTGAATCCGACACATGTCACAACAGGATTGGTCCGAGACGCAGCGCGATCCAGATCGTTCGATCTAATCTGACGGCTCACACGGCGAGCTACTAAAGCGCGCACGTGCCTCAATCCTAGCAGTTCAGGGCTGACCCAACGGTCAATACCTCACGGGTGTAGCGATGACAGCACGGCGGTGCTCCTTTGCCAGACTTGAAGACGATGACGACCCCACGGTGCTCTGGCGACGCTCCGACGACGAAACTCCCCGAATCCGACGCAGCGCAACCTGACGAACTCCGATCTGGAACCCACACGATGGAATGCGTCTTCTAGAAACAGGCTGAATGGGCCGACGGTGCAAGGCACTGGGCCGCACAGAGATGGGCCCCACGTGCACAGTATTGGGCTCCGGGCCCAGTACTATTCACCTGATTTAAAACGGGTTTCTGATTTAAAATAATTACAGAAATTCATTTGATTAGTTTTAGGCAAATAAATTATCAGGAAAAATCCAAGAAAATTCTCAAAAATACTTTGAGGCATTTTGAACTCAGATAAAATATTTTTGGCAAAAATTTATTTTAACTTTGCATAAATTTAATTAATTTTCAACAAAAGATCAATATACCTAGTTCAAAGTTAATTCAAATAAATCCAGAAAAATCCAATAAATTCCAGAAAATCATAGAATGCACAATTAACCCATAAAATAATATTAAAGCAAATTTTGGGTTGTTATAGTAAGTGCTGAACTACTTGCTATACTTTGATTTGTACTGTGCACTCAACTCAGTTTTGTTAATTGACCATGGAGACATACCTCTGTATGTTTCACTGGGTTCTAATTGTAATTCATTCAGCCACAAACCGGGTTATTTACCTTGATTCCTTATAGAGCTGCAGCCATGACTTGAATCCTATCACAAAATTTCTCACGAGGTAATCACGTTTCCTCCATAGATAACATGGTCATGTAGGTTGTTCAAGGTGTACGTTGCCCCTGGAATGGCTGAGGCTAACCTTTTGCAACCACGTAGGTCATTCAGAGTGTACAAAGCTTATGAAGGGCCTTCTGGTAAGGACGGGGTGAAGCTGAAGCACGATTTTAAGTTTCCGGTATCCACTATTCACAGTAATCATATATCAAACTCCGTAATAATGACTCTAGAACTAACCAATTCTATATTTGCAGTACCACTAGTAGGGAAAGGGAAATAACCGATGTGGATTTGACGTTTGCCACAATATGCAACCCCTCGTTAATACAAAAAAGACTAACGAGGCTGTAACTACATTGGAAGAGACTGATCTAATGCGAATTCGTGGACAGCTTTGTTCCTTCTTGCTCAGTCATGTCTTAAATCCGGAAGGCGAGTTCCACTCTGCCTAGCTTTAGGAGTTGTGTTTTTTTTAATTCCCACTTGGGTTAATTTGTCAAACTTGTGCTTTGGATTTATGAATTGTAGTTGTGCATTCAATTAATTGGTTAATAATATTGAGTCCCATTGGTTAATATATCTTAGTTCATTTCTGAAATGGATGTGCTGTGAAGTAATCTATACATAATCTGCTTACGTTGTGATGTAATCTGAGTTGATTGCTGAAATGGATGTAATGCTTGTGATGATCTGTAATCTGCTTTTTTCAAAGGGCATGGCTAGCATTTCCTGATGGTAGCAAATAAACAAAAAAAGGTCCAACTGTAGGAAAACTTATCACAAATGGTTCTAATTAGAAACTGTTTGTGATGTTACTATATCACAGATGGTCCTAATTAGAAACCGTTTGTGATGTCGTATATCACAAACGGTTTGGAAACCGTCTGTGATATACCATAACATCACTTACACATGGTTATAGATGGTTCGGAAAACCGTCTGTGATGATGGTTTCGAACTGTCGGTGATGAACTTTTCTATAGTAATGATGTGTGAGGGGCTAAGATGTTCGTTCTCTACGACCAATTCAACTCTTTCAAAATGCTACTCATAAAGGCAAATGATATGTTCTCTCGAATGAATAGCATTGTGAATGAGTTGAAGGGTTCTAGGTTGACATTATCTAAACTGATATTGTGAGAAGAATTCTTAGGGTGCTACCCAAGTAGTATAAGATGCTCGTGGTGCTTCTCACCCATGGAGACTTAAATGAGTTGATACCTACTTCACTCTTAGGGAAGCTCACCGCAAATGGGCTATTCTTGGAGGAATATAGAGATGGTCCAAGTACTAAGAAGAATATTTCTCTCAATGCCAATGATGAAGATTGGGATGATGATGATAAGATAGAAGACTCAGATGGCTTTTCCTTGCTCATGAATAAGACAAAGCGTCTCCTCAAGAACATGAATGCAAATGTGACAACTATGACAAAAGGAAAATATCATCTTCCCACTACTCCAATAACAAGAAGAATCCCTTTACGAATAACATATGCTATGAGTGCAATAAGAAGGGCCACATCGTTTCAAGATATGAGAACAAGAAGAAGAACATGGACTACTCTAAAGGAAAGAAGCAAGGCAAGAAGATCAAGTTCAAGAGACTCAATCCTGATGGAAAGGGTATATTGGAGAGTGGGTGACTGATGAAGAATGCTCTGGTGAAGACTCAAGTGATGGTATTGTAGGGCTTGCACTCACGGAGTCTACTCTACCACCTCCTACCTCACCATATTGTCTAATGACTAAGCATGATGAGAAGGTGAACTACAAGACCAAAGGCTGGCATTGGGTGATTGATAGCGGTTGCATTCATCATATAAGTGTTAACTCATGGATGTTCACCTCCTATGAAGAAGAAGGAAACTGAAGCAATAAGATTATATTTGGTGATGATAGCAAAGGAAGCTGATGGGCCTAGGAAAGGTGGCAATCTCAAATGACCTATAACATCCTGTGAGACCCTCCATTTTATGTTACAGAATACCATAAAAGAAAGGTTCCAATGTGCATACAGTACTAGTCCCATAATCAGTAGCTAGCATGCACATTCTCAAAATTGATAACACATCCATACATAATATATATATTACAACTGATAATAAAGCAGTTATACATATTATTCTTACAAGCCAATATAAAAATGCAGTGGAAACATTATTATCTTGTAGTTTGCCTTAGCCCATAATTTCCACAAGCAACTGACAAGGTAAATCCTAGAAAAATTCCTCGTTGAATTCCCTGTAACCTGCATTATCATAAGATTCGTCGGGGTAGTCTGATTCATCACCTAATAAACAACAACAATGGCTGATTGAGTACATTGCGTACTCAGCATGACTTGTAATGTCTCCAAATATTTATTAGATACAGGCTACATCTAATGGATGTCTACTAAGTTCTTTTGCATCAAGCAAATCTTGAATTGTAAATACTAAGTATTAAATTGCAAACAAAATCTGTAAAAAAGCAATTTCATTTGATAGTAAATAATTAGAATGTAACAAATCGGTCATCCATGAGTTAACAAATCGTTCGCAACAATTATTGGCACCAAAATAGAAATGAAGACTTTCCAACAATTATTTCAAATTCCAAACCATTTTATAAAAAAGTCAAACTTCTAACTATGTGTGACTTTACCAAGTGCCCATGACCGCGGGCGCAGCTTTTCGAAAACATTTACACTTTACAGAAGTTTACTGCTTTACCCACAATAAAAGATCAGCTCTTTGTGCAAGCTATTATCACACACTTTCTTTGGTGTGCCACAGAGTGATCATAACTGTTACATTATTTAGACCCAACTTTGCACCAGCCCGGTGACGACAAACCCATATTATGGTGGTAGAAGATATTTGTTGTCACATCCCAGAAATGCAGTAAAATAAGAAAATGATAATACAAATTTTGAATGAATTTAATTCTGCATTTTATGGCTTTTTCTGGATTTTCTTGAATTTTCTTGATTTTTTTCTCTAAAGGAAAAAATCCTTTTAAAATTCATTTAAGTAATAGATAAAGGATAAGGATAAAAGCTTATAACAATAAAATATATAATTTTTTTCAAAACTTATAAAATCTCCAAAAAACAAATTCTGAATTTAAAAAGTGATTTCAATGTAATTAAGTGTGAAATGAAAGGGATATTAATGAACCTTGACTACCAACAGTGACCTTGTCGGATTTAAATAAAAATATTCATACATATTACATTTCATTTCACACTTGTCAGATTTTGGCCTAAGGTCATTTCACACTTGTCAGATTTATCTCCTGAATGGATAAAAGAATCACCAGTAAAAATATTAAAAATTAATAATCCATTTTTTATTATTTACAAATTCAAAAATAGAAAAGGCTGAAAACTTTAAAATCTCAATGTCAGATTTTTTATAAATTAAATAAAAAAGATATTAATTTTATTTTTTTCTGAAGGATTATGTAGGTAAGAGGAACTCCTATAAAAAGTTTAATTTTTTTTTGATAAGATATAAACTCCCAAAAAAATTAAAACATAAAACAAAAATCTGAGCACAGTACCTTGTCAGAATTTTCATAAATTTTGTGCATAATAATTCGGCCTCAAAATTTTACAGGACAAACAAAATTATCTAATACATGATTACTACCACATTCAATGAACCAAAGCCGTCCACACTCACTGTCAAAATTCAGTTTTCGCGTTTTGACACTGACCAGTGCGACCAAAACAATATTTGGGCCCGCTTGACAGTCTCAGAGCTGCTCCCTCTTCTTACTCAGCGCGCCGGAGCCCCGAAGCCAAGCTACCACCACTGTTGTTCCTTCGTCAGCTTCTGCGATTTCTGTGTCGTCCAAGCCAGGATCTCATCATCAATCAACCACGCGGCTGCCTCTTCCATAATTTCCGCTACCCAAGACATACCGACCTCTATGGCCCCCATCATCCTCACAACTGAGCAGAGCCACCTCGCTGCCATTTGTGCTGCGACAGGAGAAACGCCGCTTGATTGCTGCCACAGCAAGCAATGGCATGGCGCCAAATTGGCCTAACCTAGCGCCTCTCTGCCAGGGACTAGGTAACCCATACCTTGCCAGATTGTGCTGCGATCATCCTCTGGCTCGAGAAGAACAGAAGACCGCCACAACTCTTAACCCCGTTCACATTTCGGCCGAAACTACAAACTCGCTCTTCAATGCCTTGCTCATCTATTTAAACCGTTTCTAGCTTCTCAAAACCCCGCACATCCCAGAGCTCGCCTCCAACCTGAGTCTCATTCAAGCCACCTTCGCTAGCCAAGCTCATCTGTACGCCACCAATCCCCGCCATTACCAGAAACTTGCCGAAAGGAGGAGAAATCAAGATCCAGTTAACTCGGTGAGAATTTTTTTTATTAAGCGTAAACCATCACCGAACCTTGCTGTACCTAGCCCACACTCCATTTCCAGATTTCGTCATCCAAAGACCACCGCCACTGACCATCTTTCTTCTCCACGGCCGACCGCTGATGGCAAGCTAACACAGCCAGTTTTTACCTTCATTAACTGAAGAAATGGAAGCATTAGGGTCCATTGGTGCTTACTAGGCTATCAATTTTGCTTAAGCAAGCTCCGACAAGCTCCTCCACCATCGCCGATGGCGTTAGAACCCGCTTGCAAATGCGCCTCGGTGCGGTGATGCTCCCTCTGCCCTCGCCCGCGCTAGAGCTCCGCTGGAGTAGCGCCGCCGATGATCCCCAGATCTTCCTCTGTTTTTGGCTCACTGCACAGTGGGGATAAAATGTCAACGGTGTGAAGGAAGTGCTGTTCAAAAGACTGAGTACGTTTTTGATTAATAGAAAGTGTATTTTCATTTTCCTGTGTGAATACACAAACCGATTTAGTTTCAAACACTAATATCTTTTGCGTTTTAAATCCAATTTCAGTGAACTAAAATTCATCTAAAATAGTAATATTTTAGAATATGTAAAAATATTTAATTTTGAATGATATATTGAATTATTTGAATGTAAAATTAGTATAAACCCTATTATGGACACTTGAAAATTTGAAAAGTATAACTCACAAAAATATGAAATAAATTTCTCAATGCTCCTCAGACCATGAGAAACTCATTTGTGCAAAAATATTTAATTTTCAAACTCATTTTGAATTATTTGGACCAAAACTTAGAGAAAACCTTGATAAGGTTACTACTAAAAAAAGTATACAAACCATTACTCCTAAAATCATGAAATTAATTATGAGAAATTCTAATACCGAAAGTACTCCATTTCTGCAAAAATATTTAGATTTGAATCCATCAAATTTGAAAATAGTTAGTTTTCAATGCATAGAAATGAAAATAGCTAAAACTTGGATCGTATAAATTCATATTTTGGTAAAACCAATTCCTAGGACTTAGTGATACCATAAAACCTTTGTTTATGCAAAAATATTTCACTTGAGATTAAACTAAAAATGTAAACAAGATACTTTCCTATATGTTAAATACTTCAACGAAAGTAAAAGTAACATTTGGTTTAGAAAGATAATAAAATAAGTCCCTGAAAATCACTAGAGCAACAAGAATCTCAGATTTGCAAGATATTTGATGTTCAACCTAGTTTGAATCAAGGTAGCAAATAACTAGTTGCTACAATCACATAAGAATAGTATATGAAGAAACTGTCACAAATAGATGCTAATGCACGAAGAACTAGTTCCAAAATATTCTATATGGTCAGATCACCTGGTATAGTAAAAATCATTATAATATGTGATAGCTTGCACTTAGCGCCTTAGCCGAAATATGCCTTCATATGATATATGAGAATTTAAAATATATATATATATAATGCCATTAATTGAATATTGAAAACATGTAGGACTAATCTAAAAACATTTCTAAAGATAAGATCATATTAGTTGACAAAAAGACCTAATCTAAATTAAAAGACATCATTCTTCATGTGCGTATAAACTATTGCGGCTAAAAGAAAAATGATGCAAAACTAGTTTTAAAACAGTTCTAGGGTCGTATCCTATTATTGCTAGAAAAATGGTCACATAATCATGTAAAGTGCATTCACAAAGCTAAAACGAAGTCTCGTCACTCATAACGTAAACTTTAAGACCATATATGCTATTTTAGCAACGAATAAAATATCTCGTCTAAACACTAATATTAATTAAACCAGCATAGAAATGCTCTCTAAGGAAAAGACTATCCTATTCTGAAGAAATAATCTCATTGCAACATACTTTGCACATAAATCCTGTTAAAAATATAACCCTAAGTATTATGAACACTAAAATCCATAATATTAGTAAACGAACTTAATAATGAATAAGAAATAAATAATTAAGATATTTGTATCACCAGAACCTTCTTGAAAATATAAATATACAACCAGTAACTTAAACCTAATAGACCTAACATGTATAAATTACTTCTTATACAAAAACATTCGAGTTAAGTACTATTCATGCATAACATACTACATTATGACTAATATCTTAATTTTATTAATCCAAATAATTTAGCCTCTTGAATTCGAAGTTATAAATATAAGGATACATAATTTTAGCATCTTAAATTCATAAAAACAAGAATAGATAATCTATAAAAAGAACCGTATCGTTGCTTAAACCTAAAAGCTATTAGTAATATATATGTATGTATATGAGATCAACTAAAACACGAGTACATGAAAACATACAAACCTAAACCACACCAGTTTTCTGTTGCAAGTCTTTATTTGGTTTTCTATATGATTTTTTTGCCCTTATTAAAGTTGGTTATTTGCTATATTTCCATCAAACGACGTTTAGAACCCGACGTCGCTGATTCCAACGTCGACAATACCAACTGCGACCACGACTTCATCATAAACAATGATTAAGCAAGGCAAGCACCCCCTTTGATCATATTGATCCAGGTGTTTTAATTTTCATTATTTTTACTATGGGCACCCAAAAATATGAATCTATCCTCGCTCGTGTGTTGGACTTAGAGATGACACCCATATTCCACTGTCGGGACCGGATCTCCAAATCTGAACCCTCTGTGTATAACCTGTGCTAGTCGAGAAAAAGCTAGCACACACAGTGGAAACAGTGATGACAATACATCCATATCACGAATCAAATAATATTAATTAAGCAAAAGAGTATTAGCCTTATGGCCAATTATTACAAATAAGCGGCACCATAGCTTGAGTTCAATAAGAAACAGCGGGAACGGAATAACAAAAGCAAAGTAAGCCCATCCATTTGCCCAACAGGCAATCGACTGGGGTTCGCGTCCTAGCATTCCGGATCACCTTCGTCGTAACCACAATCGTAGAAATCGTAGTCACCTTAAGCTTCTGCGAACTCTTCTGTGGAAGGTTGGGGATGTTGCAAGGGTGAGCACACAATGTACTCCGCATGTCTTGGAAACAAAATGCATGATAATTATATGCAAGGCTAAACAATTGAAGGCATAATATGGCTCTTTTAGCATAAAGCAAAGTTTAACTGTAAATACCAATAGTAATTTCACAAAGCATCATTTGATCAAAATGTAATTGAATAGTAATTGAATTTGATATGTCAACTGAGCAGGTTCCATCTACCTGACTGGCTCCATCCGCCAAACCATAACCCGAGAGTTCCATCTGCTCACGGATTCCCAAAACAACCATTTTCCTTTAAAACAAAACCATGAAATCTACAATGTGCAAGCGTACCTCGCATGCCCTTGACCGTGGGCACGGCTACTTAAGTAGTTTTAACTCTGCAGAGTGTGTACACTTTACCCACAAGACATGATCGACTCTTGTTGCCATGCAATTAACACACTTCCTTTGGTGTGTCGGCAGAGAGATCATGGCAAGGCCTTTACAATGCACAACCCCACTATTAACCTTGCCCGCTAAGGTTTCACCGTTGTTAGGGTTCTAGCTGCCCAGTACAGAAGCCCCCTCTTGCGCCTGCCAACATCTGGCACTCACCAACTGGCGAAGCTAATAATGAGAAGCACAAATTATTTAGCCAGGTCGTACCCATATAGACTTGTGGTTGTACGGTAGTGCTTGGTCCACGGTAACACACGCTTCGGTCCTTAATTGACTAGGGCGGAACATTCACATACCAAGGTCTCATGCTTTCTGCACCCGCCAAATATCCATCCGCCCCGGTCTAAACTATTTCCACTTTATTTTACTTAAATCACAGCAGCAACACCAATTGCCGCGATTTCACAAATAAGTTTAAACAACATTTGAAATGATTCCCATAATGGCACAATACCGAAACGCTTAAGCTGGACTAAGCAATTCTACCGTTCTATGCTAATCTACTGGATATCACCAAATAAAATAGCCAGTATATATCATCTAGGGTGTCAAAGGTTCGACATGATCAATACCAATGAGGGTATAACAACTGGAATTTAACTAAACCTTAAGACTACATTTAAAGTACTTTGCATAGAAGTAAGCATGCATAATTTAAAAACAACATAACATTTTCATAAAATTTGGGATCAACATGTTCAAGGAATACTTGCCTTCGTTTCTTCCTGCTGGATCTACCTCTGACTGTTGAATTGCTTGAGCTTCGACTACGTCGTCTACACGCGAAACGAGAGCAAATAAATAAAACAAATTCAAAAAAAATTCAAAAATTTAAAAGAATGGTACTGAAAGATAGATCTTGAATTTAGATGAATTTAGAAATTTGAATCACTGGAATCGGAGCTCGAACGAAAGAGAACGGGCTCCTGGAAGATTCCTAGATCAGAAAATCAGAGAAAATCAGAGAGGCTGACACGTGGCAACACGTGATTGGTTGGATTTTCGGGATTTTCTGAAAAGAATAAAAAGAAAAAGAATTTGGCCGACGAGCGGGACCCACGAGTCAGAGACTCGGTCCACGGTGAACCAGGTGCACCGAGACGGCTCAAGGTGACGCGGTAGACCGACTGAGGTGGCGTGCCACGCGAGAGGCTAGGGTAGACGTGGCAGCCACGCGGCGGCTGACGCGGTGCGGGCGCTGGAACTGAGGCGATGTTGACAGGGATGCTGGCGCGGAGGATGAGGCGTCGTGTGGAGCTGACCGGGCGGGAAGCGAGGTGACATGGCGCCGAGGTGGAGGCCATGCGGCACGACGCTGGCGACGATAAGCGCGCCCGGGCACGGGCGGCGCGAAGCGGCCGTGCGGCTTGGCGGCGGTGCGAACTCACCGAAGCTGAAGAAGGAGACCTCGGCCGAGCACCAAAATGCGATGAAACGACACAGAGCTAGGGGCAAAAGAAAGAGGGCGGCGCGGCGAACTCGATGCGACCAGATTCAGCGGCGAAGAAACGCTCGAGCACGGCGGCGCAAAAGAAAAGCTCGGGGCGGTGCTCAGGCGGCGAATCTCGGGAAACGAAAAAGGGGAACGGGAGCGGCGCTTTAAATAGGCGCGGATGCCGAAGGAATCCGGCACGGATACGGCGCGACGGGCGCGAAAAACGTGGCGGCGGTTGCGGAGGTGAAGTCCGGCTCGAAGGTGGCTAGGGTTTCGGCGGCGGCGGCGCGGGGCGACTCGGCTACATCCGGGCCGTCCACATGGCACGCAACGGACGGCCGCGGTGCACGGACTGGCTGGGCCGACGCGGAGGGAACGGGCCGAGCGGAGCGGAAAGAGGAATGGGCCGACGGATGGATTCGGCCCAAAAAGGGTTTTGGAAAAAAAACATTTTTCGAGTTAAGGGAATTCCAGAAATTCAAATAAACGCAATTAAATTCAAATAAATATCAAATAAATTCAGAAAAATCTCCAAAAATACAGAAAAATTCCTTGCAGCATAATGAACCCAACTAAAAATGAAAATATTTTGTTTGATGAATAGATTAGTCAAATTAAATCCTTTCATAAATAGAAAATTCAAATTAAGCTGAAATTAATTCAGGAAAAATGCAAATGGTGAATTTTCAAATTTAAACATTATAAAATCAAATTTTTGGAATGTTACAAACCTTCCCCCCTTAAGGAAATCTCGACCCCGAGATTTGGATGGACTAGGGAAAAAGGTTGGGGTACTCTGCTCTAAGATCTTCTCGCTCCCAAGTTGCTTCCTTTTCTGAATGGTTGCTCCACTGAACCTTACAAAACTTGATTGTCCTATTTCTTGTTCTGCGTTCTGCCTTATCCAAAATTCTGATTGGATACTTTGGGTAGGTAAGATCCTCTTGGAGCTCAATATTCTCAATCTGCATTTGCTCTTCTGGTACCCTAAGACACTTCTTCAGCTGTGACACATGGAACACATTGTGCACATTTGACAACTGCGGTGGTAACTCCAACTGATAAGCCACTTGTCCACTTCTAACTAGGATTGGAAACGGTCCAATAAGTCTTGGTGCTAACTTTCCACGAACTTGAAATCGACGCATTCCTCTGAGCGGTGAGATTTTCAAGTACCCATAGTCACCAGGAGCAAAAGTTAACTCTCTCCGACGATTATCAGCGTAGCTCTTTTGCCTAGACTGCGCCGTTCTCAATCTTTCTTGAATCATTTTTACTTGTTCTTCAGCTTTTTGCAAAATATCAGGACCAAAGACTTGGAGTTCTCCTGTTTCATTCCAACAGAGAGGTGTTCTGCACTTTCTTCCATACAAGGCTTCAAATGGCGACATCTGCAAACTTGCTTGATAACTATTGTTATATGAGAATTCTGCATAAGGTAAACTTTGATCCCAACTTGCCGCATTGGACAAAGCACAAGACCTTAACATATCTTCAAGGATTTGGTTTACTCGCTCAGTTTGTCCATCAGTCTGAGGATGATAAGCTGTACTGAAATTCAGGTTGGTACCCAATGCTTCTTGCAACTTTTGCCAGAACCTTGAAGTGAATTGAGTGCCTCGATCTGATACAATTCTCTTTGGCACACCATGCAAACACACGATTCGTGACATATACAACTCTGCAAGTTGATCTCCCTGGTAAGTTGTTCTCACAGGAGTGAAATGTGCAACTTTTGTCAAACGATCCACTACAACCCATATTGAATCATAACCTGAACTGGTTCTCGGGAGTCCTGTAATGAAATCCATTCCAATTTCTTCCCACTTCCATTCAGGCACCTTTAACTACAGTAGTAATCCTGCGGGTCTTTGATGTTCACTTTAACTCGCTGGCATACATCACACATAGCTATGTACTCTGCGATTTCCTTTCTCATCCTTGGCCACCAATATATACCACGAAGATCTTGATACATCTTAGTATTGCCTGGATGAATTGAGTACGCTGACTCATGCGCCTCCTTTAATATTAACTGCTTGATCTCTTTTTGATTCGGCACATATATACTTTTTCCAAGCCAAATGGTTCCTTCTTCATCTTCCGAAAATCCTGGGGCTTTACCTTCCTTTATTCTATCCTTGATATTAGCAACTTCTTTATCTGACTTTGCATCTTTTTGATCTGATCCTCCAAGGTTGGTTGAATCTCTAATGCAGCAACGAAACCTTCCTCCACTAGTTCCAAATTCAAACGCTAAAACTCCTTGTGAAGATCAGGTGGACCTTCTTGAATCATCAAATTATTGCAGTAGCTCTTCCGGCTTAAGGCATCGGCAACTACATTAACCTTGCCAGGATGGTAATGTATTCCCACATCATAATCCTTTATTAACTCTAACCATCTTCTTTGTCTTAGGTTGAGGTCTGCTTGAGTGAAGATATACTTCAAACTCTTATGATCTGTGAAGATCTCACATCGATTACCGATGAGATAATGCCTCCACAACTTTAATGCATGCACAACTGCAGCCATTTCCAACTCATGGGTTGGATAGTTTTCCTCATGTGGTCGCAATTGCCGAGAGGCGTATGCAACTACTTTACCTTCTTGCATCAAGACACATCCAAGTCCCTGTCTTGAGGCATCACAGAAAATCTCAAAGTTCTTCCGAATATCTCGTAAAATGAGCACTGGGGCTGAGGTCAATCTTTTCTTTAATTCCTGAAAACTTTGCTCACAAGCTTCAGACCATTCAAACCTTTTTTCCTTCTTCAGCAATTGGGTAAGCGGTCTTGCAATCTTTGAAAATCCTTCTATGAATCTTCGGTAGTATCCCGCTAAACCAAGAAAACTTCTGATATCAGGCACTGACTTGGGTTGCCTCCAATCAAGTGCACCTTTCACTTTTTCAGGGTCTACTGAGACACCTCCAGCAGAAATTACATGACCCAAGAAAGCAACTTCTTTCAACCAAAACTCACACTTGCTGAACTTAGCATACAACTGATGATTTCTGAGCTTTTCTAACACCATCCTCAAATGACCTTCATGTTCCGCTTCATCTTTAGAATAGATAAGAATATCATCTATGAATACTACCACAAACTTGTCCAGGTATTCCATAAATACTTTATTCATCAAGTTCATAAAATAAGCTGGTGCGTTGGTCAGACCAAATGACATAACTGTGAACTCATATAGTCCATATCGGGTAGCAAAAGCTGTCTTCGGAATATCTTGTGACCTTATTTTCAACTGATGGTATCCGGATCGAAGATCGATCTTTGAGAAAATACATGCTCCTTTTAACTGATCAAACAAGTCATTAATCCTGGGCAACGGATACTTCTTCTTGATTGTGACTTCATTCAGGGCTCTATAGTCCACGCACAAACGCAAACTATTATCCTTCTTCTTTACAAAAAGAACTGGCGCTACCCAAGGTGACGAACTTGGACGAACGTATCCTTTTTCTTGCAACTCCTCAATCTGTTTCTTCATCTCGGCGAGTTCATTGGCTGGCATACGGTAGGGTCTCTTAGAAATAGGAGATGTACCAGGGACTAGCTCTATGACGAACTCTACATCTCGATCAGGCGGCATACTTGGCAAATCTTCAGGAAATACATCTGGATATTCTTGCACCACAGGCATACTTTCCAAAGTTGTTTCCTTCAAACTTTTCAAAGCGCACTTCTTACTTGAAGACTCATCAGGCATATACTCCACTCGAATGCCTTCTGAATTGGTAAGAGTGATGGCTCTACTGGCACAATCTATTTGACCTTTATACTTGGTTAACCAATCCATCCCTAGGATGACATCTATTCCTTTTGAATCCAAAATGATGAGATTCGCTAGGAATTCTACCCCATTGATTTTTATGGTTGCACTTGGGCATACTGAACTAGTTCTCAATTCTTTTCCCGGTGATTAAACTATCATAGGACTCTTAAGGGTAAAGATTTCCCAACCAAATTGTTCAACAAAATTCTTCGATATAAAAGAATGCGATGCTCCAGAATCAAATAATGCTGAGGCAGGTATTGAGTTAACAAGGAACTTACCCAAAACCACATCTGGTGCCTCCTGAGCTTCTTAGGCAGTCACATGGTTGACACGTCCTCTTCCAAAGGATTGCGGAGCTCTTGGCGTCTGGGGTGTTCCACGACCTTGTCCTTGCGCAGGAGCTCTGGCGGAATTGGATCCCAAGTTGAACGGCATCGGGGTCACTTGTCGACGCTTCGAGGAAGCATCGCATAATGTCCCATCTGGTGACAATGGAAACACTGAATTCCTGCAGCATTTGAATTCCCTTTCTGCGGTTGAGCACTGGCATTGTTTTGCTGTCCTTGAGCGATTGGGTGTGGTCTAGAATTAGGAGTACGGGGTGCTCCTTGAACAGGTGTTCTATTGGCCTGCTGAGGTTGAAAGCGCTGTCGAGAACCACTCGCTCCATGCTGATCCTGGAATGCCATCCTTCTCTTGCGGGACTCCCGCTATTGGCGCTGAGCATCCTCTTGCACTAGAGCCTTGTTCACCATATGCTGAAAATTTGGAAAATCCAAAGCAACTAGCTGCACCTTGATGTCAGGGTCAAGTCCTTCCATGAACCTCCAGATCTTGGCACTTTCAGTAGCCACATCTTCTGGTGCATACCTCGACAATTGGGTAAACCAGTTAAGATATTCAGAAACACTCTGGTTTCCCTGATGCAGCTTGCGAAATTCTCTTTTCTTCATTTCAATAATGCCGGCAGTCACATGAGCGCTACGAAAGGCTTCAGAAAATTCCTCCCAGGTTATAGCTTGAGCATTCTGATGGGCAGCACAAAAGTTATCCCACCAAGTAGCAGCTACTCCTTTTAACTGATGGCTCGCATAGAGAACCTTCTCATGGTCATCACACTGAGCTAACTGGAGCTTTTTCTCCACATCTCTCAACCAGTCATCTGCCTCCAAGGGTTCACCTACTCCCGTGAAGGTAGGCGGTCTAGTTTTCATAAATTCTCCAAGCTTTGACTGGGGCGGCATCACTGGTACTACGGCTGGGGCTGGCTGTGGATTGTTTACCATATTCTGAGCAAGGGCCTGCAACAACTGAAGCTGCATTGCCATCATCTGCTGGATATCAGCGACTGGGGGTTGGATTGGTGGCGGCAGCGGTGGCACTTGCTGCTCTTGCTGATCTTGAACATCCTGCTGCTCTAGTGGCTCTGTTTGACCACGACCACGACCTCCAACACGACCTCCTCTGCGACCAGCTCCACGACCTCTTCCTTGACCTTCCATCTGAAGCAACGACCAGGGATAGGTTAGCAATAGATGAGAGGGATAGAGCAAAAGATGAGAAGACTAGGGAGGTAGCCATTCCAAGACCAAACAAGCTATAAAACTCCAAAAGAAAAGTAGCTGCAACACAATGCTAGCGCAAGTGTACAACACACCCAACAAACAAGCAACAAAAATTCTAATACACTCGAACTATACGTGCTAAACTAAAAAGGGATAAAACGCTCCAACACTATTGAGCACTACTAACTTATCCTATATGGAAGTCTTCTCGGATATACTCTTTGACGGCTTGATCATCTTCTTCCTTGATTTGGATTCTTGCAGAAGGCTCGAGGCTTTGAGAAGTTTCAAGAGATAAGATCAAATTAAAATTTTAAAACAATATTTTAGCAAAGGAAAGAAGTAAGAACCTAGGAATAAGATGAGATGAGATAATCTATTCACAGCAATTCGTTGATTTGATTTAGAAAATAATTTTGAAGTTCTTGCTAAAAAGACCAGACTAACTAGGGATGCGACCTACAGTCGATATGGCTCTGATACCACCTCTGTCGGGACCGGATCTCCAAATCCGAACCCTCTGTGTATAACCTGTGCTAGTCGAGGAAAAGCTAGCACACACAGTGGAAACAGTGATGACAACACATCCATATCACGAATCAAATAATATTAATTAAGCAAAAGTGTATTAGCCTTATGGCCAATTATTACAAATAAGCGGCACCATAGCTTGAGTTCAATAAGAAATAGCGGGAACAGAATAACAAAAGCAAAGTAAGCCCATCCATTTGCCCAACAGGCAATCGACTGGGGTTCGCGTCTTAGCATTCTGGATCACCTTCATCGTAACCACAAGCGTAGAAATCGTAGTCACCTTCAGCTTCTGCGAACTCTTTTGTGGAAGGTTGGGGATGTTGCAAGGGTGAGCACACAATGTATTCCGCAAGTCTTGGAAACATAATGCATGATAACTATATGCAAGGCTAAACAATTGAAGGCATAATATGGCTCTTTTAGCATAAAGCAAAGTTTAACTGTAAATACCAATAGTAATTTTACAAAGCATCATTTGATCAAAATGTAATTGAATAGTAATTGAATTTGATATGTCAACTGAGCAGGTTCCATCTACCTGACTGGCTCCATCCGCCAAACCATAACCCGAGAGTTCCATCTGCTCACGGATTCCCAAAACAACCATTTTCCTTTAAAACAAAACCATGTAATCTACAATGTGCAAGCGTACCTCGCCTGCCCTTGACCGTGGGCACGGCTACTTAAGTAGTTTTAACTCTGCAGAGTGTGTACACCTTACCCACAAGACATGATCGACTCTTGTTGCCATGCAATTAATACACTTCCTTTGGTGTGTCGACAGAGAGATCATGGCAAGGCCTTTACAATGCACAACCCCACTATTAACCTCGCCCGCTAAGGTTTCACCGCTGTTAGGGTTCTAGCTGCCCAGTACAGAAGCCCCCTCTTGCGCCTGCCAACATCTGGCACTCACCAACTGGTGAAGCTAATAATGAGACGTACAAATTATTTATCCAGGTCGTACCTATATAGACTTGTGGTTGTACGGTAGTGCTCGGTCCATGGTAACACACGCTTCGGTCCTTAATTGACTAGGGCGGAACATTCACATACCAAGGTCTCGTGCTTTCTGCACCCGCCAAACATCCATCCGCCCTGGTCTAAACCATTTCCACTTTATTTTACTTAAATCACAGCAGCAACACCAATTACCGCGATTTCACAAATAAGTTTAAACAATATTTGAAATGATTCTCATAATGGCACAATACCGAAACGCTTAAGCTGGACTAAGCAATTCTACCGTTCTATGCTAATCTACTGGATATCACCAAATAAAATAGCCAGTATATATCATCTAGGGTGTCAAAGGTTCGACATGATCAATACCAATGAGGGTATAACAATTGGAATTTAACTAAACCTTAACACTACATTTAAAGTACTTTGCATAGAAGTAAGCATGCATAATTTAAAAACTACATAACATTTTCATAAAATTTGGAATCAACATGTTCAAGGAAGACTTGCCTTCATTGCTTCCTGCTGGATCTACCTTTGACTGTTGATTTGCTTGAGCTTCGACTGCGTCGTCTACACGCGAAACGAGAGCAAATAAATAAAAAAATTCAAACAAAATTCAAACATTGAAAAGAATGGAACTGGAAGATAGATCTTGAATTTAGATGAATTTAGAAATTTGAATCATTGAAATCGGAGCTCGAACGAAAGAGAACGGGCTCCTGGAAGATTCCGAGATCAGAAAATCAGAGAGGCTGATACGTGGCAACACGTGATTGGTTGGATTTTCGGGATTTTCTGGAAAAGAATAAAAAGAAAAAGAATTTAGCTGACGAGCGGGACCCACGAGTCAGAGACTCGGTCCACGGTGAACCGGGTGCACCGAGACGGCTCAAGGTGACGCGGTAGACCGGCTGAGGTGGCGTGCCACGCGAGAGGCTAGGGTAGACGTGGTAGCCACGCGGCGGCTGACGCGGCGCGGGCGCTGGAACCGAGGCGATGCTGACGGGGATGCTGGCGCGGAGGACGATGCATCGCGTGGCGCTGACCGGGCGGGAAGCGAGGCGACATGGCGCCAAGGTGGTGGCCACGCCGCGACGACGCTGGCGCCGACGAGGCGCCACTGGCACGGCGCGCGCGGCGCGCGAGCGGCTTGGCGGCGACGCGAACTCGCCGGAGCTGAAGAAGGAGACCTCGGCCAAGCACAAGAACGCGATGAAACGGCACAGAGTTAGGGGCAAAAGAAAGAGGGCGGCGCGGCGAACTCGATGCGACCAGATTCAGCGGCGGAGGCTCACCGGAGGCGGCGAGCGGTGGCGAAGAAACGCTCGGGCACGGAGGCGCAAAAGAAAAGCTCGGGGCGGCGCTCAGGCGGCGAATCTCGGGAAACGAGAAAGGGGAACGGGCGCGGCGTTTTAAATAGGCGGACACCGGCGAATCCAAGACGGATACTGCTTGCGGCGGCGCGGAAAATGCGGGCGGTTGCGGAGGTGGAGTCCGCGCGGATGCGCTAGGGTTTCGGCGGCGGCAAGATCTGGCGACGCGGCTGCATCCGGGCCGTCCACGTGACGCGCATCGGACGGCCGCGATGCACGGACTGGCTGGGCCGACACGGAGGGAACGGGCTAAGCGGAGCGAAAAGAGGAATGGGCCGACGGATGGATTCGGCCCGAAAAGGGTTTTGGAAAAAAAACATTTTCCGAGTTAAGGGAATTCTAGAAATTCAAATAAAAGCAATTAAATTCAAATAAATATCAAATAAATTCAGAAAAATCTCCAAAAATACAGAAAAATTCCTTGCAGCATAATGAACCCAACTAAAAATGAAAATCTTTTGTTTGATGAATAGATTAGTCAAATTAAATCCTTTCATAAATAGAAAATTCAAATTAAGCTGAAATTAATTCAGGAAAAATGCAAATGGTGAATTTTCAAATTTAAACATTCTAAAATCCAAATTTTTGGAATGTTACATCCACTTAAGTGTATGCTCACTATCAACAAAAGTCCCATTGATGGAGTATTAACTAGATGGCCCTCACTCAAACAAATATGAGCCACCTAGTTGAACCGTACACACTTACACAAGCAAGAATGTTTCGATTCCATTCCGAATAACTGTATTGGGATTGAATCCAACCCATCCGAGCATAGCATAGGCCGTCCTTCTCAGAACCTTGGTATCGCACACACTCATCGAGGGGAGCATGTCGCAATAGTCAAAGAACGACGGTCGCACGTGCACATGCATCAAACGGTTGTGAACAATTTCGGGTACCCGGATATGTGACCGGCGCTAGTTCCCAAGATCAACGCCTAGCGCCCACATATCCCCCATTTGAGATATACCATTACACATACATACCTGTCTAAGCATTTAGCATAACATAAACTTAAACTAGAAGCTATTACAACTACTTGTTATTACAAGTAGAGACGGACCGGCCAAATATTACACACATAAGTAAATTGTAGCAGAAATTAAGTAGGAAGCAAAAGTAGGACAGTGATATGCCCATCCATGAACCCATAGGCAACCGACTAGGAAGAGCCCTAGTTCATCCATCCAAATAGTCGTCGAACCCCGGTGCAAAGTACGAGTCGTCAGGGTATTCTTCTGTACCTTCGTCTATATATTTTAGATTAAGCAACGGTGAGTGCACGTATGTACTCGTAAGACTTTAGTGTATGGAAATACAATAAATGCATGGTTAGATCAAGGATAACAAGTCACTACACTGTCTCATTTTCAGAATGAAGCAGATTTTATTTGCATGTGAATGTTTCATCAAACGGTATCGAAATTGTAAAGAGAAAATGATATGAAGCTAATAACAGTAAATAGAGTTTGATATCATCATTTCACAGCCCTCCTTGGCTGTGAACAGTGAGTAAACACAGCTATCCTTGGCTCTCAAGTTTACCAACCCGTTCCAACACCGTTTCCAAAAGTTTTCACAAAAACAAGGCTATACTTGACATTATTTTGCCAACTTGCTCATGACTATGAGCACAACTAATTAATTAGATTTAAATCTCTATAGAGAGTGTACACTTTACCCAAATGACACATTCTAGCAATCATGTCAACCATGCCTCGCAATACTCACCGTACCCGATTTGCTAGATTGTGACAAAATCGTTTAACTAGCTAAAGCCTAGCCTTGCACCAGCCCCAGTGATGTTAAACCCTTGCCATGGTCAGGAGATCCAGAACTGCACACACTGTACTAACAATGGTTTACGCCCCATTGGGTCCTCTCCCCATAGCATGGCATACCCCGTTGTATTGGAATACTTTGACCCCAACACCTCGGTGAAGGGAGCACCTACGAGCGACACCGTACCCTAGAGTGCCCTTACTACTTCGGTCTACCAAAATGCAAGACTAAACACCAGCTAATCTACTAAGCTAAAGCTATCCCATACTAGCACATGTGGTTGCACCAAATCACTTAGGTGATAGCATCAACTTCGGTCCTTGAAAGAGCATGTGGAGGTCTACCCATGTTTGTGATGAGTATTTGATTAAATTTGAGCTTGGTATGATCTGGTTTGAGTTTGATTTAAAATGGATTTTCAATTTGAAGCAATTCGAGCTCTGTCTGTTTTTCCCAGTTCTACCGACCATGGTAGCGCAGTGCTACAGGCCGAGCGGTATCACCGGACCGCAGAGCAGTGTGGAAAAACCCGAGAGGGTGTTTTTACGAGATCAGGCAAGCTGGTGCTACTGGCCGACCAGTAGCTCCGGCCCAAATGTCCAGTGTGAAAATTCTAGAGAGCACTCTTCTGGTTTTGGGATGAAGGGCGGTGCTACCGACCAAGGGGAGGTAGCACCGGCCCTGATGAGCGTGAATGATCCAAAAATTATGATTTTAGAAGTTTAATTGCATATGTTTTTGGACAACACTATGTGATGTGTTTCCTTGTTTTAGATGGTTGCAGGACGATGGGTTTCGATCATGGTGAGGCGGAGGATGACTGCGACTAAGCGAGGAGCGTCGGAGGTCCAGACGATCGAGGATCACCGAAAGATGATCGAAGACGGAGTCGGTGCAAGCCTAGAAGACAAGGAAAGGAAAAGATGCTAGCTAGACGTTGCGTGGATCAAGAAGGGCTGTCGGATCAAGGTCTAGTTGATACGATAGCGGGTCTAGTCAAGGTGCTTTTAAAACCGTGCAAGAAAAACCAGTTTGTTTGGTGGGTTTTGGGTTAGCCCTTGCATGGCTATGTGAGTGGGTCAAACCTAGCCCTTGATGGAGTGCCCTAGGGTTAAGGGACTCATCCAAGGGTGGTAGGTGGCCCAAGAGTAGTATAAATAGAGGGGTAGGGGTAGCCTTCCCCCTCTTGAAAGTTCTAGAGGTTTTTGGCTCCTTTGAGCTTTTGTCCACCTTGTTGTGAGGCTTTGTAAACCTCATTTCCATAAATGCAAATTATTTTCTCTTATGCTTGAATTTACTTTACGTATTTAAATTCAGTATTTTAATTCTGCACTTAAATTTTTGCAATTTACTTTCATTTAAGTTGGATTTGCCTCCCCTCCTTCTACATGCTTTTGGATTTGCCTCCTCTCGTTCTAAATGCTTTTGCTTCTTGCAATTTACTTTCATTTGATTGATGGATGAATCTTCTTCAGGTCATATCCCAATCATTTAGGCAATCCATGCATCTTTCTTACAAGAAACCGGTCTTGTGTTCTTGAGTAAATCATTCTTGTACATCGCGTTTGTGAGGTTTAGGACTTGTGTTCTTACTTGCTGTGACATGTGGGAGATTATCCCAAATCATCTTGATCATCAAAACCCCACGTGCAAGTCCAAGATCAAGTTCTTGAGTTTTGCTCAAACTTGGTGTGTTCTTCCTTCAAAGTTAAAAAGGTCAGAACTTCGACGTCAATCCTTGCGATTGAAGGTTGGAATAAGTTTTTAACATCCTTATGATCACATCTACCAAGTGTCGTGAGTTTTTGTCAAGCCAATCAAAAGATCCATCAAAGTTTGCTTTTAGAGTTCATGCTGGTTCTTCAGCTATTCTTGAGCCCGGTGCTACCACCGTTAGGGCGGTACTACCAGCCTCCGTGGCACCGTCCTTATAGAACAGTTTGCTCTTCTCATTTTCTATTTTTGATTGATTTGTTTATGGGCTTGGTTGGATCATTTTGAGTGGGGAAATTTTTTTATTTGGGATCATTCACTCCCCTCTGATCGCCATCTCGGTCCTTCAATTGGTATCAGAGCCAGTTTTGCTCTTCTATAGATCTTGACAGGTCTCAAGAGCCATGGCGATGGACAAGTATTCCACAAGCCTCCCATTTTCTCTAGAGTTGATTTTCCATTTTTGAAGTCCCGGATGGAGTCGTACATCACTGCCCAGGGCTTCTTGATATGGCAAAAGGTGAAACTCCCGTATGAGGTTCATGCCGATGAAAACATCATGGCCGGTAATATGGCTGATGTTGAGGCGAACGCTAAGGCAAGGAACATCCTTATACAGGGTCTTAGCCGCAGTGAGTACGACAGGATTTCTCACCTCCGTTCTGCTCATCAAGTTTGGGTGACCCTCGATGCTTACCATGAGGGCACCACCCAAATCAAGACAGTGAGATAGGACCAATTCAAGCGTGATTACAACAAATTTGAACAACTCGCTGGTGAGAGTCTTGACGATTGCTTTGGTAGTTTTACTAAGATTTTGAGTGACCTCCGAGCAGTCGGTTTCATATACCCTAACTAGGATAATACTCAAAAAATTTTGACCACGCTCGATCTCTGAGTTTGGGAGATGAAGGTGACCACCATCAAGGACACTACCGACTTGTCGACTCTGACTATTGACAGGCTTTATTTCCAAATCAAGACTCATGAGATTGACGTCGTCTCTCAGAAGACGAAATCTCAGTCGATGGCGTTGGTCACCGATCCCACTGGATCCACTTCTGATTCTTCTTCTGGTTTTTCCCTCTTCACCCTTTGCGAGCTAAGCGATGACCAACTGGAAAATGAGCTTGCTCTTTTGGCTCGCAAATCTCTCATGCATACAAGAGGGTGAGAGAGTGGAAGAGAGGTGGCACGATCATCTGCTTCAAGTGTGGTGGCCCCAACCACATTCGAGCGAACTGCCCCAAGCTGGAGAAAGGCAAGAACGACTCCGGCGATTCGGCAAAGAATGACTACACTGACAACAACCGCAACAAGAAGCCTGTAGCTCGTGACCCGATGCGTAAGAAGAAGTATCGCAACTTCTTGAAGAATAAGAAGCTCTTCCACCGCGTCCTCGCCGCACTTGACGACATCAACCTCTCCGACACGGAGACCTAGAGCGACAAGGGCGAGGATGATCCGCAAGAGAAGACCAAAGGCGACGATGACTTCACCGGGATGTGCTTCATGGCAGACGCCAACAGTATCAACGACTCCGAGCTCTACAGCGACTCAGATGAGGTACCCTCCTATAACCAGCTCAATGAAGCTTTCTACAAGCTAGGAAAATTTCATGCTAGAGCTAGGTGTATGGAGTTAGACAAGGAAGTAGGTACATTGACTCGGGAGTTAGCTTCTCTTAGATCTTCTCCCTCCCGAGTCTCTAATGACTGTACTCTTTGCGATGCTTTGCTTGTGGAGCTTGAGATCACCTAAGAACTATGCGTGATAGTGTGGCTTCTAAACTTGAAAGTCTTAGGTCGAAGAATGCTAGCTGTCGACTTTTGTAGTCGGCAATAAATTTATGGGGCAGGCGCTAGATCTCAAACTCGAAGGTCACACAAGACAAGGGTTTAGACAGGTTCAGGCCCTCGACGGTGGAGGTAATACCCTAATCCTGTGTGCTAGGATTATGTGGATCTCTTGGATCTAAGATTGCTCAAAGCGTAATGTACTCTGGGCGGTATGCGATGATGTGTTGTGTTTTCCCTGTTGTTGCCCGCCCTCTCCCTTATATAATAGGGATGGCGCGGCTTACAGAGTCATGATCAGTCTAAGAGATTCCGATCAGTTACAGGATTCTAGTCGGTTACAGGATAGAATTTACATCTTTAACTACCCTATTAACGACTCGGATTACAACTATATCTGTTATATCTAGATACGTGTTCAACTGTCTATAAGATGTACCCCCTTGCGCACGGCAGCAAGGCTTGGCGCGGAGCTTATCCTTTGGGTCTTCCTCTCGGTCCTGTCTTCCACTCAGGCGATGCTGGGCCGGTTACGAAGACATCTGGTTTCATATATTCTACAGTAGCCCCTGAGTGATTCATGATCCGGTCTGTCTGGATATTCTTCCCCTCGCCGGTTGCCTCTTGCAGCTCTGCAAGTTCGTGGTTCTCTCGGTCGCACTCTAGAGACCGTTTGATGTCGCTGCGAACCGTGATGATGCTTCTGGGCCCCAGCATCTTCATCATCAAGTAGGTGTAGTGCGAGACGGCCATGAACCGAGCCAGTCCGGGCCTTTCAAGATGGCGTGATACGCCATCTCGAAATCCGCTACCTCGAAATTTATGTACTCGGTCCGGTAGTTGTCTTTTGTACCGAAAGTGACGGGCAAAGCAATCTGCACGAGTGGGAACGAAGACGCCCCAGGGATCACCCCGTGGAATGGTTGTGAGCTCGGTCTTAGCTCGGAGCGGGGGATGTTCATGTCATCGAAGTCTTGGCGAACAGGACGTTGAGTCCACTCCCTCCATCAATCAATACTTTCTTGAGCTTTACATTGCGAATGACAGGGTCGAGCACCAGAGGGAACTTACCCAGATGTAGAACTCGATTGGGGTGATCCGAGCGATCGAAGGTGATCGGGACCTCAGACCACTTCAGATATTGGGGGGCTGCTGGTTCCACCGCATTGATCGCCCGAGCGGTAAGCTTTTGCTTCCGCTTGGACTCGTATCCAGTGAAGCCCCCATAGATGTAGTTTAGCTCGTGCTCGGGCTCTTGATAATCGTCCTCGTCTGGAAGGTCTTTCTTCTTGGTCACCTCATCCTTCGCTGGAGCCGGCTGCTTGTTGTTTTCCCACGCAAAACGCTTCAGGGTGAAGCAGTCCTTGGCGGCGTGCTTTCTCTTAGGGTGGAAAGGACAGGTCGTCTCCATGACCGTACTGTAATCGGGTGCTGTAACACCCTAAAATTTACTCTAATTTAAAATTTTGGAGTATTTTTTATTTTTGAGAATTTATAAGAATTTAATTGGATTTATTCATTTGTGACCTTTCTTGAATTTCATTAACTTCATGCAAAATTATATACAAAGTTTTATTGAAAATATTTTATTTGAGTTCCAAATAGCTCAAAGTATTTTTTGAAAATTTTTTGGAAATTTTCTAGTATTTTTGGTTATTTTCTTGGAATATTTGAATTTCTGGAATTATTCTAATGAAAAAGGTTTTAAAAAGAGCTATGAAGCGATGAATGGGCCGAGCTCATCATCGCGCGCCACCGCCCAACGCGCTGTAAACCCTAGCCGCCGCAGATTCGCACCGCCGGATCGGGATCCGGGCCGGCCGCTGCGCGCCAACCGCGAACTTGCGCCATCGGATCGTCGCTGCTTGGACGACCGTGATGGAGCCACGTCGGTCCGACCGGGCGTAATCACTGGAGTTAACGCCGCCGAGCGTTTCCGCTCGTTTCGCCGGTGTTTGAACGCACGTCGAGGCCCCTTAAAGTGCACCAAGTAACGCGTCTGGCAGAGCTCCTCTCGCTGCATCTTTTGACTCCTCGCATGCACGTCGAGACGCCCCAGAGACTCCGCTCTAGCTCGCCGTAGTTGCTCGAGTGCACCGTCGTAGTCTTTCGCCTTTTTCTCGCCGTCCGTTGAGTCTCCGCCGTCGCCGAGGCCACCGGAGTAGCGCTCTCGCCGAGACGCGTCGAACGCGCCAGTTCTTCACGCCGAGAAGCCCGAGCGCCGTTGGTCGCGTCATCTTCCCCGGCCCGGCAACCTTCGCTTCCTCGCCCGCCGTCTTCATCGAGCCCGTCGACCGCTCGACCGCATCGCACGGTTACTCGTACGCCCACGCCGCCTCCTTTTCTTACCCAGCGTTAATCTTGACCGTTAGATCTAGATTGAACGATGGTGATTAGATTTAGTTTCTGTGCCTGTTTAGATCTCAGCCGTTGGATCGTTAGTGTACGCGTGAGATTGCGCCGCATCGCTAGGGTGAACAGTAAACCACTCCGGTAACCTGCGCCGTCGGATTAGATCTAAACAGGAGAGATTAGATCTGGTTTTGCCTTAAGGATCTGCGTCGTTCAGATTTGAATGTGCGGCGGTGATGGCGCTGTACCCTCGCCGAATCGCGTGCCAACGCGTGGGTATTTTGACCGGGGCAGACACCAGATCCAGCCGTCGATTTCGAGCGCGCCGCTGCGATCTTGCCACGTGGCCGCGCGTGAACCGAGACGTCGCCGAACGTGCGCGAGATCCAGCTGTTGGATCCGGGAGTTCCGTCGGATGCGCGACGCGTGGAGGCGTAGAACGCGATGCGTCGCCGAGTCAGTGCGTGGGATCCAGCCGTTGGATCCAAGCGACCGTCGGATGCGCGATGCGTGTCGCGTGGATTCGAGGCAGTGCGGTGTGACGCGTGAGATCTGACCGTTGATTCAATGAACGGCTCGGATCTTACCGCGTGGATGCACTGTGTTGGTGGACCAAGTCCACGGTGGACCCGACCCGAGCCGTGGACCGAGTCCATAGACCGAGGCGACGTGGCAGCACCGAAGCTGCCACGTGTCGTGCTGATGTCATGCTGACGTCATAAATATTTTTATAATTCGCCCGAATTTCATTTTGGTGCTGACGTCATCATTAGGTCATGCTGACATCATAAATCCCAATTTTTCAGTATAAAAATAATTCGGAAAAATCGGATTTTCTAATTTCTGTATTTTCAAATTTTATTCAAACTTCAAATGGCTATAAATTTTGCATTTTAACTCGGATTTTGGTGATTCAAATTTCTAAAAATTCATAAAATTGTGATCTCTTTAATGGTGAATCTTATTTGAATTTTTGTGGTCATTTAGTCTTCTGTATTAGTTATTTATTACATATATTGTTTGTATGCGTAGACGCAAATTTGCCGGAAGGTTTCGAGGAAGAGTTCGTCACTCAAGACCAAGCTTCAGAAAACGACCAGCAACTCTTTGAAGGAAAGTGATGCTTTGATCATTTTGATCCCAGGGGAGGGGGACTAGGAGAGAGACCACCTACTCCATCTCCCTTCTGGTAGGAGCTGATGGTTGGCATCTCGCCTCTGCGCAGCAAACGTAAGCACCTCATGGCAAACGTCCAATCCAGAAAAGCACACAGAGTGCACACTCGCCCCCATAAATTGCAATCAGGAGTGGGGGATTGATGCGGTGCTTACTTGCGTGGCGACCTAAACGGCGAGGGGAAGGAATGGATTGGAGGAGGATATGGAGGTGCTTGGCATGGCGGCTAGGTTTGGGCTTGCAGCGCGAGTGTGAGCTGCTGCTACTTGGGAAGCCAGCGAACAGACGAGCGAGAAGCCTAGAAGCCACGCGGGAGGCTGCGTGTCGGGCTGGCGGAGAGAACTGAACACAGCTTGCGGGTGGCACGCTGCGTGGGGGGAGACGTGGACGGCGCGGCCGGAAAGGAAGGATTGCACGACGGGGGTCCGAACGAAAAAACGAAATTCACTGAGGGGCCCTCCGCACGCTCGCCGACGTGGAGGGGCTTTCCAGTCCGGAACCCCATGAACATTAACAGTAAACTAGACAAGGCGGCGGCACGCCGCGCCAGCCGTAATAGCTGTAATGCATCCAACGGGTGAAAATCATATGGAAAAAGTTATCTCGGAGGTAATTCTGGAGTTTCCACAGGGGTTGTGGAGGGGAAAAACAAATTTTTAGTGTCTTTTCGCAAAAAAAGAGACCTCTACGTAATTTAAAGAAATCCTAGGGGTCTCTTCGCAAATTTGGCGTCCAGTTGGTAAAAATCGCATCGGGAAAAGGCATCTCGGACGTAACTCCGGGATTTTCAGGGAGGCTGTGGAGGGGAAAAACTATTTTTCGGGATTTTTCAAGGACTTTCCGCAAAAAAAGAACAAATTTCAGGGATTTTAGGGCCTCTCCGTAAAAAAGGTACCTCTATGGAATTTGGGAAATCCCTGGGTTCTTTTTGCAAATCTCTTTTTTAGGGGCTTGTTGACAAAAACAGGATCTGTATGTAATTTCATAAATTCGTGGGGGTCTTTTCGAAAAAAATACACGCTGCGTGTCGCTCGCGCGCCAAGGCGCCCGGCCACACCACGTGTCGCTCTGGGAAAAGCCGAGCGGGCCAATTCACGCGCGGGCGAGCGGACTCAAAGCCGCATTGCTGGCGCGGGCAAAAGAGGGCTTACCGCTGCGCCGCACGACTGTTAAGGTTTAATCGAGTAACTAACTATTTGAGGTGTATTAACCGATTAGTCAAGCAGGCGACGTGGCTCACGTGCGAGGCCGCCGTACACACGGCGCTCCGGCACGTGCGACACGGCTACGCGCAAAGTGGCCACGTCGCCTGAAAAGCGACGTGGACGCGTCCAGCGATCGGGAAATCTTGGAACTTTATAAACGGTAGTACTAGGCACGTATGTGCGGCGCCACGTCGCGCTGTGCAGGTAGGCGCTGTCGCGTAAAAGGATTTTCTGGCCAAAGAAAAGAATCGTATAAAAAATCTAAGAATTTTGGAGGGTGTTCTCCTAAAAAAACCTATGTAGATGTAATTTTTGAGGTATTTGATGTGTTTTTCTGACCGAAGAAAAGAACCGAAGAAAAAATATAAAAAGTTTGGACGGCCTTTTTGTAAAAAACCTACTAGATGTAATTTCTGAGGTATTTCACGGAAAAAATGATTGCGGGAAAAAACAATCTGTGCAAGATAGCAACAAATTCTCGAAAACAAGGGCTTTCTTGCTCCAAAAATAGATCTAGACGTAACTTTTTTAGGGAGTTTTAGGGATCTTTCTACTAAAAAAATACAAAAAAAACAGACTACAAAAGTTCGGAGGGTATACACGGAAAAAGCTGTACCAAAATATGAAAGTTTTGATGCCTTTCTGCAAAGCAAAGCCTTTCAAAAAATTCGGGGGTCTTTTCGTAAAAAAAATTCAGAGAGGCTCTGCGGGGGGGAAAATATTTTTTCGGATTTTTTAGGGCCTCTCCGTTCAAAAAAACCTTTTCGCGTATACAAAAATTTTCGGGGCCCTTTTCGCAAAAAAAAACCGGCGCCACATGTCATCCCGTGGTCGCAAGCATGCATCACCCGCAAGGCAGGCTGCGCAGCCGCACCACGCTTTGCTCAGGAAAAAAACGAGCAGGGCGATATGCGCGTGGGCGAGCGGGCTCGAACGCGAGTCGCTAGTGCGGGTGCGAGAGCTCCCAGCGCTGCACCGCGCGGCCGTTTGAGTTTAAGCAGCGTAACCTTTTACTTGAGCTTGAGCACTGAGTTAACCACGCGGGCGACGCGGAGCGACGGTGCGTGGCCACGTCGGCCCGAAATTTGATTATTCTATTGCTAACGACCATTCTATCTAGGGTTTATCCTACGGTCAGCATAGCACTGATACCAGCTGTGACGACCCCCATTTTCACAAACTTGCAAAAATGGAAATCTAATGTGCATTCCGTACTAGTCCCATGATCAGTAGCTAGTACGCACATACACGGCAATTGGAATCACAACCATACAACAAAATTTAATAAGCGGAAGCAAATATACAAATAAAACTTACAACTCAGAGATTACAACAGCAAAAGAAGCAAAGTCCTGCAGTGTGCCCATCCAACCCGCAGGCAACTGACCAGGCATAAACTCTAGAAAGAACACGATGAAGATAAACCCGCAACCTGCGACGAAAGAGGAAACTTCGAAGCTTCGCTAACTTGAGCAAGACTTGAGCAAACCTATAATATATGCAGGCTATTTCAAAGGAGGCTACTACAGTTAATTTGCATAAAGCAGAATTGACATTGTAAAACAAGTTATTTGCAAACGGAATTTATAAAAGCATAATTGACTGATATGAAATAAGTAAAGCATAAGTAATATTCACAACCCATCGTGAATATCGAATAATCCAGAAATGGAATCCATCAATGTCGATCCTTTGACATGAAAACAAAAGCTGCTAAACAAGTTCCAAACCACATCCCATTTTAGAAAATTAAACATTTAACTAGTGCAAGTTCACCAAGTTTCCCATGCCCGAGGGGACGGCTAATCGATTAGATTTTCACTCTGCAGAGGTGTACAACTTTACCCACAAGTCATGACCTTTTCTTTTTGCCGCGAGTTTCACGCACTTTGCGTGTGGCCGAATGTTCATGACGAAAACCTTTACATTATCTAATTTAACTTTGCACCAGCACCGGACGATAAAACCCACGCTATAGCTGGGAGAACTCAGAGCATAGGAATGTTGGAACTCCCCATAGACGTGGCGCACACCGTTATATTGGTAAGTGTTGTTCCCAACACCTCGGTGTGGGCACCCCGTCGAGCAAACCCGAAAGGAAGGCCCGCATCGCTTGACCTACCAATGTGCAAAGTTAAACTAGATAACTTAATTGGTTTAAGGATGTCCCATACCACCACTTGTGGTTGTACGAATTATCTTGGGTCATACAACACTGAGTTCGGTCCTTAAATTGACACGGGCGATACTCCACCCTACACTACGTGCAAATCCCTCTGCACCTCCGGCTATTGCCAATAATCGCTCAAGATCAAAACCATAGTTTTGTTTTGGGTTTTAATCAAAATACCCATAACCAACAGCTTCATTTCCATCACTTTCCATTTCTCAAGAAACAAGTTTTAATCTGATCATCATCCCCATTTGTTCTAAAAGCATGGCTAAGCATGGATAAAAGTAATCGCATATACCCATGATAACATTAAATAATGTCTAAACTTAATCTATGGTTATCAAGGTTCACATATTCATACTTATCAAGGAAGTTTCATGAGACAACAGTATAACTACCAAGATTACCACAAAGTAGCAATTTACGTAAAGTAAACATATGCATAAAACATTTTAATAAACACGATGCAAATTAAATTCGGGATCAAGATAGTCAAAGGAGGGTGCTTGCCTTGCTTATATATCGCTTACGATGAAGACGTGATCGCAGCATTTACGGAGGCGAGGGACGCCGATTAATCGGAAAATAGCAAATATCCAACTTCAATAAGGGCAAAAGAAGACAGACAGAAAATCAAATAAAGATTCATTGCAGAAAACATGAACGCTTTAGAGTTTGGATTATTTAAGAAATTACTTTATTCTTAAACTTAATGACTTAATGAAAACAAAACAGGGTTTCTTCTATAGATTATCTAATCTTGAATTACGAATTCAAGAGGCTAAAACTATGAATTCCAGTATTTAAAACTTCGAATTATAGATGCTAAAATTATTCGGATTAAAAGAAGTAAAACACAAATCAAAGCGGTTATGCTAATAGCACTTAGCCTTAAGATTTTGCATATGAAAGGTTTTAAATAAGTTATGATTGATAAGCTAGCTAAACAGATTTATTTATGGTTTTTAAGAAGGTTCTGGTGATACAAATATATTAACTACAAATTCCTTATTACAAGGTTCACTTAATCTTATTATGAAGTTCATAAAGCATAAAACTAAGGGTTATTTGACTATTAAAGTTTATATGCAAAACATGATGAAATAAGATTATTTCTTCGGAAGTGGATAGGATATACTTTGAAGAACATATCTAGACTGATTTCATACATTTTAGTGTTTAGACGAGACATTATTTTCATAGTTGAACATGCTTAGGTGATATAAAAAGTTATGACAAACATACTTTTTAGGGGTATTCAGCTAGCACGATTTAATTGAAACGAAAGTTGTAAATAAAATATTTTTCCAGAATATGGTATACCATATCCGAAATATTATTTCCAAACTGATTTCCATAGTTTTTGCATTTAGACGAGAGGTTCTACGGATCGATGAAAAAGCTTGATAGTTCAATTTACTACTCGCTAAGGGTTCAGTTTTTGATATTAGATTGAGACTACACCGTCTAGGATAATCTACTCATTTTTCACGTATTAACAGGGTATGACATTAAAAGTGATTTAAAGTTGGTTTCGCGACAATCGGCTTTTATCCGAAATGTTTTCCATTTAAGACATCATTAGGGTCTAACAGTGTTCTATTTCATCTTTGCACAACGATAAGGTATGTTTGTATAAACAGCAAGAGAACTATTTTTCAAGGTCATAGGATTTGGTTTCATCAGATTCAGAGTTTATTGACGAAAGTTATAACTATTCCAATTATGCAATTATTTACACTTTAACTATTGATCATTTACTGTTTTATGTAGTAATATTTAAATATTATTTTAAATCTGAAATCCTTGCAATATTAGGAGTACAACAAAACTGATTTGGTGATTATTTGAATTCAATTGATCTCTATATTGACTATTTGATTCTATATGCATATGCATATGCATATACATTTTATACTTAAGTTATTTCATTTTTTTCAAGATAGTTCAAATCAAATTCATATATTGATTATTTTGGTAAATTAAGGTATTCTACTGCCATGAAAATATTTAGAATTCAATTTTTACTTATTCTATATTTCTTTTACTCAAATTATGTATATCTGAATTCCTAGTGCACTGAATACAATCTTTAATTGAAAGTAGTTCAAACAATAACGAAATTTAAATATTTTTATATATTTGAACTTCTGTAAGTACAAGGATTTCACTAAAATTGATTCCATTCATTTTTAAGTTAGTTCACAACTTTTTAATATGAAGTGTGTTTTTAGCCCTTTTCTTTTAAATTTGAATTTCAAATTTAACCAGTGAACATTTCCAAAATGTTATATCATATTATGAAACTACTTGATTTTAGATGAATTTAGAATTTTGTTTCATGCAATTTGAAGTTATAATGCAAAAGCTATAAATGTTTGAATTAATTCGGGTATTGAAAATAAACTGAAAAATGAAAATACGCTTTCAAGCAGAGAAGACGTCTTTTACCGCCGCACTGGACTCTGTTTGAGTGGCTGACAGTGGGGGCCCGCGGTGCAACGACACAAAACAGAGGAGAAACTAGGGCTCGACGGCGGCGGAATTCCGGCGAAGGTCCGGCCGAATGGGTAGCATGGTGAGCACCATTGGACCTCCGCGCATCCGGTGGTGGGTCGGTTAGGCGGCGTTGGTCGGAATGGGCTGCCACCGAGAGGGGCGGCGGCGATGGCAAAAGCTCGCCGGAGAAGAGAAGGTAGCGTTCCTCCGACCGAATCGGTTATGGTTTAAGCATCAGTGATGCCTGGGCACTCCATTTTGCCGGTTTTCCGGGCTGGAGCGTGGCCGAGAAGCTCTACCACCGCGCGCCGGAGTTGGAGAAGAAGGGCGCACGGTGAGGAAGCCCTGTAGTTGAAAAGAGGTGAAATTTCGGTGTGATGAGTAAACTATGATGTTGGTGGTGCTAGAGGAAGAATCAATTTCGAGAATTGCTAACCAATTTGCCCGAATTGAAGTCTTCCCCCTTTTCTGTTTTTCTGGTGCAAATGGCGAAGAAAGGCGATTTGGGTTTGATCGTTGGTTTTGGGAGTGAGCAAGGGAGAAGAGGAACTCAATGTGATGCTCTAGTGGTATTTATAGTCGAGGAACGAGGTCGCACCAGGGTTTGAACGCACGGCAACGCTGCGGCTCGGTTTGGCGCTTGTGTAATGAAGTGGAGCACGTCTTCCGCCGGCAAGGAAACGACGGGAGGACGACAGGGTATGGTGCACGGAGACCAAGGGCAGGCGTGGCTTGGTCGGCAGGAGTGGCGCGAAGATGCGTTGAATTGGGCGAAGGCAGCGCGATGCTTGGAGAAGAATCGGGGCGCTGCGCTTGTCTCTGGCGAGAGGGAAGGGAGAGGGAGGCAGGGGAAAAACAACGCTAACACCTGGGTCCCGGGACCACCGGCAGAGAGAGGGATAAATTTCCCGTTGCTTCCAGCGAAACGTTACGGAATAAAAGGGTGGCCCACATGTCGGTGAGAGGAAGCAAAATGAAGGGATAAGCTCAGTCCAGACCGCCCCATGTGGGCATTAAAACGGCCATCAGATCACCGCGTAATTTTGTGAAACTTTTTGAATGACCTCTCCTGGTAGTCTTCTTACCTCAGTAAAATTGTTAGGTCAAAATATCTTGTAATTTATTATTTAAAATTCTGACATGTGGACTTGTACAGGATTTGAATTTCGGTATTTTATTTATTTTAGGATGTAAATCATATTAATTATTTTTAAAAATTTATAGGGATTCATTTTGTCTTAAGTATATCTCCATAAAAATGTCAAGTCAAAACATCAAGTGAATATTTTATAAAAATTCTGACATTAGGATTTCTAGTTTTTAATTGTTTCTGTTTTTGAATTATTAGAGGGCTTTGCCGACATGATCAAATCCTGATATTTTTACCAGAGATAAAATCTACCATGAGGGTGTTGTGGTAATTTTTCCAGCTCCAGATAAACTTCGAATATTTTTCATTAATTCTGGCTTGTACTGTTTTTAGTCAAAAGAGGTGTCATTCAATTATTTACCCACTTTTCTGTTCATAAAAATTTTACTTGTTGATTTTTCTGGCTTACCAGCATGGATAGGATTTCATGGTAAATTTTTCTAACTTTTTATGTTTACCATTTTACCGTTTCCCTTTTCCTATTCTCTTTTGTTTGATTTTCATTCAATACAAAAATTCAAGACAATTCCAATTAAAACAAATAATGCCAACAAAATTCAGAAATAAACATTTTCAAATTTAAAATATTCATTTTTATTTTATTGCATTTTTCAGGATGTTACAAATCTACCCCCCTTACAAAAATCTCGACCCCGAGATTTGGGGAGGCTAGAAGAAGTCTAGGAATTCCTTTCGCAGATGGTCTTCACGTTCCCAAGTTGCTTCGTCTTCTGTGTGGTTGCTCCATTGAACTTTCAACATTTTGTGGGATTTGTTTCTCGTATGGCGCTCTGCTTCTTCAAGGATGCGTATTGGACGCTCTCGATAGGACAAATCTGGCTGGAGGTCGATGTTCTCCAAACTGGTGAACTCAGTGGGCACGCGGAGACACTTCTTGAGTTGCGATACATGAAAGATATTGTGAACTTCGGATAATTGAGGTGGCAACTCCAGTTTGTATGCCAACTCACCCATCTTCTCGAGGATTTGATACGGTCCAATGTATCGAGGAGCTAGCTTTCCACGGATCTGGAAACGACGAACTCCACGAAGCGGCGAGACTTTTAGGTAGACATGATCACCTACTTCGAAGCTGAGTTCACGCCGACGATTATCGGCGTAACTCTTTTGACGCGACTGAGCTTCTTTCAATCGGCTTCTGATTACATCCACTTGCTCTTGGGCTTCTTGGATAAGATCTGGGCCAAAAAATTTTCTTTCTCCAACCTCGGACCAGAAAAGAGGAGTTATGCATTTTCTCCCATATAATGCTTCAAATGACGACATTTGAAGACTGGCTTGAAAGCTGTTGTTATAGGAGAATTCAGCAAATGCAAGACTCTTCTCCCAATTAGTGCTATATGAAAGCACACAGGCTCTGAGCATATCTTCTAGGATTTGATTTACCCTTTCAGTCTGCCCATCTGTTTGAGGATGATAAGCTGTACTGAAGTTTAGCTTAGTTCCTAACAGACTGTGCAAACTTTCCCAAAATCGGGAAGTAAATTGAGAGCCTCGATCAGAAACAATAGTTCTGGGAACACCGTGCAGACGCACAATATTCTCCATGTACAACTCTGCAAGCTTGTCTCCTTGATACGTGGTCTTAACTAGAATGAAGTGAGCTACTTTTGTCAACCGATCAATAATGACCCATATAGAATCATTTCCTTTCCGAGTCCTGGGTAGACCGGTGATAAAATCCATACTAATGTCTTCCCATTTCCATATGGGGATTTGCAGGGGTTGAAGGAGTCCAGCAGGGCGTTGATGTTCGGCTTTAACTCGTTGACATACGTCACACTCGGCAACATAGGCAGCAATTTCCTTTTTCATGCTGGGCCACCAATATTCTTGTTTTAGGTCTCGATACATTTTTGTGCTCCCAGGGTGAATAGAAAGAGGAGATTCATGAGCTTCCTTCAAAATCAGTCTCTTGAGTTCAGAATCATCGGGGACATATATACGATTTCCTCACATAATTACTTCATCTGAACTTTCAGAGAATTCGGATTCAGTACCCTCTCTCAACTGTTTTCTAATCTTGCCAATGGCTTCATCTTTGAGTTGTGCGGCTTTTATATGAGTTCTGAGGGTTGGTTGCAATTCAAGAGCAGCAACATAGACTTCTTCAACCATATCCAAATTGAGCTTTTGGAATTCACTTTGCAGCTCAAATTGATCGGAGATGAAAAGACAATGAAGCTTTCGACTGAGAGCATCGGCTACAACATTAGCCTTACCAGGATGGTAATGAATGCCAAGGTTATAGTCTTTGATCAACTCTAGCCATATCCTTTGCCTGAGATTTAAATCTGGCTGGGTGAAGAAATACTTCAAACTTTTGTGATATGTATAGATTTCCCACCGATTGCCAATAAGATAATGTCTCCAAATCTTTAGAGCGTGGACAACGGCTGCTAACTCCAAATCATGAGTAGGATAATTTTGCTCATGCGGCCGAAGTTGACGTGAAGCATATGCGATAACCTTCCTTTCTTGCATCAATACACATCCAAGGCCGTGTCGTGATGCGTCGCAATATACCTCAAAGCTCTTATGAATATCGGGAACAATAAGAATTGGAGTTGTGGTTAATCTTTTCTTAAGCTCTTGGAAACTTGCTTCACATTCTGGGGTCCACTCAAATTTCTTTTCCTTTTTCAGCAGTTGAGTCATAGGACGAGCAATTTTGGAGAAGTTTTCGATAAAGCGGCGATAGTATCCCGCTAAACCGAGAAAACTTCAAACCTTAGGAACAGACTGAGGTGGCTCCCATTCTGTAATAGCTTGGATCTTTCTTGGGTCCACTGCAATTCCACCTTCCGAAAGAACATGTCCAAGAAATGCGACTTCCTTTAACCAGAATTCACACTTCTCGAACTTGGCATAGAGTTTATGCTCACTAAGCTTTCCTAGCACCATACTCAAGTGTTGCACATGGTCTTCTTCAATCTTGGAATAAATGAGAATGTCATCAATGAACACTACTACGAACTTGTCCAGATACTCCATAAAGACCTTATTCATAAGGCACATAAATCATTTGGAGCATTTCAGAAGTCCGAATGACATTACGGTGTATTCATATAACCCGTAACGAGTGGTGAAGGCAGTCTTTGGAATGTCCTCGGGTTTCATTTTCAATTGATAATACCCATGTCTCAGATCAATCTTTGAAAATACATGAGCACCATTCAATTGATCAAAAAGATCATCAATACGAGGAAGTGGGTATTTGTTCTTGATAGTGACCTCATTTAAAGCACGATAATCTATGCACATGCGTAGACCACCGTCTTTCTTAGGAACAAAAGATCTTGGACTCGCCCCATGGAGATGAACTAGGGCGAATAAACCCTTTATCCAATTGTTCATTGAGTTGCTTCTTCAATTCAGCCAACTCATCCGGAGGTAAGCGATAAGGTCGCTTAGAGATAGGTGCTGTTCCAGGAACAAGATTAATGACAAATTCCATGTCTCGATGCCTCGAGGCATTCTGGCGATTCATCCGAAACACATCAGAATACTCACATACCACTGATACTTGACTCAATTCTGTGACTAAAGCAGAACCAAGAAATGGCTGTTGAGTTGGAGTGCTACTAATTGAAGAAAACTGCACTTGGGTCCCGTCTGGACTGAGAAGGAATATAGATCGGTTAGCACAATCAATACAACCCTTATGCTTGGACAACCAATCCATACCGAGGATCACATCTAGTCCCGAGGTCTCAATAGCAATAAGATCAGCATAAAAAGATACTCCACTAATCTTAATGCATACCTCAGAACAGAGTTTCGAGGTTCTCATAGTTGCTCCTGGCGAATAGATTATCATCTTTGTGGGAAGCAAATCAGCTTGAAGTTCATGCTGCTTAATAAATTTGTTGGATATGAAGGAATGTGATGCGCCAGAATCAAACAACACCAATGTAGGTACAGAGTGAACAAGGAATGTTCCTAGTACCACATCAGGTGCATTATGAGCTTCTTCTGTTGTCACATGGTGCAGACGGCCATGATTAATACCTTGTTTTGAAGTAGAAGGTGGTTTAGAGACCCGTGAATTTCCAATCACTCGATCTCTACTTGAGGGCTGCTGTTGAGAACAAAGTTGTTCAGAATTCTTCTTAGGACAAGCATAGGCTTCCTGGCACTGAGTGCTAGAAGATGGTCTTACTTGCCGTGGTGAATGAACTGAGGGCTGTTGAGGGCGACAAGCTTGCCCTAGGCACTGCTGGGATTTAGATGCAGACTGATGAACATTGGATGGCTGCAATAAACGCTGCTTTGAGGGATGATCATTTGTTGACTGACGAGCTATCCATTTACGCTTTCGGCTTTCTATTACTTCTCTCATGCCGAACTCCACCCGGATAGCCTTATCAACCAAGGTTTGGAAATCATGAATATCATGGGCGACTAGCATCCACTTGATTTCTTCATTCAAGTGTTCTCTGAAATGCTCAATTCTTCGAGCTTCATTTGACACTTCAGAAACAGCATAGCGATATAAATGATTGAAGCGGTGTAGATATTCCATCACTAATAAGTTTTCTTGCTTCAACTCCATAAATTCTCGCTTCTTGATCTCAATGATGCTTGCAGGAATGTGAGTACGGCAAAATGCTTCTTTAAATGCTGTCCAAGATACAATTTGACCTTCAGGGAGCATCGCCTGATGGTTCTCCCACCAGACTGCTGCAGCTCCATGTAGCTGGTGAGAAGCATACAGGACCTTCTCATAGTCACTGCACTGCGCAATGGTCAGCTTGCTCTCGATAGAACGGAGCCAATCATCAGCGTCGAGAGGTTCTGCTGATGAGGAGAAAGTCGGGGGCTGAATTTTCAAAAACTCACCCAACTTGGAGCAATGCGGTGTACCACCATTTCCATCCCTAGCTTCGCTAAGGTGGGTAGTATTCTGTACCACTTGCTAGAGCAGAAGTGTATCAATCTGATGCTCTTGCCCAATCATTGCCAGTACTTGAGCAACAGCTGAGGGTTCAGGAGATTGTTCTTCATGAATAGCTTCACTTGGATTTTGAGGAGGTGGAGGTGACTCATGACGAACATTGCGTCGAGATGTTCTGACAGCTAGATATTGCGGACTAGGTTGGACTGGAATTGGAATGCTGCCCCTTTTTGGTCGAGAACTTTGAGCGGCCTCATACTCCAATAATTTTCTTAAGGACCTTGTTTTAGGCATCCTGTAGTCAAGAGGAGACAGATATTTAGGCGAGATTCAGCTAGGTTACTAGGCAACGTTTCACTCTTTAAAATCTTTTCAGTTAGATTTTGTCGGGACCGGATTTCCAAATCCGAACCCTCTGTGTATAACCTGTGCTAGTCCAGGAAAAGCTAGCACACACAGTGAAACAGTGATGACAACACATCCATATCACGAATCAAATAATATTCATTAAGCAAAAGAGTATTAGCCTTATGGCCAATTATTACAAATAAGAAGCATCATAGCTAGAGTTCAATAAGAAACAATGAAACGAATTAACAAAAGCAAAGTAAGTAAGCCCATCCATTTGCCCAACAGTAATCGATCGGGTTCGCGTCCTAGCATTCCGGTCGCCTTCATCATAACCACAAGCGTAGAAGTCGTAGTCAGCTTCTGCACACTCTTCTGTGGAAAGTTGGGGATGTTGCAAGGGTGAGCACAAAATGTACTCCGCAAGTCTTGGAAACATAATGCATGATAACTATATGCAAGGCTAAACAATTGAAGGCATAATATGGCTCTTTTTAGCATAAAGCAAAGTTCAACTTTAAATACCAATAGTAATTTCATAAAGCATCATTTGAACAAAATGTAATAGCATAGTAATTGAATTTGATATAACAATTAAAGCGTGTTCCATCTACTGTGGCTCCATCCGCCAAACCATAACCCAAGAGTTCCATCCGCTCTCTGATTCCCAAACCATCATTTTCCTTTGAAACAAAACCATAAAATCTACAATGTGCAAGCGCACCTCGCCGCCCTTGACCGTGGGCACGGCTACTTAAGTAGTTTTAACTCGCAGAGTGTGTACACTTTACCCACAAGACATGATCGACTCTTGTTGCCATGCAATTAACACACTTCCTTTGGTGTGTCGGCAGAGAGATCATGACAAGGCCTTTACAATGCACAACCCCACTATTAACCTCGCCCGCTAAGGTTTCACATTGTTAGGGTTCTAGCCGCCCAAAGATCTGAAGCCCCTCTTGCGCCGCCAACATCCGCACTCTCCAATGGCGAAGCTAATAATGAGACGCACAAATTATTTAGCCAGTCGTACCCATATAGACTTGTGGTTGTACGGTAGTGCTCGGTCCATGGTAACACACGCCGGTCCTTAATTGACTAGGCGGAACATTCACATACCAAAGTCTCGTGCTTTACGCACCGCCAAACATCCATCCGCCTGGTCTAAACCATTTCCACTTTAATTCATTTAAATCACAGCAGCAACACCAATTGCCGCAATCTCACAAATAAGTTTAAACAACATTTGAAATGATTCCCATATTGGCACAATACCAAACGCTTAAGCCGACTAAGCAATTCTACCGCTCCATGCTAATCTCTGGTTATCACCAAATAAAATAGCTAGTATATAACATCTAGGGTGTCAAAGGTTCGACATGATCAATACCAATGAGGGTATAACAAGCTCGAATTTAACTATACTCTAAAACTATGTTTAAAGTACATTGCATAAAGTAAGCATGCATAATTTAAAAACAACATAACATTTTCATGAACTTTGGGATCAACATGTTCAAGGAAGACTTGCCTTCGCTGCCTCTTCTTTGGTTCTACCTCATCGTTGATTCGATCGATCGATCGCGTCGTCTACACCTAAACGAGGCAAATAAATAAAACAAATTCAAATAATATTCAAAAATTGAAAAGAATGGTACTGGAAGATAGATCTTGAATTTAGATGAATTTAGAAATTTGAATCACTGGAATCGGAGCTCGAACGAAGGAGAACGGGCTCCTGGAAGATTTCGGATCGTAAAAATCGAGAGGTCGACACGTGGCAGCACGTGATTGGCTGGAATTTCGGAATTTCGGAAAAGAATAAAAGAAAAAGATTTGCCGCTGACACGTGGGACCCACGCGTCGAGACACGGCTCACGGTGGATCGCGCCCACCGAGGAGGGCTCGGTGACGCGGCAGACGGCCGACGTGGCAAGCCACGCGGCGGCAGGGTCGACGCGGCGGCCGACGAGGCACCAATGAGGCGGTGACGCGCGCAGCGCCGGAATCGAGGCGACGCCGACGCGGCTGGAGGCGGATCGACGCGACCGATCTGGGCCGCCCACGCGGCGCGCATCGGGCGGCTGTGGCGGATCGGACGGCCGCGACGCGGACGGCGGGCGCGAGGCGAAGCGGCGGCGGCGGCTGGCGGCACGACACGCCGAGGCGGGAAGACGACGCGAATCTGGCGGAAGAGAGCTGGATCGGCTCGGGTTTTGGGGAAAAAGGAAGAGGCGGCGCGGGAGTCCGGGGACCAAAACCAACGGCGAGGCTCACCGGCGAGGAAGAAAAGCGGCGAAGAAGCGCGGACGGCGGCGGAACTTCGGCGAAGCGAGATCTCCGCGACGGAGGCGACTCGGCGGCGGGCTTGAGGCGGCGGTGCGGCGAGGAGGCGAACCTCGGTCGGGTGCGTGGCGGCTTAAATAGCCTCGGAGGCGCGCAAAACTCGAAACCGAGATGGCGGCGACGCGGATTGACGCGTTAGGGTTCGGCGGCGGCGGCGCAGCGACGTGGCGCAGCGCTAGCCGCCCACGCTGCACCGAACAGACGGCTCACTGCATGAGGTGGCGTGGCGCAATCTGGAGCACCGAGCTCGATCCAACGCCCGCGCGCTAGGGTTTCGAGATGGGTCAGCAGCTGCTGTGGCGGCGAAGCCACGAAAATGGGCGGCGAAGGAATTCGCCCGAAGGATTTCAATTAGAAATCAATATCCGAATTAAAGAAATTCCGAAATTCAAATAAAAGCAAATAAATCCAAATAAATATCAAATAATTTCAAAAATCTCCAAAACTACGAAAAATTCCTTGCAAAGATAGTGAACCCAAAGAAAACTGAAAATCTAATGTTTGATGGATAGATTAGCCTAATTAAATCCTTTTGAAAATAGAAAATTCATATTGTGAAATTAATTCAAAGAAATTGCAAATGGTGAATTTTGAAATTCAAACATTCTAAAATCCAAATTTTGGAATGTTACAAACCTCCTCCTTAAAAGAAATCTCGACCCTAGATTTGGACAGACTAGGAAAGAGGTTGGGGTACTCTTCTCGAGATCTTCTTCTCGCTCCCAAGTTGCTTCCTTTTCGTAATGGTTGCTCCATGAACTTTGCAAAACTTGATTGTTTTGTTTCTTGTTCTGCGCTCGCCTTATCCAAAATTCGACGGATACTGGGTAGGTAAGATCATCCTGTAGCTCAACATTCTCAATCTGCATTTGCTCTTACGGTACCTCGAGACACTTCTTCGCCATTGTGACACATGGAACACATTGTGCACATTTGACAAGCTGCGGTGGCGGCTCCAAGCGATAAGCCACTTGACCACTTCGGCTAGGATTGGGAACGGTCCAATGAATCTTGGTGCTAACTTTCCACGAACTTGAAATCGACGCAATCCTCGGCGGTGAGACTTTCAAGTACACATAGTCACCAAGAGCAAGGTTAACTCTCTCCGACGATTATCGCCGTAGCTCTTACGCCTAGATCTATGGCTGTTCTCAATCTTTCTTGAATCATTTTTACTTGTTCTTCGCCTTTTGCAACATATCGGGACCAAAGACTTGGCGATCTCTGTTTCATTCCAACAGAGAGGTGTTCGCACTTCCTTCCATACAAGGCTTCAAATGGCGACATCGCAAACTTGCTTGATAACTATTGTTATATGAGAATTACGCATAAGGTAAACTTTGATCCCAACTTGCCGCATTGGACAAGGCACAAGACCTTAACATATCTTCAAGGATTTGGTTTACTCGCTCGCTTTGTCCATCCGTCTCGAGGATGATAAGTCATCTTTGAAATTGAGTTGGTACCCAACGCTTCTTGCAACTTTTGCCAGAATCTTGAAGTAAATTGAGTGCCTCGATCTGATACAATTCTCTTTGGCACACCATGCAAACACACGATTCTTGACATATACAACTCTGCAAGTTGATCTCCCTGGTAAGTTGTTCTCACAGGAATGAAGTGAGCAACTTTTGTCAATCGATCCACTACAACCCATATTGAATCATAACCTGACCTGGTTCTCGGAAGTCCTGTAATGAAATCCATTCCAATTTCTTCCCACTTCCATTCAGGCACTTTTAACGGCTGTAGCAATCCTGCAGTCTTTGATGTTAAACTTTAACTCATTGGCATACATCACACATAGCTATATACTCTGCGATTTCCTTTCTCATCCTTGGCCACCAATATATACCACGAAGATCTTGATACATCTTAGTATTACGGATGAATTGAGTACGACTCATGCGCCTCTTTTAATATCAACTGCTTGATCTCTTTTGATTCGGCACATAAATACTTTTTCCAAGCCAAATAGTTCCTTCTTCATCCTCGAAAAATCACGGGCTTTACCTTCCTTGATTCTATCCTTGATCTTAGCGACTTCTTTATCCGACTTTTGCATCTTTTGATCCGATCCGTCAAGGTTGGTTGAATTTCTAATGCGTGACGAAACCTCATCCACTAATTCCAAATTCAAACTTTGAAACTCCTCGTGAAGAGCGGGTTGACCTTCTTGAATCATCATATTATTGCAATAGCTCTTCCGGCTTAAGGCATCGGCAACTACATTAGCCTTGCCAGGATGATAATGTATTCCCACATCATAATCCTTAATTAACTCCAACCATCTTCTTTGCCTTAGGTTGAGGTCTGCTTGAGTGAAGATATACTTCAAACTTCTTATGATCTGTAGAAATCTCACAACGATTCCCGATGAGATAATGCCTCCACAACTTTAGTGCATGCACAAGCGCGACCATTTCAAGTCATGGGTTGGATAGTTTTCCTCATGTGGTCGCAATTGCCGTGAGGCATATGCAACTACTTTGCCTTCTTGCATCAAAACACATCCAAGACCCTGTCTTGAAGCATCACAGAAAATCTCAAAGTTCTTCTGAATATCCGGTAAAATGAGCACTGGGGCTGAGGTCAGTCTTTTCTTTAATTCTTGGAAACTTTGCTCACAAGCTTCAGACCATTCAAACTTCTTTTCCTTCTTTAGCAACTGGGTAAGCGGTCTTGCGATCCTTGAAAATCCTTCTATGAATCTTCGGTAGTAACCCGCTAAACCAAGAAAACTTCTGATATCAGGCACTGACTTGGGTTGCCTCCAATCAAGTACACCTTTCACTTTTTCAGGGTCTACTGAGACACCTCCAATGAAATTATATGGCCTAAGCGACTTCTTTTAACCAAAACTCACACTTATCGAACTTAGCATACACGGTGATGATCTCTCGAGCTTTTCTAACACCATCCTCAAATGACCTTCATGTTCTACTTCATCTTTAGAATAGATCAGATATCATCTATGAATACCACCACAAACTTGTCTAGGTATTCCATAAACACTTTATTCATCAAGTTCATAAAATAAGTGGTGCATTGGTCGGACCAAATGACATAGCTGTGAACTCATATAATCCATATCGGGTAGCAAAAGCTGTCTTGAATATCTTGTGACCTTATTTTCAATCGATGGTATCCAAATCAAGATCGATCTTGGAGAAAATACATGCTCCTTTCAATCGATCAAACAAGTCATCAATCACGGGCAACGGGTACTTGTTCTTGATTGTGACTTCATTCGTGGCTCTATAATCCACGCAAGCGCAAACTATTATCCTTCTTCTTTACAAAAGAATGGCGCCCCAAGGTGACGAACTTGGACGAACGTATCCTTTTCTTGCAATTCCTCAATCTGTTTCTTCATCTCGCGAGTTCATTGGTGGCATGCGGTAGGGTCTCTTGAAATTGGAGCCGCATCAGGACTAGCTCTATGACGAACTCTACATCTCGATCAAAGTGGCATACCGCAAATCTTCAGAAATACTACGGATATTCTTGCACCACAGCACACTTCCCAAAGTTGATTCCTTCAAACATTCAAAGTGCACTTCTTACTTGCGATTCATCGTGCATATACTCCACTCGAATGCCTTCGAATTGGTAAGGGTGATGGCTCTCTTCGCACAATCTATTTGACCTTTATATTTGGTTAACCAATCCATCCCTAGGATGACATCTATTCCTTTAGAATCCAAGATGATAAGATTCGCTAGAATTCTACCCCATTGATTTTTATGGTTGCACTTGGGCATCTTGAACTAGTTCTCAATTCTTTTCCGGTGATTGAACTATCATAGGGCTCTTAAGAGTAAAGGTTTCCCAACCAAATTGTTCAACAAAACTCTTGATATAAAAGAATGCGATGCTCGAGAATCAAATAATCTTTGAGCGGTATTGAGTTAACAAGGAACTTACCCAAAACCACATCGATGCCTCCGAGCTTCTTGGCGGTCACATGGTTGACACGTCCTCTTCCAAAAGATTGCGGAGCTCTTGGCGTCTGGGCGTTCCACGACCTTGTCCTTGCGTAGGAGCTCTGGCGGTGGATCCCAAGTTGAACGGCATGGGGTCACTGTCGACGCTTCGAGGACAATTCATCGCATAATGCCCCATCCGTGACAATGAAAACACTTGGATCCTGCAGATTTGAATTCCCTTTCTGCTGTTGACCATCGGGCGTTGTTCTGCTGTCCTTGAGCGATTAGGCGCGGTCGAGAATTAGGAGTACGGGTGCTCCTTGAGCAGTGTTCGTTGGCTTCGAGGTCGAAAGCACCGACGAGAACCACTCGCTCCATCTTGAGCACGAAATGCCATTCTTCTCTTGCGGGACTCTCATTGTTGGCGTTGAGCATCCTCTTGCACTAGTGCCTTGTTCACCATATGCTGAAAATTCGGAAAATCCAAAGCAACTAGCTGCACCTTGATGTCAGGGTCAAGTCCCTCCATGAACCTCCAGATTTTGGCACTTTCAGTTGCCACATCTTCTGGTGCATACCTCGACAATTGGGTAAACCGGTTAAGATACTCGAAACACTCTGGTTTCGATGCACTGCGAAATTCTCTTTCTTCATTTCAATTATGCCCGCAGCACATGAGCGACGGAAGGCTTCGAGAATTCCTCCCAAGTTATAGCTTGAGCATTACGATGGGCAAGATGTAAATTATCCCACCAAGTAGCAGCTACTCCTTTTAATTGATGACTCGCGTAGAGAACCTTTTCACGGTCATCACACTGCGCTAACTGGAGCTTTTTCTCTACATCTCTCAACCAGTCATCTGCCTCCAAGGGTTCACCTGCTCCCGTGAAGGTAGGCGGTCTAGTTCTCATAAACTCTCCAAGCTTTGATTGGGGTGGCATCACCGGTCTTCCGTGGTCTTTGGTGCGGATTGTTTACTATATTACGAGCAAGGGCTTGCAACAAGCAAGCCGCATTGCCATCATCTGCCGGATATCTGCAATCGGGGTTGGATCGGCGGCGGCGGTGGTGGCACTTGTCGCTCTTGCGATCTTGAACATCCTGCCGCTCTTGTGGCTCTGCCTGACCACGACCACGACCACGACCTCCAACACGACCTCCTCTACGACCAGCTCCACGACCTCTTCCTTGACCTTCCATCTCAAGCAACGGCCAGGAACGGTTAGCAATAGATGAGAGGGAAGAGCAAAAGGTGAGAAGGCTAGGAGGTAGCCATTCCAAGACCAAACAAACTAACACTCCAAAAGAAAGATGGTCGCAACACAATGCTAGCGCAAGTGTACAACACACCCACAAACAAGCGACAAAAATCTTGAAACACTCGAACTATACATTGCTACACTAAAAGGGATGACCTAGAGCACTAAAACCTATCTTATATGGTAGTCTTCTCGGATATACCCTTTGACGGCTTGATCTTCGCTTCCTTGATCCGGATTCTTGCGTAAAACTCGAGGCTTTAAGAAGTTCCAAGAGATAAGATCAAATTAAAATTTTAAAATAATATTTTAGCAAAGGAAAGGAGTAAGAACCTAAGAATAAGATGAGATGAGATAATCTATTCACATTAATTCGTTGGTTTGATTTAGAAAATAATTTTGAAGTTCTTGCTAAGAAGACCGGACTAACTAGGGTTGCGACCTACGGTCAATATGGCTCGATACCACCTGCTGTCGGGACCGGATTTCCAAATCCAACCTCTCGTGTATAACTTTGTGCTAGTCCAGAAAAGCTAGCACACACAAAGTGAAACGATGATGACAACACATCCATATCACGAATCAAATAATATTCATTAAGCAAAAGAGTATTAGCCTTATGGCCAATTATTACAAATAAGAAGCATCATAGCTAGAGTTCAATAAGAAACAATGAAACGAATTAACAAAAGCAAAGTAAGTAAGCCCATCCATTTGCCCAACAGCAATCGATCGGGTTCGCGTCCTAGCATTCCGGTCGCCTTCATCATAACCACAAGCGTAGAAGTCGTAGTCACGACACGCACACTCTTACGTGGAAAGTTGGGGATGTTGCAAGGGTGAGCACAAAATGTACTCCGCAAGTCTTGGAAACATAATGCATGATAACTATATGCAAGGCTAAACAATTGAAGGCATAATATGGCTCTTTTAGCATAAAGCAAAGTTCAACTTTAAATACCAATAGTAATTTCATAAAGCATCATTTGAACAAAATGTAATAGCATAGTAATTGAATTTGATATAACAATTAAAGCGTGTTCCATCTACCGTGGCTCCATCTGCCAAACCATAACCCAAGAGTTCCATCCGCTCTGGATTCCCAAACCATCATTTTCCTTTGAAACAAAACCATAAAATCTACAATGTGCAAGCGTACCTCGCTTTGCCCTTGACCGTGGGCACGGCTACTTAAGTAGTTTTAACTCTGCAGAGTGTGTACACTTTACCCACAAGACATGATCGACTCTTGTTGCCATGCAATTAACACACTTCCTTTGGTGTGTCGGCAGAGAGATCATGACAAGGCCTTTACAATGCACAACCCCACTATTAACCTCGCCCGCTAAGGTTTCACATTTGTTAGGGTTCTAGCCGCAAAGATCTGAAGCCCCTCTTGCGCCTGCCAACATCTGGCACTCTCCAACTGGCGAAGCTAATAATGAGACGCACAAATTATTTAGCCAGGTCGTACCCATATAGACTTGTGGTTGTACGGTAGTGCTCGGTCCATGGTAACACACGCTTCGGTCCTTAATTGACTAGGGCCGAACATTCACATACCAAAGTCTCGTGCTTTCTGCACCCGCCAAACATCCATCCGCCCCGGTCTAAACCATTTCCACTTTAATTCATTTAAATCACAGCAGCAACACCAATTGCCGCAATCTCACAAATAAGTTTAAACAACATTTGAAATGATTCCCATATTGGCACAATACCGAAACGCTTAAGCTGGACTAAGCAATTCTACCGTTCCATGCTAATCTACTGGTTATCACCAAATAAAATAGCTAGTATATAACATCTAGGGTGTCAAAGGTTCGACATGATCAATACCAATGAGGGTATAACAAACTGGAATTTAACTATACTCTAAAACTATGTTTAAAGTACATTGCATAAAGTAAGCATGCATAATTTAAAAACAACATAACATTTTCATGAACTTTGGGATCAACATGTTCAAGGAAGACTTGCCTTGCGCCTCTTCTTGGTTCTACCTCTGACTGTTGATTCGACTGATCTTCGACTGCGTCGTCTACACACGAAACGAGGCAAATAAATAAAACAAATTCAAATAATATTCAAAAATTGAAAAGAATGGTACTGGAAGATAGATCTTGAATTTAGATGAATTTAGAAATTTGAATCTTTGGAATCGAGCTCGAACGAAGGAGAACGGGCTCTGGAAGATTTCGGATCGTAAAAATCGAGAGGTCGACACGTGGCAGCACGTGATTGGCTGGAATTTCGGAATTTCTGGAAAAGAATAAAAGAAAAGATTTGCCGCTGACACGTGGGACCCACGCGTCGAGACACGGCTCACGGTGGATCGCTGCCACCGAGGAGGCTCGGTTCGTGTGGCAGATCGGCCGACGCGTGGCAAGCCACGCGGCGGCAGTACGACGACGGCGGACGACGAGGCACCAATGAGGCGGTGACGCCGGCGCAGCGCTGGAAACGAGGCGACACGACGCTGGCGGAGGCGGATCGACGCGGACCGATCTGGGCCGCCCACGCGGCGCGCATCAGGCGGCGGCAGGCGGATCGGACGGCCGCGATGCGCAAGACGGCCGGCGAATGGCGGAAGCGGCTCAGCGGCGGCACGACACGCCGGAGGCGGGAAGACGACGCGAATGCGCGGAAGAGAGCTGGATCGGCTCGGGTTTTGGGGAAAAAGGAAGAGGGCGGCGCGGAGTCCGGGACCAAAACCAACGGCGAGGCTCACCGGCGAGGAAGAAAAGCGCGAAGAAGCGCTTCGGACGGCGGCGGAACGGCGAGCGAGATCTCCGCGACGGAGGCGACTTCGGCGGCGGGCTTGAGGCGGCGGGTGCGACGCGAGGAGGCGAACCTCGGGTGGGTGCGTGGCGGCTTAAATAGCCTCGGAGGCGCGCAAAACTCGAAACCGAGATGGCGGCGACGCGGATTGACGCGTTAGGGTTTCGTGGCGGCGGCGCAGCGACGTGGCGCAGCGCTAGCCGCCCACGCGGCACCGAACAGACGGCTCACGCCACGAGGTGGCGTGGCGCAATCTGGAGCACCGAGCTCGATCCAACGCCACGGCGCTAGGGTTTCGGAGATGGGTCAGCCAACGAAGCTGCGAAGCGAAGCGGCCACGAAAATGGGCGGCGGAAGGAATTCGCCCGAAGGGATTTGAATTAGAAATCAATATCCGAATTAAAGAAATTCCGAAATTCAAATAAAAGCAAATAAATCCAAATAAATATCAAATAATTTCGAAAAATCTCCAAAACTACGAAAAATTCCTTGCAAACATAGTGAACCCAGTAAAACTGAAAATCTAATGTTTGATGGATAGATTAGCCTAATTAAATCCTTTTGAAAATAGAAAATTCATATTAAGCTGAAATTAATTCAAAGAAATTGCAAATGGTGAATTTTGAAATTCAAACATTCTAAAATCCAAATTTTGGAATGTTACAGATTTTCTTGCTGATTAAGGGTTATCACGTCGTGAAGTAATTAACCTAGTGTTAAGTATTCACGAGTGTATCCCGGAAAGCAACATCAAAAAATTTTCAGATACAGCACACAAATTAACCATGAACTAATATACAGAGGTTCTAAATATCTTAGACTATAATACCCTTATTCGACCTATCCACACAAGTCTCCATTTGTCGACGATTGTTTTAAGGAAAGAAGTTTGTTTACAAAACAAAATGAATGTATGGGTAAGGGGAGAATCTTAAGAGAGAGGGAAGAATAGCAAAATCTACATTTTGCAAATATGGTAACTTTTGGACATAAGATTTTGAATTTGATTATTCTATTGCTAACGACCATTCTATCTAGGGTTTATCCTACGGTCAGCATAGCTCTGATACCAACTGTGACGACCTCTATTTTCACAAACTTGCAAAAATGGAAATCTAATGTGCATTCCGTACTAGTCCCATGATCAGTAGCTAGTACGCACATACACGGCAATTGGAATCACAACCATACAACAAAATTTAATAAGCGGAAGCAAATATACAAATAAAACTTACAACTCGGAGATTACAAAGACAAAAGAAGCAAAGTCTGCGGTGTGCCCATCCAACCCGCAGGCAACTGACCAGGCATAAACTCTAGAAAGAACACGATGAAGATAAACCCGCAACCTGCGACGAAAGAGGAAACTTCGAAGCTTCGCTAACTTATCCACCTAAAAACAACATATAAGCAAGGGTGAGTACTTTCGTACTCCGCAAGACTTGAGCAAACCTATAATATATGCAGGCTATTTCAAAGGAGGCTACTACAGTTAATTTGCATAAAGCAGAATTGACATTGTAAAACAAGTTATTTGCAAACGGAATTTATAAAAGCATAATTGACTGATATGAAATAAGTAAAGCATAAGTAATATTCACAACCCATCGTGAATATCGAATAATCCAGAAATGGAATCCATCAATGTCGATCCTTTGACATGAAAACAAAAGCTGATAAACAAGTTCCAAACCACATCCCATTTTAGAAAATTAAACATTTAACTAGTGCAAGTTCACCAAGTTTCCCATGCCCGAGGGGACGGCTAATCGATTAGATTTTCACTCTGCAGAGGTGTACAACTTTACCCACAAGTCATGACCTTTTCTTTTTGCCGCGAGTTTCACGCACTTTAAGCGTGTGGCCAGAATGTTCATGACGAAAACCTTTACATTATCTAATTTAACTTTGCACCAGCACCGGGACGATAAAACCCACGCTATAGCTGGGAGAACTCAGAGCATAGGAATGTTGGAACTCCCCATAGACGTGGCGCACACCGTTATATTGGTAAGTGTTGTTCCCAACACCTCGGTGTGGGCACCCGTCGAGCAAACCCGAAAGGAAGGCCCGATCGCTTGACCTACCAATGTGCAAAGTTAAACTAGATAACTTAATTGGTTTAAGGATGTCCCATACCACCACTTGTGGTTGTACGAATTATCTTGGGTCATACAACACTGAGTTCGGTCCTTAAATTGACACGGGCGATACTCCACCCTACACTACGTGCAAATCCCTCTGCACCTCCGGCTATTGCCAATAATCGCCCGCATCAAAACCATAGTTTTGTTTTGGGTTTTTAATCAAAATACCCATAACCAACAGCTTCATTTCCATCACTTTCCATTTCTCAAGAAACAAGTTTTAATCTGATCATCATCCCCATTTGTTCTAAAAGCATGGCTAAGCATGGATAAAAGTAATCGCATATACCCATGATAACATTAAATAATGTCTAAACTTAATCTATGGTTATCAAGGTTCACATATTCATACTTATCAAGGAAGTTTCATGAGACAGCAGGTATAACTACCAGTACCACAAAGTAGCAATTTACAGAAAGTAAACGTATGCATAAAACATTTTAATAAACACGATGCAAATTAAATTCTGGGATCAAGATAGTCAAAGGAGGGTGCTTGCCTTGCTTATATATCGTTTACGATGAAGACGTGATCGCAGACGACGGAGGCAGGGGACGTCGATTAATCGGAAAATAGCAAATATCCAACTTCAATAAGGGCAAAAGAAGACAGACAGAAAATCAAATAAAGATTCATTGCAGAAAACATGAACGCTTTAGAGTTTGGATTATTTAAGAAATTACTTTATTCTTAAACTTAATGACTTAATGACAAACAAAACAGGGTTTCTTCTATAGATTATCTAATCTTGAATTACGAATTCAAGAGGCTAAAACTATGAATTCCAGTATTTAAAACTTTGAATTATAGATGCTAAAATTATTCGGATTAAAAGAAGTAAAACACAAATCAAAGCGGTTATGCTAATAGCACTTAGCCTTAAGATTTTGCATATGAAAGGTTTTAAATAAGTTATGATTGATAAGCTAGCTAAACAGATTTATTTATGGTTTTTAAGAAGGTTCTGGTGATACAAATATATTAACTACAAATTCCTTATTACAAGGTTCACTTAATCTTATTATGAAGTTCATAAAGCATAAAACTAAGGGTTATTTGACTATTAAAGTTTATATGCAAAACATGATGAAATAAGATTATTTCTTCGGAAGTGGATAGGATATACTTTGAAGAACATATCTAGACTGATTTCATACATTTTAGTGTTTAGACGAGACATTATTTTCATAGTTGAACATGCTTAGGTGATATAAAAAGTTATGACAAACATACTTTTTAGGGGTATTCAGCTAGCACGATTTAATTGAAACGAAAGTTGTAAATAAAATATTTTTCCAGAATATGGTATACCATATCCGAAATATTATTTCCAAACTGATTTCCATAGTTTTTGCATTTAGACGAGAGGTTCTACGGATCGATGAAAAAGCTTGATAGTTCAATTTACTACTCGCTAAGGGTTCAGTTTTTGATATTAGATTGAGACTACACCGTCTAGGATAATCTACTCATTTTTCACGTATTAACAGGGTATGACATTAAAAGTGATTTAAAGTTGGTTTCGCGACAATCGGCTTTTATCCGAAATGTTTTCCATTTAAGACATCATTAGGGTCTAACAGTGTTCTATTTCATCTTTGCACAACGATAAGGTATTTTTGTATAAACAGCAAGAGAACTATTTTTCAAGGTCATAGGATTTGGTTTCATCAGATTCAGAGTTTATTCGCGAAAGTTATAACTATTCCAATTATGCAATTATTTACACTTTAACTATTGATCATTTACTGTTTTTTGTAGTAATATTTAAATATTATTTTAAATCTGAATTCCTTGCAATATTAGGAGTACAACAAAACTGATTTGGTGATTATTTGAATTCAATTGATCTCTATATTGACTATTTGATTCTATATGCATATGCATATGCATATGCATATGCATATGCATATACATTTTATACTTAAGTTATTTCATTTTTTTCAAGATAGTTCAAATCTAATTCATATATTAATTATTTTGGTAAATTAAGGTATTCTACTGCCATGACAATATTTAGAATTCAATTTTTACTTATTCTATATTTCTTTTACTCAAATTATGTATATCTGAATTCCTAGTGCACTGAATACAATCTTTAATTGAAAGTAGTTCAAACAAAAACGAAATTTAAATATTTTTATATATTTGAACTTCTATAAGTACAAGGATTTCACTAAAATTGATTCCATTCATTTTTAAGTTAGTTCACAACTTTTTAATATGAAGTGTGTTTTTAGCCCTTTTCTTTTAAATTTGAATTTCAAATTTAACCAGTGAACATTTCCAAAATGTTATTTCATATTATGAAACTACTTGATTTTAGATGAATTTAGAATTTTGTTTCATGCAATTTGAAGTTATAATGCAAAAGCTATAAATGTTTGAATTAATTCGGGTATTGAAAATAAACTGAAAAATGAAAATACGCTTTCAAGCAGAGAAGACGTCTTTTACCGCCGCACTGGACTCTGTTTGAGTGGCTGACAGTGGGGGCCCGCGGTGCAGCGACACAAAACAGAGGAGAAACTAGGGCTCGACGGCGGCGGAATTCCGGCGAAGGTCCGGCCGAATGGGTAGCATGGTGAGCACCATTGGACCTCCGCGCATCCGGTGGTGGGGTCAGTTGGCGGCGGCGTTGGTCGGAATGGGCTGCCACCGAGAGGGGCGGCGGCGATGGCAAAAGCTCGCCGGAGAAGAGAAGGTAGCGTTCCTCCGGCCGAATCGGTTATGGTTTAAGCATCAGTGATGCCCGGGCACTCCATTTTGCCGGTTTCCCGGGCTGGAGCGTGGCCGAGAAGCTCTACCACCGCGCGCCGGAGTTGGAGAAGAAGGGCGCCCGGTGAGGAAGCCCTGTAGTTGAAAAGAGGTGAAATTTCGGTGTGATGAGTAAACTATGATGTTGGATGGTGCTAGAGGAAGAATCAATTTCGAGAATTGCTAACCAATTTGCCCGAATTGAAGTTTTCCCCCTATTCTGTTTTTCTGGTACAAATGGCGAAGAAAGGCGATTTGGGTTTGATCGTTGGTTTTGGGAGTGAGCAAGGGAGAAGAGGAACTCAATGTGATGCTCTAGTGGTATTTATAGTCGAGGAACGAGGTCGCACCAGGGTTTGAACGCACGGCAACGCTGCGGCTCGGTTTGGCGCTTGTGTAATGAAGTGGAGCACGTCTTCCGCCGGCAAGGAAACGACGTGAGGACGACAGGGTATGGTGCACGGAGACCAAGGGCGGGCGTGGCTTGGTCGGCAGGAGTGGCGCGAAGATGCGTTGAATTGGGCGAAGGCAGCGCGATGCTTGGAGAAGAATCGGGGCGCTCGCGCTTGTCTGGCGAGAGGAAGGAGAGGGAGGCAGGGAAAGCGCGACGACACTGGGTCCCGGGACCACCGGCAGAGAGAGGGATAAATTTCCCGTTGCTTCCAGCGAAACGTTACGGAATAAAAGGGTGGCCCACATGTCGGTGAGAGGAAGCAAAATGAAGGGATAAGCTCAGTCCAGACCGCCCCATGTGGGCAATAAAACGGCCATCAGATCACCGCGTAATTTTGTGAAACTTTTTGAATGACCTCTCCTGGTAGTCTTCTTACCTCAGTAAAATTGTTAGGTCAAAATATCTTGTAATTTATTATTTAAAATTCTGACACTGTGGACTTGTACAGGATTTGAATTTCGGTATTTTATTTATTTTAGCATGTAAATCATATTAATTATTTTTCAAACTTTTTATAGGGATTCATTTTATCTTAAGTATATCTCCATAAAAATGTCAAGTCAAAACCTCAAGTGAATATTTTATAAAAATTCTGACATTAGGATTTCTAGTTTTTAATTGTTTCTGTTTTTGAATTATTAGAGGGCTTTGCCGACATGATCAAATCCTGATATTTTTACCAGAGATAAAATCTACCATGAGGGTGTTGTGGTAATTTTTCCAGCTCCAGATAAACTTCGAATATTTTTCATTAATTCTGGCTTGTACTGTTTTTAGTCAAAAGAGGTGTCATTCAATTATTTACCCACTTTTCTGTTCATAAAAATTTTACTTGTTGATTTTTCTGGCTTACCAGCATGGATAGGATTTCATGGTAAATTTTTCTAACTTTTTATGTTTACCATTTTACCGTTTCCCTTTTCCTATTCTCTTTTGTTTGATTTTCATTCAATACAAAAATTCAAGACAATTCCAATTAAAACAAATAATGCCAACAAAATTCAGAAATAAACATTTTCAAATTTAAAATATTCATTTTTATTTTATTGCATTTTTCAGGATGTTACAACTGCGTTAGCCAAGCGAGCGACGCGGCGTGATGGCACGCAGCCACGTCGGCCCGAAATCGACGTGGCCGCGGCAAGAGGCCGTCAAACCTGCGGGGTTTAATATATGTAGTATAAAGGTAGTATTTCACATGAAACAGTCCGATTCCCATAAAAATCGGAAATATTCTAGCATTCCAAAAGGAGCCTTAGATCTTGAATAATTTCATCATGCTAATAGCTTGACAATTAAAATTATTTTTATATCACTGCAATAACTAATCTAAAGATTTATCTTCTAGGATTTTCTACAGATTACCTTTACATTGACAAAAACAAGCAAATACAATTTGTTTATTCAAACTTTGTTTTACAAAAAATGGACAGCAGAGCCAACAGAACCTGATAATTTACTGATGTGAGACATAGTTCTCAAAAGGGGCAAAAGCTTGAGTTCAGTTGCAACAGCAATGATAACATAAACAAAAGCAGTACAGCGCAAGTACTAGCACATTAGCACACAGGGTCTTCAAGCTTTTACAATGAGGGCTGGACAACAGCTCTCCAAACATATGCTGATATGCAGGTTAACTGTACAACAAGCTAAGGATGGTTGGCACAATGCACAAGTCATCCTTTAAGGGAATTCTCTAAGACACACAAACAGCAATACCTTCTCAATCTTGACACAGGTAAGAAAATGTACAGTGAGGTTCCATTGAGGTATAAGCAAACCACAAGACAAAACTCCAGGCAAGGTACTGATGGCTGGAAGTAACTATCACACTGAATCTGGATATAACTCAACTTCAAGCAAATATTAATCCGTTAAATGCAGGGATCAACTAGAGAATACATGAAAGGTTTACCGGTCCTGTTGGCAAAAATCTTGACCTGCATCACTCTCGACGACGAGCCAATAAATTCACGATATGTATAATATGAGATAAGCTAATATTCGCTCTTGCCCTTTGAGAATAACCGACTGAAACCCCGACCCTGTTTCTCCGGGAACTGGTTAGCAAACGAGGAAGAAGACCTTGATCTGTGCTTTGGACGCTTGGAACTGTTTGGGGAAGTCAAGTAAGAGCTTCCATCTACATTAGAAGGGCTTTTGTGTGTTTTGTATCCATTTAGAGGGGATACATTTCCTGTTCCTGGCACACTTGCTGATGTATAATCTACGTCAAATTGACCTGATGGCTTCTTAGAATGCATGCCTTTGGTTGGTCCTGCTTGATCTTCCAAAAATTCCCCCACTCGTTGCCTGTTTAGCACAGCACCCAATAGTTCTGTTGGAGGAGGAGGAGGGCGCAGATTTTGCAGCTGCCGGCTAAGAAGCAATATTGTCTCCTGGCACTCTGCTAACTTCTCTGCTGCTGCTGCTATCTCTATCTCCTGTAATGATTTTATGCAAATTATTTAAAATCTATCATTACCAGAAAATATGCAGTAGTTAAATTCATGTTTACCAATGACCATTCAGAAGAATATTGAAGTTATATTTACTGATCAGGAAGTATTTATTCTGAGGACAAGGGGACAGTCGCTGCACACTATTTGTTTGATATAACAGCAGATAAGGTATAATTAATGAATGCAAGATGGAAGTTAACAAATATTCATCATCAGTTCATCGTCACATAAACTTCAAGCTGGGGCTTATCAATATACCTGCTTCGATTTGGTATCTGCACCCTCATCTACACATAAGGAATTCCTCTCATTCTCGGACCTTCATAGCATAAACAATGTCAGGAGAGAAACAATCTGTTAAAATATGCAAGAAACATAGAAAAATAAAAGGAAAAAAAAGATTTGCTACAAGGTGGCAAACAGGTCTATTCATGAAGGACATGTATTTCACCTTTCCATCTTCTCCTCAAGATCTTTGTACTTGGCTAAGTCAACCTGATGGTTTTGTCTTTCTTCTGCAAGTTCTGCTGTCAAAGTATCGATTTTTGCCTGTAAAAATTTTATTTCATTTTCTAATTTCACCTTCTGTGCTTCAAGTGTTTTGAACGATTCAGCCATACACTTTAATTGTGTCTCAGCCAAGCTATTCAAATTCTCACAGGCAGCCATTTTCGATGTAAGATCTTCCATGTTTTTCTCCATCTCATTAAACTTAAGGTTTGAATCTTCAATAATTTCATTGCACTGGGCTAATTCAGTCTCCAAATTTCTCTTCTCCAATTTCAGTTGTTCAAATTCCTCTGGTGAGCATATCCGCACTGCAGTTTTAACATCAAATGCCTCACTAGGACCTTCAAAATCAGGATCAGAACATAAATGAGGCATAAGTGAACAAACAGCAGAGAGACTATCTTTTATTGGCTCATGACGCACTTTGTTTTCCAATAAGGTTACTTTATCAACAAAATCCAGATTATTGCTCTCTGCCTCATTGACACTGTCTCTCGACAATGTGAGTTTAATCTCACCACTTTCTAACAAGATTTCAGATAATGCAATCACAAATTCTCTAAGACCATTCTCATTAGACATAACTTTATCAGCTAAAGCGGAGAACTGCTCTATTTTCTGAGAGATTGCATTATGGTAGGAATTTCTTCCTTGGAGCTCAGATGATTGTCTTATAAGTGACTTAACAAATTCATACATCTTTGAAATGGCATTTCTTAGAACATGATCCATAGCACCCAAGCTCTTGGCTTGCTTTGTAGCAGATCCATCATCAGCCACTTCAACCATGTGGTCATGTTGAATCCTGTCTCCATCCACTGATTCTGCCTCTTCTTCAATATCCCTTAGGATATTTCTGATGCCATGTAGTACCTTGCCAACATTGTTCTCTGCTGATTGAAAGCCCAGCAAAGAAGAAATCCTTGAGTGCAGTTTTGAAAGCGGAGAGTTCTCAAGTAGATGCTCACTACTGGACAGAGTACCTGGTAACTGCAAAGCTGACCACGAATCTTTGTCGCCGTCCCTTTTAGTGACAGCAGACAGAGTCGCCTCAACTTTATCAACCTTCTGCATGCCAACAATGTTACCACATCCTTTAGCGTCAGAAGATGAGCATGCCAATCTCTCCATTTCTAGGAAGTCATCCATGAGTCCCATCTGATTGGAGTTTTCTGTCAAACTGTCCTTACCTCCTTTATCTTTCTTGAAGTGTGAGATCTCAGATACCAAAGCATTGGCCCAAGACTCGGCACAGCTTGTTGCATCATCAACACCATCTTCAGACATGGAAGTTAGACTTGGTGGGTTACTTCCATTCTGGCTCAGTGCACCATCAAAATGGGTATCAATGTTCAAATTTGTTGGACTCTTATACTGATTAGCACTCAACATGTGAACTTCCATGCTGCGGAGCTTGCCTGCTGTCTTAGAACATATGTTTCTTGATGCCTGTAGCTCATTGTTACGCTTTGACAGTGCCTCTTTTAACATTTTGGTTTCATCTTCCATGGATAATAAACGTGCAGTCAGAAATTCATTCTCTTTCTGCATGTGTTGCAAGTTTTCAAGAGCATAATAATCAGGAGATGGGGTCATAGGCCGATGGAAGGTAGAACTCCTTGAAGGGGAACACCGCAACCTGTTGCCTGCATGGTCTCTGCCCCAGCTATCCACTTCCAGCTTCATTTGAGCTAATGCAGCAGGCCCAGGTAATTTTTTTCGAACAAGGCCACGTAATCTTTGGCACTCGGCTTCCAATTTTGATATTTTCTTCACATCCTCCAGATGTTGTTTGGTTGCTACATCAGCCGAACGCACACTCATATTCTTTTCTTCATTGCGAATTTCAAGCTCTTTGGAGACAACGTGTAGTTCATACTTCAACGAATTTATCTCCTTTTCACCTGACTGAATAGTGCTCTTCAACACTTCAATCTGGGATTCAGCTTGCGCTTTTCTGTTACCAACTTCCATCAGCAAGTTTGCCCGTTCTTCAAGAGACCTTGAGAGTGCATCATTCTCACCACCTGCTCTAATGAGCTCCTGTTCAAAATCAGCTAATTCTGCTTCTAGTTCAGCCTTTATCATCTCCCACTGTTTGGTCTTTGCAAACACTACATCATGCAGCTGTTGCTCACTTTCTTCCTTCACTGTCCTCACTTGCTTCATGCATTCCTTTAGAGCGCTATCCAGATGGGCAGCTCTTTCCTCAGCTGCTAGCTTGGATAATGTAACAGTTTCTAGTTGAAGTTTCAGTGCCGATGCCTCTGCTTCAGCTTTCTCCCAACCTAACATGATAATACATGTGTTAGTTTAGTAAATGCGTACAGAAACAAGATTCATTGCAATTGAAATATCATGTAGAATTACTACAGATTTTATTCCATCCAAATAAAATACTGTGTCGTACACCTCCATCAATTAATAGAAATGACGAAGGTCTATGTCAAGGTCAAGCTCGTGGACAGAAACGATTATAGGCAGTAATTTTCCTCTGTAGTATACGCAAACAACAAAAGGAAAGAATGGCAATCAGTTTCGAACCTGATACAGCTTCTTCCGCCACTTTGGCATGCTGCTTTACTAGGCCATCTTTGGTGGTGATCTCAGATTGTGCTGCTGATAGTTTTTCGTTCAACACATTCACATTATCATATAAAACCTTCACTTGTTCTTCTGATTCAGTAAGACTTGCATATCTTTCTGGTGAAATCTGAACGAGTTTTGGCACTTTTTCTTCCTGAAAAATACAGAAAAACAATTTAAGAAGAGATTGATCAATCAAGATAAGTGTGATAATCATCACATGGTCTAACAAACTTTTTTTTTTGAAATGTCATACTTTGGATGAATGCAATTGATGATCATGAACAATTAATGATAACATCAGTGGTGTACTGATGTACCTTAGCTCTAATGAGTAATGACTAAATGTACTGCTGCTACTGAAGGAGTAGCAGCAGGCTTTGCCAAAAAGCAAATTCATGCAAATTTGCACCACGTAGTAGAAGTTAAGCACATAAGGTACATAGACCTAAACTTGAGTTCAACAATTGGCATATTAAAGTAAATTTTTAGCGACATGAAGGCTATAATGAGCATCTCTTGGTCAACTTTGAGAATCATTTGCTCCATTTTGCCACGTGTAGGCAGTGATGCTTTCGTACTATTGAAGGAGTAAAATTTTTCTTTAACAATAGCATGTAAATATGTATATATACGCAGAACAGTAGAACAGAAGTCAAGGTACTGGACAGCAAATAAAAATAGGCATAACTATTTGAATTCATCTGCTAGCATGTTTACTTTGGCCTGCAACATTAAAGCATAAGTTCAATGCCACAGTAGTTTTTGTATTGAGGCTAGAGAAAGAAAAGCATTAAGTAGACATACATACAACCCAAACACAATGAGTCTCCTGCCATGAGGAGACTGGTATCTGTACCACATAAAAAGGGGAACTTTTTTTAAAAATAATATATATTTTTATTCAAATTGCAAAAATATACCACGATCTCAAAAAATTGCAAAAATATACCTCTGTCGCTCTTTGGTAGGGCGATTTTGGCACTTGTCGCTCTTTGAATGGGCGACATGTCCCCTTTCCTGTAGCCAGTTTCTAAAGAAAATCATAACTTTTTCATATGATCTCGGATGGAGATGAACTTTATATGAAAATTGTAGCTCTCGACGAGATCTACAATTTTCGTATATAACTTTTTTTCATTTGAATCCATTTAGACTACCAAAAATGAGATAGAAGTTTCAGATCTAGTGTAGATCTGATTTTTAGATCTGAAATTTCCATCCTATTTTTGAGCATCTAAATTGATTCAAATAAAAAAAAAATTGTATGTAAAAGTTGTAGATATCGTCGAGAGCTACAATTTTCATATAAAGTTCATCTCCATCCGAGATCATATGAAAAAGTTATGATTTTCTTTAGAAACTGGCTACAGGAGAGGGGACATGTCGCCCATTCAAAGGGCAAAATCGCCCTACCAAAGGGCGACAGAGGCCTTAGTTGCACCTGTCGCCCGTTCAAAGGGAGACAGAGGTATATTTTTGCAATTTTTTGATATCGTGGTATATTTTTGCAATTTGAATAAAAATATATATTATTTTAAAAAAAATTCTAAAAAGGGTACTAATAACTTGACAAAGTATAGAGTATGAGAGAGTTCAGTGTCATTCTTTGGTAGCTAATATACCATTACCACCATAGACTCATTTTCAGTAGTACAAATGCGTTTATGGAAGGCTTGTCTAACAAATGAGGATAGATGGGAAAAGGAAAAAAGGAACTGCTAAAAGAAAATGTCTTCCAACGAAGCCACTGGACGCCCAGAAAATAAGTGAAACAAAATGATGGTGCTTCTATGTTTTTCTTCAGATCAAAGAAAATACTTCAAACAAATAAAAGCAAATAAGGAACATGTTCTTTTTCATAAATGGGGCATACGCCCAATACATCACAACATCAATCAACAAATGACAAGCAAGCAAAGAGTAACCACAAACCTGCTCTGCTTGACTGGAAATTTGCGAGGCATCTGTGTTTGATGATTTATCAGAAGACTTCTTCTTCCACGGCCAGCTTCGCCGATCCATCCTCCACTATGTATCTGATTAAATGAAGAATATTTTTCAATTAACCAAACTAAAAAAAAATGTCAATCTATCTGGTGCACGGCTCAGGATAGCGTTGTGGATTTCAGAAGGCTAAAAAGTAAGTGAACCTGACCTATCCAGCAACCAACTCTGAAGAAAACAGAAAGGAAGGAAAAACATCCCATGCAATTGACATATAAGTCCAACCAGGTCGGCAAAGAACAAGAACATGTTATCGTAATTTAAGACAATGCAGCTTCTATGAAAGACACTGCCGGCTGGAAATTAGTTTTCATATAAAACTCCCTCGGTGAAAAACCGGTTGGTTGTTGGGCAAGTATTGCACACACTTCACTACTATTCACCCAAGGACATATATTTATCTACTCTACTGGTTCTGTCACGTCCACAAGAGTACACATTCAAACATAGAACAGAAGACCTTACAACTTGTGCAGGCAGCAGCACATACATCCAAAGCAGACGCAGCCAAACAAATGATTAATAGTTTTGTGACTTTTGTCACATTACACCTACAACCACAGTACATGACAGCAATTTACACCTACAACCACAGTACATGACAGCAATTAGCCAACCTTGAAGCAAAGTAAACCCCAAAACGCATTCCCACACAATGTAGTCAAACTAGTAACGCACCCGATTGTTGCAGCAAAAATACACCCGCAGCAGGCTAATCGTGTCTCTTTTCTAGCTAGCAGCCCAGCATCATGCCAGTCCTCCTAAAGGACCTAAACCCACAAACACCAAAAAGGATTCTTTCATGGCTCGAGAAGAAGGGCAAGAAGACAGGTTCATCGTCAACCAGCCCCACGATTTGATTCACAGGTACATCAATCTAATCACTGCCACTAGATGACAGCGATTGGCGCAAGCTTAGACGCGTCTATTAATCTTCCAACCAGATCAATCGTACTCAGAACACATTGTGCCACACATCCACATCATTGCAAGAACAAGCTGTAGCCCACCAGGAACCGCAGACGAGACCTCGGCCGCATCGCCGGAACAGAGGACTCAGGGGAGGAGTAAATGTGGAATGTGAATGCTGCACATGTGCTTCCACTTCTTGCGCCACTCCTGTACTTTCACCTATCATTACTGGTGATTGCTCAACGCATCAATTGCCATCAGCAGCATGCGTGAATTGAGGTAAAACGCCCGAGCTAACACAGCACATACGGCCGTCAATGATTAACAGCGTTTGTTTATTCTGTTCTATGGTGGATTTTCGGGAGTTTAATCTCCAGATACCGCCGGAATTGGAATGGAACAGGCGTTGCATTTACCTCTTGTCAGAAATTCTCAAGAATTTAAGGAAGGGGATTACAAGAACTGATGCTGTTCTTGTCGAACCAAAACCACTGTAATTCTCGCTAAAATTCAATTAATTTCGCAGAAAAAAAAATAGGGCACGAAATAATTTCACAGGAAGAAATCGAATTGCTAAAAAATCGCTAGAATGCAACCCTAAATTATCTGCAACGAAGAGATAGAATTCCCAAGAACACGCCATTGCAAAACAAGAACACCAGAGTTTTAACAAACATTTCAAGAAATCAGAGCACGCAACACAAGATGAGGAAAAAGCGGAAGCGCCGAGGGGGACTTACGTGAGCTGCAGAGGTCCCCCGGCGGGCGAGACGCGGAATGCGGGCTCCGGCCTGATCCGATCGGCGGCCGAGGGGAGTGTCGGTGGCGGCCTCGACTCTCTCGCTTTCTCTTTCGCTTTAAGCTTTGCTTCGTGCGCACTCCTGCTCCCAATCTGGGACGGATGGATTGTGCTGGATTGGATTGGATTCCCCTACTCCACCTTTACTACTCCCCTGCTTTACCCCAATTTGTCTATCTGTCTCCCCCTCCCTCCCTCCCTTCTTTCTAACCTTTTTCTTCCAATCTCACCTCCTCTCCTATGCTACCACTACTGGTAATCTAGGTTGTAGATGGTGTATGCCCCAGCTTGGCAATTGCCAGTGCACCTTCCTCCTCCTCCTCTCTCTCTCCTTGCCTTGTGAAAGATTCTTGTGCTTGTGTGTTTGAGCCTTGAGGTGATCGAGGAAGGGAGGGAGGAGGATTGTCGGGGGGCGGGTGGGGCTAAAGGTGAGAAAAGCAGAGGAGGGAGGGAAGGGGGTGTGGAAAGAGGAAAGCTTAGTGAACAGTGTGGAGGAGTGAGTTTCAGCAGCACTTGGCAGTGATGATGGTGGTGTGGATCATGGCGAGTGACCACCTCCGTTGATGGATGGCGGTTACAATGAGTACTATTTTGCAATGGCAAGGGATTAAGAAATCATATTTTATCTGGTCCCTTGTATATTTATTTTACAAATTTAGCCTTTTATATATATATTTGTAAATTTAGCCTCCTCTTTAACCGTGAAAGACGCGATAGATGACATGTATCCTTTGCCACGCGTGGGGAGTGCAAAAGGCCACCGGCTCGCTAGGAGCTCGGTCGACCACAGGAGTAAGGCATAGCCCACCATGTCAGGGCTCCTTCCGCACTATTCGAGCATGGCAGAGCTCCTCCAGCACTACCCAATCATGATAGGATACCTCCTACGGGCACACACACCCACCCACCCATTGCCTACGCCTGCCAACCCGACTTCTCGCTTGCCCGCTAGCTTGCCTACCCCACGTCGCCTGCCTGCCCACATGCGTGCGCGCTGCTGCACTCACGCACCCTGTCAGGGACACTGGCCAGCTTCCGTGTACCCCGAACACGGCAGGGGACACATGTTGCCTACCGCACCTTTCATGGTGGGAGAGAGTGCTAAATTTGCAAATGCACACACGAGCTAGATTTGCAAAAAAAAACAACTACAAGGAGCGAGAAGCGATGATTTCAGGGATTATGGCACTCTAAATAGTTCAACTAGCTTGATATCAAAACCATGCCATGCCAATTTTTTGGTGAGGCGAAAGAGAGAGGGGAAGCTTGATACTCTTACAAGTATTAGTATTTTTTTAGAAAACCGAGAGTTTGATACTAAGTGGATGGTTTGTCGGGGAGCTTGATACCAAAATATGTGAGGTCGTTGCTAGCATCAAACCAAGTATCAACATATGCCGTTGTCAAGCTTTAGTACGAAGCTCTTGTGGTGGTTGTTTCTAAAACCCCACCACACTCTCCCTGCTCTAGTATCAAGTAATAGTATCAAACCATTGCGAGTGTTGTTATTGATGTTGTTCTCCTGGTTGATTATGTTATTAGTAGTTGATACTACTTTTTGATGGGATTTGGTTCAGGCAAAACTGTAAGATGGCTCAGCGACATGAATTCAGTACAATAATATTTCAGTTTGTTACTCCTTCCCTTTCATCTCTCATTTTATAAGGCGCTACTGATTAAACTCGGAAACATCGCACATTGTGAGTCACTGACAAGTGACTCCATAAATTTGTCCATGGTTGAAGCACCGTCAAGTAGGGATGGCAATGGCCCCGATCTCCGTTTTCCCGCGAGGTATTCCCCTATTATGGGACGGGGACGGGGGAAATCTTCCCCGCGGGGGGTTTATCGGAGAAAATATTGCCTCCATCGGGGATCGCGAGGCTGGAATGTTCCACTGTTTCCCGTCCCCGCCCCCGCGTTATTACTAATAGGCGGGAGTACATGATCATTTTCAAAATAAAAAAGAATATATGTAAGGTCATTAGTAATAAACATGCTAAATATAAATTACTCAAGTGATTCACTCATTACTTTAGTGATTCACTCACATATGCACCGTTACTCTAGTGATTCACTCATGTAGCATGTGGTCTTTTATGTAGCATTTTTCGAGGATTAGTTCCCATCGGGGCCCCGCAAACCCGTCGAGGATCGAAAACAGGGGAATTAAACCCCATATGTGGGGACGGGAAATTTTTAATTATTAAGGATCGGGAATGGGATAGCCCTCCCTACGGAGATTTTCCGGTTGCCACCCCTACCGTCGAGCGTTAAGACTCAAGACACAACATATCAATGAAATCCTACTGGAGTTTTTTTTTAAACGGAATTCTGTTAGGTCTTGTCTGGATGGCCAGAATTTTAGTTTAAACTTTCGGTATATCCATGTGGATCCCTATCTATCCAAACATAGGCCTTTGTGCTCTGCATATCCCCTTCTTGTGCACAGCAACCCTTGTGAGATTGGTTAAAAAAAAGGACATTTCAAAACAACAATGATAATCACAATATATGAAAAAATCGCACTAAATTGCTTGTCTGGATCATTTCTTAATGCAGGTTTTGTACAACTACTCCAGATATCCTTGTAGCAAGTTTTGCCACGAATCATATGACAGGGCGCTGGAGACTAGCATCACTCAAAGTCAAAATGTCCACGAAGATATGCTACAATAATAACACGCAAAATTCAAAATATGTTGTCATTGTCATCACTTTACTGCTATGCAATAAACACCATGCAAAATACTTCCTCCGTTTCTGAATAAATGTTATTCTAGATTATTGCACTTCTACAAAGACACATTATAGAAGACTGCATTACACCTCTTCATTATATCTTTAGATGGTACATGTTACTATAGTCTATAGTAGTAAATGACATTGAAAATAACCGAAGGAAATGATATAAAAGAAAAAAATAGTAAAAAGTTACACCAAAATTGTAGAATGACATGTATTTAAAAACAAAAATTGAAAGTTAGAAAAAAATTGTATTCGGAAACGGATGGAATACTGTAGATGTACTCCCGTGTTTTCAAAGCTTCCTTTTTCAAAAAGGAGCTTTTTTGGATTTAATGATTTTAGAGAATTCAAACTGTAGATATATCAATATCACTATTGATAGGGAGGACGGCCGGGACACGCCACACGGCGGTGCTCGGGCTGAGCTACAATACTTTTTCTATAATATTTTTTTATTTTTATTTTTTTAAAAAGGGAAATATTTTTTAAAAAAATTCTCCTCTCTGTTAACGTCGAGTAACAGTATTTTTGTTTTGTTTTTATTTTTCTTGATTTTTAAAGAACCTTTCCTCTCTCTATTAAATTTAGATATCATTCAATATTGTGACTATGGAGCGAAGAGGCTGATATAGATACTTGTATATACACAACTGAAGTTTCTTTTGATATCGTGGCGTGTTCCTAGAAGACTATATATATATATACACTATTCTGTATTTATATGTAGAATACTCTATTATATGCTCAGATCATTTAAGCCAATTTGATCAACCCATGTAACGCACTAATCAGCGCACCAAACATACTAGTTAATGCGTTTTACGCTGGTCCATTTAAGCTAGTCTAACTAAACCAACTAGTTAATGTCTCGTAATTTTTTTGTATGCCACTATCGCACATGTATATGTTTTCCACTACAAGAAACAGAGAAAAATTCGTAGGTTTTTTTAAATTCGTGGGTAAAAAAAACCCACGAATTTATTTATTTAAATTCGTTGGTTTCTATAAAACACACGTTTTTAATTAAATTATTGGGCCAAAATAAAACCCACGAATTTATTTATTTAAATTCGTGGGCCACAATAACACCCACGATTTTACTCATTTAAATTCGTGAGCCACCAATTACCCACGAATTTACTCATTTAAATTCGTGGGCCCAAATACTCTACAATTTAACCCGAATAAAAAGGCCATCGGCTGCCGCAGCGCCATGAGTCTAGCTTTGCTCTCTCCCGCCCCATGTATCCCGCCGACTGAGCCCGCCTCGCCCTCCGTGCCCTTTATGCCCGCTGCAACTGCGCGCCGCCGTCCGTCCCTGCCGTCGCCGCGCGCCCGCCGCCCGCCTAAGCGCTCGCGCGCCCGCTGCGCTGCGCCGCCCCGCTTCGGCGCCGCCGCAGCCTCGACCGGCCAAACCTCCCGCCGCGCCGCCGACCCGCTCGGCCGCCGAGACGCCTCCCACGCCGGCCGCCCGCCTTGCCTGCCGCCGGCCGGCCACCACGCGCCGTCGCCCGCAGCCGGCCGCCCTCCCGCGCCGCGCTGCCGCTTCGGCCGCTTCAACGCCGCCGCCGCCGCCCGCCCGCCGCCGCTTGCCGCCGCCCGGTCGACCACCGCGCCATCCTTCGCCGCCCTTTGCCGCCGCGCCGCCGCCCTCCCGCGCCGCCGCGCCGCCGCCCGCCGCGCGGCGCGCCCGCCCGCCCTTGCGCCCGCCCACGCGCCATCGCCGGTGCCTTGCCCGTGGCGCCGCATCGCCGTCGCTATGCGGCACCCGCCCTCCGGACCCTCACGGCCCACCGGCGTTGGAGAAGGTATATTTCATCTCTTTTATATTCGTTTGAAGTTATTTCATCTCATTTTATATTATTGCATATGATATATATATTTTTATTTTCTCTTCTTTGTTGTATATAACGTTAGAGTTTAGGGTTTGTGTCGAGCGATGAGAGCCTAGGCGTCACCCGTTGAGGGAACAGCGCATCTCACATTTGCTTGTGAGGTGCGCGGTTCCGGAATTGTCTAGTGTATTTTGGACAGCCCGAGAATGTTGGTTGTTGCATAGGGCCTGTGACGTGCGAGCGATCCGAACGTGATTTCGGCCGCATAACCCTGTTGTTCTTCGACGCACCAGCATCAGGCGTGCATTTGGAGAACAGCGGGGTTATGCGGAGGAGGGGCAGTTGGGATGTGAGCATGAGGACATGGGTGAGGCGGACGACGAGGAGGTCGTTGGGGTGGTGGCGATGGGACGACAGATATAGATGCAGACGCCGAGGCCGAGGCAGCGGCAGATGCAGAGTTGGAGGCGACCTTAGAGCCAGTTGAAGAGTGCGGGTCTTCTTCGGGTACCATTAGGTATATGTGTAGTATTGGATTATCATTTAATCTCCATATTTACATTGTAATGTCTATGAACTAATTATTTGCATTTTAGGTTTCGTAAAACCGTCTCAGTTCGTCCGAGATGCAACCCGGCTGATAGGAGGTTGATAGAGGTACACGGGAGCAGGTAACAATTATATCTTTCATGTCTTTTCTTTTAGCATTAGCTAAGTGACAACTTATTGTTTTGATGCATCTTTGTCTTGTATTTTGTCGTAGGCACTGGAAAGAGCCGGGTTGGACTGGGACGGGCCACATTACAATGGTTAACGCCGTGTTGGGAGCCCTTGGTGGTACTACTACCCCTGGCATGGTTGAGTCAGACGGGAAAGATTCGCGACCCTGGCTGGAAGCAGCTGGGCGTTGAAGGAGAATGTGGAAGGAGGCGAAGACAACCAAACATGTCGAGCGCGCGATGTGGGTGGCTTCGGGTGAGTTTGCGTTATGTATTTACTCTATTTCAGTATTGCTTTAAATGTAAATACAATTTGACGAGTGTGTGATTATATGCGAGGAGAGGTTAGGCTTGAGAGCGAAGACGATTACAACGCTTTGAAGAAGGCCAAAAGCGTCTTCAGCGAGGCGACACAAAGGTTGTCTGAGATTCGTTCAACAATGCACGGATTCAAGCTGTCATCAATTTTTACAAGAGGGTGAAGAAGGTGAACATGAGAAGAGGACCAGAGGCGAGGAGGATACACCTGACAGAACAAGAGTATCTCCAGAGCTCGGTCGATTGGATAATGAAGGACATGGAGGCTTGGAGGTGGATGTGCCGGTACTGGGGGTCGGAGGATTTTCAAGAAAAATCAAATAGAAATCGAGAGAACAGAAGAAGTAGATTGGGGAAGCACAAGTACGACGCAGACGAACACATTGGCCTAGAGCAACGTATGATAAGTATCGGTATTATAATTGTTAGTGAATTTGTCACTATGTTTATAACTTTGCATCGTAGGAGGCTGAAAGTGGGAGTACTCCCACTTTTGTGGAGGTTTACATCCGGGGGCACCAAGGCGAGGATCCACAGAACTCGGATGTGTTGTGCGACGACGGGGCTAGTGAGAGGATGGTAAGTATAAATGACACAATATGTTTTGTGCAAATTTACATCCGAAGCACCAAAATCTTTGTTTTGCAGCGTCTATATGCGAACAAATGACACAACGTCATGGGCCGGAGGTTGATTGGAGGGCGCGTCGGTCGATGTGGAGCGTTGTACCACTGTTGGAGGGCCTAAAGCATGGGAGGTTCGTTAATAAACCGATTTTAATTGTTTTCGCTCTACTAAGGAAAAAAAATGTTGGATGGTCACATTTCAGTATATATCGTTTGTAGGTGGGCCATGGGGGATGGAGTTGTGGACTGCGATCGTCTTCCACGAGGCTCGGTTTCCTCACAGGGGAGTGCTCGCTCGTCGAGGTCCGCACGGGAAGCACAAGCGCACGAGGAGGCTCGTGAAGCGCGAGAGGAGGCTCGTCAAGCACGAGAGGAAGCTCACAGAAGCCGAGAAGACTCAGAATACATGAAAATGTATCTGCAAGTACAATCTCAACTTTGAACAAAACGCTCAATTGTACATTTGTGATTAAAATCTAACAAACAATCTATATGCAAAGAACTGTCACAATCTCTTGGACCTAACGTGCAGTGTTTAGCCCTCGATTCATGAGTAAAGATACTTGAGTTCATTACTCTCTAATTCACTTAGCTCGTAAAATCAAGAATTCACAAACTTGACTATTATGTCATAGGGCTCCCAGCCACCTCCCTTCTACATGTTTTCTCCGCACATGCAGCCACCACCACAAGGAGAAGCATCACAGGGTGCTCAGCCTCCCCCGGCGTCTTTCATAAACCCTACTGGGATGCAGGCACCACCCCTAGGAGATGCACCTCAGGTTATATGATATTCTCATGCATTCTTTATTTTTAAAAAACTCTATTATGTATACTTTATATCACAAACTATGATCCACGGAGCTCCCAACCTCCTCCTCCTTTCTACATATTCACTCCACAGATGCAGCCACCTTCTGCAGGAGAGGCACCACAGGTAAAGACGGATCGGTTCAATTCGTTATTCAAAATTTGAATGAATGATTTATATGTGGCATAATGTACCTGTCTATGCCTTGCCGGGCTCCCAGCCTCCAAACCCGTTCTACATGTACCCACCACCTATGCCAGGCCAAGGAATGCCTATGTACTTCAACCCATGGGCCTGCGACCACCTCGAGCGACACCACGGTATGGATGTCGAAAACATTCTAAGTTTGCGACATGAGCTAAGTTTGTCAATTCTTGAACTTACAGGTTTCGGGTCACACCTCCAAAGACGTACTAACGCGACATCATAGAAGACATCTTCAACAGTAGCGGTGGTGGTGGTGGTCATTGCGCGTCGTGGTTTACAAATTACCGTTTTGGATGTGTGATTGATTATCTAAGGATCTGCTAGAATGTCTCATACGGTTTGATATATTGATATATATATTATAGCGCAAATGTTTTTGTCTCTTGAGTGGATGTCCTATTTACTAGAGAGGTCATGCCGAAATTTTGTACATTTCAATGACTTAGTTTTAAGCCGGTTTAAAGAGTTAAAAGGTTGGTTTCGGTCTTTTAGTAGAGGTAATAGGTTTGGTGTCTCATTTGTTAATTCTTCGTTCGCTTGAACTTTGTTGTGGAGTTTGATGACCTTGGTGAGCTACCTGCCCCTCCTTCCTTTCTCTTGCTCAAATTTAGGAACATTAGTTGCAATTTAGTCGATGTGCGTGGATGGATGGATGTTTCGTAGGAAATTTAGTTCATTCTTTTAGTATATATCAATCTGAGTAATCTGTTGTAATAGTGATAATTTCGGTTGAAATGCATAACTTAGTCGATTTTAGGACATTTAGGCAACTCTTTCTTAAACCTTGCACAAATCATCTCAATGTTCATACTTGAAAAGGTATACTTGTGTGCTTATGAAAGTTCATTCTTTGTGCTCTGTAGATATGTGATGGTTTACCAAATTATTAACCCATTACGTGCTATTTGATTTTTCTTTACATCAATAACTTTTGATTTGGAACCTTATATTGTGCTGACTTGTTGGAATTGAAAAGTTATCTTAAAACAACTTGTTCAATTGTAAACTTATGTTTTAAATGCTTTATATGGCATCCTTGTAGAATGTGTTGTTTGGCCATGTACAATCTGATTGTTTATCCTTGTAGAATGCTTTATATTTGTACTTTGTATATTGAACTCTTAAAATGACTACCAAAACTCTTAATTGCTTCTTTGAACTATTTTTACTGTTTGTTATCTTTTGAATACTCAGTGACGCAATTAGGGTCTTTGGAAGTTGAATTAAATAATTTTAGATGTAATCTTGGCCTTGAACTAGATGGTTAACTTCTGTTAATACTAGAGAGTATCACTTTCATGCTTCATTGAATATGAGATTGATGTTCATATGATTATTATAGCATATCTTGACTAGCTCGTAGGTGTAGTTCTTATATATAGTATCTATTCTTGTTTAGCTTGACCTGTCATATTGATATTCTCATATTGTGTCTTGGTTGAATAGTACTATTCTGACCTTGTTTCATGTGAATTAGCATAATGTTAGTTGTAACACAACCTAAGTTAATCTTGAACTTGCAGGTTTCTAGGTCATGCCCTCCGGCACGTACTAACGACGACATCATAGAAGACATCTTCAATAGTGCCGACGGTGGTGGTAGCGCCCACAACTCCAACAACCCCGAGGCATGAATTCTATTGTGAGCTCGATTGGTGTATTACTGTTGTACTTTATGACTTGTTGTGATGGATACATTGTGATCGACTTATTGTGATGGACTTATTGTAATGGAATGTGGATTGTATCTATTGCGGTTGTCATGTGTTGTACGTCATTGCGTAGTTTACAAATTGCCGTTGGATGTGTGATTAGATTATCTAAGGATGCGCTAGAATGTCTCATACGGTTTGAGAGATTGATATATATATTATAGCGCAAATATTTTCTTGTCTGTTTGAGTGGATGTCCTATTTACTAGAGAGGTCATGCGAAATTTTGTACATTCGGTGACTTAGTTTTAAGCGGTTTTGAAGAGTTAAAAGGTTGGTTTGAGTATTTAGTAGAGGTAATAGGTTTGGTGTCTCGTTTGTTAATTCTTCGTTCGCTTGAACTTCATTGTGCAGTTAGTTCTTTTGTGTTAGTGTTTCTGATCAGATTTGAATAAAATAGATGATCCTTCTTATTCTTAGCTTAGCAATTTTTAGTTTCAATTTTCTTTTTGCCTTTTCTTTTCTTCTTTAGTTGTTATATGTATTGAGTGCGATGCATATGGATATATATATATATATACACACACACATTTGTGTATAAATGACTGATAAATTCGTGAGCCATTAAAACCCACGAATTTATCCGTCGCTCGAATAAATTAAATCGGTTCCTTGTGCTCACAATTTAAAAATTAAATTGTGGGTTTATTAAGCTCACGAATTTAGCAGATTAAATCGTGGGTTTTGTACCCCCACAATTTAACATGATTATTCATGAGCTATATAGCCGAATTTAATGATTAAATTAAGTGGGCAATTTAACGAATTTAAATTCATGGGTGGTTTATATAGCCCACAATTTAACTTTCAATTCGATTAAATTCGTGGGATTGGCATAAACCCACGAATTTAACTTAAATTCGTGGTGACCCATGAATTTAATTGATTAATTTCATCGAGTTAAATTCGTGCACTAAATTCGACGGTTTGCTCACAAATTTAAATTAAATTCATGGGTTTTGGCCTAAATTCATGGGTTTCTGGCCCACGAATTTTTCCCTGTTTCTTGTAGTGTTCTATCACGTTTTTTACCTTATACTAAATGAAAAATTTACTGGCCATCTCATTTTCGACCAACTAATAAATGCACTCCAGTTTTAACCGAGTCATGCATTACTATCTTATTTACTAGATTTTACTATAAGACAACGGAACGAAAAATGTGTTTCGCAGGTAGTACATGTATCTATTTGTTCTTTATTTTAGCCATAACTTTTTATTCATAGCTCTGATTCACCAACAATTTTCATTATTAGATTACTCACGACAAGGAGAACAGAATGATATAAGTCTCACTAATAAACAGTAAATTGATGTTAATTTAGCATTAAAATTTAATTTATATGAAGTTTATTACCGAAAATTATATTGTGTTGTTCCTCTTTTCGTCAGTAATCTACCGGTGAAATTCGTTCGTGAATCGGAGCTACGAATATAAAGTTATGGCTAAAACAACGAAAAATAAATTCATGTACAAACTAGAGGAAGCATTTATTAGTTGGTTGACCACAGTTCCCATACAGTAATGACTTAATTAGTTCTTTGTAGTAAAATGCAGTAAAGAAGGTAGTACATGTTAGTGTATAAAATAGTAAAAGACAATTGCTGATCATACACAGATCAGTCATTTTGACAATAAAATTTTAAAAAAAATTACATGTACAGTTTTTGAAAAATTCTCAAAAAATTATCATACATAGAGGACGTGAGCTTCTACAGCCCTATAAAATTTGAATACCAAACTCTATCATATTTGAAAGATATGAAATTGAAAAGCACTAATCAGTGATGAATATTAAATTTGTCATTTTCATATCTTTAAATGCTATTGAGTTTGGTATTAAAATTTACAAGGCTGTAGAAACTTATATCCCCTACCTATGATAATTTTGTGAGAATTTTTCAGAATATATACATAAAGCTTTCATAGACTTTTACTACCAAATAACCAAAAAAACTATTTGTATATGTTCTGAAAAATTCTCAAAAAATTGCTATACATAGGGGATGTGAGCTTCTACATGCCTGTAATATTTGAATACGAAACTCAGTCGCATTTGAATAATATGAAATTAAGAAGCGCTAATCAGTGATGAATAGTAAATTTATCATTTTTATATCTTTCAAATGCGGGTGAGTTTGGTATTCAAATTTTACAAAACTTTATAAGCTAACATCGCCTGCCTATGGTAATTTTTTGAGAATGTTTCAAAACTTTCACATATAGCTATATATATAACATCGTAACTTCACTTGCTAAAACCTGAAACTAGGAGCGTCATAATGAACCATGGTTTAAGCTATTTACTATTCACAAAAAAAATTGACTAGCTATTATACAACATTTTACAATAGGATCGAGAGACAATGCTAGATTTTTGTTCGATAGTTCACTTCATTTCGATTTAGTAATATCTTGTGTAATAGCTAGTAATATGTTATTTTGTAGACATTAAAAGGCAATATATCCTGTGAAACTGCTTTTATCATGTAAAATCCGTGAAAATTATATATATAATTTTTGAAAAATTCTCAAAAAAATGACCACAAATAGAGGAGGTCAGATTCTATGTCTCTGTAAAATTTGAAGACCAAAATCAATCTAATTTGAAAGATTGAAAATTAACCGATGCTAATCAGTGATGAGTAGTAAATTTGTTTTTTTCATATCTTTCAAATGCAAGTGAGTTTGGTCTTCAAATTTTATAGAGTTATAGAAGCTCACATCCTCTACATATGGTAATTTTTTAAGAATTTTTCAAAAGTTGTACATATTGTTTTCACAGACTTTATATGATAATGGTGGTGTACTGCCAACTGACTATTATGTGTAGAAAATTAGTCCCACATCATTGGCGGAGGTTTGTCAATACCTATTTATATAGTGATCAAACTAGCATTATTCTATCGATCAAAGTGATACGTGTAATGTTAGCAAGGGTAAAGCTATGTCTGTGAATCCCACTGCACTATGTGTTTGTGGTGATGGATCCGGACACCTTACCCTTTAATATCACAATCATTTTTATGCTTTTTTACCGACAATAGAAATTTACTACCTCTTAATTTTTTTGTATGCTATTGCCGTGTATGCACGTTTTTTCTATCATTCTTGTTACCTTATAGTACAGTGAAAACTTTACCGTCCATTTCTTTTTTTACCAACTAATAAATGCACTTCACTTTTGACCGAGCCATGCATTACTATCTTATTACTACATTTTATTATAAGACAACAAAACGAAATTACTATGAATCAGTTATTCAAACCTACTAAAAATATGTATCATAGTTTCTACATGAATGTGTTTGTCCTTTATTTTAGTCATAACTTTTTATTCGTAGCTCTGATTCATAAACAGTTTTCATCAATAGATCACTCATGACGAGAGGAATAGAATGATATAAGTCTCGCTAATAAACAGTAAATTGATGTTCATTTAGAATTAAAATTTAATTTATGCGAAGTTTATTACCGAAACTTATATTGTGTTATTCCTCTTTTCGTCATTAATCTACAGGTGAAATTCGTTCGTAAATCGGAGCTGCAAATAAAAAGTTATGGCTACAACAACAAAAAAACATATTCATGTACAAAGTAAAGGACGTATTTATTAATTGGTTGTTGGGTAGAGTAATAGTTTTATTAGTTCTTTGTAGTAAAAAAAGATAGTAAATGTTAGTGTGTAAAATAGTATAAGATAATTACTAATCTTACACAAATAAGTCATTTTGACAGTAAAATTTTAAGAAAATTATATGTATAAATTCTGAACAATTCTTAAAAAATTACCATACGTAGGGGATGTGAGCTTCTACAGCCCTGTAAAATTTGAATACCAAACCCGGTCATATTTGAAAGATATGAAATTGAAAAGCGCTAATGAGTGATGAATAGTAATTTTGTCATTTTCATATCTTTCAAATGTGATTGAGTTTGATATTTAAATTTTACAGGACTGTAGAAGCTCAAGTCCCCTACCTATGGTAATTTGTTGAGAATTTTTCAGAAATTGTACATATAGTTTTTACGGACTTTTACTACCAAATAACTAGAAAACTATATGTACAGTTTACTATTGAAGAATAAAGATTATACTAGTACTTATTAGAGGCATTTTTAGCCCGTACGTAATACTGTCAGGAGGGTAATCATCTGGAAGATAAGTTACGGGTGTTAATTAGACCGTACAGTACTGTTCATATTTTCGTATCCGATTTACTATCAGTTATACTTAAGTTAACTATTGTCACACTTACGTTGACTATCAGTGATAGGTACAAGTGCTAGTGAAGCGAGCCATTAATTACTACGCTGTTATTTTGATATGGACTGGTGGGTGTTTTTGGGTCGTACCATACTGCCTTGTTTCATGATACATGGGTTATGATAGGAGCTGCTCTAGGTGGTACGACCAGCGTGTAGAATAGGCTAATCTGCCTATTCTATATGTATATATGTATGTGTGTGTATGTGTGTATATATATATATATATATAGTACAATTACCTAGGCACCATGGTCTAGAAAGGATATTTTCTCTATATATTTTCATGCAAAATGTTTTGAAATTTTTAGGATGCTGAGTTGAGTTTAACCAGTTTACTAACTAGTTCGAACTGAAATTCAAACTAGAGTTTTCCTTTTTGATGATAGTTCGGTTGTAGGTATGTGCTGATTTTATATATAAATCAGTAAAGCATGTGATCTAAACTCGTTCAAAATCTTTGAATTCGAGTATATTTTTTTAAAGGTATGCATTTCATTTGAATTGTTATAGATGGGTATATACCTTAAAACTGAAATTTTTGAAAAATATACTCGAATATAGCTTGAATTCGCGCATTTAAAATCATGCCCCATTTCGGCTTTCTATACAGTATATGTATATATACATATGTATATATATATATGTATATGTATATATAAATATATATATGTGTGTGTATACACATATACACACGGTAACGCTAATCTGCACTTGTGCGCAGATTAGACTATTCCACGTGCCGGTCGTAACGTATAATGCCTATCCATAATGCGCTGGTCGGCAGCGTACAGTTCATAAACAACTCGGGACCAAAAACTCCCTATTCTGTATTATCACAATCGAGTTTGTTCGGCAGTGAAAAGCATGGTAGTTCATCGTAAAAACAATTGATGTGGTAAACGTACCGTGTTCATAGTAAAAAACACGAATCCGGTATTCTTCTAAACAATTTACAAACATGCTGTGGTCAACGTCAAGAGTAGTTAAATGGGAAGTACTAAGAGAAAGAAATTCATTAAATGTTCGTAATTTATAGTAGAAACAGTTAACCGATATAGTAAAAATAATTCCTTTGCATATACCAGCGAGAAAAAAATCACGAATCCCATATTCTTCCAAATAATTTACTACCAGACTAAGGTCAATGTTCGCTCAGTGACAAGCAAACTTAAAAATAAATTAATTATATGTTCGACAGTATAACGTAGAGTTGCCTATAGTAAAAACAGTTGATGTGTATAGAAAAAAGAATTCATTCTGCACGTAACACCGATGGTAAGTAATTAATGCATCGTATGATCTAAACAACTAATAAGTTGCGTTCCTAGTTTGTTCATAAATATAATTTCTTTGTTTTAGTCGTAACTTTTTATTAATAGCTTCGATTCACAAAAGGTTTTCACCAGTAGCTTACTGACGACGATAGCAATATAATGATATAAGCCTCGCTAATAAACACCCTGTGTATCGATAGTAAAATCTATGTATCCCGATAGTAAAATCTATATCTACAGATAGCAAAATCTGATTCATGCTGTAAGACTTATATTAGTGTGTTGCTCTCGTTGTCAGTAAGTTACTGATGAAAACTATTTATGGATCTGAGCTGTCATTACAAAATTATAGCTAAAACAAAGAAAAATCAGATTCATGTATAAATAAGAAACACATTTACTAGTCGGTCATGCGACTTAACTAGTAACGTGTTCCCTTATTTGAGGTAGAATCTATTCTTTTTTGATTTAGTCATAACTTTTATTGACATTTCTGATTCACGAACGGTTTTTACCACTTGCTTACTGACGACGAGAGCAACATAATGATATAAATCTCATCACATGAATAAGATTTTTATTATCTGTAGACATTGAGTTTACTATTGGTATACATATATTTTACTATCAGCCCACTGCTGATAGGGCGGTGCAACTAATGGATATATGCTGAGCCTATAACCTTATATCTAGTCAAGCATCTCGTCATTCGAGCTATATCTATAAAGATCCATATATAATAAGGCATCTTGCAATTTGACGCATATACTCCGACCTCTACCGAAATTATGACCCATATACTCCGTCTGCTTAATTTGACGCATCTTGTAATTCATCACTTTCCTACAGATCCATTATGAGGACTTCATCGTCATGTAAATTACTGAGCTGTCCGCAATACTGAGACGGGTACAATATATATGAGTGTCCCACTGCATGCATATTTGCTAGTCTCGTGAGATATGGGAGAACAAAAAGGAAACTTGACTAAGATAGATCAGTATTTGGCTGAGACAGATTTGTCAATTTTGAGATAGATTTTATTATCCATTAATATAGATTTTACTATCCATATACTATAGCCTTTTATTACTGCACAGAGCGCAGACTACATAAGCTACTGCCCCTCTACATGATAGTAAAAGCTATATATACAAAAAGTAAAATCTATCTATACGACTAGTAAAATCTATCACTAGATAGCAAAAATAATTGTTTATTGGCAAAACTTATATCATTATATTCTTCTCGTCGTCAGTAAGCTACTAGTGAAACCACTTTGCGAATCGGAGTTGCCAATAAAAAGTTATGGCTAAACAAAGAAAAAATAGATTCATGTACACACTACAGAATGCATTAACTAGTTGGTTTGGCCACGTAGCTGGGGCAGTCCGTTGCGCTGGTTAATACAACGTATGGCTCGGTCGGACTGAGTTAAATGGCCCAAGCATACAAGCTATTCTACACGCAGGTACATAATAGCGTTTCTATATATATATATATATATATATATTATATTATATTATATTATATTATATTATATTATATGTATGTATGTATGTATGTATGAATGTGTGTGTGCGCGCGCGTGTGCGTGTGTTTGTATATATAGGAAAATACCTTTTACTATCGATGTAGTTACTTCCATCACTGATATACCACCTACACAAACTTCAAATACTCTTTAATCACTTTAAGTACACTTGTATACAAATTATAAGATACTCCAATGTGGTACACATGAAAGAATTATAGTGGGGTCCATAATGTTTAGTGCATTTTGCAAATACCTTCATATTAGTATATAAAAAAGAGTATGCCTAAAAAAATTTACATACCACCTAGTCTCATATACTCCTATACTACACTTACATACTTTTCGTTGCACGAGATAATCACTACGTTATAAGATACAGTATAGAGAGTAATTACTGTCGAGAGTACAAAAGAGGCTTCATACTCTTAGGAATATGTACTCCTACTTTCAATTTACGGCTTAAATAATGTTACTATAACTCTTTTGTGCTTTTGAGCATGCTCTAATAACGATTATATGATACTCCAAGCTAAATTCCATGAAATTTTCTGTCAAAGTTCACCGTTTATAGCATAATTTGTGTACATACTCCTTTTATATATAGAAAAGAGTATATAACAATAATAAATGGCTTCAATGAAATGTTTTAACCAAATCGTATTGGAGTATCCTATAATTATTATTGAAGTATACTTAAAGTGATAAAGGATTATAATACATTCATTTAAGTAGTATATTAGAAGTGGGAGTACGTGAGAGCATCTAGGCCCCTATTTTTGTCAATTATACTTATTATGTGGGTTTTAGTGTTGATGATCAAGAAGGATACTAAGTAGAAGCCGACAACAGCCGTATTTGAAGATCAAGGCTAAGGTGTTTGTTTCTAGTTTTGGCTTGGGAGTTGATTCAAGCCATATAGCTAGAATCACCATACTATTAAGAGGGATTATACATAAGAAATAATCTTGGTTCATATGCAAAATCACTAAGATTACTTGGAGCATAGGATATTTCATATCTCTCATTTAAAAATTCAGATCTTCCTTTTCCTAGCCAAAAAGAGTTCTCTCTCGGATCAAACATCTTGTCAGGCGCTCAAGAAATCAAAGTTCAAATCCTAACCGAGCGCACACCATGTACGCCGGACCGACTTTTTTTAGTCCGGCGCTAAGAGATATCCTTTGATGTATTTCAACCGAGCGTACACCGTTCACGCCGGACCAATCCAAATTTTATGTGTACGCCGGACCAACCTTTTCGGTCCAGCGCAAACATACTTCTCTCAGATAAAACCAGCCGTTTTTCCATATACGCCGGACCAACTTTTTCGGTCCGATGCAAACATTGTTTTCCTGGTATCCAAATAGATCAAAGCATGTGTTCGCCGGATCAATTTTGTCGGTCCGGCATAAACTTTCTTTTACCAGTACATGTATACGATGGACCGTTTTTTTCGGTCCGGCGCAAATGGGTCACACTGAGTACAATAATACTTCTCAAATCTTATGTACCCCGGACTAACATTTTCAGTCCGGCTCGTGTGTATATTTCAACATATGACTCATACAATTCAAAATTCTTATAAAAAGGTAGTAATTGACCTATCTCATCCATCCTACCAACCCCCAACGGGCAAATGGCATGTACAACGGTTATTTCTGTTCAGGCTCTATATATATACACTGCTGCGGTTCACAAATTGAGATATAGCTTTTGCACATACACATTCTTGACATTTTGAACACCGTTGACATCTTTCAAATCAATTACAACTCTTTGATCTTTAGCATTTCTGAGCGTTCATTCCATCAAAGAGTTTGAGCTTCATCTTATAAACCACAAACATTCATTCTGAACATTTAGAGTTCTTGCTCCAAGATGAGTCTAGTTTGCATCTAGCTACTGAACCAAGAGACAGGGCTTGTGGATAGTCTATTACTCTTGGAACTAGTTGTTCCTAGACGGTTGGAGAAGTTGTTGGTGCGACCTATCCAAAAGAGATTGTGGAAGGCCACCATTACTGTGAAAGGTTGAGACTCACCTCGCTGGAGTGGTGGAAGAGTCAAGTTAAGGGAAAACCAAAAGCCATTGTGATTAGCTATTTGGTGGAGCAATACATCTGAAGAAGTGCTTTTGGTTAAGCTATACTTTTGAAGAAGTACTCTAACAGGGACGTAGGAGTTTGAGCTCTGAACCTCGGTGAAAAACCTTTGAGTCTTCCTGTTATTGGTTTATCTTTGTTTATTCCTCTTATTGTTAGTTCTCATTCAAGTTCTTCTCTATACAAATCTTACTGAAATAAAGTTGTGTTGAATCTTTATACTAATTGTTTCTATTACTATTTTTATTGAGAAAAGTTTTTTCATAAGATTTAAAAAGTTTTAAAGTTGCCTATTCACCCCCTCTAGGCCAACTAGATCCTTACAGTACGTACTCCCGATAGTACAAAAAGGCTTCCCTGCCGAAATGGGGCACCATGATTTCGAATACACGAATTTAAGGCATATTTGGTACATTTTTTTAAAAAAATTAGTTTTAGGTTATATACATATCTATAACAATTCAAATGAAACACATACCTTTAAGAAAATATACTCGAATTGTAAGATTTTGAACGAATTTAGATTACATGCTTTGCTGATTTATATACATACATACAATATGTCAAACTATCATAAAAAAAACTCTATTTTGAATTTTAGTTCAAACTTATTTGAACTAGTTAGTAAACTAGTTAGACTCAACAACTGTGGAATATAAGAACCCGGGTACCCTCATGACAGGCCCAGAAGATACTCCCCGCGTCAGGCCCTGCTGCCGTGCGCAAGGGGACATATCCTAAAGGAAGTTGAACTTATATTTAGACATGATAGATACGGTTGTAATCCGAGTCGTTAATAGGGTAGATAAAGATGTAAACTCTATCCTATAACCGACTAGAATCTTGTAACCGATCGGAATCTCTTAACCGATCAGGACTCTGTAAGCCACCCCACCCCCGCTATATAAGGGAGAGGGCGGGCAACAACATAGGGATCCGATCATCCAAGCATAGAGCAATCAAGCCCTAGAGCATAGAACACCTCATATCGCCCAGAGCACATTGCGCCTTGAGCAACCCCAGATCCGGATACACAGCAATATAATCCCAGCGCACAGGACTAGGGTATTATCTCCTCCGAGAGCACGAACTGTATAATCCCTTGTCTTGTGTGACCATCGAGTTTGAGATCTAGCGCGCCTATAATTTCATTGCCGACTACAAAAGTCGGCGGTTGTGAGCCGAGTAGGGGCGCTATAATCTTTCTCTGAGACTCGATGGCGCGATCGGCGAAATCACCATCACCTTCATCTCGGCCGGGCTTTACGCCGGGAGCACGGACTTCGTCATAAATCTTGGCGGAGAACTTGTCGCCTAGACTTGAACCGGATCAATCGGTAAATATCGAGCCGACTCATTTCGGTATGTCACTTTGACTTGGCGGCAAACCGATCGGCGTCGCAAGGAATTGCTGCGATCTTCGTGGCGTCTTCGCGATAGAAGAAGCGAAGACCGATCTCAACGCCAACAAGAAGAACAAGAAGCTGCGGGGAAGATCGTCTTCGTAAGGGTAAGGAGATGCGGTGCGATCGCCCGATCTCGCGGTCACAATGTCGCGAGGACATCTTGCAATCAGTTGGGAGATCAAGCCGTCTTCCACACGCCAATGCGAACGTCGTCGCCTCCAAGACGCTTCTCGACAAACTGGACCCGATGATTGCATCGGATAGCCCGGCGGCCCTGATCGTGGCCCAGATCAAGGCCATGGTGACGGCGGCCGCAATTCAGCAAAATCAGGAAAAACCGGTAGGTGAAGCGCACTCGCCCTCCCACGCGGCTTTCGGCACAGCCACGAGCCTACGCCTGAGCCCCGAGCGCCACCTTCGGTATGGCCACGAGCCACGCCTGCGCCCCGAGCGCCACCTTCGGCACTGCCACGAGCCTACTCCTGTGCCCCAAGTGCCACCTTCGGCACGGCCACGAGCCATGCCTGCGCCCCGAGCGCCACCTTCGGCACGGCCACGAGCCTACGCTGCGCCCGGCGCCACCGCCGTCGCGACCACGAGCCGCGCTGCGCCCGGCGCCGCCTCGACTCATCTACAAGCCTACGAGCAAAGATGGCATGATCGTCGACAACATATGGAGCATAAAGCGGCTAAGTCGCTTTTTACTCAATTATGTCATTATAAATAAAATTGTTGACTTTCGACTTGCTACTTAGTTGACCCACAACTAAGCGATGAAGTCGGGGCTACCTAATAGTGTGCGCATGCGCACATCTTTTCTGAGTTGTATTTTTTTCTTTAAACTTAACGATTGCAAGTGAATCCGAGTCACGATAACTCCGAGTTGTGAAGCTCGACCCCATGAGCAGCGAACTTTAGTCACCCAAAACACGTGCCTGGGAAAAAGAGCCATGAGCCGACTCCCAACGCTCGGGGGCTAGACTAGTCGGGCAGAGTACTTAAACAAAAAGAGTCAAACCACTCGGATGAATTCAAAATCTGAAAGATCGAAATGGCGATCAGAGAGAGGGTGAATGATCCCAAATAAAATTTCCCCCACTCAAAGTACTCCAAACACTCTTGCAATAAAAATCTAAAGCACCCAAATATTTTCGTTCAAACTGTTGCTTCTCATATTCGCACACCCTCCAAAACCCAGAACAATTAGACAACTATGTGTACACCTAGCTTGTATGGATAAGAACCATGAATCATATGAAGGGTTTTTTTAATCACAATCCTGGTTGTCAAGTGTCCAAACAAAAGAGGAATCAATTCAAAAGACTTCTTTTCTAAAAGAGATAAAGCTAAAATACCAAAGTCTATTTTCAGAAAAGTTAAAGCAGATTTTCAGAAATTGTCCTCAGTTGGAACAGGTGGTTGGTGAGTTTCCGTTGCTCTAAAATTTTTGGGAATTGTTGTCCCTATGAGAAGTAGAGTGTTGAAACACTCCACTGAAAATCACCTCAGAAATCTTTGTACAATAAGAATGAAAAATCAAGCAATACAGAAGGTCAGGAACTTCGACCAGAAAGTTTGAGGCTCGGTTTTCACTTCATAGATCTCAAACAGTGCAACCAGTGGACTAAAGAAATTTTATAAAGATGTATATATGAGTAATTAACATTCTCCAAAAAGAATCACTTAAAAATTATTTTTATATATTTTTATAAAAATCAAATACTGACTGCTGCGTGAAGAACAAGTTCAGGACAGATTTGCAAATTGATAAAAACTTGATCTCTAGTCTATCCAAGAGTGTAAGAAAGATGTAAAACCAAATGAACACCCTTAAGACATCCTAGAAGAACAGCATTTAGAAGGAGGGGAGGCAAATCCAAATTGCATAAATGTAAATTGCAAGAATGTAAGTGCTGAATTTAATTGCGGAATTTAAGTGCATAATGTAAATTGCGTAATTTAAATGCGTAATGTAAATGAACAAAGAAAAGAAATGATTTGAGAAAACATTTCATTTCTGGAAGGAGAGGTTACAAAGCCTCACATTCATGTGGGCAAAGCTCAAAGGAGCATCAAAACCTCAAAACCTTCAAGGGAGGAGGCTACCCTCCACCCCTATTTATACTACTCTTGGGCCACCTACCACCCTTGGATGAGTCCCTCAACCCTAGAGCACTCATCTAAGGGCTTGGATTAACCCACACACACAGCCATGCAAGGGCTAACCCAAAACCCACACACATATCGGGTTTTCTTGCAGTTTTCAAAGCATACTACCTAGACCGCTAACCTATCAACTAGACCTCAATCAAGCGGCCCTCATTGATCCACGCGGCATCTAGCTAGCATCATCTCCTTTCCTTGTCTTCTTCACTTGCTCGGACTCCATCTCCGTTCATCTTCGGCGATCTCCCAACCGTCGGACCTCAGGCGCTCCTCGCCTAGTCCCGACCATCCTTCGCCTCACCATGACCTAGCACCGTCGTCACGCAACCATCAAAGACAAGGAAACACATCACATAGCAATGCCCACAATGATATGCAATAAACCATCCAACTCATCACTACTGGCGCCCATACGGTAGATCTTGCCACTCTGGCGAGAGACAACTCAAATTTCTTCATTTTGAAAATCAATCCAAATCAAACTCAAACTTGAGCACACCTTGCTCAAATAACGTCAAATACTCATCACAAACATGGATGGACCTCCACATGGTCCTTCAATCTCCAGGACGGTAGGGAGATAGTTGGCCATCATGGCCTCACTCCCGTCAGCCGCCAGAATCACGGTGGAGTAGATTGAGAGAAATTCGTCGGGATTCTTGCTCCCATCAAACCGCTCCATCGCGGCGGGCTTGAACCGGGCTAGCCAGCGCACTCGATGAAGGTCGATGGAGTACGCCGGGCAGCCTAGGCTAGGGCAGCGCAGCCGCCGCTGCTGGGGTCAGAGTCGCGGTCGGCGGGGTAGTCGAACTCGAGCCGATGGCGTACCCCACGTCGGTCTTGATGGTTAGGAAGAGCGTCATTAGGGCAGTGACGCGGGCGATCACGAATCCTTTGATGCCTGGGTGGAATGTCCGGAGAAAGGCCTCCGGACATGCCGCTACTCGAGCGAGCGCCGCTATCACTCTGCTGACAGCAGGCACGCTCGCGTACTAGATCCGAGTCCCGGCGAGGCGGGGACGGTCGTGGCGGACTTTGGCCTGCGGGTACGGAGTCAGCCGACGAATGCGGGGGCGCCCGCGCGATGAGTTGCCGTCGCTTTCCAGGGAGCGGGGCTCGGGGCGTTGGTGCCGCTCTCGCTGCGAGGTTGTGACCTCGTCGCCCGCCCTGCCAAGCTCCTCAGCGAGGGATCGCTGAAAGAGAGCCGACCTTGCCTGGGCAGGATCGGCTATGACCCGGGCGATGGCTCGTAAGCGTTCCCGATTGGGATCTTCCAGGCGAGTAGGGCTATGGTGCCTGGACGGGGTGCGAAGCTCTTCGCATTCCTCCCATCGGAGGGCGGTGATGGCCTTGTTGATAGCAACCCGGGCCAACCGACGCGCCTCCTCCGGGGTTTCTGGGCCGCCGTCATTTGTCCCCGTGCTCGCCTCACGGCTGCCAGCCATGAAGGCCGGGCACTCGCGTGGTGATAGCGAAGGCGAGAACATAGAGGTGGAGCCTTCGCACTCGGGAACCGCATCCGAGTCCAGGCTTGCTGAACGTGACATGTTGTCGTCGAAGCCAAAGCGCTGGCGACGCTGAAGCAATGGACTCCGAACGAGCGAAACTCGGGGCCCATAGTGGGCGCCAGCTGTCGACGATCGGAACCGCCGACCGCAGAGGGGGGATGTGAGGAGATCGTGTGAGGGTGAGGCCTGAGGTCGTGCTCGTTCGGGAATGGCGCGCGTCACAGGATGTATGTCGGGGAAGAAGCGATGGACACGAGGTTTATACTGGTTCGAGCCCCCGAGTTACGGTAACAGCTCTACTCCAGTCTTGCCCTAAGGCGAAAGATGTATAGGAAGCTCGGTGGGAGAATACAAGCGGGAGCGTCTCTTCCCGAGGTCTCAGTGTTCTGGCTGAAGGTGTCATTTTTCTTCGGGGGGGCCCCTAGGTCAGGGTGATCCCCTGTCTTTTATAGCCCTCTGGGAGCTTCACCACACAGTCGTGAAGGCGATGTCCGATGACCATGATGAGTCAATAAGTCGGCGAGAGATGACGGTAGTCGTTGGGAGTTGACGGGAGTTGTTTGGCCCTAGATCCCGCGCAGGGGCAGGTTTGGCGCTGATTCCCACGCAGGGGAGAGTTCTTACATGAGATAGACAAATTATTACAAATGTCGTTTACCCCGAGAGGTGTAGAGGTCATGGCGTCAAGGTCGAGCCGGGCCCTTGTCCTTGCACTCTAGCTCAAGCTCGCTGGACTCGAGCCCAGGCTGGGGGAGTGCCCCTTCTAGGTCGAAGACAAGCCCTCGAGCTCGTGGGAAGCGGCCACGAGGCCGGGGGGATGCTTACACGTGGCGAGGCTACCGATCCCCTACTTCTATGCTCTTTCCATTATCAATACAATTTTTTTGGCTTTTTTACAATCACAAACATATTTGCGCTCTGAATTCAGAACAAGTTGGCAGAACAGAACATTTGCATTCTAAAAAAGAATGGACGATTCAATTCAATCCAATTCTGGCTTACTAAATCCAGAGAATCAAATTGAGAACCTCAATATGACATGGATTTGGAAGATCGTAGAAATTTAGGCAATAGGAGGGACCATAACAGATTCATAGAATGAGACCATGAGAGCGAGATGGGGACACACCCAATAGCTATTGGAGTCATCGACTTCGGGGAAGCCAGTGACGGACTGCTGGCCATTGCTGGAGCTTTGTCTTGTCGTGCATCAGCTTCACTATGCTCCCGTACATCACCTGCAAAGCCACACACAGATCCAGATCAAACCCAATCCTAACTAAAAGGGAAGCAATCTTTTCACCAGATCTTAAGTTCTGGGAAGCGGACCTCGAGCCCCTCTTTCGCCACGGTGGCGGCGGCGCCCTTCTTGACCCCGGAGCTGGAGCCTAGGAGGAGCGCGACGGCGAGCGTGAGGATGGATCAAAACGTTCACAAACCAGACAGTATCACATCACAGGAATCAAGCCGAGAAATGCCAAAAAAAGAAGGGGAAAAGCGCACAGAGCAGGGGGAGCGACCTAGGTGTTTTCTTCCTTATCGTCGCTGTCGTCGTGGAAGATGCCCTTGGGGTCGAGGTTCATGGCGCCGATTGGCGATGATACGCGGGGAGAGGGGGGTGCTTCGGGAACCTTTCGGTAGCTTCTAGAAGCATGCTAGGGTTTAGTGCGCCAGGCGGGGGAGGCAGGGGCAAGGGGGTAGCGGCGGAGGTAGGGGCTAGGTAGGTCGGCGGGGGAGGAAGAGGGCAAGGGGGCAAGCCGATGGGAGGGCAAGCGGCAGCGGGAGGGTAGATCGGGGATGAGCGCGGGAGGGAAGAGCTAGAGACTGATTTATCATGTGAGTGCGGGCAGAAACACAGAACGTCCCCTATGCACTCCGCAGAAACACATTGCAGTCGATTCTTTGCCAGAACCGACGCATTTATACGCCAATACAATCGGTTCTCAGTAGAAACCGATACAGATGGAAATATCATCCCAATCAGTTCTACATAAAAAAATTCCATCACAATCGGTTCACAATCCGAACCGACAGAGATGTAACATGTATTGCAATCGGTTTTTCAATGAGAACCAACACAGATAACTAATTTTCTCTATTAGTTTTATAAAAAACCGACACTAATAACGATTATCTCTATCGGTTTTTTTGAGAAAACCGACACTAATAATCAAATCAACTCTATTAGTTTTTTAAAAAAACTGACACTAATAATAAATTATCTCTATCGGTGTTTTGAAAAACCGACACTAATAAGAACATTATCTCTATGGTTTTCTTGAGAAAACCGACACTAATAATCAAACTATCTCTATCGGTGTTTTTAAAAAACCGACACTAATAAGTAAATTATCTCTATCGATTTTTTTTAAAAACCGACACTAATAAGTACATTAACTCTATTGGTTTATAGAAAAACTGACACTAATAACGATTATCTCTATCGATTTGTTAAAAAACCGACACTAATAATTAAACTATCTCTATCAGTTTTTTAAAAAAACCGACACTAATAAGTACATTAACTCTATTGATTTTCTAAAAAAACCGACACAATTGAGCAACTTATCTCTATCCGTTCTTTACATAAACCGACACCACTAAGGATATATCTGTGTCGATTCACTTCAGAATCGATTGCAATATTTGAAGTGGTATTCTCACCCTTTTAGCAAGCTTCTGACCTAGTTCATTTTGGAAAACTGAGATGTTGCATTCAAAGATCACATATAAGACAACATCTATGACCATGAGACTAGCTAGTTCATCACTCTACATGCACATAAAAGACACCATCCATAACCATTAGACTAGCTTGTCATTTTTAGCATGCATGTCATTACAATCGGTTCTCGCTTAATAAGCGATAGTGATGTGCACACACATCACTATTGTGCACATCACTATCTGTTCTCATATAAGAAGCGATAGTGATGTGCACGTGCTCATCACTATCGCTTCTCACATAAGAACCGATAGTGATGAGCATTCTCATCATTATCGCTTCTCACATAAGAAGCGATAGTGATGAGCACGTGCACATCATTATCGGTTCTTATGTGAGAATCGATTGTGATGTGCCCAGTACTACATCACAATTGCTTCTAACCTGAGAGCAGATAGTAATTATTATTAACACCTCTCCTAAATCATCTATCACAATTTTTTCCCTAAAAACTTAAGAACCAACCCAGATGAAGCGATAGTGATGTAGTATTCTGTAGTAGTGTATATATAATATATATTCCCACATGTTTGTTTAAGTGGTATATTGAAAGTTCTAGAAATTCTCACATTAATTTTTTCAGCTCAATTTTGAGACGAACAAATTAACTAAATGCATACGATTTTTTTACCAAGCCTACGAAGTAATTAAATTAATCCTTGAAGAAGATCAGGCTATTATTCAATGGAGCATTAGTGTAACGTCAGGACAAGTATATTTTGCAACGAATAATAAAACAAACTGCTGGAGACTGCCACTCAAAAGAGTCAAAAAGTCCACACCAAGGATATGCTACAATCGTTAGCACACGAAATTCCAAAATATGCAATAATCTCCTCGCAAAAGAAAAAAAAATCACTTCATCACTACTCATGCATGAAACGCCACAAACTACCATGACATCCTCCTAGTTTTCGGCCTTTTTTTCAAAATGGAGCATTTTAGGTTAAAACGATGGAAGGAGAATGTGAATTTTGTTTTTCTCTGTTGCGATACAGCATCAGTCGTGAGCGATGGGGATCATGTAGGTGGCAGCAACTGCGACACTTGTCTTCGGTCGAGTCCGAACGGTTTCTTCGTACAGATTTGGTACTGCAGCTAAATTTTATCTTGCACAGATTTTTGCATGCTACGATCTATCTATGTATATCATGCATCTATCTATCTATTTATTTATCTATATAAATAAAAATAACTTATGATATTCAAAGCATTTCACTACTACAGAATGATACATCACTATCGTTTTATCTGAGTCGGTTCTTAAGTTTTTAGGAAAAACGATTGTGATAGATAACTTAGGAGGGGTGTTAATAATAATCACTATCGGTTCTCAGGTCAGAAATGATTGTGATGTAGCACTGGGCACATCACAATCAGTTCTTATGTAAGAACCGATAGTGATGTTCATCTGCGTCATTTATCGGTTCTCGCGAAAAGAATCGATTGTGATGTGCGTATCTTCATAGTGATGATCATACTGCATCACTATCGGTTCTTCTGAAAAGAACCGATAGTGATGTCTTCGTTATCATCATTATCGGTTCGTATGTGAGAAGCAACAGTGATGATCATGCACATCACTATCGGTTCTCACAAAAGAACCGATAGTGATGTGCTCGTTGTCATCACTATCGGTTTTTATGTGAGAAGCGATAGTGATGATCATGCACATCACTATTGCTTCTCACATAAGAACCGATAGTGATGTGCATGTAATCATCACTATCGTTTCTTACGTAAGAACCGGTAGTGATGAGGATACGCATCACTATCGCTTCTCACATAAGAACTGATAGTGATGTGGATGATCATATCACTATCGCTTTTCAAATGAGAACCGATAGTGATTTGTGTGCACATCACAATCGCTTCTTAAGTGAGAACCGATTGTGATGTGTCTCGCTAGGTTATTTATGCCCCTCAGGCTGAACTCTTCTCTGTTGTTGTTTCAGAGGATATTTCTCCGCTGCCACCCGAAAAAATAGCTCATATTCTGTGGTTGGAAGCAATAATTCGGTGAGAAAAATTGAAATCTTCAAGGATGGGTGTTAAGAGGGTAAATTTGACACCTAGCATGAGGAGATTTTCCCTCATTTTGCAGAATTTGTGGTTGTCTTCAAAATATGAGCATTCCTTCAAACCCTTCAATTTGACACTATGAAATTTTGATATGTCGCAAAGAAGGGTTAGGTTGCACTGGTATTATGTATATCCTATCAGATTTTGACAAGCACACATGTATTTAATTATCTTAATTTGTAGTGCTCTCGTGTTAATCTTGAATTATTTAATTTGTATTTAATTATCTTAATTTTTCAAAAAATCTTTTTCGAAAAGACTTGTAATATCCCAAACGCAACAGTGCTAGTCACATTTGTGTTGGTTTTATTACCAAACCGATAGTGCTTAAACGTATTTGTATCGGGTTGTTGAGCAAGCTGCCTATTTGTATCGGTTTTCTACATAACCCGATACAAATACATATGACTATGCTTGGTAATATTTTGAATATTTGTATCGGTTTTTGCTAAGAACCGATAGGAATAGGACATCTATTTATATCGGTTTATTGACAAAACCGATAGTGATATTCGCACATACTTGTATCGGGTTCTTTAAAAAACCGATAGTAATATTGAGAATATTTGTATCGGTTTTTGATAAGAATCGATAGGAATAGGACATCTATTTGTATTGGTTTATTGACAAAATCGATAGTGATATTTTGTGTATTTGCATCAGTTTTTGCAATGAACCGGCAGTAATACTCGTTTATAATTGTATCGGTTCTTATATAGAACTGACACAAATAATTTACATCTGTATCGGTTCCGGTATAAAAACTAATAGTAGTATTATAATATTTGTGTCGGTTTTTTCTAGCAAACCTATAGAAGTATATTTGTATTTGTGTCGGGGTTTGGTAGAACTGACACAGTTAATGGTGCTTAGCTATTTCGGTGAAGGCACGCGCGCCACAAATCTATTTTGCCCTAGCTCCTCTCTGAGCCGCTTCCTCCCCCGCCGCTCCCTCTCCCGCGCTGCGATTTCTCCGCGTCCACCACCACCGTCGCCTCCACCTCCTCTGCTCCCTCTCTCCCGCCGCTCCCTCGCTCCCACGCCGCTCTCTGCCTCCCCCACCGTAGGAATCCCTAGGTACGGCTCCCTCACTCCCCCGCTCGTCACCCCATGGAGGTCGTCGTCGCTGCCGTTGTCGCCCCTGTGGAGCTCGGCGCCGCAGCCATCGTGCCCCCTGGAGTGAGCCCACCCCAGCCGTCGTCCCCCCGTGGAGTGAGCCCGCCCCATCATTTGTATGTCATCCATTATTTCATACTCTTAGTTACATCATGAAGTCATGCTATCAAATATGATATAGTTGCAGGCATAAGCGGTCTGTATCCAATCTGTTTCTAACTTTCAATAGATTCAAGTAATCTTTACATGTCCAAACACTAACAATCACAGGAAATGGAGAGCCCATAAAAAAACAAGTTACCTAGTTACCAAAGCAACAAATGGAAGGAATTGTTAATGCATTGGCTTTGATTGAGATGCTACTATATAATCCTACTGACATAGGTCCATTGATGATGTTTGTGCGGCCGTCTGAATTCTGGGTGCTTCCTCTGGCTCATGATACTTCCAATCCAAAATTTGAATTTGATATTGTGGTGGTCTGCATGTGGTTAGGCTTTTAATATTTGACCTTGTGTGAACCTGTATTTACTCCATGTTTGGTGTTGAGGTTGTAGGAGTGATATTTGAGATCATGGTGAACCAATGATCACCTATTTTAAGCTGGTTGGATCATCCCATTTAGTTGATCCATAAACTTTTATGCTTAGCTTGTAAAACATTTTGAACTAGAAAGGATATGAAGGCTCCTGCAATTGTTAATTTCAAAGTGCAATGCTGTGGAATGCAGAGAGGTTCTGAATGCATATTATTTGGTGCATTTTTAGTTGCATTTGTCACCATTCATGTCCCAGCTATAGCGGAGTAGAGAGAATTTACAGAAGTCCCTAGAATGACCAGTTATGCTAGCGGCTTTACAATCTCTAGTATTGTTGTTTATCACAGTTAATTTGACTTCATTTCCTAACATATTCTAGCTGCTTAGCAGCTGTGAGAAAGTACCTGCATTTTTGCGGTAGTTATTCTGGTGATGATGTTAGGAAGCTATCGTCTTTAAATTACTTTTGGAGTCAGAGATTTTAGCTGCTATGATCATGGCCTACCAGACTATAAAGCATAGTCTTTTCAAAAACGTTTTAGAAAGATTTAGACATTATGATTCTTTTCTCTGAATATGTAGAGAGAGAAAAGGGAGTTAGTACAGCAATATAAGAATGGTCCAGAAGATTAATGTACTTGACATTTTTTTTATAATTCTAACAAGTAATTAATCATATTAACCTTGATGCTGCCAACTAAAGGGCATATAACGTTTTTTTCCTGATCATTGTTCGGCAGAGATTCGCTGACGTGATTTTTCTACCTGATTTCCATAAGATTTTATGGATTGTTTTTTCTGTTAAGTTACCTTTGTCCTTATCACCTGATTGGCTGATTCCAAAGTGAATATTTCAACATAAAGCTCTGATTCTAAGGTTAATGATTTCAACTTCTGTAATATGCAATGTTGTAGAAAACACATTGTAGGAATGTCAATTCTGCTCTATTTCAATTGTCTTTTGGCCATGTTTTGTACGTATCAGCTGTATGTATGTTGTGATGCCTTTTTCATTATTTTGTCATATGTGTTGTAATAAAGTTTTCGTGTTCTGTGAATGTGATATGTGTATAATGTGTGCAATTGTTGTGTGAATGTGATATATGCATATTGTGTGAAATATGTGCTGATTGGAGGGTGAATTGAAAAACAACACACACACCCTCATCTTTATCGGTTCTCAGAAGAAAACGATAGAGATAAGGGAGTCATCTTTATCGGTTCTTTAGAAGAAGTGATAGAGATGACAGGCTAATCTCTATCGGTTCTTATAAGGAAGCGATAGAGATGAGTGTATCATCTCTATCGGTTCTTGTGAGGACCCGAATCCACTGATTCGAACCCACTGTGTTTACCGCACTAGTCCCAGGATCAACGCTAGTGCACACAGCTCAACATTGGTACATATCACATCATACTCAACGATAATAGAATAATAGTTCATTCATTGATATATCTAAAGGTATGATCTTATGACCAACTTACATTATTAAGCCACATGAGGCAAGGCGAAAAATATAAACTAATAATTATGCGTGGAAAGTAGAAAGCGTAGATAGCTCATCAGTTCACCACGAGGCAACCGACAAGGCTCGGACCCTAATGACTCGTGTCTTCTGGACTTCCTCTTCCAACACGGTGTAGATTCTTCAAGCTGTTGATTATTGTTGTTTGGCAAGGGTGAGCACTTAAAGCACTCAACAAGTTGTGCCTGAATGCAATTCTATGTATCTATATGTAAGGCTTATTCCAATGGATAGGCTATCATGGCTATTTTGCAATAAGCGACATTTATGAACAAGTATAATAAATAGATTGTAAAGAATGTAGAACAAATAACAATAATAAATAAATTCAGCATTTTCCAAGTAAACCAAGTTTCCAATCCTAAGTCAAATTCCATCTTCCATATGGCCTTACGCCATCCCAACCAAGTTGTCCAATTAATTAAACTAACCCTTAGCGTAATTCCGAGCTTTGCTCAATACATGAGCACGGCTATTCGAATAGTTTCACACTCTGCGGAGGTTATGCACTTTACCCACGCGATACAACCAAACACCACCATGGCGAGTGATTATAACAAAGCCTTTACAAAGCTCGGCTTAACCGGATACTACCGCTAAGGTTTCAACACTGGTGGGTCGAAAACCATAACGGGGCCCCCTCTTGCGCCATGTGAATTACACCATAACTCGGAAACTCACACCGACCACGATAGTACCAAAGTTAAGATATTGCAAATTACTCGGCTAGGTGGCCCATACGGACATGTGGTTGCATGATTGACTCAGGTCAAAGGCTTGCAAGGTTAAGTCCTTAGTGTGATCAAGGCAAGACTTCCACATACCCTCTGCCCATCGGGCCCACCTTGGCAAACTCGCCCTTGTCACTTGCCCAATCTAAGTTATTATCACCCAGTTGATTACCAAGCACCACGTGCCATCAACAATTCAACATCGTTGCATGACATGACTCGTCACAACAACTCAATCTCATCGTGTGATCCCACATGACACACAAGTTCATAACATTGTTCAATATTCCATTAATCAAAATTAATTATCAACGATTCGACTCATGTGATGGCGTGGCATGGCTAAGCAACTAATCGAACTAATCTTCCAATGTTGATTATAATTACTAACCAACTATATTGAACCAATCTAGGGTGACAATGGATCATGGCATACAATGACAAGGTAGGGTATAGATCAATCGGTATATTAACTAAGCCCAATCTAATTTGAAACAATTGTATACTTGAAATATATGCAATAGGGTAAAACAAATATAGCAATTTTATAAACATGGGTTCAACATGATCAAAGCACAACTTGCCTTGGAATAGGTCATGATCTGGTTCGGAACTTGCTCTTGAGTTCTTTGGATCTTCCTCGAGCGTCGCACAATTCAACGTCTACGCGTACCGAAGAAGAAAAGCAAATAAATACCAAAACAGAAAGCAATTGAACTCCAAAAATCAAATAAAATTCACCATTAAATATATCTCAATTTTACAAATTTTTAGAAATTTGAATCACTCAAATCCGAGTTAAATTGCAAAAGATATAGCCTTTTGAAGTTTGAAATAAATACTGAAATTGCTAAAATCAGAAAATCGGAATTAATAGATTTATTTTTAAATCGAAAATAGATTATTGCGTCATCATGACGTCACGCTGGCGTCAGCCCTGGCCCGAACCAATCAGGGCACGACACGTGGCCCCGGTGCATAGACCTGGTCCACGGCTCGGAGCCAGTCCACCGTGAACCCGGTCCATGGCGCCTTGGCCTCTGCGCCCGACACATGTCCCGATCCGATTGGTCGCAGTACCGCCCCCGTCGATGCACGACACGCGGCGCGCATCCACATCTTGATTAGATCAAGCGGTGCGAGATGCTTGCAGCGGCTCGATCTCCCCGCTCGCTCGAATCGCGGCCACAAACTTACGAGACTAATGGCGGCGGCGAAGAAATCCACCGGAGACGAAGAAGAAGCTTGGCGGCGGCGTTCGGCGCGTTCGGCGTGAAGAAGTGGATTGGTTGGCGGCACACCCGGCGAGTCCAATCCGAGACCAAAGCGTCAAAACCAAGCGAGCCGGCGCGCGCAAGCAAAACCGCGGCGACCTCGGCGTTCTACTCGGCGAGCTCGAGCACGCTCCTCGGCGCTCTTGCGAAACTTTACCGATCAAAAGCTGCGGCACACGGATGAACCTCGGTACTTGCCCTCTATTTATAGCCTCGATGCAGCGCTCTCAAAGAAACCCTAGGTCGTTCTGGCGGCGGAGACCGACTCGGAAACGGCGACGGCACGCTTTGAGTCTGCGCGAGGCGATTCACCACAACCGTTCGATCGCAATCTACCGCCCGCGATTTTCTGGTGAGATCGCATCCAACCGTAGTGATATTTTCCACGGCGGCGATTAAATGAGGCCGAACCGTGCGCTTCAACCTTGCCCGCGATCTCGATTGAGCGGCGATCAACCCTCGGAAGATGGGCTAAACAGGGCGCTACTCTGGGCCAGCCACGCCGCGCGAATGGGCCAAGCCCTTCTTTGTTCCAGCAGAAAAGAAAGGATTTTCAATTAAAATAATTCCCGAAATTCATTTTGTTTGTTTTAGGCAATAAAACTATTAATAAAAATCCAAGAAAAATCTCAAAAATACTTTGAGACATTCTGGACTCAAATAAAATATTTTTGGAAAAAATTTATTTTGACTTTGCACAGATTATATAAGTTTGAATAAAAGGCAATAAACTTGAAATAAGAATTAATTCAAATAAATCCAGAAAAATACAAATAAATTCCAAAAAATCACAAATGCATTTTGAAGAAATAAAAACTTAATTAAGCTGAATTTTGGGATGTTACAAACCTCCCCCCCTTAACAGAATCTCGACCCGAGATTCAGGGCTAACTAGAGAATAGGTTTGGGAATTCTGACTTCAAATCTTCTTCGCGCTCCCATGTGGCTTCACTTTCGGAATGATTGCTCTACTGAACTCTGCAAAAGCAAATAGACTTGTTTCTGGTCTTGCGCTCCATAACATCCAAAATTCTGATCGGTTGCTCTTTGTACGTCAAATCTTCTTGCCGCTCTATTGCATCCAACGGGGTTTGCTCTGTTGGCACTCTGAGACACTTCTTAAGCTGCGACACATGAAATACATCATGCACTCCTGCCAAGGACGGAGGCAACTCTAACTGATAAGCTACCTCTCCTCGACGGCTCAGAATCTTGAACGGACCAACATATCTTGGTGCAAGCTTCCCTTTCACCTGAAATCTTTTAACGCCCATAAGAGGGTAACCACGAGATACACATGATCTTACGGTTCAAAACTCAAATCTCGGCGGCGGTTATCTGCGTAGCTTTTACATCTTGGTGTGCTATCTTCAACCTTTCTCGATCATTGCAACTTGACTTTACGCCTCTTGAGAATATCGGCCCAAACACCACACGCTCTCTGTCTCATTCCAATTTAGCGAGTCGACAAGCACGTCCATACAACACCTCGAATGGTGACATCTGCGAGGCTAGCTTGATAGCTATTATTATAATGAACTCGCATATGGCAAACATTTATCCCAAGATATAGCATAAGCTAAGGCACAAGCTCTTAACATATCCTCTAAAATCGATTTACTCGTTCGATCGACCATGCATCTGCGGGTGATATCTTTATCTTGAAATTGAGACGAGTTCCCATTGCCGTGCAACTTATTCCAAAATCTTGAGGTAAATTGGGTACCTCGTCGACCACGATCTTCTGGGCACTCCATGCAAACATACAATCCTTGACATGTACAACTCGCTAAAGCGATCTCGAGTAGGTGGTCTTTCTTGGGATAAAATGGCGACCTTGGTTAGGCGATCCACAATTACCCAAATGGAATCGTAACCTTTACGAGTTTTAGGTAAACGGTGATAAAATCCATTCGATTTCCTCCCACTTCCATTCCGAATTTTCAATGGCTGCAACAAACCGGCTAGTCTTTGATGCATGGCCTTTACCCTCTGACATACGTCACATAAAGTAACATGCTCAGCTACTTCACGCTTCATGTTAGGCCACCAAAATCTCTCTTTTAAATCCTGGTACATCTTGGCACTTCCTGGGTGAATCGAGTACTTAGAATCATGAACTTCCTCAAGAATCAGCCGTTTTAGTTCCTCTTTATCCGGCACACAGATTCGGCCTTTGAAGAACATGGTTCCTTGCTCGTCCCGAGTGAAGTCTACGGCTACGCCTTCTTCCTTTTTAGCCTTGATCTTAGAAATTTTATCGTCATCTTTCGGCCTTCTCTAATTTGATCCTCTAATGTTGGCTTCACTTCGGTCTGACTACCATTCCTTGAACGACTTCCAACCTTAGTTTACGAAACTCCTTGCATAATTCGGTTGATCCTCCTTTGTCAATGTAGTTGCGCTATGGCTCTTTCGACTCGAGCATCTGCTACCACATTGGCTTTTACGGGATGATAATGGATTCCCACATTATAATCCTTAATTAGCTCTAGCCACCTTGTTTGTCTCATATTCGGATCGCTTGAGTGAATATGTATTTGAACTCTTATGGTCGTATATATCTCACATCTATTTCCTATGAGATAATGGTGCCATATCTTTAAAGCATGCACTCTGACTAACTCCAAATCATGCGTTGGGTAATTCACTTCATGCGGTCTTAAGCGTCTCGGCGCATAAGCAGCGACTTTGCTTTCTTGCATTAACACGCACCCCAAGCCTTGCTTTGAAGCATCGCAATAAATATCAAATCCATTTTGCACATCCGCAACACTAACACGGGGTTGTTGTTAAACGCTTCTTTAACTCCATAAAACTTTTCTTGCACTCTGGCATCCATGCAAACTTCTTTTCTTTCTTCAACAAGCTGCGTAAGGGGTTTAGCAATCGTTGAGAATCCTCTATGAACCGGCGGTAATATCCGCCATTCCCGAGAAAACTACGGATCGGGTAATGGACTTCGGTTGCTCGATTGCAACACTGCGTCCACTTTGCTTGGGTCGACTGCAACTCCTTTAGTAGTCATTACATGACCAAGAAATTCAACTTTCTCCTTCCAAAATTCACACTTGCTAAACTTAGCATACGGTGATGCTCTCGCAGCCTGTCTAAAACCATTCTCAGGTGTTCCGCATGCTCTTCCTCTGTCTTTGAGTAGACCAAGATATCGTCTATGAAGACTACAACAAACTTATCCAAATATTCCATGAAAACCTTATTCATCATGTTCATGAAATATGCGGGGCATTAGTCAATCAAATGACATGGTGTGAACTCGTAATGTCCATAGCAGCGTAGAAAAGCGGTCTTAGGCACATCCTCCGCTCGGATCTTCAGCGATGGTAACACGAGCGAAGATCTATCTTGAGAAAACTCCGGCTCCTCTTAAGCGATCAAATAAGTCGTCGATCACTGGGCAGCGGATACTTATTCTTGATCGTTACTTCATTAAGTGCCGCGATAATCGATGCACATTCGAGACTTCCATCCTTCTTACGAACAAACAAAGCGGTGCTCCCCATGGTGATGAACTAGGTCTAATGAAACCTTTCTCTTGCGGTTCCTCAATCGCTTCTTCATTTCCACTAACTCGTCGGTAGGCATCGGTATGGTCTCTTTGATATCGGTCTTTGTCCACGGTGCTAACTTCGATCACGAACTCGATATCACGGTCGGTGGCAATCTGGCAAATCTTACGAAACACATCCGTGTATTCTCGCTCTTGGCACATCTTCCATCTTGATGGCTTTTCTGCTGTTGACCATTAATTGCCCATCTCGAGCAGTGGTCGCTTGAAACTCCACTTTCTTGCCACTAGGGCCTTCCAAAGTCACGATCCTTGGCCACAATCCAAAACGACCTTATGTTTGGACAGCCAATCCATTCAAGGATGGCGTCTAGGGATTGCGCATCTATCAAGATATGATTCGCTAGAAATTCTATCCCATCCATAAGCAACTTAGCTCCCAAACACCCAAGGCTAGATCTAAGTTCGGATCACGGGGCTTGGACTAAGAGCACACACTTAAGATTCACCACTTTAAATCCATTCTTGGTTGCAAAACTTTGAGAAACAAGCGAATCGAAGCTCGAATCAAACAAAGCGTAGCAGTGCGAGTTGACCGGGAACTTACCCGGTCGACGTCGTAGCTTCTCGAGCTCCATCTGCGGTGATGTGGTTGATCCTCCGCGCCTGATTGGCTGCGGTGTTGCTCGGCTTGACACGGAGCACGATTTCCTCCCGAGGTGGTGCCTTGGCGGTGTTGTTCCCAAGTTGAAACGAGTGGCGTGATGCCTCCCTTACGTGGACACCTATTAGAAAAGTGCCCGGCTCATTGCATGTATAGCATCTTTTCACTGCGATTCTTGACTCCCTCTGGCGCATTGTTACCTGTCTTTGAAGTGCGAAAGTTTTGATTGGCGGGCGGCGCGAGGGTTGATGTCTTGTTCACTTTGGTGGTTGGAATCTAGCAAATTCTTGTGGTGACATCCTCAAGCGTAGATGGTTTGGGCGTCCACCCCGATTAGTCATTAAGCGCTTACGGTTTCACCCGACTCTTTGCGCTTATCCTCTAGGATTAAAGCCTTATTGACTAACTCGAAAATTTGGAAAATTGTGGGTGATCAGTCCACTTGCGATCTGAATTGGTCCCTTCATGAAGCGAGGCGCCTAGCTTTATCTGTCGCTCGTCTTGGGAGCATAGCGAGCTAGCTGGGTAAACTTGTTGGTGCTCGGCCTTTGGTTGGCCTCCTTGTTTCAAAGCCTAAACTCTTCCTTCTTAAGGTCCATCATTCCCTCCGGGACATGATACTGGCGAAAAGCAGTAGTAAACTCCTCCCAGGTGATCTCTTGCGGGGCTCCATGAGCGGCACAATAATTCTCCCACCATTCTGCGGTAGTTCCTTCAAGTTGATGAGAGGCATAGAGCACCTTCTCATTTCCTTCACATTGCGTGATGTGCAGCTTCTTCTCAATAATCCTAAGCCATTCATCGGCTTCCAAAGGATTCACATTTCCTGAGAAGTTTGGTGGCCTAGTCCTCATAAAATCTGACAGCTTTGAGTGAGGTCGAGGTCCACCATGGTTGTTCGAGCTCTGAGGTTGTTGTTGGTTCTTCTTTGCGTTGGTCATCTCTTGCATCTGTTTGCATCATAGTCTGCATTAGTTGAGTCTGCTGCGGCAAGAAATGCTCCTGTGTTACGCATGTCCATTTGGCGGTGGTTGAGGCTGCCTCAGTCATTTGGGTTGTCATTACAGCGCAATCCACTTCTGAAGCACCGTTGTTCCTCAGTATTCACCATCGATGATTGCCTCTTGGGTTAGGAAAGGTAGATGTAGCATAGATAAAAGTAAGAATTTCTAAAGCGGGAAATAGGTTATACCCAACTGAAATAATTCTTTATTTATTCTTGGTATGGCTGCTTATTTTAGCCTACAAGCTTTGCAACACATATTGCACACTCAGCATTACAAAGAAGCAAACTAAACACGAAATCTTAACATCAACTAAAGAGGTAAAGATTAACTTAAAGACGCGACTCACACTCGAGTCTCAACACGGCTCAAAGGTGACACTCACTCATCCCACCACCACTGGTGAGGCGATCCGGCGCATACACCGGCGGGTGAGCTGGCATAGGAGCAAACCTATCCTGATGACCTCCTGCTGGGTCCTCTGCGACCACAGGGTCTGCACTCCCCTCTGGCTCCCACTCTCGCTCCTCTGGATCCTCCTCAGACTCCTCAGCTGGCTCCTGAACTCCTCGAGTCACGCGCTCCAACTCGTCCTCGACCGCCTCCAGGGCCTCTCCCAGCTCAGTGATCATTCCGATGGCTGAAGCACGGGTCACCTCAAGCTCCTGTTCTGCCACTCTGAGTGCCTCGTACACAGTCTCCAGCTCCTAAGTAGTATCTCTCATATGATCTTCCTGGGCAAGGGCAAACTCTGCAAGGTGTGTTGCGGTAGCACATTCGTCCTCCACGATCCGTCGGCTTCGGCACGCTTGAACGTCTGGGTGAAGTCGGAACACTGAGTCGTGAAGCTCGTCGGCGTAGTCGCGGCAGACACGGCGAAGAGCAAGTCGGGCAACCTCCTGAATTGCAACCTCGTACGAGAATCTTCTGGCGGAGATGTTGATTGGTCTGCTGGCTTCATCATTCTCCCGGGCGTAGACAATCAGCTTGCAAATAAATCCTCGGTGTACACCATTGACGGTCCAATTGCCTCCCCGGTAAAGCGGACGGTAGAAGCCACCAAGCGTCTGAAGAACTCTCCATAGCTCCATGGCGTAGTTGCCAGCTGACTCCTCGAAGGTCGGAACGATCGTCATCTGCTCCACAAGAACTTTGAATAAGTCCTCCTCCCGAAACGGCAAGTAAATCGGTAAATTCAGCAAAGGCGAGAAGTAGAGAATGAGATGAGTCAAGAGTGTTTTATTTGTCAAGTTTAAATTCTCTTTAGAAAATAGATTTGGACTCACACAGAACACCTTCATACTATCTAGGGCCAAGACCTACAGTCAGTATGCTCTGATACCACCTCTGTGAGGACCCGAATCCACTGATTCGAACCCTGTGTTTACCGCACTAGTCCGGGATCAACGCTAGTGCACACGACTCAACATTGGTACATATCACATCATACTCAGCGATAATAGAATAATAGTTCATTCATTGATATATCTAAAGGTATGATCTTATGACCAACTTACATTATTAAACCACGCAGGCAAGTGAAAAATATAAACTAATAATTATGCGTGGAAAGTAGAAAGCGTAGATAGCTCATCAGTTCACCACAGGCAACCGACAAGGCTCGGACCCTAATGACTCGTGTCTTCCTGGACTTCCTCTTCCAACACAGGTGTAGATTCTTCAGCTGTTGATTATTGTTGTTTGGCAAGGGTGAGCACTTAAAGCACTCAACAAGTTGTGCCTGAGAATGCAATTCTATGTATCTATATGTAAGGCTTATTCCAATGGATAGGCTATCATGGCTATTTTGCAATAAGCGGCATTTATGAACAAGTATAATAAATAGATTGTAAAGAATGTAGAACAAATAACAATAATAAATAAATTCAGCATTTTCCAAGTAAACCAAGTTTCCAATCCTAAGTCAAATTCCATCTTCCATATGGCCTTCCGCCATCCCAACCAAGTTGTCCAATTAATTAAACTAACCCTTAACTGTAATTCCCGAGCTTTGCTCAATACCATGAGCACGGCTATTGAATAGTTTCACACTCTGCAGAGGTTATGCACTTTACCCACGCGATACAACCAAACACCACCATGGCGAGTGATATAACAAAGCCTTTACAAAGCTCGGCTTAACGGATACTACCGCTAAGGTTTCAACACGGTGGGTGCGAAAACCATAACCGGGGCCCCCTCTTGCGCCATGTGAATTACACCATAACTCGGAAACTCACACCGACCACGATAGTACCAAAGTTAAGACATTGCAAATTACTCAGCTAGTCTGGCCCATACCAGACATGTGGTTGCATGATTGACTCAGGTCAAAGGCTTGCAAGGTTAAGTCCTTAGTGTGATCAAGGCAAGACTTCCACATACCCTCTGCCCATCGGGCCCACCTTGGCATACTCGCCCCTTGTCACTTGCCCCAATCTAAGTTATTATCACCCAGTTGATTACCAAGCACCACGTGCCATCAACAATTCAACATCGTTGCATGACATGACTCGTCACAACAACTCAATCTCATCGTGTGATCCCACATGACACACAAGTTCATAACATTGTTCAATATTCCATTAATCAAAATTAATTATCAACGATTCTGACTCATTTGATGACGTGGCATGGCTAAGCAACTAATACGAACTAATCTTCCAATGTTGATTATAATTACTAACCAACTATATTGAACCAATATAGGGTGACAATGGATCATGGCATACAATGACAAGGTAGGGTATAGATCAATCTGGTATATTAACTAAGCCCAATCTAATTTGAAACAATTGTATACTTGAAATATATGCAATAGGGTAAAACAAATATAGCAATTTTATAAACATGGGTTCAACATGATCAAAGCACAACTTGCCTTGGAATAGGTCATGATCTGGTTCTGGAACTTGCTCTTGAGTTGCTGGATCTTCCTCTGAAGCGTCGCACAATTCAACGTCTACGCGTACCAAAGAAGAAAAGCAAATAAATACCAAAATAGAGAGCAATTGAACTCCAAAAATCAAATAAAATTCACCATTAAATAGATCTCAATTTTACAAATTTTTAGAAATTTGAATCACTCAAATCCGAGTTAAATTGCAAAAGATATAGCCTTTTGAAGTTTGAAATAAATACTGAAATTGCTAAAATCAGAAAATCGGAATTAATAGATTTATTTTTAAATCGAAAATAGATTATTGCGTCATCATGACGTCACGCTGGCGTCAGCCCTGGCCCGAACCAATCAGGGCACGACACGTGGCCGGTGCATAGACACGGTCCACGGCTCGGGCGATCCACCGTGAACCGGTCCATGGCGCCTCGACCTCTGCGCCCGACACATGTCCCGATCCGATTGGTCGCGAGACGCCCCGTCGATGCACGACACGCGCGCGCATCCACGTCTTGATTAGATCAAGCGGTGCGGATGCTTGCAACGCGGCTCGATCTCCCCACTCGCTCGAATCGACGGCCACAAACTTACGAGACTAATGGCGGGCGGCGAAGAAATCCACGGAGGCGAAGAAGAAGCTTCGGCGACGGCGTTCGCGCGTTCGGCGTGAAGAAGTGGATTGGTTGGCGGCACACCCCGGCGAGTCCGTCCGAGACCAAAAGCGTCAAAACCGACGCGAGCGGTGGCAAGCGAAGCAAAACCCGAGGCGACCTCGGCGTTCTACTCCGCGAGCTCGAGCACGCTCTCGGATCGCTCTTGCGAAACTTTGCCGATCAAAAGCTGCGGACACACGGATGAACCTCGGTACTTGCCCTCTATTTATAGCCTCGATGCAGCGCGCTCAAAGGAAACCCTAGGTCGTTCTGGTGGCGGAGACCGACTCGGACACGGCGACGGCACGCTTTGAGTCTGCGTGAAGATGATTCACCACAACCGTTCGATCGCAATCTACCGCCACGATTTTACGGTGAGATCGCATCCAACCGACCGTGATATTTTCCAACGGCGATTAAATGAGGCCCGAACAGTGCGCTTCAACCTTGCCACGCGATCTCGATTGGCGGCGCCGATCAACCCTCCGGAAGATGGGCTAAGCAGCCGCGCTACTCTGGGCCAGCCACGCGCAGTGAATGGGCCAAGCCCTCTTGTTCCAACCGAAAAGAAAGGATTTTCAATTAAAATAATTCCGAAATTTATTTTGTTTGTTTTAGGCAATAAAACTATTAATAAAAATCCAAGAAAAATCTCAAAAATACTTTGAGACATTCTGGACTCAAATAAAATATTTTTGGCAAAACTTTATTTTGACTTTGCACAGATTTAAATAAGTTTGAATAAAAGGCAATAAACTTGAAATAAGAATTAATTCAAATAAATCCAGAAAAATCCAAATAAATTGCAGAAAATCACAAATGCATTTTTAAGAAATAAAAAGTTAATTAAGCTGAATTTTGGGATGTTACAGTTCTTTAGAAGAAGTTCTTTATAAGAAGCGATAGAGATGACTTCTTTTAAAGAACAGATAGAGATGACGCACTCATCTTTATCGGGCAAGAACCAACTGTAATAGCGTCATCTCATCTCTGTCTAATGACTTTGTGTCGCTACCAGAACCGACTGTGATGATAAAAAAGAATCGATTGTGATGTATATTCGTGTAGTAGTGTTTCCTTCGTTTTAGGGAAAGAAAATCCCACAATAATCTAAAAAAGAAAAAAATCTTAGAAATTATCACATTAATTGAAAGAAAAAGAGAATGATGAATGATGTCATCCACATATTTTGGTTGGGCCAGATTGTAACGGTGCAGATTAATCATGTATAAACATTGGAGTTATATAATAAATAAAATTGTATTTCAATTATATGAAGTAGAGTTGTATATAAAAGACAATTGTATCATAATTCTAGCCGCACAGTTGCACGGATAAATCTACTAGTTTATACTAATTAGACACCTCGAGGAAGCTTCCATGTTAACCTGAAAGATCTAGGTATCCATCTGGTGCACCTCGGCAATCTCATTCAGAGGCGGCCTTAAAGCCTTGTTTTTCTTCCCCAATCTCGCCTCCCCTTCTCAATCTTTTGGGTGCACCCTCCGCACCTTGTAACTTACTCTATTTATACATTTACCTTCTAATCCAATATTGGCTTTGCCATTTTCAAAAAAAAAAGAATGAAAAATAAAAAATTAGCAATTTAATTTCCATACAACTTCTAAAGTAACATCCATAAACAATAAAAATTCATAATAATGATTAAATAAAATTAGGAAATTAATAGAAAGAATTCATGCCAGCTACAGTAAAAATAACTAAAATTCAGAATAAAAAGTTATAGAAATTTAGCAATTTGGTTTCCACACAAATTCCAAAGCGAAACACTAAATAGCTCAAATTCAAAGCAAAACTTAAATGAAAATTAGAAGAAAAAAAATTTAAAAAAAGAGTCCATGTTAACCACAATAAAAATAACTAAAATTTTAATAAAAAAATTAAAAAAATTTAGCAATTTTGTTCCCATAAGAACTCCAAAGTAAAATCCAACAATAGCTGAAATTCAGAATAAACAGTTGGATTTGTATATAAATTCCATCATAAAACCAAGTTCAAATCTCTAAATAGGTGAAATTCGGAATAAAGAGAAAAGAAAAATAGCAGTTTGATTTGTCATGCAGACACAAGTTATAATGACTTATATTTGGAAAGAGTCAATATCAAGTACAATAAAAATAACCGAAATTCGCAACAAAAAGTTAAGAAAATTAGTAATTTGATTTCCATATTAATTCCAAAGTGAAATACCTCAATATTTGAAATGCGAAAAAAATTAACAGTTGGATTTGTATATGAATTCCAATCTAAAATCATAATTTGGAATTCGAAACTTTTGTTCTCTAAGTACGTCATGCATGACTGAGATGCTTTTCCTTATTGTACTGTCATCACCTAATTTTATGTTAGAAGAAAACGGGAAATAGCTAACAATTAATATCATAATTAGAAATATGTAGAGAAATCTAATAAGGTTTAAAAATTACTATGTCAATTAGGAAACTTGCTATATTCTTTGTAGAACTTGAACATGTTTTCGATAATTGGAAGCAAATCAATATCAGAATTACGTTGTACTTTCTACTCTCAATAACTTTTGCATTAAGTACTATTTTCATAATTAAATCTCAAATTTTTATCATTTGAGACGATGGGTGAGTACTTTTTTAAGAAGTTAGATCGTGTGCACGGTTTCCGTCTAGTATTTTTAATCAAAGGCAGATAGATGCATGGCATTATTGCTTTCGTCAACCAAGCTTCGGAACTGTTTAATCAGGACAAGAATTATCGATTATATTGTCATCGTCATTCAATATTGTCGGTGCACCAACGTAGCTGATATATATATACAGCCACAAAAAAATATGGACTAGATTTATCAGTGGACCACGCCAGCCAACGAAGCAAATTAACTACAGATCGATCGATCTCTCCATCTCGATCTGTTTTTCCCCGATAGAAGACGAGACCAAGCAATTATTCAGCCAAAACGTCAGTTTAACGTTAGGGTTGCTGGTGGTACATACACACGTACGAACGTACGTATGTACGTTGCCGCTAGCTGCTGGCAGCATGCATGCGATGTGATCATGCGGGAGACAGCAGCTATGTGCCAAAGGTCGTACGTCGTCCTATCGAGCTTAACCATATATTATCGAGTATCTTTTAAAAATTGACATATTTTGACACAAAATTATTTTATTTATAATTTAAGTGGTTATTTCAAATTTGAACTAACAAGCCACTCGAGCCAGATCTCATTAACCTTTTTTCGTTTGAAATAAACTCATTTCAATTTTAAACCCATTAACTATTGTAATGGAAGTAATTGTGATTTGATCTCTAACGAGCTTTTTTGCGATCCCTTCCCAACATAGCGTGCTGTAGAGGAGGGAGTTGGGCCATGTCGTGCTGGCACAACACGGGCCCAATGGGCTTCATGCCATGGGTGTGTCATGCCTGCTCTGCACAGCCACCTCGTCGTACCGTGACCTGCTGATCCAACTCACCACTGGTGAGGCCCAGGCATAGCCTAGGGCACGTCATGCCGTGTCGACCCAGGCCTTGTCTTGTTGTACATGTGGAGTCATGGTCGTCGTCATTCATTGGTCCATCTCTGTGGACAACACTAAGGATGAGGAGCGAGCGTCGATTGTCTGAGAGGATCCAGTACACACAATTATTTGAAACAATAACTAAATTTTATTTATTCATTTAGTACAGATACAAAGTTACTGCCTCATTAAAAACCTTATGTCCTAGAGTGGGGTCCCCTTGGTAAGAAAAAAATACAGTAACAATATGTATGCATACTAGCTACTCTCCAATGTTGAGATTGTTCACATGTTCCAAGTAGCGTACGCCTGATATGGTGGTGTTGATGATCACATGAGGCAAGCAGGAAGTTGGCTATGCACAGTGTCACGGTCGCACTTAGCAAGACGCACGGCGGAGCATCGGCTCGGTGTGCGCGTTCGGTGTCAGTGAGCATGTCCTCTCTATTCTCCACCTTGTGGTATCTCCGTTGTCTCTCCTTTTTCTGCATGCGAGGACCGCAACCGCGTCGACTGCAAGGTGAGCCACAGCATACTACAATGTCGCGGTAGGATGCCCTGCCTCGTGCCACCGTGCCCTACCATATGCCGTGCCTACTTCGGACCCATTGGACCTGTTTTATACCGTGCCGGCTTATGCAGACGTGCCGTGCCATCTATTGTGCCCGATCGGCCGTGAGACTCGGCACAGCCCTATCATTCGTATCGTGTCAGGTCACCCACACGCATACATGTTGTGCCATGGACTGGCCCAAAAAAGTCCGGCCCGTACGGGTGCTTTACAATGTAAGGCCATTGTGCTAGCACTGCAGGCCCAACATCAATATTCTGCATGTGCATGCATGCATGCATGTCTCTACAAGTGTGGAAATAGGTCACTTGGTAAAAGGATCTGGCTGCTGCTTCATCTTCTTCTTCTCGCCGCTCGATCGAGAACGTTGGAGAGAGAGGATCCAAAGATGAGGGCAGCACACTGCATACTTTTCTCTCTTCTCCACGTCTCCAATTCATCTCTATGTTAATTCACCACTACAGAACAAGACATCCTTGCTGGCATATCACTACCGGTTGGGCTAGATCTGGCAGTGATAAACATATCATTACCGGTTTAAAAGTCCGGTCGGTGGGAGCACATATCACTACCGGTGCGTGAACAGAACTGACAGTGAAAACAAGATATCATTGCCGGTTCAGTTTTCACCCGGCAGTGATATGAGCATTTTCACTGCCGGTTGTGTTCTAGAACCGGTAGTGATAAGTATTTTCCCGTGCAAACTGGTAAGTATTTTCTTGTGCAATCCTTATCACTGCCGGTTCTGCGTAGAACCGGCAGTGATAAGTACTTTATATAGGTGAAATTGCCTTTCCCAACCGAGTAGAACAGACGGGCTCTGTCGAGTGGCAACATTTTTGGTGATTTGCTGCTTGGAAAATTGTTCCAAAATTCATCTCGAATTTCTCTCCAATGTTAGTAACTTGATCTACATTATATTTATAGTTAGATTGTACTTTATAGATTGCTCTAGATTTTGATAATTAATGATTATATGGTGTGAACATTTTAGGTCGGTAGAGCTCAAATTAAGATCTAACTAATTTAGTGAATAAATTATAATTATTTTTCATTTTAGTGATTTAGTGTAATTTTAAAAAGTGAAAATTGCTAGACGAATATTTAAATAATGAAGAATGGTAGATGGATTTTCCAATAATGGAAATTGCAAGATACATTTTTAAATCTAATTATTTACAAATATATCCTTATTTTCAATTATATGCCTATTTAATGTATGTTAATTTAATTTATTAGCACTACATAACAAATGAAATGAATAAATCATTTAAATAATAAAAAATTGCTAGATGGATATTTAAATAATGAAAAAAGGTTGATGCATTTTAATATAGTCAAAATTGGTAGATGGATTTTTAAATCTAATCATTAAAAATTATATTATTGTTTGCAATTATATGCTTATACGATGTTTATTGATTTAATTAATTAGTACTGCATGACTAATGTAAAGAATAAATTTTTTTGTGATCGTTTTTTGATTTACTGAAATTTAGTTTGATATAATTAATTGTAGATGGATCGAAGGTGGATGTATGACACAGACTGTTGCGTCCCAGAGTTCTTTAATGGTGTGACTTATTTTCTGAACGCGTCTGCGACGCACAAGTCGAAGAAACTAGTGGACTATATGTGTTGTCCATGCGTTGATTGCAAAAATGAGAAGCTATTATATACCATAGAGTCGATACGTGCACACTTGTTTCGAAGGGGTTTCAAGGCTTGTTATACCTGTTGGACCATGCAAGCACGGTAAAGATGAGATTGTACATGAAAGGCAACACATTGATGAAGACGACGGAGACAACGATATGATGGCGGTCGAAGATACGTTCGCTGATAGCCACGAAGACAATCTAGATCAAATATTGCGTGATGGGGAGGGGGACTTCATGAGTGAAAGAGAGTTTCAAAAGTTTCAGCGTATGGTAGAGGACTCCACAACACCATTGTACCCAGACTGCAAGGAGGAGCACAAAAAACTGCATACCATGCTTACACTACTGCAGTTGAAGGCAAGCAATGGTTAGTCTGATAAGAGCTTCAGTGAGCTATTATGTCTCTTAGGGGACTTGCTTCCAAAGGGTAACGTGTTGCCTGCAACTACGTACTAGGACAAGCAAATTGTCTGCCCGTTGAGACTGGAAGTACAAAGAATACACTCATGTCCAAACGATTGCATATTGTATCGCAATGAGTTTGCAGACTTGGATGCTTGTGCTGTTTGCAAAGCAAAGCGGTATAAGGGCAACGATGATGATATCGATAACGATAATGTCGGGGTGAAGCGTAAGAAGAAGAGATCCCCCTGTAAGGTGGTGTGGTATTTCCCTATAATCCCCCGTCTGAAACGATTGTTTGCGAACAAAAGGCATGCCCAATTGCTACGATGGCACACCGAAGAGCGTAAGAAGGATGGAATGCTAAGACAACCTACTGATTCTGTGCAATGGAGGAACATCGACAGAAAATATAAGAAGCACTTTGCATATGATGTGAGGAACATAAGGTTCGGGTTGAGTACGGATGGGATGAATCTTTCGACAATATGAGTAGTCGTCATAGCACTTGGCTAGTGACTATGTGTATCTACAACCTTCCTCCTTGGCTTTGTATGAAGCGGAAGTATATTATGATGCCACTATTGATCCAAGGGCCTAGGCAACCTGGCAACGTTATCAATGTGTACCTCAAACCATTGGTTGAAGATCTTCTAATATTGTGGAACGATGGAGTACGGGTATGGGATGAGTATAAAAGAGAGAACTTTATCCTACGCGCATTGTTGTTCGTAACCATCAATGATTACCTTGCCCTTGGTAACCTGTCGGGCCAGACAACAAAAGGCTTCAACGGATGCGTCCAGTGTTTGGATGATACAGCTAGCCGGTGGCTGAAGAACTGTCGAAAAATGGCTTACATGCTTCATCGTAGGTTCCTTCGCAAGGATCACCCATACCGTAATAATAAGAGAGCTTTTGACGGGACAAAGGAGACTGCCTTAGCTCCGAAGAATCATACTGGGAAACAAATATTTGCGACCGTAAAGGATCTTAAAATTATTCACGGAAAGGGAGCCGGCAGTACATCTATCCCGAGTTCCCGTGGTAAGGCTCTTTTGTGGAAAAAGAGATCAGTATTTTGGGTCCTACCTTATTGGTAGCACTTGGAAGTTCGACACGCAATCGACATCATGCACATAGAGAAGAACGTGTGTGACAGCTTGCTTGGTATCTTACTGGATATACCTAGCAAAACAAAAGATACCCTCCAAGCACGGATGGATCTTGAAGATATGAAACTCAGGAAGGAGCTGCATCACGAAAACATAAATACAGGCAAAAAGTACCTTTCCGCAGCCTGCTACACTCTGAGCAAGAAAGAAAAAATTAGTGTGTGAGAATGCTTGCACGGAGTCAAAGTTCTGTCTGGTTACTCTGCCAACATAAAGAGACTAGTCTCAATGAAAGTCTTCAAATTAATTGGCATGAAGTCTCACGATTGCCACGTGATGATGACACAGATGCTTTCAATTCTAATTCAACGAGCTTCCTCCTTTCGAAGAGGACGTTGACCTAAGTTTCATGAAAGAGAGTGAGAAAGCTACGTACATACTCCGCGATCAAAACGAAGGTCGAATCATAGCTTAGTTGTACTAATTAAATATATGCTTTCTTTTGTACGAATGACATGTTTATTTTCTCACATATTACAATTAATGTATTATATGGAGTAATGGAAATTGAGGTTATGCTCGGAACTGCCTTTGAATTTATGTGAATTTGGCTGCATTTGTGTGAATTTTTGAAGCATTATTTGACTACTGCGTTTGTGGGAATTTTTTAAGCGTTATTTCATTTTCAAAATAATAAAACTATTAAAACAGAGATCAATTTGGTTTTTTAGAATTTTATAACTTGGTCAAAATTAGGGGAAATATTTATATAAAATAGTAGATGTCCTGCGGTATGACTCCAAAAATTTTCAGAAAATTTGGATCTAATTTGATAGGATTTCAAAAATCCGAAAGCACTTAGCCTTTGAAATGAAATAAATTAAAAGTTTCACTTAATTACGTCGGAGACCAGCTTATCACTGCCGATTGCTCATAAAACCGACAGTGATATGGCTTATTACTGCCGGTTGATATTAGCAACGGTAGTGATAAGCCATATCACTGCCGGGTCTATTTCAACCTGCCAGTGATACTATAGTATTACTGCCGGTTTGTGGAGTGGGCCGGTAGTGATAAGCCGGTAGTGATAAGGTCACTATCACTGCTGGCTCTGTTTATGGCTCGACAATGATAGACTATCACTGCCGGTTGTTGTGGCGAGCCGGCAGTGATAGTCCCCCTATAAATTCCCAAAGGCCGCACCCTCTTCTCTCAGTTGCCTCTCCGCCACCTTCTCCTCTCAGTTGCCTCTCCGACACCTTCTCCTTGTGTATGTCCCCACCACCTCGGACCTCCCCGCCGCCTCGGCTCCTGGCCACCGCCTCAATAACCTCCCCGGTGCTGTCGCCTCTTACCTCCTCGGCATCGTCGCATTCTTTACCGAGAATCCATTGAATTGAATTTTGGGTATATGTACTATCTGTCGTGCATCCATTGAATTGAGCTTGCAGTGCTATTGGACTCTAATGGAACAATGCGAGTAGTTGATGGCGCCTTGGGTGGGGAATTTTGGCTGGGGCGCAGTGAGGAGTACCATTTTTGCCCTGAATCATTTGTTGTGAATTCGTGATATGTTGTGAATTACATGAGTATGCAATATCCAGATTATTTGTTTTACTTTTCATTAGACCTGTCTGTTCATATCCAGATTTTGATGTATGCAATATCAGCCCATTAGTTACATCCTTAGGCTTATCATCTTTGAGGATTGTAGGACATACTTATGCTAAATTTTGACTATTGACATCCTTAGGGTAATGTCGGATTGCTAATTGTGAAATTAAGATTTGATGTGATATGTGTGTTTCAAACAATTGAATGTTTTATACACCGACATGGTATTTTATTGGTACATGTGAGTTATGTTATGTAACATGTAAATGTGGTAGATTCTCTATATTTCTACATGAAGAATATCTCATGTGTTCATGGTAAGTTGCTAAACAGAAAGGCACAAACGAATATCCGATCCTTATCATACATCTGTCTTCTGAAATTCTATAGGTTATCCCAAAGGCACTATATGGTTGAGCTCTATGAGAATTTGTTTTTTTTCCTGATCTAAGATAGCAGATGGAGTTCTAGGATTATCCTTTGGGACGGCATACTACTAGGTTATCTCTTTGTAAAGCTTTTGGACCAAATTGTAATAGAATTGTCTTTCTTTGGAATTTCTAGAATGTTTTGTAAAGGTTCTAAATAAATTTCTGCTCATTTGATATGTCTAGATGTTTTGTAGCCATTGTGTGTGTAAATATGTGTATATGTACATATATATTGCTGAAATTTGAGGGTATGTATGTGTACAAGCATTGGGTAAACATAACTAAAGAGCAGCATATGTATGTATGTGTGTTTTGCATTTCTATTAATGTGTATAAAGTTAAAAAAAAAGATGTATATGTGTATATGTTCTTGAAAGATATATCCGCGTCTTTCAAATATTTGTAATATTTGTATGTGTCCTTGAAAGTTGTATGTGTATAAAGATCAAATAAGTGCAAAATATCATGGGAATAACTTTAAAACACTCTTAGGGATACCCCCTACTTATGCCTGAAAATGGTTAGAATATCTTATACGGTGTAGCCACAATCATAAAGAAAAAATGGACCGCAAACATGCAAACAGCATGGTCATTTAAGTCATTTCGCCAGACCGTAAAATATCGTGTATTAATACAAAATAATGAGGGAATAGCTCAGAAACATTATTTGATATATATACTACCATAATCTGGAAGAAGATCCTAATTAGAACTTGCTTTGCATCTGAATCCAATCACAACGAAAACCCTAAATGTTCACAAATTGCACAAATTTGATATCACTTAAGCCTTTTCGGCGGCTCATAAAACAACTCGTCTAAACATAAATTTTGAGGAAGTTGTTTCAGAACCACACTTTAGTATATGGACAACCAAATTATAGAAAAATATCCAAAATACAACTTGCTTATCATATAAAATATGTTAATGCAAACATCCTAAATGATAATGTCAAGTACTATACATGCAAAAATTTAAAAAAGATGTATGTGTATACGTTCTTGAAAGATATATACGTGTCTTTCAAATATTTGTAGATGTCTTTGAAAGATGTATGTGTATAAAGATCAAAAATATATATATATGTGTATGTGTCTTTCAAATATGTGTCCTCATTACGTCTTTCTTTGTTAACATTGTATGTGTATATGTTTTTGAAAGATGTATACGTGTCTTTCAAATATGACTTTATTAATTTGAAATTTCCGATAACCTTGCTAGGAATGGCCTCTGACCAGGGACAAGTGCCGGAGGGAGTTGGGCCTGTAAATATGGACGAAGGAGGAATGGATAGCCCGAACCATAGCCTAACATACTACTTGAACTTACAAGATCCTGACATGGAGCAACCTGGCGCCACAGCCATGGACCAACCTGACGTCACTAACGTAGGCGAGGTAAAGTATTAGTAGATTGTGGTTCCCAAAACATTGTAGGGCCAGACGACTAATAAGAAGGTCAAATTGCAGGCTCAGACGTATGATGAACAGAGGCAAAGTGCAGGTCGTGGTCCGACCAAGATGCCTAAGGGACTTTATAATATAGTGCAGCTCTCGGCAGTCGGGGAACCTGCTATACCCGAGTAATCGTTGGGGCCGTACAGGACAGTATGCGGGGTTCTTGCTAGGGATGATGTGCCCATCAGCTATAGATCATGGACTGACCACCGAGGTGACAAGTGGGTGGTTCCCAATGACCTGAAGAACTCGTTGTGGGACAAGCTAAAATAAGTGTTCCAGTTCCCCCAAGGGACCGAGCTGGTTGCAAAGAAACATGCACTTTGCATCATGTGCACAACGTGGAAGAATTGAAAGACGACACTGAATAATAACTATGTGAAGAAGAATGAAATGCCAAATTTTGACACGTACCTAAAGTTAAGGGAGTTTTGGGAGGACTTTGTGCCATACAAGAGGTCTGAAGAAGCCCAGATAGTAAGTGAAAAGAACAAGGCAAACGCGGATAAGAATATTTACCCTCACACACTAGGCACAGATGGGTACGTGAAGAAAATACCAGCATGGGATAGGTACGAAGAACAATTAACCCGCAGCGGTGTCATTCCTGCGATGACCGAGTTGAGCGAACGATCGAAGCACTGGTTGCTTGGGCGAACGATCGACGGCCGAGCTTGATTAAGTTTGGCTCTTACGATGAGGACGACGAAGATGATGATCAGCCGCACTCTCCACATAGAGACCTCCCTCCCTTGTCGCCACCATACAAAAAAACTCCAACACCTCCGCCGGCACCACCCAGAAAAAGTCCAACTCCTCCGCCGTTACCAACCAGAAAAATTCCAATTCCTCCGACGACATCTGGAAAGAATCGAACACCAGCGTCATCTCGGAAGTTGGCACCGTCGTCTAATAAATCTCAATCATCTGTGAAGCCGGCACAACCTCAGAAAAAATTACCAGCTGAGATGACTGAAGAAAAATGGAAAAATCATGTAAGCGCCAGCGTAACATCTCACTTTAAAAAGGTGCCATCACCTGAGAAGACTAAAATTGATGCTAATGCACAAAAGTTTTTCTTGAGTATGGAAAAAGTGCAAAAGACGGGGCGGGCTTCTGAACCTTGCGAAATGTCAAACTACGAGCGCATATCCAAAAAGAAATACTTGAAGGCGGCTAGTGCCGACGCGTTGAGGTCGGAAGCTCAAGGAGATGCTGTTCACCGAGATGCTCACGAGCAAGGTCTAAGGTGGAAGTTCTTTATGGGGAAACTGTTGGTTGAACCAGCTCATTTGGACCACCTAACAATACAACTGCGGTGCGTCCATCAGTGGTAAATGCAGCACTCCAATGATAGTATGGAGGTGTTCACAGTCAGATACACAGAGCAGGATTTTCACAATGGGGATAACATCTTCTGGGTGGGTTTCAAGGAGTTGTATATGTTGTACCAGCAAGATGCCTTGGACGTGAATATATTTAGACTGTGGATTTTGTAAGTCTCTACGTATATTATTGTGCATTCTTGTACTGTTTAATTGTATGTCTAACTTCTTTCTTATGTAGAATGGAGATACAGACATGTAGAAGAAATGCAATGACAATTTAGCATTTCTAGATCCGGGGCCTCTCAACTAGAAGCTTGTGAAGGACAATCCACAGTACAATGAAGACTATTTATTTAATACTTTCTTGAAGCTACAATACAAAACATCCATACTTTTACCATATAACTTTAAGTACATATTTCCCTACTTCTAAATATCGTTTTACTATTTTTGCGTAACACGTACGATGTGGGAGTAATTGACTATATTGACATATATGTGCAGGTTTCATTGGGTCCTCCTCGTCATCTAGTGAGACGCTAGCAGGATTTTTATCTTGGACTCTAGGAGGAAACCAACTAATCTATATCAAGACTTTTGGGACATGCTGAACAGGTAAACTCGACCGTTGCGTTATTGCTCTAGCAATATTCCATTCTATTCCATTTAAGTTTAATTACTATTACAAATCATTCACAGGGCATTCGCATGATACTGCAAGAAAAGTGTTCGGTATCATCCCTACAAGAAATATTTTGAAATAATAACCGACTTTCCATGCATGAGGCAGGACCCAGGAAACAATTTATGTTCATACTATGTATGTACAAATATACATTCAATTGTCACAGAGAGTGTTGGCTATAACGAAGCCATAATACATAATTACACATTGATACCTACTTTTCTTTCATTTAACATATATCATCATTAATTAACTTTCTCATTTCTTCAATAACAGCGCTCCAAACTGAGAACCAATAAGTTATTACTGGCAGAAATTATAGCAGTTCAAGAACAGATCGCCAAATTCATTCATGATGAGATCATTATTCCAAACGGCGAGTTCCATGAGCAGTCTCATGCCTGATTCCTTCAGTCTCCACCCACTCGTGATATGCCTACTTCGACACTTTGTACTGGAGTCGGTGCAAAATCAAAGTGAATGAGATGTAGTCAAACTATATTTGTAAATAAACTATTGTAAAAACCAAATATTGTGATGTTTTAATACATTTAAATTATGATTTAACGATGCTTTCTATACAATATTATTACACTGTAGAAAAATATTCCATAAAAATAAGTAATGCAGTAAAAATATGCAATAAAAACATTCGGTGCAGGGCTTATCACTGTCGGTGCTTGGGCAGAACCGGCAGTGAAAGTTTAGTACCACTGTCAGATTTTGATTTGACCCGACAGTGATAGTTCAATAATACTGCCGGTTGTAGACCGAACCGGCAGTGATAATCCCGAGTATCACTGCGACCAATCACTGCCGGCTCTAATAAACGATAGTGATGGCGTTTTGGAGCAGTGGCTAATAGATCGGCCCTGCCAATTTAAGGTGGAGGTTTCGATATCGAGGGCTTGTTTGTCGGTGACTGTAACACCCTAATTTTTGCTCTAACTTAAATTTTGGAGTATTTTTATTTTTGTGAATTTTTTTGGGAATTTATTTAAATTTATTTGGATTTATTCAAAAAGGGCTTTTCTTGAAAACAATTGAATAATGGAAAAGTTTTTGCAAAGTTTTATTGCAAATATTTTAATTGAGTTCCAAATATCTCAAAGTAATTTCTGGAATTTTTCTAGAATTTTTCTGCTATTCTAAAAGCTCCAAATGATTTAATTGAATTTCTAGAATTATTTTAAATGTGAAATGATTTTAAAATCAGTTGAGCGAGAATGGGCCGAGCCCATTCTATGCGCGTCGCCGCCCAACCGCGCGAAACCTAGCGTCGCCCCCGAGCCGTTCGATCGATCGGATGCACGTGAGTGAGCCACGTCGTCGCGTGCGTGCACCTTCGGATCATCGTCGCACGAACGGTGGGGGAGAGGCCACGTCGGTCGTCTTCGCGAGATCACCGGAGCTAATGCCGCCGACCGTTTCCGCTCGTTCGCCGCTTTGTACGCGCGCGTCGAGGCCCCTTAAAGTGCACCGGTAGCGCGTCGACAGAGCTCCTTTCGCTGCGTCTTTTGACTCCTCGCGCGACGCGCGTTGAGACGCTCTAGAGACCACGGAGAGCTCGCCGTAGTTGTTCCTCTGCGCCGCCATCGTTCTCCGCCGTTTGCCGCCGTCGGTCCATTCCGCCGTCGCCGAGGTCACGAGCACCGCCGAGTCAAGCCGCGTCGAATCGCTAGATCTTCTCGCCAGGAACCACCGAACGCCGTCGACTCGTCGTCTTCCTCATCTCCGCAAGCTTGCACCGCCGCGCGCCATCGCCGGACTCGAGCATCGTTGACCGTCGGATCGCAAGGAGGGTAAGGATCGTGCCACGTCGCCCTTCTCTGGTTACATTTAGTTTGTATCGGTGCCGTTAGATCGTTATGGGCGGTCTAGTTTAACCCTAAGGTTTACACGTTAGTTGATCTTGATCGTTAGATCTAGAGCGAACGGCTTGGATTAGATCTAGTTTCTGCGATATGTTTTTGTCTTAGCCGTTGGATCGTTAGTGAACGCGTGAGATTGTGCCGTGTAGCGGGTTGAATAGTAAATAGCTCGGTATGCGTGGGCGTTGGATTTAGATCGAGCGGCGGTGTGAGTAGATCGGTGGCGCGGATCCGTGCCATTCAAATTTGAGCGTCTGGCGGAGATGACGCCGCACCCCATCGAATCACGTGCGGGACGCGTGTGGCGTTGATCGAGGGTGAGACCAGATCCGACCGTTGAGTTGGGCGCACCGTTGGATGCGTGGCGTGGGGCGTGGAGTGCGGCGTCGCCGAACCGCGCGGGTGAGATCCGACCGTTGGATGAGCGATGCGGATCTTGCCCGCGTGTCGCGTCGGGATTGGCACAAGATCGTCGGCGACGCCACGGCTGCGTCACCGGTGCATGAGCACGATCTTTGCCGATCCACGGTGGACGAGCGAACCGTGGACCCGACCCATGAATCGAAGCAGCGTGGCGCACAACGTCGGCCGACGTCATCGGCACCATAAATAGTTATAAATAAAATATTTTGGGCTTTTAACGTCAACATGATGCAATGCTGACGTCATAAATGCGAATTTTGTATAAAAATAGTTGGAAAAATGATTCAAATTCAAACTTCAAATGACTATAACTTTTGCATTTTAACTCGGATTTGGGTGATTCAAATTTCTAAAAATTCATAAAATTATGATCTATTTAATGATGAATTTTATTTGAATTTTTGAGGCCATTTAGTCCTCTGTATTAGATTTTTATTGTATATTTTGTTTGTTCGCGAGACGCAAATTTCTTAGGAAAGTTTCGAGGAAGAATTCGTCGCTCAAGACCAAGCTTCGGAACACGACCAGCAACTCTTTGAAGGCAAGTGATGCTTTGATCATTTTGATCCCAGGTTTTTAAAATGTAGTTTATGCTTTGAAACTATGCATGCTTATTTATTTAAAATGAATTTAAATTGATTTGGGATAATGTAGTTAATCAACCCATTTTGTTATGCCACCTTGAATTATTAATTGTATGCCTAAATCATTGTCACCCTAAGTTTGATTATATTAGTTGGATGCTAATATTGTGCCAACACGGAGGCTAGACCGTGAGTAGATGCTTAGCCTTGCAACGAGTCATGAATGATCTTTCAGAAAAATGCTACAAAATTGACTAATGGAATATTGAATGTATTTTGAAAAGTGGTGTGATGATGCCACATGATGAGATTGAGGTACAGTGACCTGTGTGGTTCAGCATCGATGTTGAGTTATTGGCATGTGTTGCACAATAATCAAGCGGGTGGGAAATGATTTAGACTGGGCAAGTGGCAAGAGGTGTGTGTGCTGGTGGGCTGTGTGGCGATGGGTTGATGAGTGTTGTGAGTCTGTGTGCCACAATGGGTGTGTGCCATTGTTGAGTGTTGGAAGTCTTGCCTTAGTCGATTAAGGACTTCACCTTGCAAGCCTTTGATCCGAGTCACCCGTACAACCACATATCCGATATGGGACAGACCTAGTTGACTAGGGTTACGATATCTTTCCTCCGATACCTCGGGGTGACAAGACACGAGGGTGTATCTGTATGGGGAGCGTACTGTGCTACGGCTTGGTGCCCATCCAACGGTGATTGGCGGTCCTATACTTGGCTCTGTGTGAGGGAAGTGATAGTGAAGGCAATCTGGAGAGGTTCTTTAGTTAAGGTAGAGGTTCTGAAAAGCTTTGTTGCGGACAATCACCGTGTGGTGGCGGTGTATCTTGTGGGTAAAGTGTACAACCTCTGCAGAGTGTCAAAACTATTGAATAGCCGTGCTCACGGTATTGAGCATTCTTTGGGGATTCTGATCAAGGGTAGATTTTCATAAACAAAGCGTGGAAGGGTGGCTGTGTGCTAAGTGTTAAAAATGGCTATTAAAGGTGTGCCGAGAATCTTCGATGAAAAACCATTTGAAGAAATTAGTATTACTTATAACTATTCTATTGCTTTAATTTAAATAAGATCTTGGTTTAAAAATCTTGTTGATGCAAAAGAACCATTTAAGCCCAACCTTTGGAATAAGCTTTGCATATAGTAATAGCGTTGCATCTGTGCATTACTTGTTGAGTGCCTTGTGTACTCATCCCACCTTGCTTATCAACCCCAACATCGGTGGAGGAGACTACACCGGTTTGGGAGGAGGAGTACATTGAGGACCCGAGCAACTAGGGGCAAGCCCGTCGGTTACTGTGGCAAGATGAAGGCTTCCACGACATTTGTTTATGTTCCGCTGCTATTTCTTTTCCTCTGAATAATGTAAGCCCTGTGTGGCTGTCTTATCTGTAAGGAGACCATAAGGTCGTACAACTCGGTTTATATACATGTTTGCACTAATTATTCTTATATCTTCGTGAATGTTTGTGATGTGCAACCCTGTATGACTGTGTGTGCTAGCGTGATCCTGGACTGGCACAGAATACACAGAGGGTCCGGATCTGCAGGTTCGGGTCCCGACAGAGGTGGTATCAGAGCAGGCTGACTGTAGGACTTGACCCTAGTTTGGTTGTGCCTAGGAGGGTAAAACTATTTTCTAAAGACCTAATCAACTTGAGCAAGAATATCAATGAAATCTTGACTTATCTCTTCTCTCTTGTTTCATACCTATCTTTGAATTTTTATTATTCTCTGTTTAATTTAAACAAGGTTTGTTTTGGCAGATGAGGATGATCCATACCTATGGAGAGCGACCGGAGGATACGCGCGGAGTTATGGCGTATGATGCGATTGCTCGGAGGTTTTGATGCACCAACATGTCGAGGACTTGGTGGTGCAGGCGGGACTTGGCGTCGCCGGGATGTCAAGATCACGATGTATGCTCGGGAGAGGACGAGGAGAGCCGTCCTATCTACATCACGGTCGAGGTCTTCTTTTGAGGCGGAATCCGAGAGGCAACACGACGAGCGTGCGTAGATTGCCCGCACTTACTCCGCGAGTTGGAGGGCACCGTCTTTCGTCACCATCCGCGTCGAGACAATCGTTTTGACAGGATGGAGCTCGTGGAGGAGGACGCCACGATCATCCACTGGCGAGGTATGTTATCGCCAGAGGGCGCCTTGGGCGAGACGATCCAGAGGCTGCAGAGGACCCGCGGCGAGGTCACGGAGGCGAGGATCCGGTGCGGGAGGGCTTAGCCCACTCCATGCGAAGATCCGGAGTTGGAGATGGCTTTATGCGGACCCGAGCACGAGCGATCCTAGAGTTACACGATCCGGATCCGGAGGAGCAGAGCAGAGGCACCAGCAGGAGCAGCGAGCGGACGGGACAGAGTCGATGGGGTCTTTTGCACCAGTGCAGAGGTCTTGAGGATCGATTCGCCCGATGCGAGCACCCACCATGTATGCTCGGGGAGCCGCGGCCGGGTTGGCTCGATGAGTGATCGAGTCTAGTCGAGGTAGTGTTGAGACTCGAATAATTGAGTCGCGTCTTTTTCTTGAGTCACCATTAGGTGTGAGTCGTCATAGAGTCCTATGTTTGCTTACTTGTTTTTGTTGTGAGTGTCTCGTATGCGTTGCATTGCCCTTAGGCACTTGTGAGCAACCATCGCTTTATATTATATCAATAAAGTGGCTAAATAATTTAAGTTACACTGTTTCCCACATAAGTTCTTTTACTCGTCTATGCTTTCTTCTTTTCTTAACCTTGGAAGCTTGCAGATGGTGATGACACGTGGAAATGTTGGAGCCGGAAGTGGAGCTAACCGGCGGACAACGAATGAAGAGCCGATTCCTCAACCGCCGCAGTCGATATGCGAACACAGGAGCCTTCTTGATCGCCGGACTCAACTTATGAACACGATGGTTCAAACCATGCGGCAGATATCCAACCAAGCTGCTGCGAATGTTCAAGTGGGGTAACCATGGACCACACCCCTACTCAAGGTTGTCGGAGTTTATGAGAACCCGCCCACCTACCTTCTCAGGCAACGCCAATCCACTGGAGGCGGACGATTGGCTAAGGACAATTGAAAGGAAGCTGCACATTACCCAGTGTGTAGGACATGAGAGGGTACTCTATGCCTCTCATCAACTCGAAGGACCGCCGCAGAATGGTGGGAAAACTGCGAGCTCATGAGGACCCACAGAGTATCACGTGGGAGGAATTCACCTCGACTTTCGCTAGTACCATGTACCCGAGGGTATCATGGATCTCAAAAGGAGGAATTAGGAGCCTCAGCGGGGCGATCGGTGGCGATTACGAACAAATTCACCTAAGCGCACGCTACGCACTGCAGGGCGTGGCTACGGATAAGGCCGGACAATCCCGCTTCATGAAGGGATTGAATGCAGTGCAGTGGGGACCGATCACCCACACATTCCACGACTTCCAAGAGCTAGTTAACAAAGCTCTTATCTTAGAGGACAAGCGCCGAGAGTTGGATGACAACAGAAGCGCAGAATGGCGCAACAAGGAGGTCGTCGGGGCAGAGAGGCGAGGGCGGCACCCCAACAGTTCATCCGGTATCGGCCGGAGGCAATGATAGGGCACCACCGCCGCAAATCGCGCGATGGGTCGAATGTTCGAGACTCGGCCCGAAGCGTAGCGCGATGGAGGAACCTCTCGAGCGGTGGGAAGACGTTGCTATCATTGCAATGAAATGGGGCATTTTGCCAACAATTGCCCTAAGAAGGAGGTGTCACCCGGTCCGCTTTAACACGGGAACACACGGCAAGGACTCCGCGCCAATCGTGAACGCGGGGCATCAACAGCGACAACTCCATCCCAAGGAACTGCACGAGGCCGAGTCAACCACATTACGACGGATGAAGTGCGAGCGCCACGGATGTTGTATCTTGGGTAAGTTCTAGTAAACTCGATTACCACCATCGTTTTATTTGATTCCGAGCTTAGCATTCTTTTATTTCCGAGATTTTGCTGTTCAAAATGATATGGAAATAGTGAATCTTAAATGTGTGCTCATAGTCCAATCCTGGATCGAACTCCGATCTAAAGTAGGATGTTACGGGTAAGACTAATAATTAATGGAGTGGAGTTCCTAACGAACTTAATCATCCTTAATACCCAAACCTTGGATGTTATCACAGGAATGGATTAGTTAACCAAACACAAGGCGATCTTTGGTGTGGAAAAAGAGTCATATCGGTCGAGAGCCGGATGGAAAGAAGATTGAATTTGAAGCAAAATCGATGCGAGATGGACAATTGATGGTCAACGACATGAAGATCGACTTAGAAGAAGTTTCCATAGTCAATGAATATCCGGATGTTTTCCGAAAGATTTACGGAATGCCTCCAGATAGAGATATTGAGTTTGTGATAGAGTGGTTCGAGGACAGCCCAATAGCTAAGAGACCTTACAGGATGTCCACAGAGGAATTGGTGGAAATGAAGAAGCAAATTGAAGAACTCACTGGAAAAGGATTTATAAGACCTAGTTCATCGCCATGGGGAGCACTGTCCTATTCGTCAAGAAGAAGGACAGGAGTTTTAGGATGTGTATAGACTATCGTGCACTCAATGATGTGACGATAAAGAATAAGTATCCGCTACCCAGGATCGATGATTTGTTTGACCAGCTGAGAGGAGCAGGAGTATTCTCCAAAATTGATCTCGATCGAGGATACCATCAATCAAGATCCGATCGGAGGATATCCCGAAGACTGCATTTTCGTCAAGATATGGACACTACGAGTTTACAGTGATGTCTTTTGGTTTGACAAATGCACCAGCATATTTCATGAACTTAATGAATAAGGTTTTATGGAATATTTGGATAAGTTCGTCGTCGTATTCATAGATGATATCCTTATCTATTCCAAAACGAGCGAAGAGCACGCCGAGCATTTGAGGCTAGTCCTTGAAAAGTTGAGAGAGCAACAGTTGTTTGCGAAATTTAGCAAATGTGATTTCTGGAAGAATAAGGTTGAATTTCTTGGACACATAATGACTGCAGCAGGAGTTGCGGTAGATCCAAAGAAAGTGGAGACGGTTCTGCATTGGGAGCAACCCAAGTCGGTAACCCAGATCCGTAGTTTCCTTGGAATGGCGGGGTATTACCGTCGATTCATCGAAGGATTCTCTACGATTGCGAGACCACTTACGCAATTGTTGAAAAAGGAAAAGAAATTCTTATGGACGCCTGAGTGTGAGAAGAGTTTTCAGGAGTTGAAGAGGAGATTAACATCGGCACCTATATTAGTTTTACCTGACGTTCATCAAGGCTTCGACATCTATTGTGATGCATCGCGTCAGGGGTTGGGATGCGTGTTGATGCAAAATAGGAAGGTAATTGCCTATGCATCGAGGCAATTGAGACCACATGAGGAGAACTATCCGACCCATGATTTGGAATTAGCTGCCGTAGTGCATGCACTAAAGATATGGCGTCATCATCTCATCGGAAATAGATGTGAAGTGTATACGATCATAAAAGTCTTAAGTATATCTTCACATAAGTGACCTAAATATGAGGCAAAGAAGATGGTTAGAGTTAATCAAGGATTATAATGTGGGAATTCACTACCATCCTGGTAAAGCCAACGAGTGGCGACGCCTTGAGCGAAAGAACCACGGTGTAAATATCTTTGTTGGAAGCAGTCAGCGGAATTGTGTAAGGATTTTAAATTAGAACCGAAATGGTACGGAATGATTCCTAGCAACTTTGAAGTAAGACCTACTGGAAGATCGATCGGGAAGGCGTAAAGATGATGATAAGATCAATAGAATTAAGGGCGAAATGGATGAAGGCAAAGCAAAAGATTTCAAACTGGATGAACAAGGTACTATGTGGTTTAAAGAGCGCATTTGTGTGCCGAACAAAAGGAGTTGAAGCGATTAATTCGAGGAGGCTCATGACTCCAAGTACTCAATTCATTCAGAAGTGCGAAAATGTATCAAGATTTAAAGGAAAGATTTTGGTGGCCAAGCATGAAACGAGCGATCGCGAATATGTTGCATTATGTGACATATGCCAAAGAGTCAAAGCTATGCACCAAAGACCAGAGAGGCTATTACAACCCCTAAAGATACCGAATGGAAATGGGAAGAAATTGGTATGGATTTCATAACCGGATTGCCCGTAACGCAAAGTGGATATGATTCTATATGGGTCATAGTAGATCGCTTAACTAAAGTGGCACATTTCATACCCGTGAAGACCACTTATTAGGAGACCGGTTAGCGTAACTTTATATGGCACGGATCGTGCGCTTGCACGAGTAATCAAGAAGATAGTGTCGGACAGAGGTACCCAATTTACCTCCATTTTGGGGTAAGCTACATGAGGCAATGGGGACTCGTTTGAACTTCAAGATGACCTACCATCCGCAGCACGGATGGTCAAACCGAGAGGTTAACCAGATATTGGAAGATATGTTGAGAGCTGCGCTTTAGCATATTCAACCTCATGGGACAAGTGTTTGCCTTATGCTTGAGTTTAGTTACAACAACGATTATCAGCGAGTTTACGATGTCTCCATTTGAAGCTTTGTATGGTCGGTCTGTCGAACACCATTGAATTGGAATGAGACAAAGTGAACGACATGTTTTTGGACCAGACATTCTTCAGGAAGCGGAAGAACAAATCGCCCTGATCAAGGAAAGATTGAAGATTGCACAATCAAGGCAGAAGAGTTATGCTGACAACCGTCGCAGGGAACTGAGCTTTGAACCTGAAGATTTTGTGTACCTTAGAGTCACACCTCTCAAAGGAGTTAGAAGGTTCCATGCAAAAGGAAAGCTCGCACCCAGATATATCGGACCATTCAAGATCTTGAGCCGCAGAGGTGAAGTTGCTTATCAGTTGGAGTTACCGCCATCTTTGGCAGGAGTGCATGATGTATTCCATGTATCACAACTGAAGAAGTGTCTTGAGTACCGTAAGAGCAAACACCTTTGGAGGCAATTGAGCCGCAAGAAGATCGACCTACAAAGAACATCCGATTAAGATTCTGGACGTAATGGACCGAGAGACAAGGAACAAGTCAACACGTTTCTGCAGAATTCAATGGAGCAACCATTCGGAAAGTGAAGCAACATGGGAACGAGAAGAAGATCTGAAGAAGGAGTTCCCTAACCTATTTCTGTAGACAGCCCTGAATCTCGGGGACGAGATTCTGTTAAGGGGGGAGGTTTGTAACACCCTAATTTTTGCTCTAACTTAAATTTTGGAGTATTTTTATTTTTGTGAATTTTTTTGGGAATTTATTTAAATTTATTTGGATTTATTCAAATAGGGCTTTTCTTGAAAACAATTGAATAATGGAAAAGTTTTTGCAAAGTTTTATTGCAAATATTTTAATTGAGTTCCAAATATCTCAAAGTAATTTCTGGAATTTTTCTAGAATTTTTCTGCTATTTTAAAAGCTCCAAATGATTTAATTGAATTTCTAGAATTATTTTAAATGTGAAATGATTTTAAAATCAGTTGAACAGTAATGGGCCGAGCCCATTACTGTGCGTGTCGCCGCCCAACGCGCGAAACCCTAGCGTCGCCCGGTCCGAGCCGCTCGATCCGATCGGATGCTCGTGAGTGAGCCACGTCGTCGCGCGCGTGCACCGGATCATCGTCGCACGAACGGCCGAGAGGCCACGTCGGTCGTCTTCGCGAGATCACCGGAGCTAATGCCGCCGACCGCTTCCGCCGTTTCGCGCTTTGTAGCGCGCACGCCGAGGCCCCTTAAAGTGCACCGAGTAGCGCGTCGACAGAGCTCCTTTCGCGCGCGTCTTTTGACTCCTCGCGCGCGCCGAGACGCTCTAGAGACCACGGAGAGCTCGCCGTAGTTGTTCCTCTGCGCCGCCATCGTTTCTCCGCCGCTTGCTTCGCCGTCGGTCCATTCCCGCCGCTGCCGAGGTCACCGATTGCATCGCCGAGTCAAGCCGCGTCGAACGCGCTAGATCTTCTCGCCGGAACCACCGAACGCGCCGTCGACCACGTCGTCTTCCTCATCTCCGCAAGCTTGCACCGCCGACGCCATCGCCGGACTACGAGCATCGTTGACCGTCGGATCGCAAGGAGGGTAAGGATCGTGCCACGTCGCCCTTCTCTGGTTACATTTAGTTTGTATCGGTGCCGTTAGATCTGTTATGGACGGTCTGGTTTAACCCTAAGGTTTACACGTTAGTTGATCTTGATCGTTAGATCTAGAGCGAACGGCTTGGATTAGATCTAGTTTCTGCGATATGTTTTTGTCTTAGCCGTTGGATCGTTAGTGAACGCGTGAGATTGTGCCGCGTAGCGGGTTGAATAGTAAATAGCTCGGGTACCGTGGGCCGTTGGATTTAGATCTGAACGGCAGCTGTGAGTAGATCGGTGGCGCGCGGATCCGTGCCGTCCAAATTTGAACGTACGGCGGAGATGACGCCGCACCCCCATCGAATCACGTGCGGACGCGTGTGAGCGTTGACTGAGGGTGAGACCAGATCCGACCGTTGAGTTCGGGCGCACCGTTGGATGCGTGACGCGTGGGGGCGTGGAGTGCGAAGCGTCGCCGAATCGCGGGGTGAGATCCGACCGATTGGATGAGCGGCGGTTCGATCTTGCCGCGTGTCGCGTCGGGATTGGCTGCGCATCGTCGCTGACGCCACGGCCTGTGTCACCCGGTGCATGAGCACAGTGCTGCCAGTCCACGGTGGACCAGAGCCGAACCGTGGACGCAGCCCATGAACCGAAGCAACGTGGCGGCACTAGAGGTCGCCGCGTCGTCGCCGACGTCATCATCGACGTCATAAATATGTTATATATAAAAATATTTTGGCCGAAATTCTTTTATGTGCTGACGTCATCATGATGCAATGCTGACGTCATAAATGCGAATTTTCAATATAAAAATAGTTGGAAAAAATCGGATTTCTTAATTTCTGTATTTTCAGATTTTATTCAAACTCCAAATGACTATAACTTTTGTATTTTAACTCGGATTTGGGTGATTCAAATTTCTAAAAATTCATAAAATTATGATCTATTTAATAATGAATTTTATTTGAATTTTTGAGGCCATTTAGTCCTCTGTATTAGATTTTTATTGTATATTTTGTTTGTTCGCGTAAACGCAAATTTGCCGGAAAGTTTCGAGGAAGAATTCGTCGCTTAAGACCAAGCTTCGGAACACGACCAGCAACTCTTTGAAGGCAAGTGATGCTTTGATCATTTTGATCCCAGGTTTTTAAAATGTAGTTTATGCTTTGAAACTATGCATGCTTATTTATTTAAAATGAATTTAAATTGATTTGGGATAATGTAGTTAATCAACCCATTTTGTTATGCCACCTTGAATTATTAATTGTATGCCCTAAATCATTGTCACCCTAAGTTTGATTATATTAGTTGGATGCTAATATTGTGCCAACACGGGAGGCTAGACCGTGAGTAGATGCTTAGCCTTGCAACGAGTCATGAATGATCTTTCAGAAAAATGCTACAAAATTGACTAATGGAATATTGAATGTATTTTGAAAAGTGGTGTGATGATGCCACATGATGAGATTGAGGTATGATGACTGTGTGGTTCCGCATCGATGTTGAGTTATTCTTGGCATGTGTTGCACAATAATCAACGGGTGGGAAATGATTTAGATCAGGGCAAGTGGCAAGAGGTTGTGTGCTCGTGGGCTGTGTGGCAATGGGTTGATGAGTGTTGTGAGTCTGTGTGCCACAATGGGTGTGTGCCACTGTTGAGTGTTGGAAGTCTTGCCTTGGCCGATTAAGGACTTCACCTTGCAAGCCTTTGATCCGAGTCACCCGTACAACCACATGTCCGATATGGGATGGACCTAGTTGACTAGGGTTCGATATCTTTCCTCCGATACCTCGGGGTGACAAGACACGGGGTGTATCTGTATGGGGCGTACACTGCTACGGCTTGGTGCCCATCCAACGGTGATTGGCCGGTCCTATATTTGGCTCTGTGTGAGGGAAGTGATAGTGAAGGCAATCTGGAGAGGTTCTTTGGTTAAGGTAGAGGTTCTGAAAAGCTTTGTTGCGGACAATCACCGTGTGGTGAGCGGTCAGATCTTGTGGGTAAAGTGTACAACCTCCGCAGAGTGTCAAAACTATTGAATAGCCGTGCTCACGGTGATTGAGCATTGCTCGGGATTCTGATCAGGGGTAGATTTTCATAAACAAAACGTGGAAGGGTGGTGTGTGCCAAGTGTTAAAATGAACTATTAAGGTCGTGTGCCGAGAATCTTCGATGAAAAACCATTTGAAGAAATTAGTATTACTTATAACTATTCCACTGCTTTAATTTAAATAAGATACTGGTTTAAAAATGATGTTGATGCAAAAGAACCATTTAAGCCCAACCTTTGGAATAAGCTTTGCATATAGTAATAGCGTTGCATCCTGTGCATTACTTGTTGAGTGCCTTGTGTACTCATCTCACCTTGCTTATCAACCCCAACATCAGTGGAGGAGACTACACCAGTTTGGGAGGAGGAGTACATTGAGGACCCGAGCAACTAGGGGGCAAGCCCAGTCGGTTGACTGTGGCAAGATGAAGGCTTCCACGATATTTGTTTATGTTCATTGCTATTTCTTTTCTCTCAATAATGTAAGCCCTGTGTGGTTTGTCTTATCTGTAAGGAGACCATAAGGTCGCATACAACTCGGTTTATATACATGTTTGCACTAATTATTCTTATATCTTCGTGAATGTGCGTGATGTGCAACCTCAGATGATGTGTGCTAGCGTGATCCTGGACTGGCACAGAATACACAGAGGGTCCGGATCTGCAGGTTCGGGTCCCGACAGTGACTCACGCTACGAACATACGATGGTAAAGCTATCTTGTTTATATCACACTTCGTCCTGAGGATACGTTGGAAACTAATAACAATGTCCTTACCCCTCGCATTATACAGTAGTTGATATGACGGCTATCTATATACTCTTCCATATCATCTAAATACAAAACTAAAGATAACTTTCATAATAGATGGTATATTAAGGTTATCTCTATAAAATCTTACAATCTTTTAATTACAGTATGAATCTCTTCATAAATAGACAGCTATTCTCTCTCTTACTTCTCTCTCCTCTGTATCAGCAAAAATCTTTCAAGTATATAGACAGCTAACGTCGTACCATTGTACATGCCCTTGTAGGAATACCTTCTGAGGACTCGTTTAGAACGCAAGAATTTCATAGGAATTTTGTAAAATTTTACAAAAGATGCTTCAATTTTTATGCTGAAATTGGGGGGGAATCTCATATTTGAAATTGAGCCTAAAACAAAAAGAGTTTAGATAAATCCTTTTTTTTCCAATCTTGTTTGTGCCAAAACTCCTGAGTGCTTAAAAACAGGTCCAGCACGTCGAAGAAGAGTAGTCATTGTTTTTTCTTCGTGCAACCTTTACTGAAAACCACTGGCGCGTGAGCTCACTCCCAAAGAGGAAGCAGCAGAATTCCCCATTGAATGCTAGTAACTACGTACAAAGAATTCACCATCTCCCAACTCCCGTGGCAGTTGCCAATGTAAACCCTCCTGCAGCTTTTTCTTAGCTTTGCCAATATACCTGCATGCCAGGGGGTGTAATCATGGCCGGTAGCTGGGGCAGCATTGGCATACAGCCATACATGCATGTGCGCAGGCCTAAAGATTTGCCTTTGATTGGCAGAAAGAGCAGGGGGTACCGAGCGGCCATGCCATGCATGTGTTGCTCCTTTTTCCAGCGTCGCTCCTCGCATATCTAACTAACTGTTGTACTCGTTAACTTCAGAAATATAAGATGTATCTTTTGAATGGTCTTATCTATAAATGTAACATCCCAAAAACTCAAATAATTAAGAAATCAAATTCTAAAATTTAGATATATTTATTCCTACTTTTTCTGGATTTTTCTTAATTTTTCCTGATTTTTCTTTTTTTTCTCTAAAAGAAAAATCTTTATAAGTAACAGATAAATAACAATAATTAAATATTATAACAATAAAATGTATAAAATTATGAATAATCTCAAAAAATCACTAGAACCTCAATTGTGAAATTAAAAAGGTCAAATCAAAGTAATTTAATATGACATGAAAGGTAATTAATGATTTTTGACTAGTAACAGTAAGTTTTTCGGAATTAAATAAAAATAATCCAACGTTATGTAGGTCTGAAAATGTTATATATCCTCTAGATGGATAGCACTATCAACAGTAAAAATATAAAAAATTAATAAAATAGTTTGTTGCTTTTAAAAATAGAAAGATAGAAAATCTGAAAGTAACAATGTCAAAAATTTTATTAATTAAATATAAAATATATGAAGTTGAAATTTTTACTGGATATCATTATAGCCATAAAGAACCTCTGAAAAAAGATTGAAAAATGTTTTAGTAGACATGTACTCCCAGAAAAATAAAAATCAGAAAACAAAAATCTGACTTGTTAGAATTTTTATAAATTCTGTAGGTCATATCTCGACCTAAAAATTTGATATGATAATCTAATTTATCTAAAGGACATGCAATAAAATTCTCATTAATTTACTGACTTGAATGATTCGTTGAATCTAAATCAACCCAGATCACAGCCGATTCTCATTTTGTTTCTTCCATCACTGCCATGTGGGCCCAAATCCCTGTGCAGGCCCACGCGACAGCCTCTCCTCTGCGTCATCTTCTTCCTTCAATCACCGGCGCCCCGAAGCCGAGATATTCGTTCCTGTAGCAGCGTCACCACTGTGATATCGCGCCACCGAGGCTTCCGCAAAATCATCACCATGCCACGCGGTTGCATTGCCTGTGATTTCGCACTGCTTGCCCATCCATTCTTCTGTTCAATCGTCACAAGAACCTCCCCGAGTTCATGCATGGCCGAGCTCATCCACACCGACTCTTTGGCTATAAAAGCCACACTCGGGTTCGCAAGGAACGGCACAACACTTCCCCTCTCCTTCCTTTCGCTCTCCCCCATCAGAACGGCTCAATTTCTGATCACAACCCGCCATGGCCGAAAAGCTCTAAGTTTGGATTGTGACCAAATTGAAGTGGTATATTGATTCTTCTTCAAATTCCTTTGGCCAGTAGCATCCAAGACACCTAATGACTAAAAGCCCTCAAAAAATATTGAAGGTTCTTCATCCAGAACTTCGTCGCCTCCTTCTGTCTTCTTCCCCGGAACCGGCGCACGGCACCAACCTATTTTGATTGACCTCCTGTCAGGGTATGCCTGAGGAAGAAGAAGAACAGGAGTAGTCGGTGATGAAGTTAACGATTCATCGACTTCGCTTAATGAACCACGGACGGCCACGATCTCATCTGAGCCGAGCAACGGTTATCTAGTAGTCCAGTAATTGTAAACAGTAATTACTGACAAAACTGTTGTCGTTTTGCTAGTTTAATCTCTGTAAAAGCTTATTTACTGAAACTGAATTCTGTTACGGTAAAACAATGTAAGACTTCGGGGTATAAAACCCACGTAATGTGATAAATGGAAGGCAGGTTGTTCTTTCGCATACTCTAGTATCTTTCTGTAGTTTTGTAGAACCCTAGTTTCATTTGTATCTTCTGCGTTTCTTGGTGTTTCTGTTTGGTGGTTCTGCGATTTGGGTTCCTGTTTCATTGCGGATTTCTAGAGGGTCCTGACAAATTGGTATCAGAGCAACTCTTTCCTTGCGTTTGAATCTGAGTTGGCTTTGTGGAACGGGGTTGGGAAACTGTTAAATCCCCCGATCAAGTAAGTGCTTCTGAATCTCTGGCCTAATCCAGTGTGCAACGGGGTTGGGAAACTGTAAAATCCCCGATCAAGTGAGTGTCTCTGTAATCGTTGTTTAACTCAGTTGGTGGTGAAGTATCAAGGTGAGTAATGGAGGTTCAGGAGGCAATTGAGAAGATACATGCTCGACTTGCAGACTTAGAAGTTCTCAAAACAGATGTAGCTGAGATCAAAAGCATTCTTATGAGAAGATCATCTACCACGGAGAGTTCAATAGAACAACAGAGTCCATCAGTAGTGGTGGATGGAAACTTGCTGTCAAACACTTATGAGTTTAATCGGATTGGGGTGTCTGTCTCGGCCAGTCCTGCGGATGCAACTGTTTTAGTAGAAAATCACATGGTGAGTAATAGTCTCCCACCCATATTTACTCCGGCTATTCGAACTTCTTCTTATCCATTTATGAGAGGCTTGAGTGGTGTTGGAGCAATTGGCAACGAGACTTTCTTAGCAGCACCATCATCACATCCAATGCATCCTGGTATGTCTTATAGTTCTAGAAGTCAACCGACTCTTGGGTACTGTCATCCGGTGTTGCCACAAAATTATCAATCAGGAAATGTGGGTTGCGGTGGAAACTTGGCACCCAATCAGCATTACCCTGGTGTTCAAGTATTTGATACCCAGAGGAACTTATATTGTGGAGAAAACAATACTAATCACCAATATGCTGAAGCAGTGATAAAGGGTCCGAAGCTTGAGTTGTCTGTATTTTCAGGTGATAATCCGATTGGATGGATTGATCAATGCGAAAAGTTCTTTGAAATGTCTGGTACTCCCATTGAGCAGTGGGTCAATTTGGCAGTTGGTCACTTAGTGGGCAGAGCCAACACTTGGTATAAAGGCATAGGAATACCTTGGCAATCATTAAATTGGCAACAACTTAGTGCTATTCTTTGTGATCGGTTCTCGGAAGCAAGTGCACATGAAGCGGTTGAGAAACTATAGGGAATTAAACATGTAAGCACTGTTGGAAAATACATTGATTATTTTGAAAAATGCGTAGAGCTGGTTAAAAGAGACCATGCTTATTTACAAGAGACATATTTGTTGAGTTGCTTCATTGGGGGTCTCAAGGAAGAAATTAAGTACAATGTCAGCAGCCATCAGCCGAAAGGATTACTTGAAGCTTATTGGTACGCTAAATTGGAAGAAAAAGCAGCCGGGACAAAAAGAGCTAGCCAGAACAGTGGGGGGTCCAGGTTTAAATTACCAGCTGCACAAAACCCTGCAAACACAAGTCTTCCTAAGGTGGATAAACAAGAAAAACCAAAAACTAACATGACTGGGAAACTTGGAAGAGTTTGCTGGCATTGCAATGAACCCTGGTCACCTGGTCATAACCAGCAATGTCGAGTTAGGACTGCTTTACATACATTGTTGTTACAAGGTGAAGAGCGGAATGTAATAGCAGATGAAGAGGAAACCTCAGTAGAACCAGTTACTGACTATGCAACTGCACCAGATAGTCCTGAGCAAGTGGATACAACTGATACTCAAGAACAGATAATGCAAATATCTGCATATGTAGCCCATGGCATAAATGGACTAATGACATTCGCTTTGATGATGTGTATTGGGAACAAGCAGGCCATTGCTCTGGTGGATAGTGGTAGGACTCATTCTTTTATGGATTATAGTTTTTGCTGAAAAAAAAGGGTATCAGCTGAGTTCAATGCCTTGCTGCAAAGTAACAGTAGCTGGTGGTGGGGAGTTATCATCAGATGCTACAGTTGAGAGGCTACATTACATAATTCAGAATACAGAATTTGTCTCTACTTTTAAACTACTGAAGTTGCGAAATTATGATATAATCTTGGGGGCCGATTGGATTTATGAGTACAGTCCTATTGAATTGAACCTTAGAGAGAAGTTGTTAACCATTTGCAAGGAAGGCCAGTTTATTCAAATTTCTGATTATACTCAACCAACTAGCAAGAGTGTTCTCAATGCTGGACAATTGGAAAGAATGGCAAGGAAAAAGGTGGATGGTTTACTGATTCAGCTGAACTTGATAGAGCCAGGAGTGCAAGCTACAGTGAAGCAATTAAGTCCTGAGATAGAAGTTGTCCTTAATGATTATGTTGATGTATTCACTGAAATTGACGGCTTACCTCCAAAACGAGATTGTGATCATGTGATCCACCTTAAAGCTGGTGCTGAGCCGCCCAATTTGAGGCCCTACAGGATTCCACACCATCAAAGAACAGCTCTGGAGGATTTATTGGATGAGCTTCATGGATCTACTGTTTTTTCCAAACTCGACCTTAGATCGGGTTATCATCAAATACGTATGAATGAAGTTGATATTCCAAAAACAGCATTTAAAACTCATCTTGGCCATTATGAATATACTGTTATGCCCTTTGGTCTCACAAATGCTCCACTAACATTTCAAGCATTGATGAACAATGTATTTGCCGAGTTTCTGAGAAAATTTATATTGGTCTTTTTCGATGACATTCTAATTTATAGCAAGAGCTTCTGTGATCACATTGTGCATTTGAGGACTGCGCTGCAAGCATTAAGGGATAATCGGTTGGTAGCAAGAAAGAGCTAATGTGTTTTTGCTGTAACTTCGATTGAATATTTGGGCCACGTGATCGGCTTGGCAGGAGTAGCAACAGACCCCAAGAAAGTGGCTGCTGCGCTCAATTGGCCTCAACCGGATACGATCACCAAGCTGAGGGGATTCTTGGGCTTAACCAGATATTACAGACGCTTTGTTAAAGGATATGGCCAAATTTGCCGGCCGTTGTTCGATTTGCTGAAAAAAGAAAACTTCAAATGGGGGCCGGAGCAGACTGTAGCATTTGAACATCTCAAGAAACTTATGACCTCATGTCCTGTACTAGCTTTGCTGGACTTCTCAAAACCAATCCAACTAGAAACTGACGTGAGCGGGACAGTAATTGGGGTGGTGCTTATGCAATCTGGACAGCCTATTGCTTGTTTCAGCAAAACCTTGGGAAGTAAAGCTGCAGCTAAATCAATTTATGATAAAGAGGCTTTGGCAATTCTTGAAGCCCTTAAAAAATGGAGACATTACTTGCTGGGCAATAAGAGAGGAAAAGTGATTTTGGTAGCTGACGCACTATCCAGAGTTGAACATCAGTCTGGTAATTCAGAAGGTTGTGCTGCCCTCACTTATGTGATTCCAGATTGGGTGTTAGATATTAAAGCAAGTTATGAAGAAGATCTTTGGGCAGTAAAACTTCTTAGAGAGATTCAAACTGAAGTGGATCCAAATAGCAAATACAGAGTTGAATCCGGTTTGAGAGGGTCATTGAAGTTGCGCTCTAAATATTATGGACCATTTCGTGTGATGAGCAAGATTGGAACCGTGGCATACAAGTTACAATTGCCTCTAGATGCCGCCATACACCCTATGTTTCATGTCAGCCAGCTTAAGAAGCGTGTGGGTAAGAATGCTGTTCCACTTCCAGGCCTACCGTTAGTTGATGCCAATGGTAAAATCAAGACCGAGCCTATTGCAATCTTGGACCGAAGAATGGTGCCGCTTGTTCATTGGTTAAATCTGTCGGAGGATGATGCAACCTGGGAAGACGCAAGCTTCATACAAAGAACCTTTCCAGAATTTCAGACTTGAGGACAAGTTCAGGCTTCAATTGGGGGCAATTGTCAGGGTATGCCTGAGAACAGGAGTAGTCGGTGATGAAGTTAACGATTCGTCGACTTCGCTTAATGAACCACGGACGGCCACGATCTCATCTGAGCAGAGCAACGGTTATCTAGTAGTCCAGTAATTGTAAACAGTAATTACTGACAATACTGTTGTCGTTTTGCTGGTTTAATCTCTGTAAAAGCTGATTTACTGAAACCGAATTCTGTTAGGGTAAAACAATGTAAGACTTGGGGGTATAAAACCCACGTAATGTGAGAAATGGAAGGCAGGTTGTTCTTCCGCATACTCTAGTATCTTTCTGTAGTTTTGTAGAACCCTAGTTTCATTTGTATCTTCTGCGTTTCTTGGTGTTTCTGTTTGGTGGTTGTGCGATTTGGGTTCCTGTTTCATTGCGGATTTCTAGAGGGTCCTGACACCTCCGACACCAAAATCAGGTAAAACAAGTTTGTTTCGGTCTTAGGATGCTTGATTTGGAACCAATTTCATTCGGGACAATCTTTGTCATCGGCGCGGCTTGCCGCTCATTCCTCCGCCACTGTCCCACGATGGCCGATTCTTTTCGATCGTCTCCAGCCATAGAAAAAGCTACCAATAGGTGCGGCTAGATCACCTGAAGCAATCTGCACCGGCGGCCAGACCTCTCTAGTGCTGCTTCGCCGGCGGCAAGCCGTGCAGACGAAGCCCTCTGCTCTGTGTCAATGTCGCACAGGACCCCCGAGTCAGCCACTTCCTCTCACGCGCAACACTGAGGTCGCTGACTAGTGGCCCCCACCTGTCAGGAAGCCGGGTTTTAAAATAAACCGTGAAAATGAAAAGCCGTTTTCATTTGGAAGAAAGCGTATTTCACTTTCTGAATGCATTTTCGAACCGGTTATATGTTCAAGCATATATAACTTTTATGTTTTTAATCTGAATGAAATGAAACAAAATTCTAAATTCATCTAAAATAAATTAATTCCATAATATGCAAAAACATTTTGAAAAATGGCTATGGATAAATTTGAACTTTAAATTTAAAGAGAAGGCATAAAAATGGGCTACATATAAAAGTTTTGCAAATGAACTTAGATTTTGATGAAACTAATTTTACTGTAATCATCATGCTGCCAAAAACCCAAATATGTAGAAATATTTGAATTTCAACTTTGTTTGAATTATTTTCTAATTAAGGTTAATTTCCTTGCACTAAATATTCAAAAATGTATAATTTTTGCAAAAGAAATCTAAAATGAATGGAATTGATTTCAAAATATAAATGAAATCTAAAAAGCATGGAATTTATTACAAAATATAAATAAGTCAGTAGGATACCTGCATATGCATAAGTATTTCAGAAATTATCTTGACATGAATCTGTTGCATTAATAGATCATAATCCTAGTATAAAAGATATATACACACACATGCATAGGTATATTATCTAATAGTAGTATATATATATCATGATAAAGTAAAGATATGAATCATGAGAGGCTAGATTTCTAAAAATACTTAAAGATCTAACTAACCTAAACATGGATTTGAACCTAGTATAATATTGCCTTGCATCTGAATCCTATTAAGAACGCAATACCTTGTGCTAACACTGTATCAATAACATTGCTAACCCAAATAATTTTAGCATCTTGAATTAAAAAAAATAAGTACAAGAATACATAATTTTAGCTTCTTGAATTCGTAAAATAAATAAGACTAATCTATAAAAATAAGACGTTGTGATATCGCTTAAATTAGAAACTATTAATAACATAAGAATAAAGACAGTCTAAGAAGTGAGTACATAAAATCATGAGAACCTAACCTCAACTCACATCTATTTTCTTAAGCAAGTATTTATTTGATTTTTCATTTGATTTCTTCCTGTCCTTAAGAAAGTTTGTTATTTGCTTTCTTATCATCGAACAGCGTGTAGAACCTGACATCCCAGATACGATCATCGATGACCCTGAGATCGACTTCGACAACAGTCAGCACACCCCCTTTGACCATGTTGAACCCAGATTTTGAAATTGTTTTATTAAAACTTTCATGCATGCACTATGTTTATAAACTTCGCTATTTTGTGGGATCTGGTAGGTAATACCTTCATTAATAGGATTTCCTTAACCAAAAATTGACATGTGTACCTTGATAACCATAGAATATGGATAATCACAATGATAACCAATTGGGTATACTCGTTTATATATGCATTTGCTTATTATGCTCTAGAAACACACACATAGCAAGCTTCACTGTTTATGGTGATTTATGGACATGATGGTTAATGTGATCAATGGTAATTTCTTAAAAATAAAAATAAAATTATGGTTTTGATGCGGGTGATTATTGACAATAGCCAGAGATGCAAGGAACTTGCACGTAGTGTAGGGAGAAGTATTGCCCGTGTCGAATTGAGGATCATACGAAGTGTTCGTTAAATCCAAGAATTACCGTACAACTACAAGCCTAGTATGGGACAGTCTTAACCTATTAAGTTATTTAGAACTAGCTTTGCACATGGAAGGCTGGGGTAATACAAGCTGTTCCACTATGGATTGCTCAAAGGGACGTCCACATCGAGGTGATTATGGAACAAACGTTTACCAATATAACGGTGTACATCATGCTATGGGGAGTTCCATCATATTTATGCTCTAATTTCTTCTGCCATAGTATTGGTTTATTGTCACCGTGCTGGTGCAAAGCTAGGGCTAGGTAATGTAACGGTTATGTTATGATCTCTTTGCCGACACACCAAATGAAGTGTGTTACTGGTCTGGCAAAAGAGGTTGATCATTTCTTGTGAGTGAAGCTGTACACCTCTACAGAGCGTAAATCTTTTCGAAAAGCCGTTCCCGTGGTTATAGGAGTCATTGTGCGCTAGCACTCGTTAGATGTTTTATTTTCATAAAAACCTGGTTTATGCCATGTAATGGCAGGAAATGGTTCATTGTGGTGATCACATTCTAAAGGTTTGCGGATTTAATTACTTATGCTCATATACTGTTATTTTATTAACCTGTCAAATTGCCTTTCTTGAAATTCTGTTTGTAATCTACTATTCTGTATTTAATTTAAATTGGCTTTATGCAAACTAACTGTAACAGCCTTTCTCTTGTTTCAAGCCTGCATATATTATAGGATTTGCAAAAAGTCTTGCAAGTACGTAAAGTACTCAACGTGCTATTGTTGTTATTTTTAGGTGAAGAATCAGAATACCCTAGCGATATTTATTTCAACGCAGGATTCGAGGATAACGACGAATTTTTCTAGGGCTTTACCTTGTTAGTTGCCTATGTGAGTACTAAGCAAACTACAAGTCTTTTAGTTTTTCCGCTGCAATATTTATGTACTTTTGGTTTGTAAACCAAAACTTACTTGATGAAATATATGCGCTTTATGTATGGAGGTGATATCATTGCTGTAAATGTGCGTACTAGCCATTGATCATGGGACTATTACTGTATGCACATGAAACCCATTATTGGTATTTAATATCAAAAATAGGGGCCTAACAATAAATATAGGACGTATTTCATATTTCAATACAGAATTAGTATGATGTTCCCTTTATACCTCTAAAAAATATCTTTATTTACTTTATATTTTTTACATGCATGCATTGAATATAATATTTAGTGATAATAACTAGGGATAATCTTGTTATTTTTAATATCTTATTAGTCTATGTTCTAAGAATAAATAAGTTTCATAAAATTGGACGAAGAAAGTACCATCATGCTCACGTGACACCCAAGTTTGAAGGAATGGTTCAACAAACCCGACCTGGTCGCCGGTTTAACAAAAAAAACCCGGAACCGGAACGGAACTAGCAGGGAATTCAAATTTGGTTCGGGGCGATGCACCTTGACTGACTATACCACACAACCAGCCAAGCCCTCATGTTAGCCCGACGATATTACCTATGGATAAGCTTACATTGAACCGCGGACCAATTGTCCGACCGGCTGAACAGACCGGCAGACCAGTGAACTGGGAGCTCGAGCGGTTCAATGACTGGCTGGCTTTTTAAACTATGCTTTGTATGGCACACATGTACTCACAGCGTTGGGAGAACCGTTTCCACAAGAAAACCCGGACCAGGGGATTTTTTCTTTGGGCAAAAAATTTCAGATCAGGATTTTGTCAGACTTTTATGCTTGGTATGTGTCAAATAAGCAGCAATATTGCAAAAAGAGAGAATAAAACGGAGATCAACAGGGTAATTTTGTCCATGAGCCGGATCAATTTTGAAAGGAATAAGTTTATTTTACACTTCTGAACTTTCCAAAAAGTTCATTTAATACCTCAACTATAAAACCGGGTATTTAGCATTCTAAACTTATAGAATTGGGTCAATTTACACCTTAAGGCGATTTTGAAGAGCGGTTTTGCTGATAAGAATCCAACTTAATTTTTTTGCTATGTTGGTAGCCATATCATCATTTTTGGCAATGTAGATCCAAATGAGAGAAGGAATGATGATGAGAAGAAGAAAGAAAATATATATAGAGAAAAAAAGAGTGAAAAAGAGGTCGATAATGTTGATGTCAATACCTCTTAATTGTATCCTTATTGCCAAAACTCTTTGACGTAGCTGCCAATATGGCGAAAATTATTTTGAGTGAGATCCAAATTATCAAAATCGTCCTCCAAAACTGGCCGAGGATGTAAATTGGCCTGGTTTTGTAGTTGAGGGTGTTAAATGGACTTTTTAAAAATTATAGAGTGTAAAATGGACTTATTCCATTTACAAAAGTCTTTCGCTGTAAAAACCCACCCGTTTGTTTACCTATAATAATTTGGGACACTAGTATTGTCTGTATAGCTTCCATTAAAGAACAAATAGGCCCAACCCAAAATCGATGATGCGCAACCTCAAGGGTAACAAAATCTGACTGTAGTATCGATCTTCACTCAGAACATGACCTTGACCAAAATAAAACCCATTAAAACGTGACAATAGATTTCACGGACATATAGAACATCATAAATCATTAAATTTTATTGGAAATGCATAATACTACAATTTCTTTCATCATCATTACCAAATGCCAAATACATAAAACATTATCTCATTTTTGTGAGATTGATTATATAGAATTATAACTAAACCAACATAAGTTCTGTGATAAGGCCCAATATTATAAATCAAACATGCTTAAACACTAACCAATAAAGTGAAGAAACTTTAATCACAAGCATACAGAAAAACAATCGCTTGCAAAGAGATAAATCAGTGTTCTTTACAAAATAAACAAATACCTACCACTACTACAGAAAGGCTTATATTAGACGCCTCAACACAGATGGTTGGGTAAAACTGCCTATGATAAAGAACATCATTGACTGTTCTATAGTGAAACCGTTAGTGAGACAATCACAGACAGTTCTTTTCATGAACTGTTAGTCATATCACAGACGGGTTTAGTTAAAAACTGTCACAGACGGTTTTAAATGCAAACCGTCTGTGATAATTTAATACCACAGATGGTTTTAAATAGGAACAGTCTGTGATATGACCTCAGACCCCTATATAACCATACCGATAGAGGTTCGTAGCGCAGATCAACCCATGTGTTTCGTCTCCTGCAAACCCTAGCCCCCGGCAACCCACCTCCCCGGCGACCTCCTCAGTGAACTCCTCCCCAGTGACCTCCTCCTCAATCGGCTACCTCCGCGAGCACCTTCTTCTCCCCATCAACTACCTCGTCCACGAGCACCTCCTCCCCGGCATCCGTGAGGGTGACAACGGCCACCACCTCCTCCTCTCCGGCATGCGCGCGAACTCCTCCGTCGGTGGCCTGCTCCTCCTCCCCGTCGGCTACCTCCTCCTCCCTGTAGTAAACTTTGCTACTCACTTTTATCTGTTGGGAATTAGATGCTCAAAGGAAGCAAGAAAACAGAGGTAGAAATTGTCCTCCGAAGAAACACCAATGCCTTAGTGTAAATATAGCTGTTGTATTTATTATAACTTCATATTTCCATAGTCCTCTGCAAATTATAAATGGTTTCAAATGGAACTAGTGTAAACATTTTTCGGTTTCATGTTGAAAAGAATGCAAAATGTTAACCCAACAATAAATTATTATCAATGTAGTCTATAAGGATTTGCATAAATCATTTTGGGGATTAGTTGCTTGGGCTTGTCAAGTAGCAGGCGGAGATATTTTTATTCTCTTGGTTATTTTACATTTCATTTGAAGAATCATATACAAATGTTAACGGAAAGTATCTAGTGCAAAACCATCTCTGGGTGCTAATATGTTATCTCATAATGTGTCATGGGATGATTTTGGATGGATCAGATTTAGAGCATCACATGCATCAGGATGATTTTTTCTTGCTACTTCATTAAAAACATAATTTTATTATTCCTTGTTTTTTTTCTTTGGGTGACAATATAAATCAAGAAATTAAAAAAAGGACTTCAGAGATGGACACAACTCAAGAAGATGAACAAAAGTGGCACAGCCTCCAAGAGATTTGATCTAATCTTTGTCTAGTTTTTATTTTCAACTATATCAGGTTGTCGTGTTTAATTAATTGACCTCACAACGTTCTTCTGCTTCTCGGATGTAATAATACTTGATTGCAATATACTTGGTTCTATCATGACTGACTGGATTTTCACTGATCACAATTGCTGATTTGCTATCACAATCTTTTCTATCTTTTTTACCTAATCCAATTCTCTAGCACGCTACCGTCTATGATCCTCTTTTTTTTCCCTACACCCCCAGCAGAACTTTCATCATTAGTATTTGTTGTTCGAAATTTTCTTCTGCTTAGATATTTCTGCAACGACATTTATAAGGCACAATCAGTTATAGATTTAGTAATTGAATAACTAAACATCCTAGATGCATCGAGGCAACAGCTTGTCTGGTCAAGATCGTCTTAAAATATGTAGTTTTGTAGCACTTTCATCTTCTTTATTATTATAATATGGATGGATTTAAGGTAAAATCCATTTCATTTCACAATTCATCCTGAAAGGTGTCATGCATTGATTTATAGTTATCACTTTATCCTCGTTCCCGAATGAGAATACCATAGGCAATCATGCTTCTTGAATTATAGAGTTCATTAAGTCATCGTATGAAGTTGATTAAATTATCGTATAGAGTCCATACGTTGACTTAATAAACTCTATAATTCAAGAAGCAGGCTTCATATGGTATTCTCGTTCGGAGATCAGGATGAAGTGGAAGCGATAAATCAGAGCATAGACAGCGTTCATGATGAACTGTGGAATGAAATGGATTTTACCTTAGAATCCATCAATATTATAATAAGAAAGAGATGAAAGTGCTACAAAACTTCATATTTTAAGACGATCCTGATCAGACAAGCTGTTGCCTCGATGCATCTAGGATATTTAGTTATTCAATTACTAAATCTATAACTGGTTGTGCCTTATAATTGTCATTGCAAAAATATCTAAGCAGAAAAAAAATTCGAACAACAGATACTAATGATGGAAGTTCTGCTGGGGTGTGGGGGAAAAAGAAGATCACAGACAGTTATATTCAAAAATCGTCTGTGATGTTATACCATCACAGGTGGTTCTACTATAAAACGATCAGTGATATTATAATATCACAGATGGTTTCTAATTAGAACCATCTGTGATATTGATATCACAGACGGTTTGGAAACCGTCTATGATATGTTGTTATATCACTGACACATGGTCACAGATGGTTCAAAGAACCTTCTGTGATGATGGTTCCGAACCATCTGTGATGGTATAATTTGTAGTGGTGTGCAAAGGTAATCCAAGAAGGATGCCTTATGATCGACACAAATAATCGCATATCTTTAATTACATCCCTAGTCAGATAATTAAATTATATATATAAATATAACAAGTTTTTGTGTTGTTTGATGACTCAGTTTGTCACCATACCAATTTACACATTAGCCCTTAAGCCTTGACAAGTTCACAATTAAAATCTCTATCTTAGCATCTAAGGAACCTCTCATGAATAGCCATATTTCCAGCCAGGTAACGACAACTAACGTGAACATTTGTCACGAAACCAGGTAAGGAAGACAAGCAAACCACCTAGCACCAAGTGTCATGACCTATGATAACCTCAAGCATCTGCATGTAGTTGTTAGTACCAGTGCAAGCATGTATTAGTTCATCACAACAACAACATTCCTTAATTCATATCATCTAAATAGATCATCTAATTTCTCTGGCTAATTCATTGAGTGGATAAACATGCTACCATACTGCACCCAACTAAGTCCCTAAATTAATCGAAGACGATGCTTAACTAAGGGGGTGTTGGGCATACCTCCAGATCCGCTATAATCTGTGGAGTTGGTGGAGCAGGGTATCCCTAGCTCCAAAAATTTATGGAGCTAGAGCTGTGGGTACATTAAGAGTGTTTAGATGGGTCATCTTGTTTACATTTTAGACTAAAAAATATAAACTTAATTCACTTTATTTTAGCCTACAAGCTCCAGATCTGAGGTGGAGCTAGGATCTGGAGTTCTGCCAAACAGGACCTAAGAAATAGAAACAATACATCTAGATCAACAATGGTAGTAAGGATAACCACACCTAGAGCATTTGATAAACCATTATTCTAACCCAACCCAACACAAGTGTTACGTTGCACAGATCTGGGACTTCAAATCTTATTTAAGCACTTTCGTCTTCACAAAGTTGATACTCCCTAATAATTAAGAATATGAGAATATGAGTAAGCCACAGAACATGGTTACTTATGAATTTAAATTCCATAAGTAATGCTGGCCTCATTAACTAACCAAAATATTTAATATGAGCATGAAAATTGGTTTTAGAAAAAATTACTTGCCATAGCACCATAACAACCTAATGCAATGTCATATCCGCTGCAATGTTATGTTCTACCGACAGGCCTATAATTAATAAATACTCAAGGTCTTTAGTAAACCTTCATTTTTCCCATAATACACTAAGCAATATTAACTTGCTTAACACCTTTACCACATTCATAATACAGAAGACTATATAGTATATATACATATATACACATATATATAAACAATTGCCGCATAATTATTTAGACACATCATATTAATCCAATTGCTAAATCACAATCATATACATTACAACAAAGCTTAATCAATTAGGGCAAATAAATCATTCACAAATACATTCATATTATCAAAAAGACTAAAATCAACAATTAAATTTACAATTCAGTTCTTATACATAATTACATCATACTCCTGTAAAGACCTACCCAAAACCCAAAATTTGAAGACATACTTGTCTTTTCTAATACATTCACTTTAGCATTTATAATTTAAAACATAAATGTATTACACAATACTTTTCTTTCAAGAATCACATGCATATATAGGCATATACATATGTGTGTGTGTAAATGCTTATACCCACAATGTCAGCACAACCAAAATACAATAGCAAATCCACACAATTAAACATCCAATTTAACCTCACTAGTCAAGAACATCAAATCCAACCGATTCCATCCATAATATAGCAAGGTGAAGACAAATTCATAAATCTCACCACAATTAATATATATAGTATTCACACTTTAAACCACAAGTCTAGACCTCATACAAAACATTTACACACAGCCCTCAATGTAAACTATAGTCTATAGCAGTTCAATCTGAACCATTTACAAACAACACCTTACTACTTCTACACCCTGACCAACTAGCTGAAGACAAGTTTTTCCAGCTTTTTGCCAGCTGTCCAGACAGGTGGAAGGAGGGATGCATGCATGCCCTCCACCTGCACCTTCAGCCCACAGTTTCACCCAACCAAAACCTAGTTTCACTTTATCAGATAGGGTTAAAACTACAGTATAAAACCTAGCTACAACCATTGACACTTAACCTTTTTCAGCCCCCAAGCCGCCCAACCTGTCATCACATTGTCCTCTTCACCAAGCCTACTGGAAGATAGAAGGTAGAGTCAAGAAGAAGGCAGTAAAGAGACAACCACATTGTCTCTTTCCCTCTCCTGCCAACTTCTCTCTTCAACCTTCTCTGCAACAAAAACTTGCCAAGCTTTAGTTTGAGTACCTTACCATTTTATTACCATTCAATAGAAGTAAATGCTAGTTACCCACACTTATTGAAAGCATATAGCTTCACAAAATAAATAGAGAATCTACTAAGAGTGAAAGACTAAAGATTAATCTTATAACAAGGTTGCATGCCCTAGCAATCCCCCTTCTGGGAACACATGCATTCCAGTTGGACAAACAAAACAAATCCATAATAAAAAGAACATGATTATTACGTACTGATCAAGAAATGGAGAATCGTAGTTGGGCAAGGACACAATGGTACTCTAATTAATATGGAGTTATACACGATAGACATAATAATTATGACATAAACAACCTAGGCACCCTTTCTACACCATAACCATGAATCCACAAAGCTTCACGCAATACTCTAGGTCTTTAGAACACAAACATCTATAGCCATCTCACTGTATGCATTTTCCCAAATCACCATGCACAAAATCTAAATCCTTGAATCATGAACATCCCAATAAACAGAAACCACTATTGATCCATGTTCATGCAGAACTTTAGCAACATTTCAATTTCATGCACAATTTGATGGGAATCAAAGTCACATGCCCAATCAAGCACACAATGACCTCAGTTCACAAGCAAGGATAATCATCAATCAACAAGTATGGATTAATCGATATACTAATGATTCTAGAAGTAAGTTTGAGAAGCTTGTCCGAACCAGAGCAAATTAACCACACCACGAACATTGTGATCTATGCAAAAAGGCATCAAAGCTAGCTGCATACTGCTCATATATAGAAAAGGGAGAAGGGGAAATCGGGTACTTAGATCGTAGGAAGGGGGTTTGTAGCCGTAGTCGAAAGAGATGTGACCGTCGGTGTCATTGTTGGCACCAAAACACCGAGGATCAGTTGAGAAGGCACTAGCGTCATGAGCACCAGGCCTGGTGGCAACCGAGCTATGGCAACCGAAGAAAAGAAAAAGGAGAAGAGGTGAGAGAATTATAATAGGAGGGGGAGTGGGGAGGTCCCTTACCTCGGGGAGGCGAGGGGACATTTGTAAGTTCAAGCTCCATTAGTTTTGGTGATTGGTTTAATATTAATGTTTAATCATTGTTTAAAGACAAATCTAATCATTATGAGACTAACATGTTTATTGAGCTTCACTCTTATTAGTCTCAAATTTGGATAGAAAATGGAAAACCCAAGGTATGCACTAGTATTTATTTCAATTGTCTTAATGCATATTTAGGATTCAAGTTAAAAGACAAACTCATCCATTGCCTTAGTGTAAATATGTGCATTATGTTTCCAAATCAATAAATACATGAATGCACACATCTATGGGGAGTTTATAATTTAACTTGTTGTTTCAATTGTATTGATCCATGTCCTATTGCTAAATAACATACAAAGGATCAAGACTTTGAAACAATCTTTTGAGTATATATGACTTGTGTAGTTGTAGTATACTCAAGCAAATATAGAATAAACTCATATGCAATCTAAGATTGATTATGTGCATATTGATTCCATGTTCAATTAGTTATATGCACATACTTAATGGAGTTTGTTCTATAGTTGATGGTCTAAATGTATTGATCACATTTCCATCACTCAAACATATTGGATCATTACTTTCCATCAAATTGAGTATATGAAACTTGTGTAAATTTATATACTCATGTCAATTTAAATAAAATTTAAATTGAGTTCGGTTGTCTTTTAATCAAATCAAAGAACACTTCATCATGTGTTGACGGTGTTCCTTGTTGATTAAAGACAAGCGAAAAGTTCTTGAGTATAATGAAGCATTAGTTGCATCAAAATACTCAAGACACCTTTAAATCATTCAAATTGATTTGGGTTCTGCTCAATCAATCTTGGAGGCATCCATTATGTGTTAATGGAGTGCGGTGATGATTGAGACAACCGTGTTTGTTGGACTAACATCTTTCATGATTTGTGAAGTAGGTTGAGTCCAAAAAAATGAAGAATCGGGAACGAGAAGTCATCATGTGTTGATGAGCTTCAAGAGGTGATCCCAAAGTGAAGAGAAGAGCTAGAAGATTCATCATGTGTTGATGAACAAGAAGAAGAAGACTCGATCCCGGAGAGAGGATGATTGGATATCATAAAAGCTCTAAGTGGATCGCTAGTGGCAAAGGTATAACTAGCTAGGGCTAAGGATATGTTCCTAGTCTTTTACCGGTCTCAGTGATTGGATGGGAGACCCGGTTGCTAGTTAGGTGCCATACTATTAAGAGGGGTTGAGTCTTTTAGCTTGAGCTTCATCATGTATTGATGAACTCAATTCAGTTCACTCTAGCTCACTCTTTTGATCAGTTTTTGCATGGAGCTAACCATTTGGCATGTGTTGCGAATGGGCGAAGCTCGTGCATTGATTTTTACATGATGCTTTGATTTGCATGTGTTGCAAATAGGAGAAGCTCATGCTTACTTCTTATTGAATCTTAATTGAATTGGTTTTTGCATGAAGCTATGGATTTGCATGTGTTGCAAAAGGAAGATAGCTTATGAAATGTTGTTTATGTGGTTATTACTTAGAGCTAAGTTTTGCATGTGTTGCAAAAGGAGAGAGTTCAAGCAATTTGGTTTAAAGTATTTTCATGGAGCTAAAGATTTGCATGTGTTGCAAATAGAGAGCTCATGCCCTTGAGATTGTTTTGGTTGTTTGCAGGGAGCTAGAGATTTGCATGTGTTGCAAATAGAGAGCTCATGAATTGGAGTTTTAGCTTGTGACTTGATCATGTGTTGATCATCACAAGGCTAAGTGTGTTTTGTGCTTTGAGTTTGTAAATTGTGTTTTTGCAAAATATTGATGTTTATGCTTCTTATCTTGGAGCATGAGATAAGCATTTGCAAATGTGTTTTGCAAAGTGTGATTGATCATGTGTTGACAATCTCATGGCTCAAGATTTGATTTTAATCGAATGGATTTGTTATTTGCAAATGAATTGGAGTTATGGGTTTCGATTCTAAGGCATGTGAATAGGGTTTGAAAATGTGTTTTGCAAATTGACTTGTTCATGTGTTGATCATCACATGGCTAAGAAAATTGATCTCATAGGTTCTCGATTTATTTGTGAATGTGTTTTGCAAATAAGTTTGAAGTTTTAATGCGATTCGTTGGAGCATGTGAATAGGGTTTGCAAATGTGTTTTGCAAATTGACTTGATCATGTATTGATCATCACATGGCTCAAAGAACTAACCTTCGAAAGTTTGGAGAAAAGTTTTTGTGAAAAAATTGTTTTTCTCCTCTAGCTAGCACTACTGATCTCTGGGTGCGGTACTGCTGTATGGGCGGCAGTACCGGCCCATATGGCCGGTAGCTTTATTTCAGAAGGAGTTGTTTCTGGTTTTTTGCTCGGTCGGCACTACCATCCCAAGGGGCAGTACTGCCGCTTTAGCCGGCACCACCGATTCTTAGAGGGCGGTAGTGCCGAGAACATAGCCGTTGTCGACCGTTGGGTTGAGGTCGGCACTACCGCCCAACTGTGCCGGTAGTGCCGGTTTTTCTAAAAAAGTCCAATTTGCCCCCCAACAGCTAGATTTCATGTGGGGGGCTATAAAATGATGTCAAGTGCTGGCATATGGGTCAGCTGACTTTGGGGAGAGTTTGTGGGAGTTGATTGCATGTGTTACACTCTTCCAATTGGTTTTTGAGCTAAGAGTGAGCCCTAATTGCATGTGTTGCAATTAGAAAGTGGATTGAGAGCCTTTTGTGCATGTGTTGCATTTGAGGAGGATCCTAGTGCATGTGTTGCACTTTGGAGGTCACCAGAGTGCATGTGTTGCACTAGGTGAAGTTCAAGCGGAAGGGCTTGGCTTGTTACTCTTGGTGTTTGCTGACACCTAGACGGTGTAGCACCGTCGTGCGCGATGAGCTTCTCGACAAAGGCTGTGAGAAGCCCCAGCAAATTTGTGAAGGTCGGTGCTCGCCTACCCGGAGGGGGAAAGAGCAACCTCTAGTGGATTCGAGGTGGGTGCTCAATTCGTGGAGCCGGTCCAATTCGTTGGGCTAACCTCAACGTGGATAGGGGAGATCGGCAAGTCTCCGAACACCACGGTAAAAAGTATTGTGTCTCTTGTGCTTGCATTGTATTCGTTATTTATATTCAAGCAATTTATATTCATAGAATTAAATTGATTGATTGCTTGTCTTTAGAATTGCAATTATTGTTAGAGACATAATTAGTTAGTGCGCATAGTGAGCCTAGTTGATTTAGACTTTAATTATCAAAATCTTAGTTTATCGCTTCCACATTAATTATTGTTAAGGTTTTGGCATAAGGGTAATTAGGGTGAATTGATTTGTAGGAATTCGTAGAGTAATTTTTAAAAGCCGCCTATTCACCCGCCTCTAGTCGGCATCCTCGATCTTACAACATTGGCATCGAAGAAGACAGTCGGATCCCATGGATATGGAAGTGGCTTCACTAGGGTTGCGCGTAGAGGAAGCCACCGGTTCGTGGAGTGCTGACTTTGACGTGGATCCACCAGATCTGACGAGGGGGAGGCTGGGGAAGGCCACTGGTAGCAGTGAAGGCTGCCAAGGGGTTGCGCAACAGGCGGTGTGGATGTCTCGGGAGTGGGGAAGGTGAGATGGTGACAGCACAAACCAGTTGGAGGAGACTAAGTACTTTCGTACTTAGACTTGCTTCGTTTTTATTGTTTAGTCTTTTCAAACATGTTAACTCTGATGAGAAGACTGATTCTCATTATGGCATGAGTTTTATTGATGCTGCTTAAGAGGGACTACATCTATGTGAAGCTGGAGGCCCAAACTTTATGGAAGACCATTAGAGGGGAGGCACTTGACTTGTATTTTCGATTGGTAGGCAGTGTAACATTCACCATAGCCAAACCTAAGGGAGCATTACGTGTGCCATACGAATAAGGTACCATTTACGAAATGGTGAAAGATTTTACTTGTGTATGCCAATGTTTCCTTAGCTGATCCTAGCACAACTCTTTCATGTGACGGTCTCCATTATGTTCGACCTGGTCGAGCATAGTTGGGGCGTCACATCCGCTTTCACCATTTTGTATTTTTCACCTTGTCTCCTATGAACTAGTTTTACTTCTCTAACGTTTGTATCTACAAATTGGAAGGCCCTCTTGAAGCCCTCACATTAATCGTAGAAAGGGAAAAGGCTAGAAATTTCCATGTTAATCTGAGAAAAAGAAAAATCAGTAAAAAATCATGCATTATTCTAAAATGAGAGAAAATCATGGTCGTCCAATCTCCGTAATCATTTTCATCCACGGCTTAGATCTGCATGTTATAGAAAACATGAAATTGGAAAATTGTGTCTAACTTGGAAACTGAAATAAATATTGTAGCAAGCATGCACATAGTTGGTGCAACATCCCAATTTTTAGTTCAAACTATTTTAATGTTGTTATTTGTGCATTTTATGAATTTTAGGAATTTTTAGAATTTTTTGAAATTTATTTTGTATTTTTGAATTATGATAATTAAGGATATTATTTAATTTTATGAAAAGTTATAATAAAATTTTACCAAAAATATTTTATTTGAGTTCCAAATATCTTTAAAAAAATATTTTTTTTTGTTTCTGATATTTTTACTATTTGATTTGAATTACTCTATTTTTAGGAATTATTTTAATTAAGAAACATTTAAAAAATCTTTAGAATAGTCTTGGGCTGAAGTCCAAGTGAGCCTAGCCCATTTTCTCCAAGCTAGGCTAGACCGACCCAGCTGGCCTTTTGTTGTTTGGCTTGGTTTGCCGTCGCTCGGCCCGTTTTCTCGGAACCATAGAATCTTAGCTATTCATTTGAATCAACGGCCAGATGGGGTTGTGGGAACCCTAACATGCCTTGGTCATCCAATTGCGTCTCTATCTGCGGCTGAGATTTTGCCATGTCTCGTGATGCGGTGACCGTTGGATGCGTGATGTGTGGATGATGAGATGCCACCACGTCGCGCCGCCGTCTCCATCTCGGATATGTGCTCTGTCGCTGTGTGCGCCTAGGAGTCTGTGTTGTACACGAACGCTGAGGCTATAAAGCTGCTTAGAACCCGCACCTAGTTCCGTGAGCTGCACCGCGAGTTTTGCCTTAGAAGCCATCAACCGAAGTGCTGTCGTAGCTTGGATTTCGCTCGCCATAGTATCCGTCGCTGTCACCGTGTTCAAGCGCTTGGATCTCGTCATCTGTTGAACCTTCGTCGAAGTTAAGGTCACCATTGTATTCAACGCATTGAGATCTTTTAGGTCCGCCCAAGTTTGAAGCCAAAGAGTCACCGTTTTGCCACGCTCATGTTATTCATCTTCGATGCTAATGAGTGCCGCAGTCGAGTTCGTCACTGTCCCTCGTCATGACATCAGCCATCGGATTCGACGTGAGTCACTAGATGCACGCCATGCGTCACGCCCGCGTTTGTTCTACGTGTCTGTGTGATGTCATCGCTTGCATCGTCATATGACATCGGCGCCTACGTCAGCATCGATGTCGGTCAAAGTTCCTGTGGACCGAATTCACCATAGACTCGCCTCAATGTGTGGACGTGATCCATGGATCGAGGGGCCCACCTATCAGCTTCTTGGGGATTTCCTAGATTTATTTTATTCGGTAAATATCAATACTGACATCAGCTGACGACATAAATCAGATTTTCAATACAAAAAAAAATAGGAAATAATGATTTTTTCTATTTTTATGATTTATCTTTTATTCAAATGTTTCGATAGCCTGTTCTACCTCATACAAGCTCTGATGAGGTGATTCAAATTTCTAATTTTTTTTGTAAAATTGACATCTATTTAATGGTAAATTTTATTTGATTTTCAGGTTTGTTTTCTATCTATTTTGGTATTTATTTGCTATTCTCTCTCGATTCACATGGATGTTGAAGTGCCCGAAGTGTTCGAGGATGAAGCATTGACTCAAGACCAAGGTCCAGAGTAGGACTAGATCTTTTATAAATGAAGCATTGACTCAAGAATTGCTATGTTGTTTTAAATATTTTATGTGTAGATCTGTTTTCAAATTAGTTTGGGATCTAGTTATTCAACCCAATAGAATTAAATCTACCTTGTCATTTGTATGCTATGGTTATTTATCACCCTAGGATGGTTCATTACTAGTTGGTTGCTATGGATACCAACATGGGTTGGTTAGACCGTGTGTAGTTGCTTAGACATACCACCATAATTAATGTCTTTTGAATGATTAAATAAATCTTAATTAGTGGAATATGGAACATGTTTGTGAGAAGGGTGTATCATGTGTTGTCATACAATGATATTGAGTTGTGTGACATGTGTTTTTTCGCAACGACGTTGACTTGTTGATGGCATGTTTTGTACAATAATTAACTTAGGTGGTAAATGACTTTGACTCAGGCATGTGGCAAGAGTTTGAGCTATGGTGGCCCTCTGAGGCAATGGGTTGATATGATAATCTGATGTTCTATGAGTAATTGGTAGTCTTACCTCGGTCAATTAAGGACTTAACCTTGCAAGCCTTTGAACTAAGTCAAACATGCAACCACATGTTTGGAATTGGACAACCTTAACTAAGTAAGTTACCGAGTCATAACATTGGAAGCCTCGGGAAGATAACCAAACTCAGTATGCGGTTATAAGGGGGACTTGGGATGTGCTGTTCACATCTGTCCAACAGTAGGTTTCTCCTATTCTTCAGCTCTTGGTGAGGGAAGTTATAGTGAGGACTTAATGGGAGGGTCAGTGTTAAGATAGAGTTTTCTAAAGGTTTTGTTATGATCTACTAGCCACACGTCGATGGTTACATGACATAGCTTGACAGTATAGTTTGATCATATCATGTGGATAAAGTGCATAATCTCTACAAAGTGTAAATCTATTTGGATAGCCGTGTCCACAGTAATGGACAATGCTTGGGAATTACAATCAAGGGTTAGATTTTGTAAAATGAAACTTGGGAAAAGGGGCATTGTTCCATTGGAAGTTTTAAAGATGTTAGGGCTTAGTGCCATATTTACTTGAGAATACCTACAAATTACTTATTACTATTATTTGTTATACTGCTATTTCAATCTATTTACAGTATTCATTTGTAAATGTTGCTTTACTACAAAATAACCATGCCAGCCATTCATTGGAAGAAGCCTTGCATATAGTTATGATAGAATTGCATTCTATGCAAAACTTGTTAAGTCTTTAAGTACTCACCCTTGCCACAACAAAATCATTAGTTGCGAAGGAGTCTACGCTAGCTTTGGAGGAGGAGTACCAAGAGGAGACAAACGTTTAGGGTGCAAGACTTGTCAGTTGCCTGTGATATACTGAAGGGTTTATCTATATTTTCTTTCCACTACAATTTACTTTAATATTCATAGTTTAGCCCTGCGTGGCTTAGTCATATAAAGTCGATTATTAGTCCAAGCCCTAGGATTAGAACTTTGATCTAGCCTTGGATGTTTGGGGATTAAGTTACTCAATGATGGAGTAGAGTTCCTAGCAAACCTTATCATATTGGATACCCAGATCTTAGATGTTATTCTTGAAATGGATTGGTTATGTCAGTTGAAAGCCCTAATGGCAAGAAAGTAGAATTTCAAGCTACTGCGGTTCGTGATGGTCGGTTGATGGTTAACAGTGTGAAGGTTGCCAATTTAGGGTATGTTCCAGCTGTTAGAGAATTTTCGGATGTTTTTCCTGATGAGTTGCCTGGAATGTCACCAGATAGAGATATTGAGCTTGTTATTGAATTAGTGGCTGGTACAACACCAATAACAAAAAGACCATATGAGACACCCACTGATGAGTTTGTAGAGATGAAGAAGCAGATCGAAGAGTTGCTAGAGATAGGATTTATTAGACCTAGTTCATCTCTTTGGGGAGCATCTGTATTGTTTATCAGGTAGAAAGACGGAAGCTTAAGGATGTGCATTGATTATCGTACCCTCAATGAAGTGATGATTAAAAATAAGTATCCCTTACCCAGAATCAATGACTTATTGATCAGCTAAGAGGAGCTGGAGTTTTCTCCAAGATAGATCTTCGATCAAGATATCATCAGTTGAAGATTTGTGTGGAGGATGTTCCTAAGACTGTGTTCTCTACGCGATATGGACATTATGAGTTTACGGTCATATCATTTGGATTCACCAACGCTCCTGCCTATTTCATGAACATGATGAATAAAGGTTTCATGAAATACTTGGACAAGTTTGTCATTGTGTTCATTGATGACATTCTTGTTTACTCCAAGTCGAAAAAAGAGCATATGGAATATTTGAGATTAGTACTTGAAAAGCCGTGAGAGCAATAATTGTATACTAAGTTTAGCAAGTGTAACTTTTGGAAAGATAAAGTTGAATTCCTTGGCCATATGATGACTGCTAAATGAGTTGTCGTTGACCTAACTAAAGTGGAAGCAGTGTTGCATTAGGAACATCCGATGTCAGTTACCCAGATTCGTAGTTTTCTGGGGATGGCAAGATATTACCATCGATTTATCGAATGATTTTCGATGATTGCTAAACCGCTTACGTAGTTGTTGAAAAAGAAAAAGAATTTTGCATGGACGCCAGAGTGCGAAAAGAGTTTTTAGGAATTAAAGAAGCGTTTGACGACAGCACAAGTGTTAGTGTTGCCATATGTTCAGAACAGCTTTGATATATAATGTGATGCTTCCAAACATTGTCTTGGATGTGTGTTGAAGTCGAATGGCAAGGTCGTTGCATATGCATCAAGGCAATTGGGGCCACATGAAGAGAATTACCCAACATATGATTTGGAATTAGTTGTCGTAGTGCATGCTTTGAAGTTGTGGCGTCATTATCTCATTGGGAATAGATGTGAGATATATACGGATCACAAGAGTTTAAAGTATATATTTATTCAATCGGATCTCAATATGAGACAGAGGAAATGGTTGGAGTTGATAAAGGATTATAATGTTGGAATCCACTATCATCCTAGTAAGGCTAATATGGTAGTCGATACTTTGAGTCGTAAGAGCCACAGTGCTAATATGCTGGTGTTAAATGAACAATCGAAATTATGCAAGGAGTTTCAGAAGTTGAAATTGGAAGTTATTCCACAAGGATTTTTTAGCTACTTTGGAAGTAAAGCCAACTCTAGAAGATCATATCAGAAAAGGTCAGAAGGATGATGAAAAGATCAATAAAATCAATTCCAAGAAGGATTAAGGCTTAGCCAAGGATTTTACTTTGGATGGTCAAGGTACTATGTGGTTTAAAAGTCAAATTTATGTACCTAACAAGGAGCTTAAGTAGTTGATTCTTGAGGAAGCTCATGATTCAAAATACTCGATTCACCTAGGAAGTGCCAAGATGTATCAGGATCTTAAAGAAAGGTTTTGGTGGCCTAATATGAAGCGTGAAGTCGCTGATCATGTTGCTCTATGTGATGTATGTTAGAGAGTAAAGGCAATGCATCAAAGACCTACAGGTTTGTTACAACCTTTAAAGGTTCTTGAGTGGAAGTGAGAGAAAATTGGTATAGATTTTATTACTAGTTTGCCTAGAACCTAGAATAGTTATGATTCCATATGGGTCATTGTTGATCGTTTGACCAAAGTTGCTCATTTTATACCAGTTAAGACTACTTATTCAGGAGATAGTTTGGTAGAGTTATATATGTCAAAGATTGTGTGTTTGCATGGAGTGCCCAAGAAGATAGTATAGTGTCATATAGAAGTACCCAATTTACCTCGAGATTTTGGAGTAAGTTGCATAAAGTAATGGGAACTCGTTTAAATTTCAGTACAATGTATCATCCATAGACAGATAGTCAAACTAAGAGAGTTAATCATATTTTGGAGGATATGCTGAGAGCTTATGCTACTTCATGGAATAAAAGTTTGTCGTATGTTGAGTTCAGTTATAATAACAGTTATCAAGCAAGTTTGCGAATGTTACTATTTGAAGCTTTGTACGGTCGAGCCTGTTGTACTCTATTGAATTGGAATGAGACAAGAAAGCATTTGGTGTTTGGGCCTGATATCCTTGAGGAGGCTAAAGGGCAGATTGCTATGATTAGTGAGAGGTTGAAAGTGGCTCAGTCGAAACATAAGAGTTATTCTGATAATCGTCGTCGAGAGTTGAGCTTTGAGTCAAATGATTTTATGTATCTAAGAGTTACCCCTCTTAAAGGAGTTAAAAGGTTTCATGCTAAAAGAAAACTTGCATCGAGATATGTTGGTCCATTCAAAATCTTAAACCATCAAGGAGAAGTTGCATATCAGTTAGAGCTGCCGCAGTCATTGGCAGGATTGCATAATGTGTTCCATGTATCACATCTTAAAAAGTGTCTTACAGTGCTAAGAGAGCAGACACTGTTAGAAACAATTGAGCTGCAAGAAGATCTAACTTATCAAGAACAATCAATTAAGATTTTGGATGTGATAGAGCGTAGGATCAAAAACAAGTCAATTCGATTTTACAGGGTTCAATGAAGTAACCATTCAGAAAGAGAAACTACCTGCGAGCGTGAAGAAAATCTGAAGTCAGAATTTCCTAACCTATTACTTAGTCAGCCCTGAACATCTAGGTCGAGATTCTGTTAAGGGGGAGGTTTGTAACAGCCCAATTTTTTATAACTTGGATTTAATATGCATTTTGCGATTTTTCTAGATTTTATTTGAATTTATTTAATATTATTGAATTTGACCTTTTGTGAAAAGTATTTAAATAATAAGAAATTTTAAATAAAGTTTTATCAAAAATATTTTATTTGAGTTCCTAATGTCTTAAAGTATTTTTGGGAATTTGTTTAGAATTTTCCTGATATTTTTATTTCCTTAACTAAATTATTCTATTATCTGGAATTATTTTAATTCAAAAAGTTTCAGAAAATCCGGTAACAGTATCGGGCCAAACCCCTGTGGGCCCAGCCCAGTTGTCGCTATGTGGCCCGGTCTGCACTGCCCAAATCAAGCCGCAAGCCTAGTTGTCATCGTTGGATCTCAATCTAACGATCTAGACTACATCGCGTGGTCTCTTGTGTAGTGGCTATTGGATTGAGATCGCAGAGTTGAGATCAATCGAGATTTTTAAGATCTCTATCAAATCCTGACTATTAGTTTGTTGTGAGCGTTTCGGATAGAGTCGCGTTTGTGTGCATCCCATCGTTCATCGCGACACGTGTGTGGTTGATGGTCATCGTCTATGTTACGTCCCTGACCTGAACTATGCCTCGTGTCCACCATGAATGCCGAGAGGAGGTCTCTGTCCCGACTATGACATGGACGCCTAGGCTTTTAAAAGGTGGGCAACGGCTACGCAAGGATTCAAGCAAGCAAAGCCCTAAGCCAATCGCAAGTTTAGAGCTGCCATTTCACTGCAATCTGAGGATTAAGCATGTGCACCGCCGCGGCAAGTTTTCATCGATTTGTCACTGAGGATGGTCGGTTTGGTTCATCATCTTCATTGTCAAGACTGCCGTTGTCAGCTGCACCTCGTGTGCACGCTCGCGTGCACAAAGCATTGTCAAAGCGTCGTAACACCGTGAAGCCTGAACCGTCGCCACAAAAGAACATCGTCGCAGTCATTCCAGTGCATCAGGTAAGCAAAGGACCATGTCATCAGATGCATGACAGCGAGATCTTGTCGTAAGTGCCCTCGCCAGCTGCTAGCGGTGACCCTAGGGCCGCGCGCGCCGTCGGGTGACATGGATTGATATTGTGTCAATGCGTGGTGCCACGTTGGAAGCCAGATCAGCGCCATGTGGGGTCTTCTACTGAGGTCTCATCTCTGTCATCATTTGCACGTGTAGCCAAGTCAGCAGATGGCGGGTCCCACGTGTCAGCGAAATAGGACTGTGTGCACCATGGTGGACAGATCTGGTCTCGTGGACCTAGTCCATGGACTAGTGGCCATGTGTCACATCCTAGTTTGTCCAGGCCACGGCTGACATCATAAATCGGGTTTTCAGTATAAAAATAATTTAGATAATTAATGAATTTCTAAATTTCTGTATTTTCTTTATTTTCAAATCTCTCGAGAGCCCATTCTTCCTCATACGAGCTCTGATTGAGGCGATTCAAATTTTTAAAAGTTTGAATTGAGATCTATTTAATGGTGAATTTTATTTGATTTTTAGAGTTTGTTTGCTCTCTATTTTGGTATTTATTTGGTATTTTTTTCTCATTACACGTAGACGTCGTAGTGCTCAGAGCATCCGAGGAGGATTCGTTGAACCAAGACCAAGATCCAGAGCAAGAGACAAAACTTTTCAGACAAGTTGTGCTTTGATCATGTTGAACCCAGTTTATAAAATTGAAAAGTTGTTTTACATTATGCATGTTATTTTGTGTGCACAATTGTTTCAAAATAGTTTGGGATTTAGTTAATCTACCCAACTGAATTATACCCTACATTATCATTTGTATGACAGGATTAATTGTCACCCAAGGATGATTTCATTATTAGTTAGTTAATATTAATAATCAACATGGGTTTAGTATGCTTAGCCATGCCACGTGTAATTCATAATTTGGAATATCAATTTAATCTTGACTAATGGAATATGGAACATATTTATGGAATTGGTGTGTCAGGTGTTGTCACACAATGATTTTAAGTTGTAGTGACGGGGTGGTAATCATTTAGATTGGAGTAAGTAGCAAGGGGCAGTGTGCTAGGGTGGGCCAGAAGGGTAGAAGGTATGTGAAAGTCTTGCTTTGGTCATCTTAAGGACTTAACCATACAAGCATTTGACCTAAGTCACATGCAACCACATGTCTAGAATGGGACAGACTTAGCTAATTAATTTGCAATATCTTAGCTTTGATACTACCAGTGATGGTGTGAACTCCAACTTAACGATGAGACTCACATGGAGCAAGAGGGGATCCTGAGTATGGTGACCAGTCCCTTCAATATTGAAACCTTAGCGGGTAGTACTGCATTAAGACAGAGCATTGTAAAGGCTTTGTCATGATCTCTCTGTGGCACACCAAAGGAATTATGCTAATGACGTTGCACAAAGAGACGATCTTGTCATGTGGGTAAAGCGCATAACCTCTGTAGTGTGTAAAATCTATTAAAATAGCTATGCCGCAGTATTGAGCAATGATCAGGGATTACAATCAAAGGTTAGATTTTATAAATTGAAAACTTGGATGGGAAGGCAGGATGCCATTGAAAAGTTTGGGAACTTGACTTAGGGCTAGATTCCATGTTTACTTGAGAAATGCTGAAAGTTAATAGTTACTGTTATTTGTTTTGTTTTCTTTTAAATCTACTTATTGTACTCATTTATAAATACTGCTTTACTGCAAAATAATCATGTTAGCCATTACATTGGAATAAGCCTTGCATATAGTTATGTTAGAATTGCATTCCGTGCACAACTTGTTAAGTGCTTTAAGTACTCACCCTTGCCAACTTGTATATTGCACTAGACCAGGATCATTCTAGTGCACAGATGCTTAACATAGTGCAATATACACAGAGGGCCTAGATTTGCATATTCGGGTCCCGACAATTGGCTACGAATGCCATTGGAGAGAAAGCAGGCTGCAAGAGATGTCATAAGTTTTGTTAGCTAATTCAGTGAAAGCTGCGTTGCAAATCAATATGAGGAAGATTTTACCTGATCAGTGCTTGAGGCATGTAGGGAAATTTCAGCCAATTGTTCTTGTAGCTTACTACCTCTACTGGCCAATATCTTCTTGTTAGGTCGGCCACGTTTCTTCTCTATTAAATAATCGGCTAAAAAGTTAGTTAACAAAACAGGTAACACAAGTGCAAGATGAGACCGGCGAATACTTACTTGGCTGTTGCTTGTCCAAGTCTAACAAGGACGGTGTATGAGCGCTTAGGGTGGCTGATGAGTATCCAGTTATCACAATTCCAACATCTAGGCAAGGCCGTTTGCTTGACTACCCCGTGCCCGATGATACACCAATGGTTTTTTTGCTGGCTTGTTTTCCCTGCAACATAACTCAAGTCGATAAGTAAAATTGAAGGGAAGAGTAAAAATATAAGGTATTAAAGTAAGCTACCTTAGCCGATTCCTTGTCAACCGTATCGGCAGATTCTGTGTTAGTATAACCCGATGAACTAGCGTTACTGCTAGAACTCGTACTAACGAATTTAGAAACTACTGTCATCTTTGGTTGATAATTTGGTTGGAAATAAGATATTATGGCCGATAGTGTGTGTTCTTCAGGATAAAGCCTGTTGGAGATTATGGACCACCATTACTTGAACATCTCGGCTTGACGTTGGTGAAGCAAGAAATGAGGCAGATGTTGGAGTTGCAAGTCATGGGCTAGATGTATGGCTATTTGAGCCATTGATTCACATCGCACTTTGTCCCTCGGGTGTAGCCGATCCAAGAGGTAGAAGTTAGGAGGGACTTGGCCAAACCCAAATTGCCTGGAATAAACTGTAGTGTGGTAAAACACATATGATGGTTGGAATATCAGACCCTAGCATGTAAGCCAACAGAGAGTATGCAGGGAGATAAGAAGATTTTATACAAGTCCAGTGTTTCTTCAAGCATATCTGAACTATCAGTTGTCAAATGCAGAAAAGAAGGATAAAGATATCCATCAGCATCCTTGTATCTAAAAAATTCTTTTGATGGGTAATCTCGGCTATCCAGTTTAAAGAAAAAAGATAAATACTTGCTGCCCTAGATGGAGTCATCTTTGTCTCCAATGAGCAAGGATGAATCATTCACCAAATGATCGACTATCTCTGAAAGATTTAGCCTGATACTCGAAATAGTTTTCACACGAAATAAAGTCATCACCGATGAATCAATCTGGAATTGTTGGCTGAATGCAGAGTAGAGCCAAACTTGTATAAACCATAGCGGACCACCAACATTGCCGACAAAATATTGGCCTAGTCCGGTGATAGACTGCTCTCAAGAATAATTTTTCTAAGGCAAGCCGATGCCCTCCTACGAGTTGCTCGGCTATGGCTTGATAGACTTGTGTTGGCCCAAGAGAAACTCCGCAGAAAATGTATCGGTGAAGCCACATATTTAAGAAAGCAACATGCTTTTTGTCCGATACAGGACCAATGCCTTAGTTATTTTCAATATACTTGCTCCAGCCTTCTCCCTTGGATAAGATCAATTTATGTTATGGCTTGGTACTGAAGGCTGATAGCTGATTTTCGTCTGGTCTTAGGCAACATAACTGAGCCACAGCCAGGAGGGTTGGGCCGATAGGACCTGACCTGAACATAAAGGCGTTTAGGATGTCCGACCAGAAATAACATGCAATGGCTACTAAGGGCTCATTGATTTGGATCGGCCAAGAAAATAGGAAGGCACTCCGATATGCCCATTTGCCCCCACAAGGGCATGTTTTGCGTGGCTACTCTATTATACCAGTCGGGCCAACCCTTTAAAGCTGTCGACCAAGCTCTAAAACTTTTATTCCATCCTTTCATATTATACTGAGGAGCATGAAGAGGAAGCCTAGGTATATCCCGTTCTATAATAGCCGATGGATCTAGGATGCCTAATGGACCTAGGTAAAATTGGTTTTCACTATCGGGCATAGGGATAAATACCTAGTTTGAGTCCATTGTTCTTGAGCCGATATGGTGAAATACTAGCAGAGGAGTCTTGAAGACGAGGGAAATGAGGGAGCAAGCCGACGATGAGGGGTGCGAGAGCTTGAGCATGTGATAATGACGGGAGAATGGGCCCTATATTTATAGGTAAAAGGAACCGTAAAAGGATGGAAAATTTTCCGAAGTGGTTGCTGCGGATATGGTAAAAATGGTGTGTTTTAAAGATTGCGACGTAATAAGTGGAGCGGTTACCAAAGACGGCGGTGAAAGTATTGTGAAAATCATGGTTAAGCCGATGGTGGTTGATGCCGACGAAGAAGATTTTTGGAAGATAATATATTATCTCCCAAAAAATAGGGGCATATATTAGCGCTAGAATTTGACAAGGCATGACCAATTTGTTAGGCTAAGAATAAAAAATGGATATTTCTGGCCGATATCGGTTAAAAGGGAAAGTTAAGTTAAAGATAGGATTATGACCGATGTTGATTCAAAGATGAAATTTTATCCGTACAAAGGTCCATACGGATCACGGTTGGCAACATATTGGAGAATGATATGATCGGCTTATGCACTATAAGAGGATGATCCAGGACGAGCAGAAAAATATATATATACATCCAATCAATCAAACAACTCGTATCTACTATTATTTACTTTTTCTATCAACTAAGAGTAGCTTTATAATTTAGAATCTCCCTTGTAATCCGATTTTGATCAATAAAATTGCGCATCGTCGATTGTTGATCTCCTCTGATTACGCCAGGTTTGATTTTCTTTGATCTTGTTGCGTATCGCCTTTTTGGGGAAGATCTACCTTTATCAACCATCTAACTAGCCCTAATAGACTGTTTAATCTTATCGTTACCTTTGATTTGATCGTCTTCTTATAGTTGTTTAGATCCTTGCCAATTATCACATTAGATCAGCTTTGAGCGTCATTTTTTTAATATATCTTGCCGATGCATGATCAAATCGGCTGGCACGCCTCGAACCTCATTGAATTTGACGTTCGTGTGTGTTTGAGCCGATCAATCCGTCATCATATTTTTCGGCACAACAACTACCTTACCTTACTTTTAGCCTATACACATCAGATTTGTCCTACGTGAAAGAGTGATAAAAGAGAAGAGAGAAAAAGCCAGCATGGAACGGGAAACAAGATAAATTAGTTATGTACAAGAGAGAAGAGATAGTTATTACACAACATCTAGAGACAAACTTTAGAGACAGTTATTGTACAAGTTGATTTTATTATTTACTCTAGATGACATAGATGAGAGATAGAATAAACAGTGAGCTTTATTATTGTACTTGCTCTTAGTGTTAGGCGGTTGGCTCGGCCAATGATGAGGGTGTATGAGGAGCATAGAAAGGCTACCGAGGCGAAGAGTAGCGAAGCATGGTAAATGGCAGGGCATACATATTCCACGTTGTTACATAAAAGAAAACAATTTTTGTTGGTACCCCTTTCTTGGTTGGTTTTTTTTTGTGTTTTGTCTTTTTTTTTCTTTTGAAAAATCAATTATTGGACCTTATTCTCGGCCATCTACCGTTCTAAGTACGAATTTTTCCCACCAGATTTTAGAATATATTTTTCCCACCAGATTTTAGAATATATTTTTAGTCATGTTAGCACCATGCTAACAAATGTAGGGAGGTTGTCTCTCCTCTTGAATTACATAACTATAGTCGCGAACAGAAAGATATCTGTTGAGACCATGCATCTGGAAAACGCATATGTTCTTTGCATCTATTTATGCAATGCCATATGTCGTTTCTCTAGAGTAGTTGTTAACACGAATAATAGATACTCAGTTAGGATATGTATAATAAGGCCATAGGTCATTTGAGTTTATTATTAGTATGTACTCATTAGTTTTATTCTGTGTAGAAAAGTAAGAAAAGAGGAGAGAGAAGAGAACCAACTCTTATCTAGTACCCAAGATCGTACGGGAACATAAGTGCTATCGTCGGTTAAAAGCTGGTATTGAAACTGGCTCAAGCGACTACTAATAGCTACAAAGATAAAGTTAATGTTGAATGCTTAAATTAAATACTTTAGAGTTTCTCTATAGGCAATTTTTAGAGATAATTATTGTACAAATTAATTTTATTGCTTACTCTAAATGATATAGATAAGAGTGGAGTAATAAGTTGTATGCTTTATTATTGTACTTACTCTTATAAGGACAAGTACAATTACAAAGCCAACTGCTTACTCTATCTCTATCCATGTCATCTAGAGTAAGCACTAAAGCCAGCTTGTACAATAATTATCTCTAAAAGTTGACTCTAGATGCTGTACATTAACTATCTCTTCTTTCTTGTACATAACTAATCTATCTATACTCCCGTGCAATGCTTACTACTAAATAAGAGTTAGCTCTATTCTCTCTCCTTTTTTCTTACTCTTTCACATAGGACAAAACTGACGTAAACATGCTAAAAGTAAGCTGAGATGGCCTTATTGTACATGCCCTAACCCCTTTGGTCATTTAGGGTGGTTTGGTTGATGAGATGAGGTTGAATATGATAGGATGGTCCTGTACTATTTAGTTTCATTGTTTTAGTTGAATAGAATGATTCAGCATCTATAAGAAATATTCCTTAAATTTGTATCCTACCATCCAGAATGAGATAGTTCTATTCAAGCAATCAAACACTGGAATGACTTTTTTTAAACCATCTTATACATGTACCATTTAGTACAAGCAACTAAATACACCCTTAGCCTCTCGGGCTGGCCTGTACTAGGAGTTTCTTGGATTTGCGGTAAACAGCGAGCTGCTACATCGACAATAAAGAGCTGATTTTCGGTGTGGATCCGCGGACCAGAGCGAATTGGGCCGACATTGCATCCGCAACGCAGCCCATCTAATCCATCGTATTCCCTCGTTGCGGCTTCCCGACGCCATCGCCCACCTCGGCTCCACCCCAACCCGTGACGCCGCGGACGCCACGCCGACCGCTCTCCAACCCGACGCAATCCCCCGGACGGTTCTGGCGAGCAGCAGCAGCAGCTCCTCCACCATAAATAAACCCTCAGACGGACAGGCCACGGAGGACACCATTCCAGATCCTAGCAGTCGCTTCCTTCTCCTGCGAGTTCCTCCTCCTCGCGCGCGATGAAGTGGGGCGTCGCCGTCGCCTCTGCTGCGGCAACCGCCGTCGCGTCCTACCTCCCGTGCTCCACTTCCAAGGTACGTACGCTCGCTCGATTGCGTCGCGTTTGGTCCCATCGGTTCTTGTCCTCCCAGCGATCTTTCATTAGTTCTTGGTTTCTGACCTCGCGCTCTTGTGTGTCACCTGCAGGGGACGCCATCGACGTCGAGAGAGGACGGGAGGAGGAGGAAACCTGCGGCGGAGGACAGGTTCGCGCCGCGGTTCGACGGGCTGCGCTTCATCGAGACCCTCGTCACCGCGCACCGCTGAAACAAAAGACGGCCATGCTTCTCTTTTGTGGCGCTGTCTGTGACACTGCGAGTGATTGGTACCATGGTCAGATTAGTAGCATGCTTACCAGGTCTAGGTTTGATTGGAGTAGCGGCTAGGAACAGAGCAGATTTAGCAGTAGCAGGATGCAGAGAACGGCTGCCGTCTTTCAATCAGCGTGTGATTGCCGGCTCTGGTCAATCAGGCCTCTAATTTTCTGCAACCAATATGGATGAGAGTGCTTCAATGTTTTTCCTCCTAATATAAATTGTATAAATCTTAAAACAAGCGAAAAGGTAATTAATTATCATCTATCATTCATTAATACTTTAATATTTATGCAATTATCAAAAGAAAAAGAATGAAAGCACCTCCTTTTCTTTTTATTCTTCATGCTTAATCCTTAATAGCCTTCTTTCGGTTTTTTAGTTCAGTCAAGTCAACAAAGTAAATAAAAAAAGCTATAGAATTGGAAATCGAAATCCGGCGAACACATGTATAAATATATACCATGTTCCACTTTCTATCACCAAAATACTTTTTTTTCTTCTAAAGATGTAACACAATATTGATGTTCTTTTTTAAGAACTCAGGCTATACGCCCCCGACCGTGTTCTTCGTCATGACTGCCGTATTGGGTTCATTTGGTGCTGACTGGGCCCCGTCTCGGCTCTGCTCAATTGCTGTCACTGTGGAAAAATCATTTGGCATCACATATTCACATGTCTTGTAGTATCTACATTATTTTTTCTAAATAAAGACACATTGCATATGTTGGAAGAACAAAAAAGATTTAATTGCTTTGAAATTTATATTTACTATGTACTTAGTTTTTGCAAGAGATACGATAAGGCATCTCGTGCCATATAATTTTTTTCCGTGACAGAGTATTCTACTGCCCCGTGAATATTTCTGCCGGTGATGTCGTTTGGTTCACTCAAAGTAGCTCTAACCGATCTTTTTTGGTACTGTTTGGATATATACTGACTAAAAGGGCTATTTGATTGGTGTCCATACTTTGTCATATTTTTTTCTTTTTTGGCAAAATATGGCATACTACAAAATTTGTCACCTACAAATCCTTGTCAGCAAATGTGAGTATACGACGAGTGCGATATGTGGCTAAGATAATGCTGCATGTCACGATTGTGGTTACAACCAAACGCTGGCCTCATTGAATCAAACTTGTCTAAGACGAGTGTGGCAACATTTAGCTTTCAACCAAGCACCTCCTAGGTCTGGATCGGAAAATAAGGATTTACCAGTTTCTACTGTAATTGATTGGATTCAACTTATAATTCCTTTGAAGTTTTAGCGTTCCAGATAGGCCCTAAAATCATGTATTTTTCTGCATGACTTATTTATACGGGGAATAACTAGTAATCGGACGTCCGATCACTGTTCATTTCTTTGACGCGTCGGTGCAACATTTTTTTTCAAGTTTGCAAAAAAAAATTTCAACATCTATAACATTTTTTTCACGCGAATATTTCTACTGTTATCGAAGAAAAATATTACACGTGTAGAAAGAAAATGTTGCAGAAGTGGAAAAAATATTACAAGCGTCCGAAAAAAACACACGTTCAAAAACAAGTTTTTATATTTAGATTGGTGTGTCGAGCGTCTTAATTTTCTACCCTACGATACGTTCACTTGGGTGTTGGTGGCACAGTAGCCATTGGAACCAGAGGTGGGTAATATGGCCGTTGGAACCACCAATTGCACGGCAACATGGCAACTAATGTGACACCGAGGAGCTCCATGGCAAGGAAGGTGATGGAGTCAATCATCGGATCATGGAAACATATGCAACAGTTGTTGCCCAGGTCACCAGTGATGAGGAGAAATGTGAATTTCAGAAGAAATTTAGATTCTATTTTTCTAACAGCAATTTTGTTGTGTTCCGAAAAGGCCTGACATGGTCGAGAACAGGCAGAATCCCATAGGAATCTGAGTTTCGGAATCGAGAATCCAGGCCGTAATCCAGGCATAAAACTTGTCCAAATCCCAGAGCTTTGTTACTATTAAACAATGAAGTAAAAAAATACTCTCTACGATCACAAATAGTTATTATCACAAATAGTTATTATTTTAAACATCGAATCTCAAAACTCAACTTTGACAATTAATTTCTATATATTATATTTTAAAAATCAAATAAAATTATAATATTATGAAAGTACATTTCAAAACGAATGTACACATATGTGTTTCATGCATCTAATCTAAATATTTTAAAAAATATCAATAACTAAAATTTTAAAAATTTAACTGTACATATTTTTTTATTTTTGAACGAAGGGAAGAGTAGTATAAGAAAGTGAATGGGAAGCGATGTCAAAACGAATGTACAAATATGTTTCATGCATCTAATCTAAATAATTTAAAAAATATCAATAACTAAAGTTTTAAAAATTTAAATACATATATTTTTTATTATTTTTGAAGGAGGGGAAGAGTAATATAAGAAAGTGAATGCGAAGCGACGTCCTGTGGGGGCCTTGGAAGGTATCGATCTATTATCGTGCCGACCACGCAAGCTTAGCTTAGCTTTCGTGTGAACGCAGGTAGATTTTTCGCGTGTGAACTAGTATCCTCGTGTACAGTTCTCTGTCCACGTATGCACGATTCCCGTCACTTGTATTGCCCTTCGATTTTTTATTCTCGCCGGGTTAGCTGAAAAAAAAAAGACAAAGGCCCTGTTGAGATTTTCTTCCCCGTTCATGTTTTATGTAAACCTTTTGTGTTCTCAATAGGCCAGAAAACAAGTATACCAGTAGTTTGAGGTTGAAGAATTTGCCGTGCTTTTCAAGTTGGTAGAATGGTAGGTACTCTTCTAGAGTAATTCTCTTCATACAAGTTGTACAAATCTTAATCAAAATAAATATTAAGTAATCACTATATATCTTTTATTCATATTTTAATATTATATAACTTTTAAATAGTAATACATAAAAGCACTTCCCACTCTTCTAAACTCTCTTTGTACTTTCTAGAACACGAGGGTTTATTGGAATGCATGGCTTTGAAATCTACTCGTGAAAATGCCTTCTATGAAATTTGAAGCCTAATGCTGTCCTATTTGAAATGCGGGGTCCTATGAGACGAAAATTATGTGTAATCACTGCATTTCCTACCTGGCCTAAAGTTGGATATTTTCATGCATGGTTATCAGCTATGATTTTACACAGTTTATACCATCGAGACATGGACACACGGAGGAAGAAAAAACAAGATGGTATATCTACGAGAAGGCAGCGAAAAGCACGTCCAACCAAACCAAAAACCGTCAAGCTGGCACAGGCGGAAAACTTCAGACAGCGAGTGCGTGGTTCCTGTCATGCATGTTCCACTTATTTAATCACCAAGGGAGGTCAAAATAGGGCCCAAACTGGAATTTTTTTTTATGAAATAATATAATTTTAAAATAAAATTATAGAAAAAATACGTAAAAACTAATTACATAAAGGAACCTCCGTCGCCAATTCATATCTACCATTACGCAAACGCTTTCGTGAGGATAGGTGAGAGTGGAATGAGATGGTGAATGGAACGGCACTACTGAGGATGGGATGGAATAAACGGATGGATACTTTGCTACCTTCCCCAGCTTGGCCCTGCCCTGCTTTCTCTCCACGCAACGCTTCTCAGCCATTCCAAGACCTTTCGCTCCTTTTGTTTCCTCTCCTCCGCTAAGAAGATGCATGGCACGCCACATGCTCGACGGTAGTGTGATTGTAATTAACCTTCGGCATTCTGGGGTGGATCTTGGACTCTTGGTGGTGTTTGACGAGGCGTGCAAAGCTTGTGTACAAAGGGGATAGAGGAGCCTTTTCTTTTTTTTTGCAAAATTGTCCTGGACGAGACACCTTAATGGCTTTCGTGAGAACACACTACAGTAATGTGATTCAGCTCATGAACACTATTAAATCGTCAGCATTTCCTATAACACTCTTTAACCTACTTCTAGGGTGCAACAGGTGTGCCCCGATCGTTTGACACGCCAAATTAGCATTGAAAAAATAAGAAAAAAATGTTGATGTGCCTCTCAATTTACCCTAATTACATACAAAATTTTAAGTTTAAATTGATTATTTGTGTTAAAGAGTAAAAAAAATGAGAAAATTATGACAAGTGCTAAATGAAAAGGAAAAAAAAGGCAAATGCTACTGTGCCCAACAAACTTATATTTTTTTGTTCTATTTTTTTTTGTTTCTTCTACCACACATTTTGTTCAAAGTTAAAAATTTAAAGGGTGTTACAACACTCATAGATTACATCATTAAAACTTTTTGGGTTGTTTATCTATACCCCTTTATAATGCACCTAAGCAATTTTTTCTACGTCCACCCTAAATAATGCACCTCATTAGAGATGGCCCAATGTTCGTGCACCCAACAAAACGTCCCCAGAAACTTGCATTCATCAAAATGAACGTCTCAGATCTTTCCTCAGTTTTACTCATCCACATCCGATGGCCATTATTTAGTGTGTCTAATCATCTCTGTGACCCACAACAGACCTCCCCCACCTACATATTTGGAAGGAGAGCGAATCAAACAAGGAAATAAATAAGGAGGATCCGCATGCAAGGAAACCAGATTTGAATTTTTTACTGGCCAAAATTGTACATACTACATATTTGGAAGGAGGGTGAATCAAACAAGGAAATAAACAGGGAGGATCCGAATGCAAGGAAACAAGACTTGAATTTTTTATTGTCCTGGCATTGTGATCGTATTTTTTTCCGAATATGACCCTTCTCGAGACTTTTTTACGGATCTAGCCCCATAGAGCCTAATTTCAGCGCACGAAGAGCGCTGAATTTTTGTTTTCATTTTTTATCTAAGGAACCAACGGTGCGTGAGTCTTTGCTTAATTTTTTCAATTTTTCTCGCGGAACCGGATCGGCGAGCACCTTTATTTATTTTTATCTTTTTTTCCCTTGCGAATCCAGCGGTCGGCGAGCGCAGTTTATTTTTCCATATTTTTTCAAAATCATCCCTGTGGCCCACAACAGACCTTCTCTCACCTCCAGCATCAACAAGGAAAAGGAAACAAACGTCCTGGAATCAAGGAAAAGGAAACAAACGTCCTGAAAAAGGAAAGGACCATACATTACGTGTTGGGAAAAGGAAACCGGGAAGATGGGGCAGTGCGGTCGGGAGAACGCAGGTCTGCAATGGCTCCACGGTCGCTATCGGTGGCTTTTGCCGACGCTGGCGAGGTTCTTTGTCGACCTCATGGCCGCCATGCCTCGGCAAATTTATAATTTAATTTTTTTTGAAAATAATTTTATTAAGTACAAAATAATCGAAAGTTTTTTTGAGAATTTTTCTAGAATTTTTTAACCTAATGTGCTATCTTTTTCAAAAATCCTTCTATATTTAAAAAAAATGAAGACAACTTACCTGTAGCTTCTTCTAGCTGCAGCCAGCACTGCAGAAGCTTCTTCTCTTCCCTCCCTCCATTAAAGCAAGAAAGAAGCTCCAAAGCTCCATCAATCCCGCACCAAATCTCCTCTTTCCATCTATGGTGTTAATTCCCCAAATTTCGTGCTCTATTATCAAAATTTCCTCCCAATCTGATTTGATCCCAAATTATGGTTTGCATAAATATGCTTGTTTCGGGGCTATAAAAGCCGGCGAGCTCTCCTCCACCCATCGCATTGTGTAAATCCCCAAGTGCTCCCTCTTGTAAAGATCGCCGAATTTTGGAGGTAACCCAAGCCATCACCATCATCTTTTCCAACGAAATTCACCGCAACCGTGACTCCTCCCCGGCAGGCGCCGGTGCCGGCGATCTCGCCGCACAAGTGCCGACCCATTGTGACCGGCCGGCCACCCCTGGCCTTCCCTCCCCCTTGCCTTGGCCAAGCCCAGAGAGCACGTTGTGCTCTCTGTGGAAGCTGCAAAAAAAAATCTGAAATCAGAAAATTCTTTTTTCTTTCTCTTTCTTGATTTAAAATCTTTTGGGAGCCCGTTTTCGCCCATTCGATCTCCATTTAGTTCCGTTTTTATTTCTAAATTCATTTAAAATTCTAAATTTCTCTTTTATTATTTAGTATTGTATTCATACTTATCTTCTTATTTAATTGATAAGCGGGTGTACTGTCGTCGTAGCGTTAGCACAGGCACTATACTAGTATTGCTTTGGTGCCTCAATCGATCGGGCTGCATCCTAAGGGTGGGTTGGACCTAATATGTTGGTATTGTAATATTATTTATCTTACAATTTAAAAGAGAGAAAATATCGAAAAAAACCATATTTGGCCTAGTCAATTAGTAGGTCTAACTTGTAAATGCCCTCCACGCCGAGTCGATAGGGCACTACGAGCCGAATCACAATCCAAGGATACAAAAATTAATCGAAACAATGTTAAAATGAGCCACAGCACATTCGCGTTGAGAGGTTAAATTTTTTTATATTAATCGTAGGAAAAGAATAGATCAACATTAGTGGTCCAGACTATGCCATTGTTAGACGCTCGGCATTGCCACTACTGATCTTTTGCCACAGTTTCCTTCACCTCTAACGCATTGTTGCGCTAGCTCTCTCGTCCTTGTTTCTCCATATTTAATCTTCGGTATCCACCACATCTGCACTGTTCTATTGTGACAGGTCTGACACGGCGTCATGTATCGGGTGCCTACAGGGGCGAAGAATCCTTTGTCCACCTCCGGGTTACGCCAACTACTGTTTCGACTGCAAAACTTGTACACCGTGGTCTGGAACAAATGAGGTAGCACCTGGTATCGCCAAAACGGAGCCAATCGGCTTTAACACATGTGAATATCGGATTCAATAAGATTTGAAATGTATCAACCCATTTAATCTTCAAATCAGTAAGATAGATCGAGATAGCTATTAACCGACCGATTAAATTCCACAATCGGCAAAATAAATCTAAACAGCTATTTACAGCCAATTAGATGATAGGTAAACATTTGTTTTCTACGAAAAAGGCGATACGCAATAAGATCGGTATAAAAACAAACCTGAGATAATTGGCGTAAATCGGTGATGATCAAAATCGGCGATGTGCAACTTATTGATCAAAACCGAATTACAAGGAAAAGATGTTAAGCCTAAAAACTACTTCTAGTCGATAGAAAGTAAATAAAAGTAAATGCGAAGTTGATTGATCGTGTGTTGTTCTTGTTTGTCTTGCCCCTCGCCCCTTTTATAATATCAAGGTTGATCGTGTCCTTCTCTGACTCCTCAAAATCCACAATTCGTATCGGCCTTTGCTTCTTGGAGATTAATGCTGTTTTGAATCGATATCGGCTAAAAATATTCAATTTTAACTTTAGCCTTACAAATCGGTCATATCCTTCCAAATTCTGGTGCCAACATATCCCCTATTTTTGGAAGATGATACAAATCTTCAAAAAATCTTCTTCGTCGGCTTAACCATGATTTTCCTCTTTCACGCTCTTTTCACCACTATTCTCGGTAACTTCCCCATTTCTCAGGCCGTAAAATCTGGGAACGTGCAATTTCTCATCACATTTAACCCTAAAACTTCAAAGAAATTACTCGCCAAATGCCACCGGTTTTGCCCCCTATAAATACTGCACTTCTTCCCTGTCATTTTCACGCCTTCCTACTCTTGATTCACACTCCATCGGCTTCAGCCCTATTTTCTTCAATTTCAATTTCCTTCCGCGCTCAACTTCATCGGCTCAACACCAATGGACCCCAAAACAAGTATTCATCCCTATGCCCGACCATGAAGATTAATTCTACCTAGGTTCGTTAGGTAGCCTAGATATGTCGGTTACCATAGAACAGGATATACCTAAGCTCCCTCTTCATGCACCCGAGTACAATATTAATGGATAGAGTAAAAGCTTTAGAGCCTGGCCAATGGCATTGAAAGGTTGGCAAGATTGGTATAATTGGGGAGCAGCTGAAAAGATGCTGTTGTGGGAACAGATGGGCACAGCGGAGTGTCTTCTCTTATCCTTGGCCAATCTAGAAGCCAATGAGCCTTTGGTGGCCATGGCATGTTATTTCTGGTCTAACACCTTGAATGCATTCATGTTTAGGACGGGTTCCATCATCCTAACTCTTCTTAAAGTAGCTCAACTCTGCTGCTTAAGGCTAGATGGAGACCAGTTATTAGCTTTCAGCGCCAAACCCCAATATAAGCTAGTCTCCACCAAGGGAGAAGGCCGGAGTCAATATCAGAGAAAACAGAGGAATCAGCCTAGTGACTGATCGGGAGCACATAGCCTTTTTAAACATGTGGCTTGACTGATATATGTTCTACGGCACATCACTAGGACGAACTCAAGTATATCAGGTCATAACAGAGAATTTAGTGGAGGGCCATCGACTAGCCATGGAAAAAATGTTCTTAGGAGCTGTCTACCAGATAATGCACATAATTTGCAGTCGGCTCTTCATTGGGGCAAACTCTTATTCGGTCGACAATGTCGATGGGCCCTGTGGTTCATCCAAATCTGGCTATATTCTGCTTTTAGCTGACATTTCATGATTGATATGGTTGTGATGACCCCTTTTCCTCATGATGAATTTTTAGAGCATCAAAATAAAGATTCTGAGATAGCCGATCATTTAGGGAGAGACTTATCCTTTGCTCTTTGGATGCTAAGATTACCCCTATTGGAGTCAGCAAATATTTGCCCTTCTTTGGACTGGATAATTAGGATTATCCTTCGAGCGAATTCTTCCAATACAGAGACGCCGATGGCTATCCCTGTCCGTCTTTTCTTCATTTAACAACCGATAATAATGATATGCCAAAAGAAACATTGGACTTATACAAGTTTTTTCTTTCTCTGAGCATTCTTTCTATCGGCTTGCATTCTAAAGGTTGGACATTTCAACCATCCTATGACTTCTATCATCCGACAGTTTACGGAAGACAGTTGGGCTTTGGCCAACTTCATCCCAACTTCTGTCTTCTTGATCGGCTACGCCCAAGAGATCGGGTGCGCCGGACCTTAGGAGCTCAAATCGCCCTCTACACAGCCGATGGTCTCCAAGTGCAAGACTTGCCTCATTTTCTTCTGCAACAATGACAAGCAGGCATGTTTCTTTAATGGTGGACGATTATTTCTGTTGCGCTTTATCCTAAAGAGCGCACACTATCAGCCATCATCTCTGACTCCTTCCTAGATTTTCAACCTGAGCCGACGATTCAAACTAACTCAACTAGCAGCGGTTCGAGTTCTAGCAGCGACGCTAGCTCGTTAGGCTATACTAACTTGAGTTTTGTCGACATAATCAGCAATGGATCGGCTGAGGAAGCTATTTTATTGTCTTGTAATTTCCATTCTTCTTCAACCTTGCTCATCGGCTTTACCTTCATATTTTGCAGGCCAAGCAAGCTAGAAAGAAGGTAGCTGGTGGCTCGTTGGGCACGGGCCAATCAAGCAAAAGGCCTCACCCAGATGTTGGAGTAGCTATGGTCAGATATTCGTTGGCCAACTTTGGCGTCCAGTCCCCTTCCCTCTCTGACTTGGAGAGGCAACAACCATGTTAGAGTTCGTCAGCTAAACTTTAAATTTTCCATTACCTTTCTTATATACTAACATCTTGAGTAGATTCCTCTATAGAGAAGAAGCGTGGCTGTCCTGGCAAGAAGTCCACCTCCAAGGGCCCTTATCAAGAGGCATCGGTTGAGCACTCGCCCTAGGGATCAACTACAGCTGAGATAAAAAGTCATTCTTAGCTGATGTCATCTGTTTTTCCTTCAATAATCACCTTTTTCTAACAAGACCTATTTGTAGTCTATATTGCCTTGGCCCGACAAAGAGACCATCCTGCCCCCTCTATCGACACAGCCGACTCCATCGACTCCTACTGCGACTTCTGTCGTTCAACCTACTGGCAAGCCGGCCTCTTCCTTGACTCACCTGCTAGGTTTCGACATGTTGGACATCGAAGATGAGGAGGAGGAAGCTGCGAAGACATTTCCCAAGGAGATCCAGAAGATAATTTCAGTCTCCAAGGACGTATCGGCTCAAGTGGTGTCATTGGCTCCATGAATGAAGCAAAGGTTAGGCCACTTCTTCAACCTCCTCCATGCTCTATCGGCTTTGTTGCTTGATAATGCTCAGCCAACTCGAGGCGCCATGGAGGCTATGAAAGTCAATCTCCTGGAGGAGGCCACTGCCACACTGCTCAATGTCTGCTTTATTGATGATAAAAAAAGAAACGGTGCACAACGAAGGCAAGGCTAGAGCATCAAGCAGCTCAACGACAAGACCAGAAGCTCTTGGGCCAGATGGTGGCTGATGCCAAGGCCAAGAAGGTTAAATATGATGAAGACATGAAGGAGCACAAGGCTAACAGGGAGTCGGCATCCAAATTAGAGTCGACGGAGAAGTTTCTAGAGGAGGAGTTGGCCAAGGTAAATGCTCAACTAGCCGATGTCCAAAAATCATTGAACAACTCGTTGTCGGCTTTAAAGACCTAGAATGCCTCTCTTGCTTAGTCGTTGGCCATGGTCAAGGACAATCGGCCAAGGTCTCTCCTATACCCAGAACTGAAAAAGAGGATGAAGAAATCCTCAACAACGTGTAGAGGACCATTGCGAAGGCTGCGGTAGTGCTGTCGGGTCTAGGTGGCGGCAATATTTAATCATGTTGTAATCGACTGTCTTATTTATTAACAAAGTTTTTATTGCTTGTAAGAATGATGTGGTCAGCTACATATTCGATTTTGTTTAAACTACTTTTATTCCAAGGGCGATGTTTGCTATCGGCCATTATGTTATTTATCCACATATCTCATAGCCCAAAACTAACCGAACAAGTTATTTTTTGCTTTTTAAATTGATAATCAGCTTAGCTCAATTTACTTGTAATTTCTAGAAACGAGTCACCAAAAACCTTTTAACTGATTAAGATCCAACCCAAATACTTGGGTGATATTTTTTCAAATATTTGTCATTGATCACTTTAGGGAACATCATCCCTTCTAGTGTTTCCAAAATATAGGAATTACCCTACACAAGCCGATGCACTTTGTATGGCCCTTCCCATATTGGAGATCACTTACCAAATCGACTATCTCTCGAGCCGACAGATAATATAGTTTTTCAGATCAGATTGGTTTCATTGAACGTGAAGGACCATGTGGAGGTCCATCTATGTTTGTGATGAGTATTTGACTAAATTTGAGCTTGGGTTGCTTTTGTTTGAGTTTGATTTGAATTGGATTTTCAATTGGAAGCAATTTGAGGTCTTCTCTGTTTTCCCGGTGCTACCGGCTAGAACGAGAAAAAATGAATTTTAATGAGTGTACTTTGATGGATTTATTTCACATCTTTGTGGGCATTGCTATGTGAGGAGTTTCCTTGTCTTTGATGGTTGCAGGGCGATGGTGCTAGGTCATGGTGAGGCGGAGGATGACCGGGACTAGGCGAGGAGCGTCGGAGGTCTAGACGGTCGGGTGATCGCCGGAAGATGATCGAAGACGGAGTCCGGGCAAGTCAAGAAGACAAGGAAAGGAGATGATGCTAGCTAGATGCCGCGTGGATCAATGAGGGCCGTCGGATTGCGGTCTAGTTGATAGGTTAGCGGGTCTAGGTAGTATGCTTTGAAACCGTGCAAGAAAACCCGGTATGTGTGTGGGTTTTGGGTTATCCCTTGCATGGCTGTGTGTGTGGGTTAATCCTAGCCCTTAGATGAGTGCTCTAGGTTTGAGGGACTCATCCAAGGGTGGTAGGTGGCTCAAGAGTAGTATAAATAGGGGTGGAGGGGTAGCCTCCTCCCCTTGAAGGTTTTGAGGTTTTTGATGCTCCTTTGAGCTTTGCCCACATGAATGTGAGGCTTTATAACCTCTCCTTTCATAAATGAAATGTTTCCTCATATCATTTCTTTTCTTTGTGCATTTACATTACGCATTTAAATTACGCAATTTACATTATGCACTTAAATTCCACAATTAAATTCAGCACTTACATTCTTGCAATTTACATTTATATAATTTGGATTTGCCTCCCCTCCTTCTAAATGCTGTTCTTATAGGATGTCTTGAGGGTGTTCATTTGGTTCTACATCTTTCTTACACCCTTGGATAGACTAGAGATCAAGTTTTTTATCAAATTGCAAATCTGTCCAGAACTTGTTCTTCGCGCAGCAGTCAGTGTTTGATTTTTTTAACAATATAGAGAACTCATTTTTGAGTGATTCTTGTTGGAGACGGTGTAGGACTCATATATACATCTGTATAAAATTTCTTGAGTCCATTTATTGCACCGTTTGAGATCTATGAAGTGAAAACCGAGCCTCAAACTTTCTGGTCGAAGTTCCTGACTGTTTGTATTTCTTGATTTTTAATTATTATTATACAAAGCTTTATGAGGTGATTTTTGGTGGAGTTTTTCAAGATTCAACTTATCACAGGGACAAAAATTCTCAAAAATTTTAGAGCAACATAAACTCACTAACCACCTGTTCCAACGGAGGATATTTTTTGATAATCTGCTTTAACTTTTCTGAAAAGAGACTTTGGTGTTTTAGCTTTATCTCTTTTAGAAAAGAAGTCTTTTGAATTGATTCCTTTTTTGTTTGGACACTTGACAACCAGGATTGTGATTAAAAAACCCCTCACATGATTCATGGTTTTTATCCATGCAAGCTAGGGTTACACATAGTTGTCTAATTATTCTGGATTTTAGAGGGTGTGTGAATCTGAGAAGCACCAGTTTGAACGAAAATCTTTGGGTGCTTTAGATTTTTATTGCAAGAGTGTTTGGAGTAATTTGAGTGGGGAAATTTTATTTGGGATCATTCACCCCCCCTCTGATCGCCATTTCGATCTTTCAGAACGTTTTAGGTAATACTTTTTTTATTGTAAGCCCTTGCAACCCTAGCCTTATTCTTCTAAATCCGATCTAATGTGCTCAATCGTATCTCCGCCAAGTCGTCTAGATTATCGGACATTGAATGTTTATATTCTTGAGCTGACAATCCATTTTTGTATGGCTATACTTATGGAGTCGATATTGATTTCTAAAGGCAACACAGCTTCTTATCCATAAACCAACTGATACAGTGATAGCTTTGTTTCCCTACGGTAAGCAATCCGATAGACCCATAAAGATTTCGATAGTGTTACATGCCAATTTATTGGGTTCTCTTCAATTTTTCTCTTAATTAGCTTGATCAACGTCTTATTCGATGACTCGGCTTGACCATTAGCTTGCACATAGTAAGGCGATGAATTCAATACTTTGATTCTAATACTTTGAGCAAAACATTGAAATTCATCGGACACAAACATTGACCCTTGTTCGGCCATAATAGTCTTAGGAATTTCAAACCGATTGAAAATGTGTTCCATAACAAATCCAATCGCCCCAACTCAAGTCACTTTCTTTAGAGGTATTGCCTCGACCTACTTGGAGAAATAATTGGTCACAGTCAAAATGTATTTATGACTTTTAGTCTAAGCAAGGTATATTTGGCCAATAATATCTATTCCCTATTCCCTATCCTCTGAATGACCAAAGGCTTGATAATTGGGTGTAGCACCGATGCTGGAGCTAATTGCAAATTACCAAATTTCTGACAAGTTTTGCATCCTTTGTAGTATTTGAAATAATTTTCCAGCATTGTCACCCAAAAATATCCAGTACGCCTCAGCATCCACTTCATTTTATGAGCCAATTGATGGGTTCCACAGATACCCTCATGCACTTCTCCCATTGCTACTTGAGCATATTCTATCCCAAGGCATCTTAATAATAATCCCTCCAAAGTCATAATAAAGCATGTCATCAAGAAAAACATACTTCAGAGCTTGTCTCTTAATTTTCCTATCTGTGGTCCTTGATGGATCAACCAAATAATCGATTAATTTCGCCCACCAGTCGTCGGCATTGGCGCACATGACCTCAACACTTAAAATTGCTTTATCTATCGACTCCCAATCCCTCAAATAGCCAACATCTTATAACCTGATGCTTGTTGAGCTAAATTGTTGGCCTTGCTGTCTTAGGGATATCCGCTTTTGCCATAAATATTTGATTGTAACCAGCATTATCATCAAGAAAACTAATCATTTTATTTCCAGATGTAGCATCGATAAGTATATCGGCTATACGCATCGGATATTTATCTTTGGGTGTAGCTTTATTTAGATCTCTAAAATCTACACACACCCTGAGTTTACTATTTTTCTTCACACTAGGTTTAACGGGTGATATCCCCACATGTTAGTGTCTTGGATTTTTCTAATTTTATTTATACGGTGATGATGTCAGCTGACGTCATTTATCGAATTTTCACTAGAAAAATAATTCAAGAAATTCTAATTTTCTATTTTTTATTTTCTAAAGGAGCTTAAGTTTCTATTTTCTTTTTTAATTTTCTATTTTTTTACTTTTGATCTTGTCTAAAAATTATTTTCTAAAGGAAAATTTAACTTGATTAATAATAAGTTTCTAACTCGTCTCATTCTTCTATTCTTATCCCATTGTTGAATTTTTCTGTCCCCCAACTGGTTTAAGTTGAGGCCTTATTCCATGTTGTCTTTATCAGATGAGGATGGTGCAGTCCTACAGTGAGCGTACTGGTGGTTATGCTGCTCAGCTTTGGAGGATTTTGTAAGTTCTTGGAGGTTTTGAGTGGTTGCTTTACCGAGGTACCAGCTGGATCATCAATGCAAGGATCGCGGGATGCTTTGCAAGATTATCATCTACGCCAAGTAGGACACCAAGACCAGCCGTTCGATCAACATCACTATCAAGATGTCTACATTCGATGTTGATATCTAGGAGTCTTCGCGTCTTGCCTTGCAACGCATCTACCATGAATATGTCGACAAGCTAGAGCATACGGTGTTTAGACTTCATCCCCAAGGTGGTACTGTTCAACGCAAAAGAGTTGAAAGGGAAGATAATGCAACAGTGGTGCACTTGGCCAGGTTTGCAGCTGCTCAAGAGGACTTGATACAAGAGACTACCCAAGAGTTGGAGCAAGTCTATGAAGCCTTAAGGGTTGCTGAGGAAGTTCTCTGGGAGATTCGCATCATGGCTACTGAAAGGATACTAGAGCTAGAGGAAGCTTTGCAGGTTGATGAAGTGGATGTGGAAGAAGAATTGAAGGATGAGGAAGAGGAAGATCCCGAGGAGGTCAAGATGGAGCCTAAAGACCCAGAGCCCGAGATGCATGATGTGCATCACGCATAGTTTAAGGTTCCTGCTCCTGGTCATCAGGATCACTTCGGGTCTATGCCAGCTCACCCAACGTCTTATGCTGAAGGACCATGTGGAGGTCCATCCATGTTTGTGATGAGTATTTGACTTTATTTGAGCAAGGTGTGCTCAAGTTTGAGTTTGATTTGGATTGATTTTCAAAATGAAGCAATTTGAGTTGTCTCTGCCAGAGTGGCGATCTGATCGTATGGACGCGGTAGTGATGAGTTGGATGGTTTATTGCACATCTTTGTGGGCATTGCTATGTGAGGAGTTTCCTTGTCTTTGATGGTTGCAGGCGGCAGTGCTAGGTCATGGTGAGGCGAAGGATGACCGGACTAGGCGAGAGCGTCGGAGGTCCAGACGGTTGGGAGATCGCCGGAAGATGATCGGAGACGGAGTCCGGGCAAGTCAAGAAGACAAGGAAAGGAGTTGATGCTAGCTAGATGCCGCATGGATCAATGAGGGCCGTCGGATTGAGGTCTAGTTGATAGGTTAGCGGGTCTAGGTAGTATGCTTTGAAAACCGTGCAAGAAAACCCGGTATGTGTGTGGGTTTTGGGTTAGCCCTTGTATGGCTGTGTGTGTGGGTTAATCCTAGCCCTTAGATGAGTGCTCTAGGGTTGAGGGACTCATCCAAGGGTGGTAGGTGGCCCAAGAGTAGTATAAATAAGGGTGGAGGGGTAGCCTCCTTCTCTTGAAGGTGTTGAGGTTTTTGATGCTCATTTGAGTTTTGCCCACATGAATGTGAGGATTTGTAACCTCCCCTTCCAGAAATGAAAGTTTTATCCATATACCTCTGAATTTATTTTGCGCATTTACATTATGTCTTTACTTTACGCAATTTAAATTCAGCATTTACTTTCCGCAATTACATTCCATAATTTACTTTCAAGTAATTTGGATTTGCCTCCCCTCCTTCTAAATGCTGCTGATATTGGATGTTTTGAGTGTGTTCATATGGTTTTACATCTCTTTTGCACTCTTGGATTGAGTAGGGAACATCTTTTCTTTCAAGTTCCAACTTTGTTCAGAACTTATTCTTCGCGCAGCAGTCAGTGTTTGATTTTTTTTAAAAATATAGAAAAATTATTTTTGAGTGATTATTGTTGGAGGAGGTGCGGGACTCTCATATACACCTGAATAAAAAGTTTGGAGTTCATTTGTTGCACCTTTTGGGCGCCATGAGGTGAAAACTGAGCCCCAAACTTTCTGCTCGAAGTTCTTGAGCATACTGTGTTCTTATATTTTTCCTGTTTTTTCTGTAAGGCTTTTTGAGGAGAAATTTGGTGGAGTTCTTCAATACTCTGATTCTCATAGGGAGAAAAATTCGCAGAATTTTGTGAGCTGCAGAAACCCACCAACCTCCTGTGCAAATTGAGGACAAGTTCTGGAAATTCTGCTTTTGCTTTTCTGAAAGTGACTTTTGTGATTTGAATTGATGTCCTTTCTAAAAGCAAGAGTTTGAATTGATTCCTCTTTATCTTGGACACTAGACAACCAGGATTGTGACTCAAAAATCCCCACATATTTTATCGTACTTATCCATGCAAGCTTGGGGTACACATAGTTGTCTAGTTTTTCGGGTTTTTCACAATTTCCTTTGAGCGATCTTGTCGAGGTTTTTGTTGGAGTATTTTGGGGGAATTTTTATTTGCGACCATTCACCCCCCCTCTGTTCGCCATCTCTGTCCTTCATATGCCCCAAGTGAGCCTCAACCAGATGGCTTGACGAGTGATGGCGTGTTAGTTTAGTCCGTTGAGACTCTTGTTTTGAGTCGCGTCCACTTAAGTTAGACAACGTCGCCATGTGGGTGTTAGCTTTGTGTAAAGGATTGAGTTGGTTCTTCTATGATTGCTGAGTATGTAGTATGTGTTGCATAGCCTTCAGGCTCTTGTAAGCAACCATACCAAGTTAATAACAAAGTTTGTCTATTTTATTGGGTTAAACATGTTCTCCTGCATTAGGATTCTTATTTCTTGTCTTTGCTGTTCCCTCTTCCCAAACCTTATGAAATGATCAAACTCATGGAAACAATGGAGCTACTGGAAGTGGTACCCAATCCAATGACAATCCCAATGAAGGAACATTCCCTCAACCACCATCTCAAATGGATATGTAGAACTTTGGAGATTTCCTTACTACTTAGACACAATTGATGCATACTATGATGTAGCAGGTGCAGAATATCACGAATCAAGCCAATGCCAACAATGCAAATCAAGCTACCAACAATGGATCTCATATTTATTCAAAGTTGTCCGATTTTATGAGGACCCATCCACCAACATTTTTTAGGAAATGTTAACCGTCTAGAGGCTGATGATTGGCTCAGGACAATTGAGAGGAAGTTGTGTATTACCCAATGTGAGGGTAATGAGAAGGTTCTCTATGGTTCTTATCAATTGGAAGGAATTGCTGCTGAGTAGTGGGAAAACTACCGTGTTGCCCATGAAGCCCCACAAGAAATCACCTAGGATGAGTTCAATGCTGCTTTTCGCCAGTACCATATACCGAAAGGGATTATAGATTTAAAGAAAGAGGAGTTCAAGGCTATCAGACAAGGAAGCTAATCAGTGGCTGATTATCTGAACAAATTAACACATCTTGCCCGCTATGTCCCTGAAGATGTTGCAGCTGATAAAGCAAGGCAATCTCGTTTTATGAAGGTACTGAATTCTGGTTTGCAAGTTGGGTTGATTACCCATAATTCCCCTGATTTTCACGAGTTGATCAACAATGCCCTTATGTTGGAAGATAAGTGCAAGGAGTTGGATGACAACCGCAAGCGCAGAATGGCTTAGCAAGGAGGTCATTCGAATTAGCAAAGAGTAAGAGTTGCCCTCATTAGTTTGTTAGGTTTCAATCTAAAGCTATGTTCAAGACGTTGTCCCCTCCACCGCGTCTATCAGGTCAGAATTTAAAGACACATGCTCAAGCAAGTACTGCTCCAGGAGAAAATCAACAGTCTGCAGTCAAGCGTTGTTACAATTACCACAAGCTGGGACATTTTGCTAATAATTGTTCCCATATATGAGGTATTACACCTGTCGGCTTTAATCTTGGATTTACCCCAGCAAAGGCGCCTATGCCAGGATCGAACCATGGATCAAATCAAGCTGGAGCTACTCCCTAAGCAACAGTGAGAGGTCGAAACAACCATATCACAACTGATGAAGCTCAGAAAGCGTCAGACGTCGTACTGGAAGTCTCTGGTTAACTCAGTACCCGCAATAGTTTTATTTGATTCTAGAGTTTCAAATTCTTTTGTTTCTTGAACTTTTGCTTTTGAGAATGGGGTTGGATCTTATGAACCTTAAGTGCATGCTATTAGTCCAATCCCAGATCAAAGCTTCGATCTAATCTAGGTTGTTTGGGAGTTCTGTTGTTTATTGATGGAATAGAGTTCCTAGCGAACCTTACTATGTTAGATACCCAGACCATAGATGTTATACTTGGAATAGATTCTTTGTCCAAGCATAAAGCTATTTTAGATTGTGGCCAGAGAGTTGTATTAGTTGAAAGCCCGAAAGGCAGGCAAGTGGAATTTCAAGCGACCGCATGTCACAATGGTCAGCTGATGGTTAACAATGTGAAAGTTGTTAGTATGGACGATGTGCCGGTTTTTAGTGAGTACCCCTATGTTTTTTTCCAAAGATTTGCTTGATATGCCGTCAGACCGAGATATTGAGTTTGTGATTGAATTGGTGCCTAGTACAACACCTATAGCAAAGAGACCCTATCGAAAGCCTACCGATGAGTTGGCCGAAATGAAGAAGCAAATCGAAGAGCTGCTAGAAAAAGGTTTTATGAGACCTAGTTTGTCACCGTAGAGAGCGCCTATTCTGTTTGTCAGAAAGAAAGATAGAAGTTTAAGAATGTGTACTAATTATCGTGTGCATAATGAAGTGATGATTAAGAATAAGTATCTGCTACCCAAGATCGATGATTTGTTTGATCAATTAAGAGGAGCTGGAGTTTTCTCCAAGATAGATCTTCAATCAGAATATTATCAATTGAAGATTTGTACTGAGGATGTGCCTAAGACTGCGTTCTCTACGCGATATAGACATTATGAGTTTACGATCATGTCTTTTGGATTGACCAATGATCATACATATTTTATAAACATGATGAATAAGGTTTTCATAGAATATTTGCATAAATTTGTTGTCGTGTTCATAGATGATATTCTTATCTATTCTAAGTCAGAAGAAGAGCATGCAGAGCATTTGAGATTAGTTCTCGAGAAGCTTTGGGAGTAACAACCATATGCTAAGTTCAGTAAGCGTGACTTTTGGAAAAAGGAAGTTGAGTTTCTTGGTCATAATATGACTGCAAAAGAAGTTGCAGTCGACCCAAGCAAAGTGGAAGCAATGCTGCATTGGGAGCAATCAAAGTCAGTCACCTAGATTCATAGTTTTCTGGGATGACAGGATATTACCATTGATTTATTGAGGGATTTTCAACAATTTTACGCAATTGTTGAAAAAGAAAAAGAAGTTTGCATGGATACCAGAGTACGAGAAGAGTTTTTAGGAATTATAAAAGCGTCTAACGATAGCACCAGTGTTAGTGCTGTCGGATGTTCAGGAAAGTTTCAATATCTATTATGATGCTTCCAGACAAGGATTTGGTTGTGTATTAATGTAAAATGGCAAGGTTGTTGCGTATGCGTCAAGAAAATTGAGACCGCATTAGGAGAATTATCTTATGCATGATTTGGAGTTAGCTGCCGTAGTGCATACTTTAAAGTTGTGATATCATTATCTCTTTGAAAATAGATGTGAAATATATATAGACCACAAGAGTTTAAAATATATTTTTATTATGTCAGATCTCAACATGAGATATAGAAGATGGTTGGAGTTAATAAAGGATTATAATGTGAGAACCCACTATCATTCTGGAAAAACTAATGTGGTAGCTAATGCCTTATGTCGTAAGAAGCACAGTGCTTACATACTAGTTCAAGTGAGTCAATCTAAATTGTATAAGGAATTTCAGAAGCTGAAGTTGGAAGTAGTTCCAAAATGATTCCTAGCTACTTTTGGAGAAAAGCCGACTTATAGAATTAGATCCGAGAAGGTCAGAAAGATGATGCTAAGATCAAAAGAGAAGGACGAAGGCAAGGGCAAAAAATTTACTATGGATGATTAAGGTACTCTGTGGTTTAAGAGTCGAATTTGTATACCTAATAAAAAGGAGCTTAAGCAGTAGCTTAGTTTTCTGAGTAACACCACGTTGAATTTTCTGGTAGCAATTCAACATAATATCTTCGAGCACGCCCTTCCGATCCTCAATATCTTTCCATCGTTCTAGAATTAAATCGTCCATTATTAAGACAATTATGGCGTTAGAAACAACAACAGACGGGGGAATCGATTTTCCTAAAGAGCTCATCATGTCTCATTGGGCATGCCAAAAGTGTGTTGACGCTGAAAAAGAGCCAATTGGCTTCAACACATGTGAACATCAAGTTCAATAAGGTTGAAGACATGCCAACCGATTTGATCCAGTAATCAGCAAGAAGATCGATATAACTATTAACCGATTTGATCGCCTTAAACCAAGATAGATCGAAATAAATATCACAGCCGATTAAATTTCGCAATCGGCAAGATAAATCTAAACAGCTATTACAGCCGATTAGATGATAGATAAATATCTATTTTATCTAAAAAGGCGATGCGCAACAAGATCGGTAGGAAAACAAACCTAAGATAATTGATGTAAATAGGTGATAATCAAAATCGATGATGTGCAACTTTATTGATCAAAAGCAAATTACAAGATAAGGATGCTAAATCTAAAAACTACTTCTAATCGACAGAAAGTACATAAAAGTAGATACAAAGTTGATTGATTATATGTTATTCTTGTTCGTCTTGCTTCTCGCCTCTTTTATAGCATCAAGGTTGATCGTGTCCTTCTTCGACTTCTTAAAATCCACAATTCATATCAGCCTCTGCTTCTCGGTGATTAATTCCGTTTTGAACTGATATCAATTAAAAATATCTAATTTTAACCTTAGCCTTATAAATTGATCCTATCTGTTTGCACCAAAATTTGGCAAGACAGGTCAAAATCGGCAATAAGATCAGGTACATAGAAGTTAACGAACAAGTTGGAAAAGTTTGAGGATATTTGGTAACAGAAAAATCTTTAAGGGAACAACTATCCGAGATAAGGCCGATACGGATCAGGACTTCAAACGTATTGTAAACAGATACGATCGGCCGACGGGTATAAAAAAAGGGTCGAAGCAAGATGCAAAAAAACAACAACAACACAATACAATCAACCAGCCTTTACTTTCTTCCTTCCTGTCGACTAGGAGTAGCTTTTTGCAATTTAATCTCTGTAATTGATTTTGATCAAAAAGTTGCGCATCGCCGATTGTTGATCTTCGTCAATTACACCCCAGGTTTGATTTGTTCTGATTTTGTTGTGCATCGCCTTCTTCAGAATCGATCTACCTTTACCCTCTGATTATCCTTAATCGGCTAATTAGATTTATCTCGTTACCTTGATCTTGATCGGCTTCGAGCTGATTGAGTTTAAGCCGATTGATCGTTACGATCGGCTTTGTGCGAATTTTATATTTTTTACCTTGTCGATTCCAGGTCAAATCGACTTGCACGCTCTGAACCCGGTGTTCGTGAAAGATTGAAATGGCGATCAGAGGGGGGGTGAATGATCCCAAATAAAATTTCCCCCACTCAAAGTACTCCAAACACTCTTGCAATAAAAATATAAAGCACCCAAAGATTTTCGTTCAAACTGGTGCTTCTCAGATTCGCACACCCTCTAAAAATCCAGAACAAATAGACAACTATGTGTACCCCTAGCTTGCATGGATAAGAACCATTAATCATGTGAGGGGTATTTTTATCACAATCCTGGTTGTAAAGTGTCCAAACAAAAGAGGAATCAATTCAAAAGACTTCTTTTCTAAAAGAGATAAGCTAAAACACCAAAGTCTCTTTTCAGAAAAGTTAAAGCAGATTTTCAGAAATTGTCCTCAGTTGGAACAGGTGGTTGGTGAGTTTCTGTTGCTCTAATATTTTTGAGCATTTTTGTCCCTGTGAGCAGTGGAGACGTGAACCACTCCACCAAAAATCACCTCATAATGCTTTGTAGAATAAGAATTAAAAATCAAGCAATACAGACAGTCAGAAACTTCGACCAAAAAATTTGAGGCTCGGTTTTCACTTCATAGCTCTCAAACGGTGCAACCAGTGGACTCAATAAATTTTATAAAGATGTATATATGAGTTATGCACGTTCTCTAGAAAGAATAACTTAAAAATGATTTTTCTATATTTTTATAAAAATAAAAAAACTGACTGCTGCGTGAAGAACAAGTTCTGGACAGATTTGCAATTTGATGAAAAACATGATCTCTAGTCTCTCCAAGGGTGTAAGAAAGATGCAAAACCAAATGAACACCCTAAAGACATCCTAGAAGAACAGCATTTAGAAGGAGGGGAGGCAAATCCAAATTGCATAAATGTAAATTGCAAAAATGTAAGTGCTGAATTTAATTGCAGAATTTAAGTGCATAATATAAATTGCCTAATGTAAATGCACAAAGAAAAGAAATGATTTGAGGAAACATTTTATTTCTGGAAGGGGAGGTTACAAAGCCTCACATTCATGTGGGCAAAGCTCAAATGAGCATCAAAAACCTCAACACCTTCAAGGGAAGGAGGCTACCCCTCCACCCCTATTTATACTACTCTTGGGCCACCTACCACCCTTGGATGAGTCCCTCAACCCTAGAGCACTCATCTAAGGGTTAGGATTAACCCACACACACAGCCATGCAAGGGCTAACCCAAAACCCACATACATACTGGGTTTTCTTGCGCGGTTGTCAAAGCATACTACCTAAGACCCGCTAACCTATCAACTAGACCTCAATCCGACGGCCCTCATTGATCCACGCGGCATCTAGCTAGCATCATCTCCTTTCCTTGTCTTCTTGACTTGCCCGGACTCCGTCTCCGATCATCTTCCGGCGATCTCCCAACCGTCTGGACCTCCGACGCTCCTCACCTAGTCCCGGTCATCCTCCGCCTCACCATGACCTAGCACCGTCGTCCTGCAACCATCTAAAACAAGGAAACACATCACATAGCAATGCCCACAATGATATGTAATAAACCATCCCGACCTCTCGAGGTCTGAACACTGGTCTCCATCCCGACCACTCGAGGTCTGACCACTGGACTCCATCCCGACCACTCGAGGTCTGACCACTCGTCTCCGACCAGCCAAGGCCCAAACCACTCGGGGTCGGACGACTGGTCTCCAACCAGCCAAAGCCCCGACCACTCGGGGTCGAACGACTAGTCTGCAACCAGCCAAAGCCCCGACCACTCGGGGTCGGACGACTGGTATCCGACCAGCCAAAGCCCCGACCACTCGGGATCGGACGACTGGTATCCGACCAGCCAAAGACCTGACCACTCGGGGTCAGACGACTGGTCTCCGACCAGCCAAATCCTCAACCACTCGGGGCCTCAACCACTCGGAGTCTCAACCACTCGGGGTCGACACAGCAATTCAAATAGCTCTTGTTTGAAAATCAAATCAAACTCAAAGCACACCTTGCTCAAATAAAGTCAAATACTCATCACAAACTTGGATGGACCTCCACATGGTCCTTCAATCTCCCCCTTGATGAGTATATTGACAAACCACACAAAAGGCATAAATTTGAGTTTGAATGACAAAAGAAGAAATCAATTTGATTGGAAAGCCAAACTTGGTCCAGAGAGAAAGATATAAAATCATGACCAAGTTGGCAGAAAGAATTTAGAGCAAGACCATGAAAAAAAGCAAGTTTTCCACAAAAGCTCTAAACACCAATCATAAGTGCCAAATGTGATTATGATCCATAAGAAATAGCAAAGATTTACAAAGATCATAAGAACAAAAAAGCTTTCACATTTTTATCTCTTTTTTTTTAATGATGCCTTTTCTACATTTTCTCCCCCTTTTGGCAATATAGGCATCAAAATGGAATTTTCTCCCTCTTTTTATGTATGCATGAAATGCAACCTAAGGGAGCTTTGAAGATTATCCAATTGATCGCAATGACAAGATATGACACCAAGCTAGTCAATTTTTAGATTAGACTAGTCTAAGACATGTCCAAGTGCAAATACAAGCTTAGATTTGAATATTTCATTTTTAGCAAGATTTGACAAGTGCAACACTTAGCTTTAGTTTCAAAAATAGAAGAATAGCCACTCTAAGGATCAAAAGGAGAACCTAGAGTTCAACCTACTCAACACTTTGGGGAATCTAGAAGAACATACAAGGTCCTTCGGACTCATTTATCACTTAATGCAAATTTTTATTTATCATCATACAAGACATAGCAGGGTGCAAATGTTTGACATTATTTGCATTCTTTACCCACATATATCTTTGTTTTTAATTTATTTGCATTTTCTTTTGACAACCAATTGACTCAAGCCGTATGTGACCATCTCAAGATGAACTCTTAAAAGGATGGTCTAGGTTAAACACAATATATTCCAAGTTCATCCCAAATACAATGGGAAGCGGTCTTGTGAATGCAAGGTGTTGAGTCGTATGTGCACAAGAAGAGTCAATTTTGTTTAATTTTCATTTTTAGCACAATGATTTATGAGCAATTGAAGGACTCTAGCATGAATCAAACTAGTTTCACCCAAGTTGCTATAGGGACTCTAGAGAACTCCAAAATTTCTCAAATTATGGCACAAACCTCTAGAGAAGAAACTTAGCAAGTAAAAGCAATAAGTTTCATCAAGTTCTTCATTTAAGGCTTATTTCATTTTTAAGCTTAGCAAGTTAAATGAACTTGGACATATCTAAGCTAGTGATTTCCTCCACATGATGTAGCATGGTGTATAGCATGAAGATTGAGTCAATTGCATACTAGACAAAGCTCATTAAACAGGAAATGCAGTCTATATGCAATGCATGAACAGATTCCCAAACTTCCCCTCAGCATATGAGTCAATTTAAGCACAAATCTAGTTCAAGTTGAGTTATTAGCAGAATTAAGTTCAAGAAAGACCCAAATGAACTCAGTCGAAACCAGAAATACAGAATGAGGAGAAGAAGTCGAGAAACTGCAAAACTGGATGGCTATTGAGCATAGATAAGATAGAAGAGACTCACTACGGCTCAGACTCGTTCTTACCTTCCCCAGAGACTGACATAGGGAAGCTGACTCTAGATCCCAACTAAGAAGTGCACACAGACCCTGTCTACCCAGGAGGCCACAAAACCTGCTAGACTTATAAGACAGTGAGGGAACTCAACCTAGAGAGAAAAGGGAACAGCTAATCATGCATGATAGCAACCTAAAGCACAAGATAAGAGGACCATGCAAGGTATGCTAGAATTCTAAGTGAGTGAACTCAACTCAAGAAAACAAGCCCAAAGTCACCCAGAAGAAGAAAGGAAATGCTGGAAGAAAATATATACATATAATACAGATCAGCTCCCCCTCAAGATATGCCATATGAGTTCATAAACCCAAGCTCAAATCCCCACAACACACTCTACTCCCTTGAGGCACACTCTAAAACTCTCACCTCACAAGAGATAGGTAGAAAGCTAGAGGAGAAGAGATAAGATCTAAAACCACATGGTCTCTAAGGAGCAAGATGGCTCAAGGTAAGAAGCAACCTAACTATGCTAGAAGTCCAACCAAAAGACTCTAGACAAGCAGGACACAAGCTCTACCTACAAAAGAACCACAACCTCCTAAGAGACCCATCACTATCATCAACATTTTCAGAGGTACTTACCTACTGCGGTGTAGTGCAAGTAGTGGTAAATGACTGAAGTGGATCCAAAAGCAGAGGAAGAAGACTTAGAGATATTCCTAGGATGATGGTCTCCTCACGAGAAAGCCTACACACATGCATCCAACAAATCTATGCTTTCAAGCGGGGTTAGGCGGATCCGGTTCCTAGGCACGAATGGACAAGATACAGGAAAAGTGTGGCAAATGACCATCTAGAGCATGAACATGATGCGAGAAGGTAATGTAAGATCATGATCACAACCAAGCTAAAGATAGCATCAAGATCCATATATCCATAGACAACGGTGAAAACATATCCACATGATAAACAACGACAAGGTGCATCATAGCACTCATCATCTTCAAGAGAAGAAGCTAAGCAAGGTGCATCATAGCAACAAAATGCTAGCAGGGATCATGTGCAAGCCTAGAAATACATGGATCAAGATACTACCCTAAACATGATAATGAGCATGTAAATGAAGAAATACCACAATGAAGCACAACAACATGCTACTAGATATAACATGAGCAAGATGAATGAAGACAACCAAAGAGGATCATGCATAAAACAAACCAATTAGCAACATGAAGATCCATTTATCCATAGTCTCAATAACAATATTTACATCTTTGCGAAAAGGCCCGTCAAAAGAAGACCAAACAAAAGGTCATGAGGACACAGACAGCATGAAAGTAAATGGTGACAATGGACACAAAGATGAGAAGCTACTTATGGCAACACTCTATGCATGATGATGAATACATGCCATGAATGAAGAACACAAGCTCATGCAAAAATAGGTATGAAGCATATAAGCATGAAGGACAATAAAAGGTGATCATGAACAATATAAGTCATACAGCGACAGATAGATCATATGACCCTAATCTCATGAAAGGCACTCACATGTAGCACAAAGTCTGACAAACAAAGTCTAAACAAAGCTAATCATGGATGTAATAGAAAATCAGGGTCATATAACCTAGATATTACTCATGACAAAATAAAGTAAATGATATATAGCACGTGCCCATAGTTAATACAAATGCTCATACCAAATGAACAATATCATGGACAAGATAAAAACAAGAAAATCACATGCTGGGAAAAAGCTCATGAATTTAGAATATAATACGTGAAGCACAAAGATGGTTGGGGAAAACATGCTATGGCACAAAACAAGACAGACAAAAACTAACAAGACCTAGCAAAGTACATATAATACACATGGGAGCAAGAGCAATCACAACATGTCATGGAAATGATGATCACAAGTATAACCGACATGAGGGTATGCGATAGCTCACCATGGAAGTGGAAGTCCCCAATGCTGTTATCATGAAGCTCAACACTTGTGGAGCGAAACACGAGGCAAACAAAGTTGAAAGAACATGCAGGTTAGCATGATGCTCACGATGGTCATGCAGGAAGATCCAATCCTCTAGAGACAAGCCGCAAAGACCAACTCGGAATTCACATCGAGTGCCAACATTGAAAAGCGACAAACCGATCCTAGATGAGGTTAGTAAAGATCAACATGACCAACATATTTACCTTCAACTCTTGCCGTGAGTGGGTACCTCGAGGAAAAACGAGGTCCACTACTTGTGCACGGCGAAGATGATGCCTCAGGACAACTCATGGACTAAGAATCGAACTAAGAAAGGACAAGTCCACAAGATGACCCAAATCCACTCCACTAGGCAGTGATCACATCCTCAAGCTAGCCTCAAGCGACTCATGCCATGAGAAAGGCAAAAGTCACTTAAAAGCATCATCGTATAGACATGACACAAGGAATTGACACAAGAGGGAAAGATGACTCAGTACTGGGATAGAGTGAAGACTTAGGGACCCAATACTAAACCACCCGACGCCTCAGTACCGACCATCAAGAAGGCGGACTTGAGTGTCTCTCGACATTTAAGTAACAAGATCGGTAGCAACTCTAGTAGATGATCTAGGAGCTGAATCGGGTTGGCTGCCGTGGTGCAAAAGCCGAACCACCCGGTGAAGCTGCCTAAAACTCCTACCAGGAAACGCCTCACGCCGCTGATATCTACCTCGGCGAGAAAAACGAGGAATATCAAGAGGACAGCGGAAAGACTGACTACGAACAGCTCCAGGACTAAAACTCAAAGAACTAGCATGAAAACCGAGTTACGACGTTTGCCTAAAAGCAGCGACTCTCTAACCTGTCTAGAAGCAGTGTGTACCTTAGGAGCACTCAAAGTCTGGAGATGACCCTGAATACCCCTAAGAGCAGCAACACGCTTACGCCGAGTGATTTTGGCGTGCCTGAAGCAAAAATCTACTAGGTGACCATCCTTCTTACAGAAGGTGCATGTATACTTCGTCTTGCTAGAGACAGAAGCAACAGGAGTAACACCCTTCTGGTCAGAAGTCCTATGGACAACCCTAGCAGACCTAAACATGGTGGTGCTCACTCTGGGAGCTACCACAATCTCACCACTCTTGGAGCCGCGCACAATGGTGGGAGGATGCGCCCGAGCGTGCTCCAAGGAATCAAATCCTAGACCTTGATTGAATCTACCAATCTTGGATTGGTCTAGAATAAGATTGAGCTTCTTCTTGCCTCCAACAAACTTCTCGAGAGTGCTCATAAGATACTGGCAATCTCGAAAGAAAGAAGCACAAGAAGAACAGGGGGAAGGAGAGGAAGAAGAAGAACCAGAAAGAGAATATCTCTCAGCACGTGCTTTTTGTTCCCTTAGCACGGCTGCCTCAATCTTGAGGGCCTCACAAGAAATGCAAGGAGCATATCTAATCCTAAGGGTTTGGTCTTTTAACTTCTTCTTAAGCTCGACATGGATTTGATCCACATCATCCTTAACCCCAATACACAGCAGGCAACCAGTTTTTGACTTATCTAGTAAGTCCTTAGCAAGTTGATCACACTTAACATTCAAAGCATCATTGTCAAGTTTTAGTTGCCTCTGACCCTCACATGAGTATTTGGGTCCTTAGAAGTATGCAATTCAAGTTCATCATTTCTAGCGTAAAGCTTTCTAAGGTGTTCGCTCATGGCATCAATTTCGACAAGCAATTTAGGGCAATTATTACAAGAAGCATTTGTGTGAGCATGAGAAAAGCTAGCATCGCTAGGAATATCAATAATAACAGAACTAGCATTCTTGACCTTAGATTCTCAAGATCAACAAGCACACTATCATGCAAAGTCCTTAGGTTCTCCACTCCACAAGCAAAGCATCACAGAGTGTCTGACTATCGAGTCTCGGGAGGAACATGATTTAAGTGAAGCTAACTCCCGAGACAAGCTATCTACCTCCTTCTCTAACTCGAACACCTCGACCTAGCCTTAGCATGAAACTTGCCTAATTTACAGAAGGCATCATTTAACTCGTCGTAGGTGGGTACCTCATCCGTGTCGTTGTACAGCTCGGAGTCGCTTACTTCAATGGCGCCTGCCATGAAGCACATGCCGGAGAAGTCATCGTTGCCCTTCACCTACTGCCATATCAGGAAGCCTTGGGCAGTGATGTATGACTCCATCGGCGATTTCCAAAATGAAAAATTAACTCCAGCAAAAATGGGAGGCTTGGTGGAATACTTGTCCATCACCATGGCTCTTGAGACCGGTCAAGATCTATGGAAGAGCAAAACCGGCTCTGATACCAATAGAAAGATCGAAATGGCGATCAGAGGGGGGTGAATGATCCCAAATAAAATTTCCCCCACTCAAAGTACTCCAAACACTCTTGCAATAAAAATATAAAGCACCCAAAGATTTTCGTTCAAACTGGTGCTTCTCAGATTCGCACACCCTTTAAAAAATCAGAACAATTAGACAACTATGTGTACCCCTAGCTTGCATGGATAAGAACCATTAATCATGTGAGGGGTATTTTTATCACAATCCTGGTTGTAAAGTGTCCAAACAAAAGAGGAATCAATTCAAAAGACTTCTTTTCTAAAAGAGATAAGCTAAAACACCAAAGTCTCTTTTCAGAAAAGTTAAAGCAGATTTTCAGAAATTGTCCTCAGTTGGAACAGGTGGTTGGTGAGTTTCTGTTGCTCTAATATTTTTGAGCATTTTTTTCCCTGTGAGCAGTGGAGACGTGAACCACTCCACCAAAAATCACCTCATAATTCTTTGTAGAATAAGAATTAAAAATCAAGCAATACAGATAGTCAGAAACTTCGACCAAAAAATTTGAGGCTCGGTTTTCACTTCATAGCTCTCAAACGGTGCAACCAGTGGACTCAATAAATTTTATAAAGATGTATATATGAGTTCTACACGTTCTCTAAAAAGAATCACTTAAAAATGATTTTTTCATATTTTTATAAAAATAAAACACTGACTGCTCCGTGAAGAACAAGTTCTGGACAGATTTGCAATTTGATGAAAAACTTGATCTCTAGTCTCTCCAAGGGTGTAAGAAAGATACAAAACCAAATGAACACCCTAAAGACATCCTAGAAGAACAGCATTTAGAAGGAGGGGAGGCAAATCCAAATTGCATAAATGTAAATTGCAAGAATGTAAGTGCTGAATTTAATTGCGGAATTTAAGTGCATAATATAAATTGCGTAATGTAAATGCACAAAGAAAAGAAATGATTTGAGGAAACATTTCATTTCTGGAAGGGGAGGTTACAAAGCCTCACATTGATGTGGGCAAAGCTCAAATGAGCATCAAAAACCTCAACACCTTCAAGGGAAGGAGGCTACCCCTCCACCCCTATTTATACTACTCTTGGACCACCTACCACCCTTGGATGAGTCCTCAACCCTAGAGCACTCATCTAAGGGTTAGGATTAACCCACACACACAGCCATGCAGGCTAACCCAAAACCCACATACATACCGGGTTTTCTTGCGGTTGTCAAAGCATACTACCTAAGACCCGCTAACCTATCAACTAGACCTCAATCCGACGGCCCTCATTGATCCACGCGGCATCTAGCTAGCATCATCTCCTTTCCTTGTCTTCTTGACTTGCCCGGACTCCGTCTCCGATCATCTTCCGGCGATCTCCCAACCGTCTGGACCTCCGACGCTCCTCACCTAGTCCCGGTCATCCTCCGCCTCACCATGACCTAGCACCATCGTCCTACAACCATCAAAAACAAGGAAACACATCACATAGCAATGCCCACAATGATATGTAATAAACCATCCCGACCTCTCGAGGTCTGAACACTGGTCTCCATCCCGACCACTCGAGGTCTGACCACTGGACTCCATCCCGACCACTCGAGGTCTGACCACTCGTCTCCGACCAGCCAAGGCCCAAACCACTCGGGGTCGGACGACTGGTCTCCAACCAGCCAAAGCCCCGACCACTCGGGGTCGAACGACTGGTCTGCAACCAGCCAAAGCCCCGACCACTCGGGGTCGAACGACTGGTATCCGACCAGCCAAAGACCTGACCACTCGGGGTCGGACGACTGGTCTCCGACCAGCCAAATCCTCAACCACTCCGGGCCTCAACCACTCGGAGTCTCAACCACTCGGGGTCGACACAGCAATTCAAATAGCTCTTGTTTGAAAATCAAACCAAATCAAACTCAAACTTAAGCACACCTTGCTCAAATAAAATCAAATACTTATCACAAACATGGATGGACCTCCACATGGTCCTTCAGTTCGTCTGGTGTGATGCTGTCAGAAACCCTACATCAAGTTTTTGACGCCAACACACTCTTAGCACGCCCAGTGGGACCATGTCTTCATCAGGAAAGTTGATTCCGCCATCCGATCTCAACACAGAAGCCATAATCGTCCCAACAATGGACGATTTGACTGAAGAACAACGTCAAGAGATTGAAGCTCGGAAGACTGCGTTGGAGGAGATGATGCTAAGCTGTTATCAGAAAACTAGACGAGGCACCACTCAAAAATTCGCCCTATCGACGGTCAACGCCCTGGGAGATGCGGGTGTCACAGAACCGGTAAGCCGATACCTGCCTGCTCAAGCCGAATTATCGGCTATGATTAATCAGTCTGTGCACCACGCTTTAATAAACCAATCATCGGCTCTTGTGACAACGCTTAAGCCGATGATAGCAAATAGTGTTAAAACTATAGCCCAGGAGTTAGCCTCGTCAGGTAGTCTGCTTGACCAATTGCAAGCTCTGCCGAATTATCCTGTTTTTTCAGTAGCACAAAATACGCAGAGCTCAACAGCCGATCCTAAACAGTCGGCTATAATCTCACCCCCTACCATGATGCCTACTCAGCCGGCCGTAATATTGCCTATAGATCCTCGGCCAAGTGGGATGAGTCATTACCACGCATACACCGACACCGCTAAGTTGGACGCATCAACAAATCTGCCGCAGTCGGCTCCGTTCTATGCTTTTCCACAATCGGTTTCACAGCCAATTGGGCCTAAAAGATACCCGCATGAACCTACCCTGTTTAGAAATCCAGGTCCGCATAGGGTAGTAACTTATTCAGAGCCTTTCGTCCCAGTACCCGAACCTCAAGTCAGGCATAATAGGTATGATCAGAATGCTCGTGTGCCGACGACCCAGCATAATTGGCAACCCGAGTTTGCACTCGGGGGGCAGAATACCAACTATGATCAACATTATCAAGGGCCTGCGGTGCCAATGGCCGATAATGTAAATCGGGCCAACGGATCTCCGTGTCTTGAGGACCAACCGGCATCTGTAGAAGGGAAGGTTATTAGCTATAGAAAGTCAGTATCCGATTACATAGATCGTATGCCTTACCCCACAATTTTAGAGTCCCGGATTTTGCAAAATTCTCGATGGCGATTCAACTACTACTCTAGAACACATCGGACGCTTTATCGCTCAATGCGTGAAGCGGCTCGATCCGATGGACTGAAAATAAGAATGTTCCCGTTGTCCTTTGTTCGAGCTGACCTTTACTTGGTTCACTTGTTTGCCTCCGAATTTGGTCCACTTATGGAACGATTTGGAAAGCCGATTCCACGAATAATTTTTCTCAGGGAGTTTAGAACTAAGGATTTCCGACCTAAGTTACATTCACGTAGATTTGGAGAATCGAATGGCGATTACATTAAGAGGTTCAGAGAAGTTAGGAACCGATGTTTTAGTGTCACGTTGCCCGACAACCAACTTGCAGATTTGGCTTTTCAGGGATTAATTCCACCACTTAGAGAGAAGTTTGGAGGGCAAGAGTTCAACGATTTAAGTCATCTGCTTCATTGTGTATCGGTTCAGGAAAGCCGATTCCCAGATAATAAAGCGTTTAAGGATAGATTTAAAAATAACGGCAATAAAGAAAAGGATAAAGTTAAAGTCAATATGGTGGATTATTGCCCAAGCGATTCTTCGAAGGATGATGAAGCAGAAATAAATATAGCCGAATGGGTAAAAAGGTCTAAAAAGTCCTTAGTCCGTTCTTGGCTAAAGCCGACTAGAAATAAGTCAGAAGTTAAGTATGCCTTTGATGTTTCCAAATGTGATCGTATTTTTGATTTATTATTACAAGAAAAGATAATATGATTGCCCGAGGGACATATTATACCATCAGCTGACGAGATCAAGAAACGCAGGTATTGCAAGTGGCACCACTCTTTTTCTCACAATACTAACGACTACAATATCTTTCATCAACAGATCCAATCGGCTATTGAAGATGGTCGACTAAAATTTGCTGATGAGCCGACCATGCAAGTTGATGCTGATCCATTTCCAATCAACATGGTTCAATGTTCGGCTAAAGGAAAGGAGCCAATGCATGATGAGCCAAAGAAGGATCGGCAGGTCAATATTCAGCCGAATTCAGATGGCAGTCAGACGTTGAAAATTACTATCGGCTCATTACAAATAGAAGCCGATCACGAAGAAAAAAATTCGAGGACCATTAAACCCAAGGGAAATCCTCGAATGGGTAAATGGTACAAAGCTGAAAAATCGCCATCAAGGCAATCGGCCAAAAGGCCGGGACCAACGTTTTCACAATTGATGGAGAAATATGAAAGGATGAATAGCCGACCACGATATCATACTCGCCGGTCGGATAATTTATATCACACCAAAAATGTGGAGAGGGCCCATAGAAGATGTCCTTTTTGGCAGTTTTGTTGGGAAAGGGGAGTAGCATTGCCATCTCCATACACATGTCCGATGGAACATTACCCCCGAAACGATTGGCCAAGGCAATCGGCTAAAGATAAATTTGTCCGGGCGATTCGGGATCAAGCGCGAGGTTCTGAAGACCTGTTCACGAGAGAATATCCAAACCGGATCGGACACGACCGGTCGAAACACTAAGGCCCAATTCAGACCGGGAAGATTTGGCTGGCCAGATACGAAAGCCAATAGAGCCCAAACCTAGGTGGTGTCCATCTGGCCTTAGCCGATCGCAGCGCAGACGGCTTCAGAGGCTAAGGACGTAGGAGATCCGAGAAGCCGACGTCGAAAAACAAAGGGATGATACCTTCAATGAGCTTCGTCCGGTCAAGGTTGTCAAGAAAGAGTGGAGAAAGAAAGAACAAGCCGAAGAAGATTTTGAGTCAGCAGATGATCTAGATTCTCGTATGATTAGGGACGATACACCTCCAATGGACATCAATATGGTGTTCACACTGCCAGCCGAATTCAAAATCAAAACTGAATCGGCTAAAGAAACTTTTACTCAATCATGTTCAGGAGTTCAAAATGCTATCTTTGAAAAACCAAGAGATGATCATCGGCATCTGAAACCATTATATCTGAAAGGATATATAAATGGAAAGCCAATATCAAGGATGCTGGTAGACGGTGGAGCCACAGTAAACTTGATGCCCTATACGACTTGTAAGAAATTGGGTAAGTCCGATGAAGACTTGATTAAAACTAACATGGTTTTAAACGACTTCACAGGCGATCCCACAGAAGCCAAAGGCATCATGGTTACAGAACTGACCGTCGGCAGTAAGACTTTGCCGACCGCATTTTTTGTTATTGACGCCAAAGGAAATTACAACGTTCTACTTGGAAGAGATTGGATTCACGCCAACTGTTGTATCCCATCAACTATGCATCAAGCGCTTGTCCAATGGAACGGAGAGAAAGTTGAAATTGTCACGGCCGACACATCGGCTCACATTGCCATGGTCAGTTCCGACGCGAATTGGCAACATGAAGAAGCAGGATGTATATCGGGAAAGACATTAGAAGATTGCGATTTCATCTGCGTGAGCAAAACAGGACTTGTGCCGATCAGTGTCAAACCAGGCACGTTTGATCGAGCAAACGAAGTGCTACGCCGATGGGGACAAGAAAAATAGTAAAGGCATTACAAGACAAAATGCAAAGCTATCGACAAACAACGGATAGCTATGAGTCTATAGAAGACTTTCAAGAGGTCGAAAAGTTGGGTCAAGGCTTTACGTCCACTGATCTGCTTGAAGAAGTTGATATAGGTAGTGGTGATAGAAAAAGACCAACTTTTATTAGCACGAAATTAGATGTAAAATATAAAGAGAAGTTAATCGAAATTCTTAGAGAATATAAAGATTGCTTTGCTTGGGAATATCACGAAATGCCTGGTTTAAGCCGACAATTGGTAGAACATCAGCTACCCATTAAACAAGGTTATCGGCCGTTTGAACAGTACCCTAGGCGTTTTAATCCGGCTCTGTATAAAATTATAAAAGAAGAGATAGTGCGATTGTTGGAGGCTAAATTTATAAGACCTTGTCGATATGCGGAGTGGGTTTCCAACATTGTTCCAGTCGTGAAGAAAAACGGAAAACTTTGAGTATGTGTCGACTTTAGATATTTGAATAAAGCGACACCGAAAGATGAATACCCGATGCCGATAGCCGATATGCTTGTCGATGCTGCATCAGGGAATAAAATCATAAGTTCTCTAGATGGAAACGCCGGATACAACCAGATACTCATGGCAGAAGTCGATATACCAAAGACAGCTTTTAGATGTCCTGGAGCCATAGGTTTATTCGAGTGGACGGTTATGACTTTTGGCTTAAAAAATGCTGGGGCAACATATCAACGAGCCATGAACCTGATTTTTCATGACTTAATCGGTCACATCGTCGAAATATATATTGACAATGTCGTAGTAAAATCGGCAGATGATTTGCAGCATTTGGTCGATTTAGAAAAAGTTTTCCAGAACATAAGAGCACATGGCTTGAAGATGAATCCTTTCAAATGTGCATTTGGCGTGTCGGCGGGGGCAATTTTAGGCTTTATGGTACGAGAGAGGTATTGAGGTTAATCAAGCAAGAGTGAAAGCTATAGCCAACACCGAGCGCGGCATGCAAAAAGCAATTACGAAGTTGATCGGCAAGATTAATTATCTACGGAGGTTTATCTCAAACCTTTCCGGCAGAATTCGTGCTTTTACCCCGCTGTTGAAGTTGAAGGATAATCAAGAATTTGTGTGGGGAGCTGGTCAGCAAAAGGCTTTTGATGATGTTAAAATATATTTGTCCAGTCCCCCGGTTTTGGCTGCACCACGAAAAGGGGTTCCTTTCAGACTATATGTATCGGCTGAAGAGAAAACTATTGGAGCTATTCTGGCACAAGAGGTTGATGGTAAGGAAAGAGTAATCTTTTATTTAAGCTGACGACTACTTGATGCAAAAATCAGGTACCCTCTTGTTGAGAAGTTATGTTTATCTTTATATTTCTCATGCACGAAGTTAAGACGTTATATATTAGCATCGGCTTGTATGGTGATCTGTAAAACCGATGTTATAAAATATATGTTATCAGCTCCAATCCTACGGGGTCGACTTGGCAAATGGGCTTATGTCTTGGTTGAGTTCGACTTGTCTTATGAATCGGTCAAAGCGGTCAAAGGACAAGTTCTAGCCGATTTTATAACAGGACATGACACTACTGCTGACTTAGTATCCGTAGCCCCTTGGCAGTTATTTTTTGACGGGTCTGTATGTAGAGAAGGCGATGGAATCGGTATAGTGCTCATATCACCTAGAGGGCATAATTTCGAATTCGCATTTCAGCTAAATAGCCGATGCTCAAATAATCAGGCAGAGTATGAAGCGTTGCTCAAGGGTTTACGATTATTAGAAAATATCGGAGTAAGTGCGGTTGAGGCATAAGGGGATTCTATGTTAATAGTACAGCAAGTAAAAGGAGAATACCAATGCCGGGATGAAACACTGCTGAGATATTTAGAACAATGCTTCGAGATTATCGGCTCATTCACATCATTTTCTATCGGTCATGTTCCTCGAGAATTGAACGATAGAGCCAATACCCTGGCCCAACAGGCATCAGGATACAAAGACTTTGGCCGATATCAAGTGACTGAGCTAATGGATAAAATCGTCATGTGCGTGGATGTCGCGGATTGGAGAACACAAATAAAGAATTACCTGATAGATCCATCTGAGCCGACAGAACGCAAGATTAGGCAACAAGCTTTGAAGTACATCGTTATGGACGATACGTTGTATTATCAGACGATGGAAGGATTGCTATTAAGATGTCTTGGGGCCGAAGAAGAGAGGGTGGCAATGGGTGAAGTACATGAAGGCATTTGCGGTTCTCACCAATTGGCTCATAAGATGAAATGGATGCTTAGACGAACATGTTACTTTTGGCCGACGATGGTAGAAGATTGTTTTAAATACTACAAAGGTTGCCAAACTTGTCAGAAATTTGGCAATATACAATTAGCACCAGCATCAGCTTTGCACCCAATTATCAAGCCATGGCCGTTTAGAGGTTGGGGAATAGATGTAATCGGCCAAATATTTCCTGCTTCGAGTAAAGGCCACAAGTTTATTTTGGCTGCAACCGATTATTTCTCAAAATGGGTTGAAGCTGTACCACTCAAGAAAGTGACCAGTGTTGAGGCAATCGGATTCGTTAATGAGCATATTGTCCATCGGTTTGGAATACCGCAAACAATTACAACCGATTAAGGCACGGTATTCATGTCCAATGAGTTTCACACTTACGCAACAAGCCTGGGGATTAAATTGTTGAATTCATCCCCATACTACGCTCAGGCTAATGGACAAGCCGAGTCGTCCAACAAAACGCTAATCAAGTTGATCAAAAGAAAAATCGATGAAAAACCAAGGAATTGGCATTCGACTCTATCAAAGTTGCTTTGGGCGTATCGGCTAGCCTACCACAGAGCAACGAAGCTTTCACCTTACCAGCTGGTGTATGGTCAAGAAGCCGTATTACCCGTTGAAATCAATATTGAATCTATACGAGTGGCCAGACAAAACGGTTTGTCGGCTCAGGATTATAACAATTTGATGATCGATAATTTGGATGAGTTTGCAGAATTACGATTGTCTACGCTTGATCGGCTTAAGAAGAATAAAATCAGGGTGGCGAAAGCATATAATAAAAAGGTCGTGCCTAAATCTTTCGATCAAGCCGATTTAGTATGGAAAACGATATTGCCTGTTGGTTCGAAAGATAACCGATTCGGGAAATGGTCACCTACGTGGGAAGGACCATACAAAGTTAATCGGCTAGTCGGTGAAAATTCATACTTAGTAGAAACGTTGGAAGGATATGTTTTGCCTAAAGCTATTAATATGAAATATTTAAAGAAGTATTATCCTAGCGTTTGGGTTGGAGCCTAGCCGACTAAGGATCACGTTCAAAAAGCCAAGATTAACACGGTGTTGTTAATCGGCTAAAGAGATTGTAGACTCGGAATGAAATTACAGGTAAGTAAAATTAAATCGGTTAAACAGCCGATTATAAGCATAGCAAGAGTTACAAAATATCCTAAGTATTCCAAAAACCTATCACCAAGCAATGTTTCATCATTAGAAAAAGATTGAAAGTTAGAGCCCTGAACCAAGAAGCCTGCCCCCTAAAGCCGATACTGCCCCTGCTGCCTTGGCAATGGTTTGTTGAATCTCATCCAGGAACTTTTCATCTTCTTTGTCACTGCCTGGGACAGGAGTGATCTTGTCCATTTGCGCCGAGATTTGAGATACAGCTTGGCCGATCTCTTGCTTTTGGTTTTTGAGGGAGGCTGCAGTTGTAGCAAGTGAAGATTGCTTATCGACTAAATTCTTGTTCACCTCAGCCAACTCCTCTTCAAGGCGTTTTTTGGCCGATTCCATGTGAAGAATGCTGGCCTTATCCAATTTAAGGGCTTGATTGTCTTCATCAAATTTTTTCTTCTGAGCCTTTGTGTTAGCCACCAGCTTGTCCAGGATGATTTGGTCGGCTTTTTGGGCCTCCCTTTTTGCAATTCTGGCCCTTGCCTCTTGCAATTATGGCATACTTCAAGAAGGGCAGCCATGGCTTCTGGGGGGAGGTCGGCTTCGAGAGTCGCCATAGCATTGCGCAGAGGTTGTGTATTGGCTAGAAGGTCGGCTTCAGGCTGCATTATTTCTTCAAAAAGTTTATTCAGTTTGGCTTGCATCCGGGTAATGAATTCTGCGGTGGCGACGCCTCTGCGACTTCAAGGATTCTTCTAATATCCGCAGGAAAATCATCCGTAGCCATTACCTCCGGATCTTCCAATTCATCAAGAGTAAATCCTAATAAATCCATTGGATCGGAAGACATGGAAGGATTGGAGGCTGGAACCGATGGTATTGGATCAATAAAGGCCTTCTGGGCCTGGCAAGTCGACAGTAGGGGTGGTTCGAGGTTGCAATGGCAGTTGAGCTTTGGGGGAGATAGCAGGGAGATCGGCTAGGATGGCGGCTGCCTGAGCAGATGGTGTCGGCTGCAAAAGGAATAAAATCAAAATGAGAACAACGAGCAAAAAAGTTATGCAAGCTCAAAAATATCAAAAACTCACCTCTCTAGTAGCCGACACTGTTGGCGAGCTTTCGCCACTCTGCTCATTGGGTTTAGGGACCTTCTTGGCAGCAGCCTTTGTGTACTTTCGCTTCTTTTTTGAGAGTTTGTCGGATAAATAAATCTTGTTAGATGGAAATTGATTGGAGAATGAAAGAGAGCCGATACAAATACTTACTAGGTTGTTTCTGCTTCTCCAAGTCTGACAGAGATGGGCTCTGAATGCCCAAGGACCCAGAAGCGTAACCGGTGATTGCAGCCGATTGTTGTTTCTTGGGCTGATTGTCACCCGATGGTCCCGAAGCCGCCCTCTTTCCAATAGCCTTGTTTTGCAGAAAAAGAGCAAATTTAGATTCAAGGTAAAAAATTCATGTAAGACAGTGGGAGATTTAGACTCTAAGCCGATACCTCGTCAGAGACATCTACACGCGTGTTAGTATATCCGGACGAAGTGGCCTCACTGCTAGAATCAGCGCTAGATATTAACGTCGGCTCCGGAAGATTCGGAAAGAATTCGTTGATGATGTTCGATGGAGACTTTGACCGATAGAGGGCTTCTGCAATAACTGACCACCATGAAGTATAGCCTCCTGCTCGTCTGGTGTTCAGGAAGAAGTGTGGTAAAGATTGGACTTGCAGGTCATCGGCTACTTCAAGAACAATCTCGGCCGACACAGCATTACGGACTCTGGCTCTTGGCTCAAGCCGATCAAGAAGCCGAAAACTTGGGATCACTTGACCAAATCCCAGTTGTCTTGCATAAACGGACGGATGGTAGAATTCATATGGCTATTTGGTATGTCCGATTCCTTGTATGGAGACCAGCATGAAGAATACAAGGAGAAATAAAAATTCTATACAAGTCTAGGGTTTCCTGAGGCATCGCAGAGCTGTCGGCTTCAAGATGAAGGAACGAAGGCCATGAAAAATCGGCCACATCGCTGTAACTAAAGAAGTCTCGCTGTCTCGGATCCTCATCGCTCAAATGAAGGAAGAAGGACATATACTTCCTTGAATCGGCTGATGTGATTTTTGTTTCACTGCTAGAACACATAATGAACCGTTCGCCAAACGATCGGCTTGCTTGGTACTGAGGAATAGTGTTCTCTGGGTTGTCTTCTCTTGGGAAGGCTGTGTCATTGTTGGGCTCTAGATCAAAAGGTCGGTTAAAGAAGCAATACAGTCAGACTTGAATAAACCATAAAGGGCCACCCACGTTACCCACGGTAAAATCGACAAAACCTGTGTAAAGTCGACTTCTGATAATGTGCATCATTTGGTACCTTTGCTCAGAAAGCGTTTTTCGAGTGCGGTACGGCCTTCTACCAATCATACGCAATGGTGCGATACACTTGGGTTGGCCCTAATGAAGCTCCGCAGAACAAAAATCGGTCAAGCCACAGGTTAAGGAAAGCAACGTGCTCTTCATCCGATACTAGTCCGTTTATTTTATTATTGTTTGCAATATACTTGGACCAGCCTTCGCCTTTGGACCGAATAAGTTTATATTTGGGTTTGGCGCTAAAAGCCGACATTTGTTCCCTATCTGGTCTCAGGCAGCAAAGTTGAGCAACGTCCAATAAAGTTGTGCCAACTAGATCGGTGCGAAACATGAAGGCATTAAAAGTATCCAACCAGAAATAACAGGCCGTGGCCACCAAGGGCTCATTGGCTTCTGGATCGGCTAGACTCAAAGGGATGCACTCGGCTATACCCATTCTTTCTCAGGATTCTCTTTTTTGAGCTGCTACTCGGTTATACCAGTTTTTCCACCCTTTTAGTGCGGTCGGCCAAGCCCTAAAACTTTTACTCCAACCTTCAATGTTATACCCTCTAGCCGACAAGGGGAGGCGAGTTACTTCCTGATCAATAACTATAGCTGCATCTAAGTTTCCTAATGGGCCGAGGAAAAACTGATCGACACTGTTGGGGATTAGGATGAGTACCTGAGAAGGATCCATTCAGCCGATCTTGATGAGAAAGCCGACTGAAGTCAAAGGGTTGGCGTGCCAATGGGAGAACAACAAGATGCGGAAGGAAGAAGCCGATTGTGAATGGCGTGAGAGCGCGAGCGCGTGAGGAATAACCGAGTGGGGGCCGCATTTTATAGCAAGGTAAAAATTTGAAGCGCGGAAACGAATTTCAAAAGACGCGGGCAGTTAAAACGCACTACTTGCATGTCAGAGAATTACGGAGCAAATAAAGCGGCAGTTATTAAGTGAAGTTCAACAGATAAGCCGATCGAAAAAGCCGATTGTTGCGATTTTTAACAGATGACAAGTCATCTCTCAAAAATAGGAGGCATATGTTTGCACCAAAATTTGGCAAGACAGGTCAAAATCGGCAATAAGATCAGGTACATAGAAGTTAACGGACAAGTTGAAAAAGTTTGAGGAAATTTGGTAACAGAAAAATCTTTAAGGGAACAACTATCCGAGATAAGGCCGATACGGATCAGGCCTTCAAACGTATTGTAAACAGATACGATCGGCCGACGGGAATAAAAGAAGGGTCGAAGCAAGATTAAAAAAAAACAGCAACACAAAACAATCAATCAGCCTTTACTTTCTTCCTTCCTGTCGACTAGGAGTAGCTTTTTGTAATTTAGTCTCTGTAATCGATTTTGATCAATAAAGTTGCGCATCGCCGATTGTTGATCTTCGTCAATTACACTCCAGGTTTGATTTGTTCTGATTTTGTTACGCATCGCCTTCTTCAAAATCGATCTACCTTTACCCTCTGATTAGCCTTAATCGGCTAATTAGATTTATCTCGTTACCTTGATCTTGATCGGCTTCGAGCTGATTGAGTTTAAACCGATTGATCGTTACGATCGGCTTTGTGCGAATTTTATATTTTTTACCTTGTCGATTCCAGGTCAAATCGACTGGCACGCTCTAAACCCGATGTTCATCTGGTGTGCTGCTGTCAGAAACTCTACATCAAATTTTTAACGCCAACACTATCCTTTTAAATTCTGATGTCAACAATACCCTAAATTTCTACAAGTCCGTAAAAAGACTTCCTACGTTTCCTCTCATCACATGTGCATACTTTGATTTTTGGTTGGGACAAGTATGTCAACGGTGGCGTACGAGCAAGCTAGATCATCCATCCGACCATCAAACTCACCCCGTCTCCTCGTGAAGTTTCTGCCTAGCACTTTGTTTTTAAGAATATGGTTCTCGTTGCGACGAATTTTCTTCAGTGGAACGCTAACGCTGTATTATTTCGGCTTTATTTTATCGCCTCCGAGCCTGGATAGCTGATTAATTAGTCCATGTATGTCTAAAAGTGTAAGCAAGTCTAAGCGATCGGCTGATATTAATCGGAGTTTTTTAACTGTACTAGCCGTCTAGCTCTATTTTTTTCACGAATTTTTGAAAATAACCCTATCCATGCAAAATCCAGCACTCGACGTCCGCTGGATTTTGCATGGATAAGACTATTTTCAAAAATTCGTCGTGACGAGAATCACGTACAGGCAAAAATAGAGCTAGACGGCTAGTAAAGTAAAAAAATCCAATTAATATCAGCCGATCGCTTACGTTTGTAGATATGTATAGACTAATATCAAACTTGCTTACACTTTTAGACATGTATTAATGGACTAATATTACATATACTAAACTTGGTGGACTTCCGGCCACCACATTCATTTAAGCCGGAAGTGAGCCGGCTCGGCTCGCGGCTCGAGCCGAGTAGGGAATTTTTTTTTGCGTTCGGGTCTTTTTTCGTTAAAAAAATTACGTTTAGGTCCTTTTTGGAAAAAACATTACGGTTAGGTCCTTCTTTTGTGAAAGAAAAATATATTATGCTTATGCCCTTTTTGCATTTTTAAGCCTCGTGCTCAGGTCCTTCTTCGGAAAATCAAAATTACGATTAGGCCTTTTTCGGGAAAAAACACGGTTAGATCCTTTTATGGAAAAAATATATACTATGTTTAGGTTTTTTTGAAGAAAAAAACTGTTCAGGTCCTTTTTCGCCAAATAAATGCGAAAAAACACTATTACGTTCGTATCCTTTCAGACGTTTCGCGTGTTTCTTTGATTTTCTCGTGTGGGAAGCGGCAATCGCATATTTTCTCGGTTTTCTCGCGTGTAGAGCGACGGTCGCGATGTGACACGCTGCGGTCAATTATCTAGTTAATTAGCTATCCAGCGCTGGGAGGCGATTCCAGCAGTCGGTGGTCGTGGGAAAAAATATTCAGCACGCGGGGCCGCTGGAAAATTTCCGCAGAAATTTTTTTTTCATTGTGCGGCGGCCGCTGGAAAATATGGTGTCCGCAGAAAAATAAAATAGAACAGACGCTGAATTTTGCTATATTCAATAATTTGCAGCGACGGGGCCATATTCGGAAAAAAATTGAGCCGGCCAGTAAAAACTTCTCTCCTCGTTCGTTCGCGGATCGCCACTCGAAAACGGCCTGATGCGCGGGCCCCGCGCGGGCGCGGCTCAAAAATCCCAATCCGATTAAAAGCCCGCACGCGAAATCCGGCAACTCCCCTATATACGCGACGACCATCCATGGCCTCGCACCGCAGACGCTAGCATCTCATTCTCATCTCCCTACCTATTCACGGTAGCTAGCGAGCGTTCACACCTGCTGCCGTGCCACGCAGGAGGGGATCGGCCATGATGTGGGGGATCGCCGCGGCCGTGGCGTCCGCGGCGGCCATCGCCGTGGCCTCCGGCGCCGAGCTGCTCGCCTGCGACTGCGGGCCCGCCGCCGTCGTCGGCAGGTGCGACGGGCTCCTCTTCCGCCAGCAGGTGCGTTGCGTTCTCCCCACCGATTCTTTCCTCATTTCGCCTATAATAGGAGGAGCATGTGTAGCAGCAATTCGGCCTTGGATTCTTGATTTGGAGGAATCGATTCGCTCTTACGGGTGGTTAACTGTTCCCCTTCTTGTCGCGTCTCAGGGGTCGGCGTCGAGGGGGAAGGGTAGCGCCGGCGGCGACGACAGGTTTGCTCCGCGGTTCGACGGCTTGCGTTTCATCGAGACGCTCGTCACGGCGCACCGCTGAACCAGGCGACAGAGAACCCGCCCACCCCACCCATCCCCCTGTTTCTCAGGGGTGGGTGGGGTGATCTGTGATCATTTCTTCGTCTTCTTCCCGCTGTGATTCGCTGGAAGAAGCTAGCTGGCTACATGATTTCGGCGATTGGTGTCGACAAAATTGACAAATAGAGACTTTAATCTCCTTTTTTTTTCTTTTTATCCTTGCGCTCTCTTCTTCTTGTTGTTGATGATGATGATGCTCATGTTAGGGTCAGTGAGTGAGACGGTTTATTCTGTAAAACGGCATGCGATGACGTATATACCTGTGAGCCCTGATTTTTCGTCTGATTTGTTAAGCAAACATGATTTTATAACCATCTTGAAACTTTCCCATCGTCTTGTCGAACTCATGACTTATCTACCTCGTTACCTCGTTTTTTCTCTCGAATTAATACTCTCTACGCATGCATTTGCAAAATTAGCTTCCTCTTTTACTGAATCTCCTGCTACTTCTACTTCCGAGGAGCGCGAAAACTGCCCGGGGATGCGAGGGAGAATTCTTTCTGTTCTACCTAGGCGCGTCAGCAGTCCTCCCGTGCTCTGGCCGTGCACGCACACGTGATCACACTGCCCTGCCCGCCCGGCCCTGTTTGGTTGCCTGACCACGATGCCCGGCCACTCGCCTGCATCGCCTAGCCCTTGCTCGCGTGCTACCGCAATTGCTCGCTTGTCTCAGTCCTCTGTCGTCTCTTCTGCGGTGGGGGAGATGCAATTTTATAAATACCTGCGTAGAGTGCTTGATTTGGAAAAAAAACGATGTACGATAGGTTAGATAAGTGGTAAATTCCATCATATCCTGCTCCATGGTTGTGGGTCTCTTTGCTGTGTGTTGCACTTGTTCTCAAATTATTCTTCCTCTTGTTTGCTGCTCGTATGACTTTTTTTTTTTGGGGCATGGCATCTTGTCAATTCCTTCCGTGTTAAGTTACTAGATTTCCCAGGGCGGATTGCTGGATGTGTGGTAACTAGTAAGTACTGCTGCTCCTGAGAGAGATTCAGATTTGTGGTTGTACCTGTGATTGTGACAGGATAGCGAAGGTAGTGGCGAGAAGGCCTGTGACGTGGCAGCCTACTGTCCATGTTTTTGCATCTCATTTTGGTTAATCACTTGCAGACTTGCAGCAGCTCATCTTCCCTTGTTTTCACTCATTCTTCACAAGTAGCATTCCTTGTGCAACGATTCTATCTCGGCGTGCACGCTTAAATTCATTGTTCAAGCTTTGGATGGGTGAAGATGTGTGGGCGGGGAATAAAACATGAAGATTACTTCCCGCCTTTGTTGTACAAGCATTGATTTCCATATTGAATGGTTGGTGAACATGTGTGTGACATCAAAGGCAATTCGGATTCGTTTATGGGGTTTTGGAAACCAGATAAGCTCAATAGCAATCCTGCCATTCGTTGCTTGTGTTCGTCAACCATGTTTTTTGTTCCCATAGAGCTGGCACATTTGCTGTAACCATATGATAGGGCAAGTTTTACCTCGCACTTGCTTGATTCGAAATGATAGGAGTTTCAAACAGTGAAAATGTTGAGCTCAAGAGGAGGTATTAAACGCTCAATAGCACCGCAGAAGGCGTTGAGAACCAAGGTGTCAAGGTTCTAGCTCAACATCAGACAGGCTATTGCTTCAAGGTGACAATTAAGCATTAACATCCCTGCGGTTCTGCTGAAGAATTGGGCAATGGAGTTCTACTACTTTGACAGTATAGGGGAGAATAAACGCTCTTTACGGTACCATTGTGTTACGGATGGTGGGGATTAGTTAGGTATTCATCCAAGGGCTGGTGTGTGTTGATGACAGTGAATAGTAATTGTCGTTTTACTATGTGGTTAAAGGTTTTGTCGGATGTTTTGACAGGCCGTAACCGTTTGGGTGAGAGTCTGTGTCAAGGGGTATATAACCTTTTGTAATATGGGAATGAGAGGGATGAAAAAGTTATGAAATGAAATCCAAATTCTGGTGTTCTTGTTCATCTTCTTTCTCTGTCGTCTTTATTCTTCCTTCTCTGTGATTGCGATCTCATGCCTCAGCGTTCTGGAGGCAAAGGGATTTCATCGGACATAACATCTGGTATCAGAGCTGCGTGCAATCGGGAAATTTGTCGGTCTTGAGCTGTAAAATTTTTCCGGACGAGGGTTAGGGAACTTGTGACACGAGTCTCCTCCGTCGCAACGATCCCTGTAAAGTCCCCAAAATTCGGTTGGCTCCACTTGCAATCGGTCAGCACGGCTCCACCGAAACCTTCAGTACAAACCCAATTCGTCTAGGAGGCGATGGGTGAAACCTCAATGCGGGCAGGGGAGCAGATGACTAACATCAAGGAGAGTTTGGATCTTCTCTTTGCACAAGTGGAGATGATTGATGCGGCGCAACAATAGTTAATGTCTTGAACTGATCTTACGGCAAAAGCAGTGGAACAAAGTTTGAAGGATCAACAGATGCTCGCAAGACAGATGGAGGCGACCGAGCAAGCAGTGGCGCGAATCACCATAAGGCGAGCAATGGAGATGAATCGGAGCGGTGAAGGTGCAGCAATGGGAAAAGTCATACTCACCCACACCGCATGAACAATGGGCAAATACAGAAGGGGAAACTTCGTCAGCTTCTGGAGGATTTCGTGTCAATCAACAGTCGGGTGGTCATGTGGACGGGGTTGCTCAAAATATACGCCAAACACGAGACATGGGAGGAGCAACGAGGAATCCTCTACCCATATTAAATTTTCCAAAATTTGATGGGGAAGGGCCACGAATTTGGAGGGATAAATGCACAGACTACTTCCAGATTTTCAACATACCCGAAGCATTATGGGTAACTGCGGCTACGATGCACATGGAGGGTAATGCGGAACGTTGGTTACAAGTCTATAAAGCAAGAAATGAATTAGGTAACTGGGAGCCATTCATTCAAGCAGTTGAAGCGCAATTCGGTGCATTCGACCATCAAAGACTTCTGGAAGAGTTGGTGGTGGTTAAGCAAACTGGAACGGTAACTGAATACAAGAATAGGTTTGACGAATTGATGTATGAAATTCTGATACACAATCCATACTATGGTGAAGAATTATTTGTATCACAATTTGTGAAAAGGGTTGAAGTCTGAATTGAGAGGGACGGTACAAAGCTTGGTTCCAGAATCGATGGACCGAGCAGCTCTCTTAGCCAGAATTCAGCAGGATGTATTAGATCGTAGCAAGAATTGGAAGCCAAGGGCAGGAGGAAGTGTTAATAAACCAGAGAATCTGGCAAGTAATAACAAAACAAATCAAGGGGAGCTATGGAGAGTCAGACAGCTGCAAGAATACCGCCGTGCCAATGGCTTGTGTTTCCAATGTGGTGAGAAATTTGAACCCAACCATCACTTGCAGTGTAAGAAAAGGAGTCAAGCACAATTGCAGGCAATTTCCATCGAAGACAAAGAAGTGTTATCAGATGCAGTATTAGACATGATTGAGACTGAGGAATTAAACAAAGAAGAAATGTGCAGTTTATCGTTGAATGCCTTGTCAAGAACTGAAGAGAAAGAAACAATACGAATCTTGGCTTTAGTTCGGAATCAAGTGATGCCCATATTAGTGGATTCTCGCAGGTCTCATAGCTTTGTGAATGAGGGGTTTTTGCATAAAATTGGATGCGTTCCACAAAAGACCAAACCAATGGAGGTCCGAGTAGCAAATGGAAACAGAATGCAGTGTGATCAGTGGGCCCAAATCTGGAATGGTGGACACAGGGCCACACATTTCACTCAGATATGAGGGTGCTAGAGTTAGGAGCTTATGATGCCATTTTAGGGATGGATTGGCTGGATCAACACAGTCCTATGACATGCAATTGGAAAGAGAAAATGATTTAGTCACAATGGTAAACAAATTCAGATACAAGGTGTGAAGGGAATCACCAGAAGTGACATCAAATCCTTGTCTATGGAACAATTAGAGAAATGGAATAAGGGGAATGACATTTGGGCATTGGTGATTGTGGAGACAGAAATGGCAGAAGGGTGTGATCCAATACTAGAGACAATCAAAAAGGTGTTTAAGAGTTATATGCAGATGTGTTTAAGGAACCTAAAGGATTACCACCTAGGAGAAAATATGACCATGCAATTACTCTTATTCCAGGAGCTACTCCGGTTAATGCAAGACCATATAGGTATTCACCAATGCACAAAGATGAGATCGAAAGACAAGTGGCAGAAATGCTTGAAATTGGAATCATCACGCCCGGTGCGAGTCCTTTTGCCTTGCCGGTGTTATTAGTGCAAAAAAAAGATGGTACACAGAGGTTTTGTGTGGATTATAGACGTTTAAATAATCTCACAATCAAAAATAAATTTCCAATGCCTGTTATAGAGGAGCTATTAGATGAGTTGGCTGAAACTAAGTGTTTTTCAAAGTTGGATCTCCGGGCAGGATACCATCAAATCTGCATGAAAGAAGAGGATGAAATGAAGACTACTTTTAAAACTCATCAAGGTCATTATCAATTCAAGGTGATGCCATTTGGCCTTACAAATGCTCCGGCGACATTTTAATGTGTAATGAATTCAGCCTTGGCACCTTACTTGAGAAAATGTGTGTTGGTATTTGTGGATGATATACTCATATATAGTCTAGATCTGAATACTACCATAATGTATTATAAATGCAAATACTAACAAGGGCCCAACAAACCAGTCCACAGTATACACTATATGCCATTGAAATGAGCGTACACGCCTGAGTATCTTACAAACTTGTAGCTATTCAGGGTTTACACTAGACACATTTCAGTCACTTGACCCGGAATGACAGCCCATGGAATTTACAGCAAGCAGGTGTTCAGGTTGGAGTACTGATTTCTCCTTCACCATACAGGAGGTGCAATTCCAATCAAGCAACTATACAATTTGAATTTCCGTGGTGAGTGCAGTTTGTTTGTATTCCGTGTTCCCACACTGCTCCTAATGTTTGAATCAACTGCTGCTTGATAGGCCAGAAAGCTAGTAAACAATTATTTCTGCTGTTGTGCCATGTATCGTTTCTACAATCTACAAGCACCTAAACACGACTTGTTGCTGCATGAAACCTACTCTCTTATTTGGTGAAGAACGGGTCACTTCACAGGAAGCAAGAGTTAACTGCCAGGGTATTCCATCATAAGATGACACAAAAGTGAAACATTCTTTCCCCTCTTGGTCACAGGCTCTGGCTGTTACTCTGCAGGAAACTGAGAACAAGCTCTCAGGCATTCATCCCCACAACCTCCAATTCCTCAAAGCATGCTACACAACGATCCCAGGAAGAAGCCCCTTTCCAGCTTGCAGCAGCGGCTATTTTGGTCCTACCGAGTTATCGATGAAGTGGTATTAAGTCAGCTTCTAGCAACTCATCATCTGATGTGGCTGCTAGTGTGACAGCCTGGCACTACCATTACAGTGAGCAGTGTGTCAGTCTGAACCACAAAGTAATCTCCTATATAGGCAATCCTTGACATCTATGCCTGTTCTAGGACGTGCTTTACAGGCCTTTCCTGACCGTGTGTGCTGTTCCTCACATCACTGAACTTTGCATCAGTCAACCCCCAATTCCCTCAAGTCATGTGCTACATGCAGACCAATTATATCCGAGTTATAAAGAAACAAATTAGTTTACTTGTCAGCTCAAATATTCAGAATGTGTCAACAAATCGTACCCTTCTCATTCGCCCAAAACGCTATTGGTCATAATAAACAGCAAAGGTCGTAGATTTAACCTTAAATAAAGGTTGCTTGGAAACTGAAATCAAATTCAGACACCAGAATAATGTTTATATTTCCATATTGTTATAGTATAATTTCCCCTACTTAGCTGGTAACTGATTTCACTTTTGTAAATTATTGTAAAACAGCATGCTATGCATTGAAGACACCAGAATGTCAGAATCAATAATTATCTTAAATTCCATGCTATATCCATCCATAGATAAGACAACTGAGATAAATGCTCATTGAGTCACTGTACAACAACAGAGATCTTATCGGGTGTTGACAAAACAACTATAGTAACATCAGGTTAGCACTTACTAATTAGTACATCGACCTTTATCTTGTTTCTACAAAGAACTATTCAACGCATCATCAAAATTTCTGAGATACCAAAGAAGTACATTTAGGCATACTTGGTGAGCAAAAAATCGGTTCATTCATTCACTATATCAGTTATTGTTGCAGTCGTTATTTCAAAAAGAGGCAGTCAATTTATAAGATGTCATATCAACACAAGTCAACATTTTTCTCCAATAGGGTCTAATTAGCTAATCCTCACTACTTATTACAATTACCAAAGTTGCCACAGTATCCATGAACAATGGTATCACAACAAGGAACACAGTGAAGTGAACATACAACCCATGAAAACTCAGTTTATTTGATCCTGGACAAGGGATACGGTACTTAAGCTTGGTCGGAACTAGGGGTGGATATCGGGCCAACTTGACTCGACTCGTTAAACTCGTTAAGATAACGAGCAAGCTCGACTCGTTTTCGTAACGAGCTGAAAGATCAATTCAACTCGACTCGTTAAAAACTCGAGTTGGCTCGAGTTGGCTCGTTAAGCTCGTTACGAATATAAGCAACAGACCATGCAAAATGGCCGCGGTAGGTGGGCAATAAAACATTTGACTCCCAAAGACCATGTCCTTGTGTTCAAAACATAGTAACTGCAGTGAAGAATGTCTCATAGCTAATAAGAGAACATGGCACTCGCAAAAGAATATTGACATTATAATTCGAGCATCATTTCAGTGGGACAGAAATATGGCACAATTTGTTTCATCTGGTCTCATTGATTTGCTCCGGAATGATGATAAGCTATGCGGAGGAAGCACGGATCCGAAAGGTACAAACCTCAATCTGAAGTGGATGGCACGGCGGAGACGTGCCCGGGCAGAGCCCGCGCTACTGGCGGCTACCGGGGGCTTATTCGGGAGGCCGCATCTGGATCGGAGAGAGGTGAGGGGAGGAGGGGAACACTCCGGCGCGTCAGAGGGGAGCGGGATCTCCCCGGACCGGAGTGGCTCCTCCGCAAAGCAAGGCCGACGCGGGCGCAAGGGGGAACCCCGAGAAGACCCCGACAACCTGACAAGGAGCTCAGAGTGGGGTGCTTGGAGGAGTGCGGGAGCGAGGAGACAGGCCACGGTTGCAATCTTTGCGAGGGGACGGAGCTTGTGGTCGAATCGAGCTTGTGGTTGCAAGGGAGGGGACGGAGCCTGCGAAGCACAGCGGCGGGCCGGCGACGAAGGCGTCGAAAGCAAAGGCGAGGGTTAGGGTTGGAGGAATGCGGGAGCATAATGGGGAAAACGAATCGGTCGGGTCTGAACTCTAAAGGTTGAAGCGAGGTAGCGAACGGGGTTAGTGTTGTAGTGATTTTTTTTTGGGCTCGTTAGCTCGCTCGTTTAACTCGTTACCTTAACGAGTTCAAAACCCAACTCGACTCGACTCGTTAAGAAACGAGTTCGAGTCGAGTTACCGAGTACTCGTTAAACTAGTGAGTTTCAAGTTTTTTTCCACCCCTAGTCAGAACCAAGCACAAGCATGCATTCGCAATCAGGTAACTCTTAACATAGTTTCCTTACTTTTAGCTGCATATAGGGTGTACACTTTGCTCGAATATAGTAACAAGGAATGGAAAGTTGGTAATTTCGACCAAAGTCTTTACAATGTTTTCATAAGCAGAATTCAAGGTTTAAAGAGAACTACTAGTTAATTTGAACTCTGTAGCATCCAAACTATATCGAAAAGGATGGACCTATGGACAGTGGTGAATCCAAAATGAAAATGGAGGGTGGGCTCAAAGTACTAAACTAAATTGAGGTAAACACAATAAATATAGTACTGTGCAGCTGAAAGTCTGAAATTAATACGTGAATAAAAGAGAAATATAGCAAGAAAGCAAAAATACAATGAAAAAAGTTACCTCGCTAGACGCTAATGGAAAGACATCGAAAAACACATTAATACGCGTCCAAAGCGATCTGTGTATCCCAATTTGAGTATTGACTCATTGAGTATTTGAGTATATTGTAAATTTGTAAATTGACTATTGACTTAAAAAAGTATCCAGTAATCACTATTCACTAATCAGAATCAATTATAATTTATAACGAATCACTATTTTCCAATCAGTCATTACCAATTAACTAATCAGTCTTACTAATTCACTAATCAGTCATCATACTCATCACCATTTAGCAATTAACCATGAGTCCATGACCGGCAGCTGTCGGCAGACTCAGCACTGAGGCACTCAGCTGAGCAGCACATGGGTTCAAGTTCAATGCATAGCCAGGCATCTAGTCACCTCTTTAGTTTTTAGTCTTTACCTTTTAACTATTTAAGCCGGTTGCCTGGTTCTTCTTCTCAGTTCTCACGCCGATGTGGTCAAGCACAAGCGCCCAACTCTCGCGCATAGTCTCGTCCTCCTCTCCTTGAATCATCGTCCTCCGATCTCCAGATGACCAGATCAGCAGCCGGCCCTCAGCTCGACGTCGTCGACGCAGGTGGTGGAGTGACTGGAGTCTCCTCGTGCTCGTCGGTCGGTCAGCTCGTCCTCACGCTCGTGCCTCCTCACGACCTCGCAGCTTCTCCTTGTGCACCACTGCCTGCAAGGAAGTCCTCTGTTTAACTCTAGATCTAATTGATTTGGGGATTTGGGATTTTGGGAAGGGGTGGTGCCGAGGTTGATTGGATATGTGGTTTGGAGATGTCACTTTCTAGTAGTTGTTGGGCTTGTGGTCTTCGGCAGAAACTAGAAAGCCAGCAAAGGCCCACTTAGCTTCTTCTTCCTCTGTCTTGTCGCAGTCCAGGGCTACATCGAAGTCACATTGATCAGTTAGCAAATTGTGAAGTTTGTGGTGCTGAGGAGGAAACAATCCTACATGCTTTGATTGAGTGCACAGGATGCACAACAGCATATTACCAGCGCGGGGGAGGGAGTTCCGCCGGCATGGAGGGTAGGCTCCAGCCTGACGGAGCCCCCTCTTTGGATTCACCACTGCCTATGGAGACAAATGTTCATTGTATAGCAGCACAAATCTCAAAATTGAATATAGAAGATATTTAATGTAAGACCATGTCAGTGAATAAACTAGATGAATGTCTAGTTGTATACAGTAGCAATTAGTTTAGACTTTAGACATGGTTGGTCGAAGACATATGTTCTTTGTGTTGGAAGATTTCAAGGTACAAGGTAGACAGGGAGGAAGCAAGTCCCCAGAGTAATTGCAGTAATCTAGATTTCAAATACACACAACCAATCAGCAAGCTATTCTAACTTCTCATCCACATATGCAAAGTATCAATTCAAATTTGTTTCCAACAATATGTGTTTTATCAGACAATTGCATGTGTTACAAAAGCATTCGTGAATAATTATTTCACAATGCATTTGACCTGCATGCTCACTCAAGCCAATAACAAGAACGAACTGCAAGTGTTGATTGGCATGAACCAAGCTACAAAAAGCTTACCCTGTTAGTCGACGACAAGGGCTACGACAAGCTTGGCACGAACCAAGTGTAAGCATGCATGCATGGGCCGTGCAGCTCTTCAGTGCCACCATCCTCCAAGCTAAATCTGTAGATGCAAGACCTACTGGCCCTATCAAACTTGAAGAAATAGATGCAATTTCCCTTGAACCCCGCGAAATCCACAGAGCCGAACAAGAATCCTTGGTAGAGCCCAACAAATAGTATCATATCGCAAGTGCTCCGCGTCCGAGCCCATCGCGGCGACGCCTTCTGGTCCTCCCCCGCAATCACCAGGCGGTGGACCTCCAGCTCGCCGCGATCCTCCAGTAACTCCCCACTCTCGTCTCTCCTGAAGTACCGAATCACGCAGTCACAGCAGCTCATCCCCGGACGGCGGAGCGCTTGAAGGCAGCCCTCAGAAGAGTCGCACGCGGCGGCACGGTCCCGACCATGGCCAGCGTGGCCGCGTCAAAGATCGTGATGTGGGCACCGTCACTGCTCACAAACACCTTCCCGCCATGGTACATATTTTCGGAGACGAGGTCCGTCACCGGCAGCTCCGTCCACCCGTCCCCTGGGTTCCTTGATTCACCCCCGGGTGGTGGAACGCAGAGCTTCTTGGCGTTGTCGAGCACCACAGGCGAGTCGGGGCCGGAGATGTAGTATCCCAGGGTGATGGGGCTGGAGGGACGGAAGGGGGGAGAGGGAGCTGGGCGCTGGTGAGGGGGCTGAGGAGGGGATTGGGCCAGTGGTGGTGGTCGGAGAAGAAGAGGTGGGAGTGGGAGTGTCCAAGGAGGCGGTGGTCGGCGGAGGGGGTGGGGACGGTGCGGACGGCGCCGGAGGAGAGGGAGAAGGAGAGCCAGGGGAGGAACGAGGGAGGGGGCGCGGCGGCTTAGCGCCAGGAGCGGCAGACGGCGCGTAGGAGAAGGAAGTCGAGCGGGTCGTGGAGGCTGCCGGCGACAAGGCGGAGGAGGTCGCCGGGGAGGGCCGATCCGTCCATGCGCGGAAGCGGCGACGCCGCGACGGATTTCTTGGGTTGATTTCGGGAAAGGGCGAAAAAGAACCAAAGTTTTATGGCAAAATTGTATCTCCGCCACTACAAAGCATTACAATTTAAGTAAATAAATTTAGTATAAAAATCATGTAATGTACTCCGTCCATTCAGAAATACGGCCTATTTTGATTTTACGGAAGAATTAAGATTATGATAAAAATGAAAAAGACATGCAAAATGGTTTAGATACCTCACTTAATTTCTTTGAAAGATGAGACATAACAATTTGTGTTGGTGGTAATAAATAATTACATATGGTTAAGAAAGAATAAATAGGGATACAAAAAATCTCATTAAATATACGTACAAATCTGATAAAATAAAATCGTAGACTTTATATTACTGGACCGATAGATTACATAAATAATAGAAAAACAGAATACATAACATCAATATTTTGGTGCAAATAACGTCACAAATCTAGCACTGCATCCGGCGGTCACAAAAATCGAGTATTACCAATTAGAATAGTACTCAAGTACTAATTAGCACATTCCAACGATGAAATCGAAGAAAAAAAAATGAAATTCGAGAAATGCCACTCGCAGTGATTTCTCGAACATATGACATGGTAATAGTTTAAAATTATTTTATTTATTATTTAATGATTATTTAAAATTCGAAACGAATCATTGTTGAGCTAAAGCTCTGTTAACCTTTTTCCCCTTAAAAAAGACTTATAGATTTGCTCCGTTCCATTCTCCCGCAAACGAAAAGAGACTTCAAAGTGTAGTGAAGGACAAATCACACAGGTAGTTGCAAGGAATTGGGAGGGATTAGAGGAGACTTGAGAGGATTCGAGGTCGGAATTTCTCGCCGATATCTCGGATTTTGGTCGGAGACGACATGCAAAGTCCCGGCAGGATAAAAAAAACTGAAAAAAATCGAAATGCATCAGTATTTTCGAAATTTTTAGTAAAATTTGTTGAAATCTCGAGATTTTTGACCAAATTTTGACTTTTAAGAACCGGATTTATGTCAATAACCCTTAAGAATGTCATCTTCTATGAAAACTTGTTGAAAAACCGAATTTTTTAGACGTTTTATAAAAATAGCAGAAACACAATCAGATTTTTATAAAATTTTACAAGCCTGATCATACTCTGGAAAATTTATGGTACCATATTTAGCATCCTAGGATCATACAAAAAAAGTTTCAAAAGAATTAAACTTCATTTATTATATTTAAAAATTCAAAAATAGAATAAACATAACTCGACAGTAAGAGTGTTAGAATTTATAAATTCACTCGAGTTTGATCATGATCCAAAACTTTTAGGAGAGCTTAAGCATTGTCTCAGCACCTTTATAAAAGTTTCAAAAATTGTAAATATGTTTTTATTCATCGATCAAATCTATAGAAGCAATACATGTAGCACCGTAAGGCTTTTATGAGGATAGCAGCACTATCACAATTTTTTAAAATTACTCAAGCTTGATCACCATCTGAAAATTTTATAAGAATATTATTGATGCATTATTACCATCCACAAAAAATTTCAAAATTTTCTAACATGGTTTGAACCATTTTTCATTCGATTGAATTTTGCTGGTCAACCTTTAGTAGCACTGTCCAAATTTTTTAAAATTCCACAAAATTGACAATTATCTGAAAATTTTATGATAATATTATTAAAATGTCAGTACTATCTACAAAAATTTTCTAACCTAGTTTATACTATTTTCCGTTCGGTTGAAATTTACCAGTCAACCTTTTTTCAGGACAGTAGCGCTAACAAAATATTTAAAAATTACTCAGGACTGATCATAATCTGAAATTTTTATGGGAATATTAGTAATGTGTCAGGACCCTCCACAAAAATTTTCAAAAATTTTTAACATTGTTTCGACCATTTTTTGCTCGGTTGAATGTCACCGAGATTTCGGGAGAAATTTGGTGCAAAAAAATCCGTATTTCAAATTTTCACCGGATTTTGTTCGAAATATCAAGATTTCACCGAAATTTCAGATTTTGATCACCCTCGAGATGAGATTTAAAAACGAAATTTGAAACCTTAGGTAGAACTAGAGAAGGACCAGGACATGCATAGAAGGGGAAGGGAGAGGATACACGAGACAAGAGAACACAAGTAAAGTGGAAATGGTTTGAATTCGGAGCACATTTGTTAATACTGAGACTATATTGATTTTAGTTCTTGGAATGGTATTTATAAGTATATTTATAAGTATAATAATATGTAATAATATATATTTATAAGTATACACATGTTTAATTATATGTACATTAAATTTCATTTATAATATTACTCTAGATATATAGTAATACTATCAAATATATCATATAGTTCAATATACTATATTATTAATTCCATCGGTATAACTGGTATTGATCAGTATCGAAGAGATATAGTTGGTACTAAAACTGGTATTGACCAGTATCAAAACCGGTAAGATACATAGCGCTATTTTGTACGGTTTAGATACCAAAATAATAAATACCAGCCATGCGTACCGATAACTATGCTTATGAATCGTTCGACCCTTTCCCCAGTGTGATTGCTTCCTTTCGTAGTGTTGCATCTGTTAAGGAACCTAGCTATCGAATAGTCCGGGGTTCCCGAACAGATCTGAATTGGAGAACAGAAAGAGAAAGAGAGACACACAAGTTTAGGGAGAACGGCGACTGAATTCTTTATTGCTATTCTGATTACTTGTACATAGGGGGACCCCCCTCCTCCTTATATAGTAGTCGCCTAGGGTTTCGGCTAAGGGATCATCGTGGGTTTTCCATTGGGCCACGTGGTTTCCCAACACTCCCCCTTGGGCCCTTTGCCGCGAGATGCATATGCCTCATTAAAACTCCAGAAAAACCCAGTGGGAAAAATACTTGGAGAAAGAGTACATAACATACGCTTACTGTGTTGCACGAATTGCCTCGTCAAAACCTTACGCAAGAAAACTTCATGAAAAACTTGCTAAGGGAAAATAGTACAATTCACCCAAACTTCAATTGCTAATCTTCGAGATTTATGTTGGGTATTCATAATTCATGTTCGAGATTCATGTGGGAGTATGTGAAATATCTGCCCCTAAAATCTGCACTTCTCTAAGTCTCATCATTCCAATTCCTTTAACGCACCTTTCAAAGGTAGATGCTGGGAGTGATTTAGTGAACAAATCTACAAGATTTTCACATGACTTAGTATGCAATATCTTGATCTCTTTCATCTTATGCAATTCGTGAGCATAGAAGAACTTGGGGTTGATATGCTTCGTGAGATTGCTCTTCACATAACCCATCTGTGCTTGAGCAACACAAGCTGCATTATCTTCATATATGATTGTGCGAGTTTGCTCAATGTTCAAACCACATGACTTCTGGATGTAGTGAACCATTCTTCGGAGCCATGCACATTCACGAGATGCTTCATACAAAGCGATGATTTCCGAGTGGTTTGTCGGCGTCGAGGCGAGTGCGCTTAGACTACTTCCAGGAAACTGTTGTTCCTCCACATAGGAAAACATAGCCAGTTTGGGACTTGCCAGTATGCGGGTCTGATAAATACCCAGCATCGGCGTAGCCGACCAAATTCAGTTCATTGTTTCTTTTGAAAAACAAACCGAAATCTTTGCTTCCTTGGAGGTAACGGAAGATGTCCTTGATCCCTTTCCAATGCCTTTTGGTGGGTTACGCCTTTATGCATCGGCTAGCAAATTCACAGCGAACGCAATGTCCGGCCTAGTGCTATTCGCAAGGTACATGAGTGCTCCAACTGCACTCAGATATGGGAATTCTGCTCCCAGAACTTCCTCCCCCTCTTCTCTAGGTCTGTATGGGTCTAGGTCTGTTTGGAGTGACCTTCCGACCATTGGAGTCTTTGTAGGATATGCCTTTTTAAAACCAAATCTTTCCAACACTTTCTGCGTGTAGGTTGATTGATGTACCAAGATTCCTCCTTGGACATGCTCAAGCTGCAAGCCTAAACAAAACTTGGTTTTACCCAAATCCTTCATTTCAAACTCAGACTTCAAGTATGAGCATGCTTCTTTAATTTCTTCATCCGTCCCAATGATGTTCAAGTCATCTATATAGACGGAGATTATACAAAATCCATTTGGGGATCGTTGTATAAATACACATGGTCAATCTTCGTTGTTTGTGTAGCCTTTCTTGTAGAGAAAGTCGCTCAAGCGATTGTACCACATTCTTCCTGACTGCTTCAGCTCATACAGTGATTTCTCCAATTTCACACTGTACAGGTTTCTATTTGCTCCGTCTTGGTTCGGGATCGGAATTCCTTCTGGTACTTTCATGTATATCTCCGAATCCAAGTTTCCATACAAATATGCTGTGACAACATCCATTAGCTTCATTCTCAACTTCAAGTTGACTGCCATTGAGATCAAATATCTAAAGGTAATTTCTCCCATGACCGGAGAATAGGTTTCTTCATAATCAACTCTAGGACATTGAGTGAAACCTTGAGCTACTAGCCTTGCCTTGTACCTTACAACTTCGTTGTTTTCATTCCTCTTCCGAACAAAGACCCATTTGTGACCTACAGGGTTTATATGGGGAGGTGTGCGGCATATGGGCCCAAACACCTCTCTCTTGTTCAGAGAGACTAACTCTGCAGTGATTGCCTTCTTCCATTTTCCCAATCTAGCCTTTTCTTGCACTCTGCTAGAGATGTAGGCTCGGGATCATGATCAATGGTTGAGGCAATCTACTTTGCGAAGTATGTATCAACGTTGGCTGTTGCTCTATTCAGGGATTCTCCTGTTATTACAAAGTTTATGGCCATTTCTTCATGCACTTCTACTTGCTCTTCGCTGCTATTCCGTATCGCAGGAGCAAGTTCCTTTAGCTTTTCATCGCCTATGTGTGTGCACACATTATTTCCGGCGGCTTCCTGCAGTGGAAGATTCAAGTCTGGAATTGCCTTTTCCGTCGGCTTCTTTCTAGTGCCAGGTCTCAACTGGCTCCCCTTCTTTCCTTGGGGTATTTTCGTGATTGATTGTGGTAAGTCCACTCGCCCAGTTTTCTCTAGAAGTCTCTGGGTACTTTGGGTTTGAGGAGCCAGATTTCCTGTTCTTTTTCTTTGAGGCCTCTGAATAGGATGAGGGATACCTTCTATTTTCTTTGGTATTTCCACCCTCTCTGGTGCATTTCTTGCGGGTACATGCGACTTAACCATGCCCTTCAGATCACAAAAATGATCAGGCAGTTCATTTGCTAAATTCTGCAAATCAATTATCTTCTGGACTTCTTGATTTGCTTCATTAGTGCGGAGGTCATGCGCGGGGATCCCAGTGGAATGCCAAATGATTTCCCGGCATTTTTCATCCAAAGGTTGATTTCCTCCCCCTAATGACGGGAAACGATCCTCGTCAAAAATGCAATCAGCGAATCGGGCTGTATGCAAGTCTCCAGTCATGGTTTCCAAATACCTGATTATGGATGCACTTTCATAACCAACGTATATCCCAGACTTGCGGAGAGGGCCCATTGCAGTCCGCTGAGGGGGTGGTATAGGAACATATACCATACACCCAAATTTCCCGAGATGGGAGATCTTCGGGATGATCCCGTGCATGAGCTGCATAGGAGAATGGATGTTGTAGGCCGAAGGTCTGAAATTGATGAGAGCTGCTGCGTGTCCCCAACAAGTGTTGGGCAAGTTGCAACTCTGCAAAAGCGGTCTGGCAATGAACTTAATCATCTTTATTAGTGCTTCAGCTAGTCCATTCTGCGTATGGACATGCGGTACGGAGTGCTCAACTGCTATCCCTGTTGCCGTGCAATAATCATCAAATGCCTTTGAAGTAAATTCTCCGGCATTGTCCATTCTAATGGATTTCATGCGATGATCAGGGAAAGCATTCTTAATTCTTATGATCTGCGAGATCAGCTTTGCAAAAGCATGGTTTCTTGTTGACAATAAGCATACATGCGACCATTTCGAGGAAGCATCCATGAGCACCATAAAGTACCAAACGCGTACGATAAAGGGTGAATCGAACCACAAATATCCCCTGGATGCGTTCTAGGAATGCAGGGATTTCACTTTGCACTTTCATGACAGAGGGTCTAGTTATTAATTTCCCGGTGGCACATGCAGGGCACACTAAATCTTCATGATTCGGGAAATTTTTAACATTAACGCCATGACCTTGTGAGTTGTTCACTATATTCCTCATCATTCTAAGACCAGGATGGCCTAATCTACCATGCCACAAAGAAAATAACTCAGAGCTTCTAAAAACAATCTTCAAGGAAGTATACACTTCGGGTGCATGAATATTCGTGTAGTACAACCCAGATTCATATGAGGGACATTTTTCTAATACCATTTTTCCACATACCACGTGCTTCACAATGCACAAGTATTCTTTGCCATTTTCTTCATTGGTTTCTACATGAAAACCATTTGCGCGGATGTCTTTGAAGCTTAAGAGAGTGCGTGTTGATTCAGAGTACAACAGGGCTTCTTCAATTACCAAAGTTGTACCCATAGGCAATATAATAGTGGCTCTACCTGAGCCTATTACATATGAATCGCTTCCTGCGATCGTAGTAATCTTTCCAGCGTTCTTCGTGATCGACTGGAAGTATTTAGACTCTCTTAAGATGGTATTTGTTGTGCCGCTATCAACAATGCATATCTCTTCCATTTGGGCGCTACACGATTTCTAGTAAAAGAAATATGATTCTAATCAGATAGAGGCAAAATAATCCAAACATTGCTTGCAAATTAAAGATTGCTGGAATAAAGAATAAATTGCATATTTATTCATGAGTGAAGTATGCTCTTATAGAGCTTACAAACCATTATTCAAAAGAAAATGCTAACAACCATAATCTAAAAAGATATGCATTAAACATAATCTTTTAAATATGCATTAATTTCTGCTTCTATATCATCGACAGAAGTTTTCTCTTCATTTGCCATAATATTGGCTGCGCCATCTATGTCCAGGCTATTCTGTGAGGATGAGACAAGTGGGGTATCTTCATCCATGGCATCATCATCATCAATTTTGGCGAAGTGCGCCTCTGCTGGAGCGTTTTCTTTTGCCTTCCTCTTAGCCTGATATGCGTTGATCACTTCCTTGGATTCCCGACATATCTTCGACCAGTGTCCCCAAGTGCCGCACCTGAAGCACGTTTGGTTCTGCTGTCCATACGGCTTGGCGTGTGCCTTTTCCTTGTTGTCGGGGTTTTGTGTCACCGGCAAGTAAATTTGTAAGTCTAAAGGGCCACGCGCTCCCTCTCCTTGAATGGTTAGACCTAAAGGCCCAGGATGTATACTGCTGGTTCGGGCTGAATGTCCCTACTCCAGTTCGCGTGGTGTTTATCGTATTGCTTTAGGTGTAGAAGACTGCACAGTGTTTACAAGCGGGAGCTAGGAGCTCGAGCACGAGAACGCGTGTTGTCTGTTCGTAAAGGCTAAGAGAAAGGAAGCCTGAGAGACCGTCCAAGAGAGCGTAAGAGAATATCCCTCCGTCCTAGAAGACCCTGCCTCCCTTTATATAGTCGGAGGGGGCAAGCTACATGGGAAGTTGAGAGAGGGAAGGGTGAGGATCTCTATGCTAGCCCTGACCCTTGGTCTCGGTTGTTGGTCGACCCCCTCTTCTGCCCATATCGGGTTGGTGGGCTCATCGAGTAGATCAGTCTGCTGCTTCATTGGGAAACAGCGCACCTGCCTTCTGCGGTCCTGATGGGCACTGACGTCATAGTGTGTGACTCTGGTGCTGCCTCGGGAGGGAGAGTATCTCCGCACTGTGCGTGACCGGACGATGAGACTGGAGTCTTGACTTTAGTAGCCTTCGTGCTGTCTTGGGAAGGAGCCACTTGCCCTCGCACGGTCACTTCGAGTGGTTGTGTCCGCAGACCACGTGGCCGATGGCCGGCGGAGGCCTGACACCTAGACCTTGGCGTTGATCGCTTTAGCTTTGTCGGAGCCGGTGGGGAGTCCGACCTATGGCGGGGGTCGGACGCCCCGTTAGGTCGGGGACGACCTTGGAGCAGCTCGTTAGGTCGGGGTCGAGTGTCCTTTGTGGCCCCGTGAGGCCTTTGGTCGGAGCCGGTGCTTGGGTCAGCCCATTTATCTTTCCGGGCTGTCGGGGCATCCATGGTATGAATACTCGTTAGTAGCCCCCGAACCCCCGAGCGAGTTCGTTAGATACGGTCGGGGGTTGAGCTTGGTCGGTAAAGCATGGTCGAAGGTGGCGGTCGGATTTGGTCGGTGGTCGATCGACCAGTTAGTTGGCTCCAACTTTGATGTGCTTGAGCGCATCCGGCATTCTGGCCGAGGACCTATCGGGGGTACCCTAGCCGTCGGAAGCTTTTTAATTGCTTGGTGGTGCGTGTCGCGCATGGTTTTGCACGTCTTGACCATTCGTCTTCTCGGCCGCTTCGGGATCCGGCGAAGGGCGCTTCGTTTTCCTGCACTTGGCATTTATGCGGAGTCGTTTGATCTTCCTTCCTTTGGGTATATAAGGGTACCACCGCTTGCTTGAATGGTTACCCCTACCCTAGAATCTTCTTTTCCAATCCTCCAATGGCTTCGGCGCATTCACTGGTCTTTGGCTTTGATGACGATGTTGAGGTGGTGGAAGAGGATCCCTTGGTCAAACTCTGGGCTGAGCGTGACCGGGTGATGGCCGAGCTCATGGAGGAGGAGGCCGTGGCCCGTGACACCGCCGCCGTCGACGCGCTGCTCGGGGTTGTCCTGAAGCTCTTCGTGGTGAGGAGCGCCCTCTTGGAGGCGATGGTGCGTGCCCGTGGGTAGCCGTCGGTGCGCCTGCACTGGCGCAATCCGAAATCCGTGATATAATACTTGGTGCTGAAATAGCTCCACCATATCACGTGACCTTGTATCGTGTAACATTATGTAATGTTTGAGCTTGTCGACTTATAATAAAATTTCCCTTTCTTTTGCGATCTGATTCATCTGTATGTCGACTTCGCTTTAGATGCTTTCTTAGACCACTCGTGCCCCCGAGGGTCAGCAGTCGATGCGTGGTTGTTTTTCTTAAGCACGGGCGCTCCAATGCCTTGGTCGACGCGGATGACCGGATACCTCTCTGGAGGTTCTGGTGTCTGAGTGCTCGTTTAACGTCGTAGCTAGACACGGTCTAGGTCGGCGAGGACGGCCAGATGTCTCTAAGAGATTCTGGTGCCCGAGTCCCCGTTTAACGTCATGGCTGGACGGCGCCTAGGTTGGCGTGGACGACCAGATGTCTCCGAGAGATTCTGCTGCCCGAGTGCCCGTTTAACGTCGTGGCTGGACGGTGCCTAGGTCGGCAAGGACGGCCAGATGTCTCCGAGAGATTTTGGGGCCCGAGTGTCCGTTTAACGTCGTGGCTGGACGGTGCCTAGGTCGGCGAGGACGGCCAGATGTCTCCGAGAGATTCTAGTGCCCGAGTGCCCGTTTAACGTCGTGGCTGGACGGCGCCTAGGTCGGCGAGGACGACCAGATGTCTCCGAGAGATTCTGGTGCCCGAGTGCCCGTTTAACGTCGTGGCTGGACGACGCCTAGGTTGGCGAGGACAGCCAGATGTCTCTGATAGACTCTGGTGCCCGAGTGTCCGTTTAACGTCGTCGCTGGACGGCGCCTAGGTCGGCGAGGATGCCAGATGTCTCCGAGAGATTCTGGTGCCCGAGTGCCCATTTAACGTCGTGGCTGGACGGCGCCTAGGTCGGCGAGGACGGCCAGATGTCTTCGAGAGATTCTGGTGCCCGAGTGCTTGTTTAACGTCGTGGCTGGACGGCGCCTAGGTCGGCGAGGCGGCCGATGTCTCCGAGATCTCGGTGCCCGAGTGCCCGTTAACGTCGTAGGATGGGCGGCGCCTAGGTCGGCGAGGCGGCGGATGTCTCCGAGAGATTCTGGTGCCCGAGTGCCTGTTTAACATCGTGGCTGGACGGCGCCTAGGTCGACGAGGACGGCCAGATGTCTCCGAGAGATTCTGGTGCCCGAGTGCTCGTTTAACGTCGTAGCTGGACGTAGGGCGTCCGTCCCGTGCCCTCGTCTGACGAGGGTAGCTGCGAGAGGAGTGGCCGCTGTCTATCCCACGTGTACGCCCCGTTCGTAGGTGTGGGACCTGGAGGGGGTGAGCGAACGCTCGTTTACCCGCGTTGGTTTGAATGCCGTGCTCGTGGGCTAATAACGTGTGATCCGAGTGGGTCCTTGGAGGTCCCTCCCAAGGGGGGCCCTTCCAAGCGGACGATCCCAGCGCAGGGTGTCCGGCCCACTGGTGGGCGGCTCATGAGAAACCTTTCTTTACTCGATCCCGTATCGGACTCTGGGTCGTTCGTCGACCCAGAGCACAGCTGGCTATCACCCATCGATGGGCTCCGCGGGTGAGTGTGAAGTATGGTCTCGGACACGAGTTAAGGCGATTGGGTCGTCAGCCAACCCAACTGGAGGCCCATTGGGAGCTCGCCTTGCACTCGCCCCTTGCTCAATTTTCCGCTGGGGCGGCTTGAATCCACTTGGTGGATCATGCCCTTGGGACCCGCAGCTTTTTGCTGGGCCCCGGGCGCGAGCTATCGAGCTCTTTTGCCACTTTGGGGGCCGCAGCGGCCTAGTGGGCCTCTCGCACGCGCCTTGGAGCAACCGTCCTAGCCTGAAGGCGGAGACCAAGAGGTCACAGGGGGTGCATCTCGAAACGGTGTCTTTTCGCCTCCTGCAGTCCTATCAGACTTAAATGCGTAGAGAGGAATTGGAAACCACAGGGTTACCATTTTGCTCGGCGTAGCTGCCGGAGGGACGGGACGTGTGACGATTCGTTCGAGGCGGTGTCTGTTCGGCTAGTGCCGGTTCGGCTGGCGCCTGCTTGGCCTTTATAAATTCGGCACGGGGATGCTAGGACGATTGCCTGCCCTTGCTTTTTCTCGTTCTCCTGTCCTTGCCTGAGATAGAAAAAACAGACAGCAGAAGCCAGAGAGGAGAAAACACTTTCCCCCTTCCTCACCTTTTTTGCTGCTCTTCGTCGAGAATGTCGTGGCCGGAGTGCTGCATCCAGCCTAGCCGCGCGCTTGGTCTGGTGAAGAAAGGGTTCCTTCCCCCGCAAGACGTCTCAAGCTGGAGGGTGCCAACGGGGGCCGCCGTCCCCTCGCCGGGGGACGATGAGATCGTCGTGCCCGCCTCGTTTTACGAGTGCGGGTTTGGTCTCCCTCTGCACCCATTCGTCCGGGGGCTACTCTCCCACTACAAGGCAGAGGTGCAGCACCTTAACCCCAATGGCGTCCTCCACCTCGCTATTTTCATGACGCTGTGCGAGGCGTTCTTGGGTATCGAGCCGCACTGGGCGCTGTGGCGGCACCTCTTCCATGCGCGGGTGAGAAAGGATAAGCCATTGGACGCTCCGGCGCGCGTGGGCGGCTTGACACTCCAGAGAGTGTTGGCCGGGGGTCGGACTATATCGACATGAAGTTGCCGTCGTCGAACCGGGGCTGGCATTCCTAGTGGTTCTATGTTCAGAACACTGGAGGCGCGCCGGTCTTCACCGGTCGGTTGGTTGAGGCGGGGCCCGAGTGGACCTGGGGCGCCACCAAGAAAGAGAAGGCCAAGGTGGCCGAGATTATTGATTGGCTCAAGGTCCAGAAGGAGCGAGGCATGACCGGTGATGTTGTTGTGCGCGCTTTCATGAAGATGCATATTTAGCCGCTCATGGATAGGTTGCTCCCCATGTTCCGATATGGGGGACGTCTGACCCCATGAGGATGGCGGGGCCAGAACTCTCCACCTCGGAGGTTGAGGCTCGGGTGTCCGCCGTCACAGGCAGAAGCACCACCGAAGCGGCGGGCGGGCACCCCGACCCATTTTCGGCGGCTCATCCCCCGGACCTGGTAATCCGTGCAACTCTCTTCTTGTTTCCTCCCCCTTTTCTTTTTCCTAGCATTCGGTCTTACTGTCGTTTCTGCATTTCTCAGGGGCTTGCCGGGATGGTTTCCCGGGTGTTGTTGCCGGGGGAGAAGGCGCTGAGGGCGACGGCCCGCGCGGGCTCCGCTCAGCACGAAACTGCGCGTAAGAAGCGCAGGGAGGAGAAACGGAGGAAGAAGAAGAAGGAGCGTGCGGCAAGGGCCGCGCGCGGTGAGGAAGTGTCCGAAACGACCGCTGTAGAGACGGGCGGTGTGGGATCGACCTCTAGTGATGGCAGCGGGAGCAGCGGCGCCGACCCGTACTGCTGGTCCGATGTCGGGCCTTCGAGCGACGGAGGTCCGGCGGAGGGCGACCGCGCGGGCGTCGTTGTCGTCGCTCCCCAAGTGGAGGTGTCCCCAGTGGAGGAGTCCCCGGGGAAACAGAGAGCTGACTCGTCCCTGCGAGGGGGGCCGGCTAAGAGAGCGCGGCTGCCGCGCACCCGATCGGCGCAGTAAGTGCCTCCTTCCAATTTTATCGTAAAAAGGTCATCCGAGCAACTCCTGATCTTCTGTTGTGCGCAGCACCTACACAGGGGTGGCCGTATCGGCGGCGGCAAGCCCGACGGCGGACCTGCGTGGGCCGGCTCCGTCCCTGCAGCAGGCGGGGATCGAAAAGCCGTCGGTAGAGTCGGACTGGCCCGAGGAGGTGGTGGGCGCGGCCAGCTCGGCAGGGGTCGTGGCAACACTGGCGGCGCCGGGGTCGACAAGGACCGAGGCTCGCAGCGGTGTTAAGCGGCCGCGGTCGTGGGTCGGTCGCGGCAGCGAGGCCGAGCCAGGGCATGAGGGAGATCCGCCGACCCTCGACGAATCAGGGCTTCCTTCTGCAGTCGAGGGGGGTCGGGAGGAGCTCCCACCACCGCCGCCGGGGAGCCCACCGGCATGCACAGTCCGGCTTCCTGGGGCGACGCTAACGCCGCCGCCCGTGAGCCCGCCGGCGGGGGCAACCCAGGTGTCGGAGCTGATTCCGTTGGAGCCGCAGGGGGAGGCGCTGAGTGGCCTCCCGTGACCGCAAGCTGCTGGCGCCGACCCAGGCGGGTCTGCTCAGCCGCCCTCGCCTGCGTTGATCTGGTCGGGAGACGACCAAACCGGCGGACCGTCCCTCCTGCTGGACGACCCGGCGGAGCGCAGCGAGTGGGAGGTTTTCCGGGACTGCGTTAGGTGCGCCGTGGTCGAGACGAAGTAGATCCAAGAAGTGCGGCTCTCGACTCGATTGCTCGGTAGTCTTTGGGCCTTGATCTCTGAGGATCCTCTCGGTTGGTGCGGTAAGTCGGCAAAACCTGGCTCTTGTATCTTTTGATGGTTTTGTTATAGGGTAAAAGAGTGTTGTGCTTTGCAGCGCTTGCGGGTCCGTTCGGGGGAGAAGTCCCAGTTCCTCCGGGGTCTGCAAGACCGGAAGTTGGCCGCCGAGGAAGAGCGCGATCGACTGCGCCCTGAGCTATGCGACACTCGGGAGGCCTTGGCTCACGTGCAGAAGGCGGTGGAGGAGACCCGCCAGGAGCTGGGTCGGGCCACCCAGGTCCTGGTTGAAGAGCGCCGGGCGAGCCAGTCCTTGGCGGCGCGGGTGATGGAGCTCTAGTCCCTTTTGGCGGCTGCTAGCAGCGCCAAAGATGCCGTCGTCGCCGTCGTAGGGACCACGCGGTCGGAGGCGGCCCGCCTCCAAGGCGAGCGGGATCGGACTCGGGAGGGCGCCGAGCAAACGGAATCCGAGCGTGAAGCTGCTCGGGAGGCGCTGGCCAAGACCGAGGCGGAGCTTCGCGCTCTGACGAGCTCCACGGCCGGTAAGTGTCCTGACTCAGTCGATTTTGCATTTGTGGCTCGTTGGGCGCGCCTTCTGACGCCGTCTCGATCTGCAGAGCTACAGATGAACCTTGGCAGCGCCGTGGAGGCGTAGAGAGAGGCGGTGGAGGCCCGCAACGTGGCAATCACGCGCGGGGACGCGCCTTGGCGAGGCTGGCGGTGGCCGAGGAGAATGGTCGACGACCGCGAGTTGGGGACCCTTCGCAAGGTCGGCGGGACATCTGCGACCGAGTGCTTGGAACGCGTCGGGCCCGGCTCGCCGCCACCGCTGGCCGCCCGAGTGAAAGCACGTCGAGAGCTCGGTGAGGATGGGCGCCGTGCTCGGAGCTTCTTCGACGCTTGTCCAAACCGTCTCCTATTACGATGGCATCGACCTCGCCGTCGTCAGCAGCGGGATCGCGGGGAACCAGACTGATGAGGAGGTCGACAGGTTCGAACTTCAAGTCGAGCCGCACGCCCGGCTGATCGCCGAAAGGATTCCGCCGGGGAGCATCCTCCACGAAAAATAGGGAGGAATTAGATGTTTTTTCTTTTTCTTATTGTAAAAAAGACCTTAGTATGAAGTAAACTGAAGGTTTGACAAGTTCCAATCCGTCTTTCGCATTTTCCGGTTGTGATAAAACGTTCGACGACCGTAGCCTTAGAAACCTCGGGGGTTGGTCAAGCGTAGGTCGGAGTTTTACCATTTACGAGGGAGGCGTGAAGGGGACCGGAACTTTGGCCGTGAAGCATTTGCGTGCACCTGCACGGGATAGGAGTGTTCTCGACCGACCAAGGGCCGCCCCGTTCGGGCACTTCCTTCTTCCGCAAAGAGCCACTTGGTAACCGTAGCCGCTGGGGTGTAGGCCGTAGCACTTGGGTCGAGAGGGTTACCGCCTAGGAGGGGCCCTGTGGTTGGTCGGGTCACCAACCTGTGTAGGTGTGTATGAAATCATGTGCTAAAAAATTGGCTGAGTAATGAAATTGGCATTGCAATGTGGTTGTGCTTATGGCATGTGTGGTGCTTTGGCATGTGTTGTTTCAGATGTTTACTTGATATGCTTGTGATAGCATGATAATAGTTTGGCTTGATGCAATGCGCTCGTGTGAGTGGTTGCATAGACTGATGTTGAATCAAGTCGTGGACTTGTGCTCGGAATTGTTTCTTCTTTATTCATGTGCAGGTGTTGCTTGAGGCTTAACGTGGTCGATGACGGATGGAACTAGGTTCATGGAGGCGAGGTTGAGACTAGATTCAAAGAAGGAATCGAGGTCTTGGTGGTCAAGGATGTCATACGGGCGTTCGGGCTAGAGAACATGCACATGGAGGTGGTTAGTCACGTATTTCTGACATGTGGGTGTACATGCGTGCAAGAGTTGTTTTTGGCCATGTTGGGTCGAGTTGAGATGTATACAAACTCTTTCCACGTTGGAAGTGGAGTTGTATTCAATCTCTTTATGTTTGCTCGATATAAATAGGGAGGTGTCTCTGTTTATGTTGTCTTGTTGAGGTTTTAGGGTTTATCTTGTTTTGTTTGGAGGTTGTAACGGACTAGACAAAAAGAAATAAAGATCGATTTCTTTATGGTGAAAAGTTCCCTTATGGTGATTTTCCTCATGCTCGGAAATGCGGCGACACACGGCGAAGGAAAAATTGGCGATCTGATGTCAGCGTAGCTACTGATAAATGGTGTACTACAATATTTCGTTTCTCTGAGAAATCGCGGATTCTTTGTTCATGCGCTTTGATTGGTGATCGTCTTAGGTTTGTTTGCCCGGTTTTGTTTTCATAGATTGATTCATTGTCTCTCTTGTTTCAACAAGTTTAATATTGATTTGATTCAAACAAAACCATCCTAGAGTATCAACTTAGAGTTCCTAAAAGTTTTGTTGGTTAATCTTTTGTAGATTGTGATTAATCACGAAATTAGGGTTTGGTCAGTTGTCGTCATAATCTATCACAGTATGCTTGCGAGGTTAATAACTTTTGATCCGTTGGTCCGATCGCGTTGATTCTTGTTGGGTTAGATTCATAATTGAATCTGGTTTCTTCAGTTAAAATTTCACACTAATCCAACGGTGGGATCTTTGGTTAATCTCATTGTTTGTGTTTGGTCCGTCGCTAGTTTGAATTTGGTCTGTCGCTGTTAGATCGTTTTTGTTTTAGTCCTCTTTCAAAGAATATAACTCTAGATCCATATGTCCGATTGAGTTAATTCTTTTTGTGTTAGCTTCGGAATTGATTTTAGTTTCTACAGTTAAAATTTCATATCAATCTAACGGTTAGATATTCAGAAATCTTAGTTTTGGTGAACATATATCAGTCTGTCTCGTTTGGTCCGGCGTGAATTGATTTGGTTTTGCTACAGTAGAAATTTGGTCCGTAGTGCATGTGAAAATTTGTGCAGCACGAAGTTTGGTCCGTACAAGTAAAAGTTTGGTCCAGTATAATAAGGTTTCTGTTGAATACAAATTAAGCGATCTAAGTTTGTTTGGGGTGTTTGAAAAATCATAAAAATTTATTTTAGCTTCCGTGCAATCATTCACCCCCCTCTGATTGCTAGATTTGTATTTTTCGATCCTATAGTGTGCGAATCGGTGTGCTTTCGCTGAGGCGGAGTGTTCCCGACCGCCCAAGGTTGCTCTGTTCGGGCACTTCCTTCTTACATAAGCGCTACTTATAACCATAGGCTGGGGGCGTAGGCGCGGCACTTAGGTCGAGAGGTTACCGTCTAGGAGGAGCCGGTGGTTGGTCGGGTCACCGACTGCGTGGCAGCCGAGGCAAAGCAACCCGTCTGAGGCCTCAACAAGCGATCCCCGGCGCCTCGCGGCGTCCGGCGCTTGGAAGGAGGGTGAAAAAAAGGCGCAAAGGACAAGAAAGAGCTTTAAGGGTAAGCGCCTTAACTTTTCTTTGTTCCATGCGTTGAAGATAGCGTTGCCATTCGTGTCCTTGAGTTGGAAGGTGCGGGTCGGAGAACCTCCACGGCGGTGAAGGGCCTTCGAGGCGGTGAGCTTGTGCTTGTCTTTCTTTGGGTGAACCCGACGCGAGGACGGTCGCCAGCGTTGAAGGGCCGGCCGGACGACGGCGTGGTAGCGTCGTGGCGCACTTGGCGCAGCCAATGCAAAATGGCCACGTCACACGCCTCGTCGAGCTGGTCGATGGCGTCTTGTTGTGAGACGAGCCCCCGAGCCTCGTCAAAGGCTTGTAGTCCAGGTCGGTTGGCAAGACGGCTTCAACACCGAACACCATGAAGAATGGTGTAAATCCGGTCGCCCGGGTCGGTGCGGTCCGCAGGCTCCAGAGGACGGAAGGTAACTCGGCCACCCATCGTCCCACGAATCTCTTCAGCCGACTGAAGATCCGTGGCTTGAGCCCTTGGAGAATCATGCCATTTGCTCGCTCGGCCTGGCCGTTGGTCCGCGGATGGGCGACGGCCGCCCAATCGACGCGGATGTTGAAGTTGTCGCAGAACTCGAGGAATTCCCTCCCCGTGAACTGCGTGCCGTTGTCGTTGATGATGGAGTTCAGGACTCCAAAGCGGAAGACGATGTCGCGGATGAAGTTAGCGCTGCCGATGTGATCTTGGTGGCGGCAGCTTCTATCCATTTGGTGAACTTATCCACCGTGACAAAGAGGTGGGTAAAGCCCGGCGCCTTTCGAAGGGCCCAACGGATCGAGTCCCAGGCCGCGAATGGCCATGTGGCGGGGATCGTCTGTAAGGCTGCGCCGAAGATCGTTGCGGGCGAAGCGGCATCCTCGCGGTGCGAACGATTTGCTCGGCGTCGGTCACGGTGGTCGGCCAGTAGAAGCCCTGTTGAAAGGCTTTTCCCACGAGGCTTAGAGGTGCGGCGTGGTGACCACAGATGCCACCATGGATGTCGAGCAGCAGCCGCCCCCCTTGGTCGGCCAGGATGCATTTTTGGAGGACCCCAGAGGGACTCCTTTTGTAGAGGTCTTCTCCGACCAGGACGAAAGATTTCGCCCGACGGGCGAGGCGCCGTGCTTCGGTCGGATCGGTGGGGAGCGATCCATTGGTCAGCCGGTCGATGAAGGGCTTCCTCCAGTCGGAGTCGGCCGTTAGCGCGTCGCGGCCCGACCTGGGCGATCCCTCACCTGACCGGTTGGCGGTCTGAGTGGTCACGTCGGACAGGTCGGACGGCCGCTCGATCGCCGAGTCCAGCGGGACAGAGGATTTTCGAAGATCACAGACAAAGATCCCAGGCGGGACTGGTCCTCTACTGGAGGCGAGATTGGCTAGGTAATCGGCCTCACCGTTGTAGCGTCTATAGCTATGGTGAAGCTCGAAACCTTTGAACCTTTCTTCGAGCTTGCGCACTTCCCGACAGTACGCGGCCATGCGGGCGTCTCGGGGCTCTGCGGCCTTCATGACTTGGTCGACGACGAGCTTGGAGTCTCCGTGGACGTAGAGTCGGCGAGCGTCAAGGTCGACAGTGATCCGGAGACCGTTGACGAGAGCCTCGTACTCGGCGACATTGTTGGTCGCATCGAAGAGTAGCCGAATGGCGTACTGGAGCTTGTTCCCGAGCGGGGAGATGATGACGACTCCCGCACCCGTGCCGTTCTTGGTGTAGGACCCATTGAAGTACATTGTCCGAAGCTCGGGGTCTTGGCGCCGTGGCGCTCGGGCTTCGGTCCACTCGGCGACGAAGTCGGCAAGGGCCTGCGACTTAATCGCCGTTCGGGGAACGTACGATATGTCGTGGCCGTTGAGCTCGAGTGCCCACTAGGCTATCCTTCCCGAGGCGTCGCGGTTGTGGACGATTTCGCTGAGTGGCGAGGAAGTCACCACGGAGATGGGGTGCCGGTCGAAGTAGTGGACTAGCTTCCTCTTTGTGATGAGCACCGCATAGAGCAGTTTTTGCACTTGCGGGTACCCAGCTTTTGACTCGGAGAGCACTTCACTGACGAAGTAGATCGGCCGTTATACCTTGTGCACATGGCCTTCTTCCGCTCGTTCCACAACGAGAGCCGCGTTGACAACCTGGGTCGTAGCGGCGATGTAGAGCAGCAACGGTTCCCCTATTGCCGAGGCGACCAGGACCGGGGGTGAGGTCAGGAATACCTTCAGTTGGGTGAGGGCTTCCTGAGCCTCCTGGGTCTAGCTGAAGTGATTGGACTTCTTGAGCAGCTTGTAAAGCGGCATTCCGTGCTCGCCAAGGCGAGACACGAAATGGCTTAGGGCTGCAAGGCATCCTGTCAGCTTTTGGACTCCCTTCAGGTTGTCGATCGGGCCCATCCTCATAATCGCCGAGATTTTTTCTTGGTTGGCTTCGATGCCACGCTCGGAGACGATGAAGCCGAGCAACTTTCCTTTAGGGACCCCGAAAACACATTTCTCGGGGTTGAGCCTTATACAGAACCGTCGGAGGTTCGCAAAGGTCTCTTCCTGGTCAGAGACAAGATCACCGGCCTTCCTGGTTTTGACGACGATGTCGTCGACGTATGCTTCTACTTACGCCCTATCTGGTCGTTGAAGCACGTTTGCATACATCGCTGGTATGTAGCGCCCGCGTTTTTCAGACCAAATGGCATCGTTATGTAGCAAAAGGAGCCGAAAGGGGTGATAAAAGAAGTTGCGGGCTGGTCAGACTCCTTCATCGCTATCTGGTGATAGCCTGAGTAGGCATCCAGAAAGGACAGGGTTTCGCACCCTACAGTGGAGTCAACGACTTGGTCGATGCGGGGCAGAGGGAACAAATCCTTGGGACACGCCTTGTTCAGGCTCGTGTAGTCAATGCACATTCTCCATTGCCCAATTTTATTTTTTACAAGGACAGGGTTGGCTAGCCACTCGGGGTGGCGCACCTCTCTTACAAACCCTGCGGCCAAAAGTTTGGCGATCTACTCCCCTATGATCCTGCGCTTTTCGTCGTCGAAGCGGCACAGGCATTGGGCGACCGGCCTCGAGCCTGGTCAGACGTTCAAGGAGTGCTGGCGACTTCCTTTGGGATTCCTGGCATGTCGGAGGGCCTCCATGCGAAGACGTCCTTGTTGGCGCGGAGGAAGTCGACGAGCGCGCTTTCCTATTTGGCGGGGAGCGTGGCTCCAACCCGCACGGTTTTGGTCGGATCCTCGGGATTGATTGCGACCTCCTTCGTATCCTCGGCGGATTTGAAGGATCCCGGCCCCGACTTGCTGGAGTCGGGGGCAGATTCAGAGGCTTCCCTCTAGAGGTTCGCCAGCTCGGCGGAGGCAATGGCTGCGCCGGCGCTTGACTCGCAAGCGCCGCTCGCGATTGCGGGCAAGCTGGAAAGAGGAGGCCACGGTGATTACTCCTTGTGGCGAGCATCTTGACTTGAGGTAGGTGTAGCTGGGGACCGCCATGAACTTGGCGTAGCATGGTCTCCCCAGGATGGCGTGGTAGGAGCCGGGAAAATCCGAAACCTCAAGCGTGAGGTTTCGGCGCGGAAGTTTTCCGGTCCTCCAAGGTTACGGCGGTCGACCTGCCCGGCGGGTGAGCTGGTGGCGGGATGGCGCCATGGAAGGGCGCCTTGCTCGGTCGGAGACTCGAGCGGGGCATTGCCATGGCGTCGAGCGTCTCAATATAAAGGATGTTGAGACCGCTGCCGCCGTCCATGAGCACCTTCGTAAGGCGCTTCTTCCCCACGATGGGGTCGACCACCAGCAGGTATCTCCCCGGCTGCGGGATGTGGTCGGGGTGGTCGGTCCGGTCAAAGGTGATCGGGGACTTCGACCACCGGAGGTAGTGGGGGACGGCTGGAGTCGCGGTGTGGACCTCGCGGAAGGCGAGCTTGAGCCGGCGCTTATCGGTGTAGCAGGCCGGCCTGCCGAAGATCATGAGGCAACCGTCGGGTTCAGGGAACTCGTCGTCTGCCCTTTTTTCCTCGGCACACGGTGCCGGGTCACGCTTCTTTCCCTTCCTCTTCGGCGGCGTGGGGTGAGGAGAGGAAGTGCCGAGACTTAGCGGTCCGGTACTTGTGCTCGACGGGAACCCGTGGTTCGGACACGGACTCTCCATCGGTTTCGAAATGATCGGTAGCGACGGTGGCGCGCTGTTGCTTGGTAGGGTGGTCGACAGCCGCGACCAGGTGGCCCTCTCGGACCTGTTTGCTCTGTCGCTTCCGCTTGTTGGAGCGGTCGGGAGGGGAGGCGGCCTGAGCGCTGGGCTCTTGTTTGGCCTTCCCCTTCTCGAAGATGGCCCCTACAGCCTCCTCGTCGGAGGCGTGGTTGGTGGCGATGTCAAGGAGCTCCTTGGTGGTTCTGGGTTTAACGCAACCCAGCTTGTGCACCAGGGCCTTGCAAGGGGTGCCGTAGATGAACACCCCGATGACGTCGGCGTCGGAGATGTCGGGGAGTTCATTACATTGACGGGAGATACACCGGATGTAATCCGGAGGTTTCCCAGCTCTTGTTTGCGACTTTTAGTCCCAGAGTTCCTGAGCGCTTGTAGGTGCCCTAGAAGTTGCCGACGAAGAGACTCTTGAGTCTCCTAGTTCTGATGGTTTCGTGGGCAAGTACTCGAGCGAGCTCGGCCGAGTCCATAAGGTAGATGGGAGGTCTTGGATGATGAAGAGATCATCAGTGGCTCCTCCCGCCCGACATCTTGGTGGTAGTCCTCGATCGGGCGTCGGGGTTCGTGGCCTCAGTGTATTTGGCTATGTTGGTCGGTGCCCGGAACCTGGCAGGGAAATCCGCATGGCGGATCCCCGGATAGAAGGCCCGCGGTCCTGGACCATCGGGGCTCGGGCTGCGGTCGTGGCGGCGCCCGTTGTCGACCCGTGTGCGAGCCGCCGTCGCCGCCTTTCTTCGGCGCCTCGAGGTGGCGCGAACGTCGTAGTCGTTCTGCGCGGCGGTGGCCTTGTTGGGGTGCACGAGGCCTGGGGCTGTTCGAGTTGCGCCGCCGTCTTGGCCGACCCCAGCCGGTTGCGGGCGGTGGTGCGGCTCGGGCAGCTAGAGGAGGCGCCCGAGTGGTGGGAGCCGGATCCTGCATGTCTTTGCACGCGAAGACGCTCCACCGACCCGGAGGTTCTGGTAGGTTGTCTTGGCTTCCGGGTCATCGGGCTCGGGCATGCCGCGTAGCAGCATTGCGGCGGCGACCACGTTTTGGCTCGCATGGGGGAAGAACGGAAGGCCGTCGGATCCCTCCACCAGCCGTTGGTGTACTTGAAGCGCGCGTGGGCGTGCGGCGCCAGGCGCGGTTAGGGGCTCGGGCTGGTTCTGCTCTAGGTCGACCTGGAGCTTGTCCAGCTCGGCCCTTCGAGTCTCCAGCTCCTCGTGTTGTTGTTGGAGCTCGGCACGGCGATCTTGGGCGCGCTCGGCGCGCTCGCGCTGATATTCTTCTTCCTGCACACTGGTGCGCTGGATGAAGACTCCCACAGCTGCGGGGGTTGCGGTCAGGTCGACCACACCCGCCATGTTGCACTCGCGAGAGTGCGGTCTGTCGACGGGGTGCTCCGCGTCAGAGCTGGATTCGTGGCTGGAGGATCCTCCAGGAGGTCGTGGACGGAGGCCGGCGTGTAGCCAATCATCGCCACGAGCCGTGAATCTACGGGGGCGATGTCGTCGCCCGCCCACATCCACGGAACCGCTACTAGAGATGGTGCGGCGCTTGGTGGGCTCTGGCTTTGGGGTCCCCACGGGGGCTTCGAGCCGGAGCTTGCCAAGGTCGCCGGAAATGGAGTCCGGGCTCCCAGCGGGTGCCCGATCTCGAGAGGTGATGGGGATGAGCGTGAGCTCTCCCGTCGGAGTGGCGACGAAGTCGAGGAGCCAAAGCAGTTCGGCTCCTTGGCGTGACGCGCGCCGTCGTGGTGAAGAATGCCATCAAGGAAGCGAGACGGGAATCACGAGATGTCGAAGACGGCGAAGGCCCCTACGGCGCGCATGGCCGTCGCCGGGTTTTGTGTCACCGGCAAGTAAATTTGTAAGTCTAAAGGGCCGCGTGCTCCCTCTCCTTGAATGGTTAGACCTAAAGGCCCAGGATGTATACTGGTTTGGGCTGAATGTCCCTACTCCAGTTCGCGTGGTGTTTATCATATTGCTTTAGGTGCAGAAGACTGCACAGTGTTTACAAGCGGGAGCTAGGAGCTCGAGCATGAGAACGCGTGCTGTCTGTTCGTAAAGGCTAAGAGAAAGGAAGCCTGAGAGACCGTCCAAGAGAGCGTAAGAGAATATCCCCTCGTCCTAGAAGACCCTGCCTCCCTTTATATAGTCGGAGGGGGCAGGCTACATGGGAAGTTGAGAGAGGGAAGGGTGAAGATCTCTATGCTAGCCTTGACCCTTGGTCTCGGTTGTTGATCGACCCCCTCTTCTACCCATATCGGGTTGGTGGGCTCATCGAGTAGATCAGTCTGCTGCTTCATTGGGAAGCAGGCGCTTTGCCTTCTGCGATCGACGCACGCGATGTCATAGTGTGTGACTCTGGTGCTGCCTCGGGAGGGAGAGTATCTCTGCACTGTGCGTGACCGGACGATGAGACTGGAGTCTTGACTTTAGCGACCTTCGTCTTTGTCTTGGGAAGAGCCACTTGCCCTCGCACGGTCGCCAGTGGTTGTGTCCGCGAGACCACGTGGCGATGGCGGCGGAGGCGACACTTGGACCTTGGCGTTGATCGCCTCGGCTTTGTCGGGCGGTGGGAGTCCGACCTATGGCGGGGGTCGGACGCCCCGTTAGGTCGGGGACGACCTTGGAGCAGCTCGTTAGGTCGGGGTCGAGTGTCCTTTGTGGCCCCGTGAGGCCTTTGGTCGGAGCCGGTGCTTGGGTCAGCTCATTTATCTTTCCGAGCTATCGGGGCACCCATGGTATGAATACTCGTCACTTGTCATCCTTCTTCACTGGGGCTTTGGACTTTCCTTTGGCCTGAGACCTCTCTTTTCCACCCTGCTTGCCCTTCTTTCTATGAATGAGCTTTCTCACCTTATAGCTATTGGCATTGACTTCTGTGTCAGTGCCCCTTCCAGGTGGCTGCGAGATATAGTTCTTGCGTAGAACATCGTCTTGCGATTCCGCAACTTGCATTACATCAATCAGTTCGCTATACTCCTTGTATGCGTCCTGACGATAGCTGCGTGCACTCTGGATAGCATTTGGGTGGAAGGTAGAGAGAGTTTTCTCAATCTTCTCTTCATCAGTGATCTTCTTGCCACATAGGGAGAGATTGGTACAAATTCTGTGCAAGGTAGAATTGTACTCGGGCACTGTTTTGAAGTCTGCAAATCTCAGGTGGACCCAATCTTGCTGTGCTTGGGGCAAGATGGTGTACTTGAGCTTCTCAAATCGCTTCTGAATTGCAGTCCAAATCTCAAGTGCACTCTCCTCAGCCATGTATTCATTCTTCAAAGTGGCTGAGAGGTGGTGCCTGAGGAAGTGCAAGGCTTGATCGTTCTGCTCGGCGGTAGGTTTCGCGTCCTGCGAGGACCCTAGACCAATCGAACGCCGGTGGCAGCGGTGGTGCGCACGAGCGAGGCAGCGGCGGTGGCCGTGCGCGTGAGGAGGGCGGCCGAGCACGGTTCCGATCTTTGTTGCCGTTGTTTTTTTTTCTCTTTTTCTGTGTTGATGAACAGTAAAAACTGTAGATCCATGTCATTGTAGCTTCTTGCCACGTGACGAAAAAAACAGATGCGTAGGGTAGATGCATGCATAGGATCAACAAGCGATTAGAGTAAATCGCCGAAACCCACCTTTTCTCACCTTTCAATTTGTTCGCCGGTAGAGCTTCGTGCTGATAACGTATTAAGGAACCTCGCTATCGAATAGTCCGGGGTTCTCGAATAGATCTGAATTGGAGAACAAAAAGAGAAAGAGAGACACACAAGTTTAGGGAGAATGGCGACTGAATTCTTTATTGATATTCTAATTACTTGTACATAGGGGGGACTCCCTCCTCTTTATATAGTAGTCGCCTAGGGTTTCGGCTAAGGGACCATCGTGGGCTTTCCATTGGGTCACATGGTTTCCCAATAACATCATGTAAGTTGAAGGAGCTAGGAGCTAGTCCGGTTGGCCCAGTCTTAAGTTAAGCCCTACAGCCCATCTACAGACACCTGCCAACAATGCCATGGGTCCGCAGCATGTTGAGCGGATTCAAATTTCGTTTTGATAAAATTTCACCAATGACCGAAATCTGAAATTTTGGTGAAATCTCGTTATTTTGAATAAAATCTGGATGAAATTCAAATTCGGATTTTTTGGACCGAATTTCGGGCGAAATATCCGAAATTTCGAGCGAAATTGCCGAAATTTTGGCAAATTTCAACTGAACAAAAAATAGTTCAAACGATGTCAAATAATTTTGAAAGTTTTTATGGAGGTATCTGACACATCAGTGATATTACCATAAAACTTTCAGATGATTATCAAGTTTGAGGAATTTTTAAAAATTCGAAAATTTCTACTGTCATGATAAAACGCTGACCGACAAGTTTGAACTGAATGAAAAATGGTTCAAACCACGTTAGAACATTTTGAAATTTGTTTTGCATGGTTATTATGCATCACTAATGTTCTCATAAATTTTTAGATGATGATCAAGCTTCATGAAGTTTTAAAAATTCGAATAGTGCTGCTGTCCTGTTAAAAGGTTTACCGACAAATTTGAACAAAATGAACAATGGTTCAAAATACGTTATAAAATTTTTAATTTTTTTTAAATGGTCCTCATATAACATTAATGTTTATATAAAAATTTTAGATTATTATCATGCATAACGAATGTTTAAAAATTCTGACAATGACACATCCTGATAAAAGCATGATAATCAATACATAGATTTGCTTTAGCAATAAAAAAAGGTTTAAATTTTTTGAACATTTTACAGAAGGGTGATAAGGAAATTCTTAAGATCTCATAAACAATTTGAATCATAATAACACTCCAATAAATTTATAAAATTCTTACAAGGCACAGTACCATTTATGTTCTTTCTCTTTTTGATTTTTGAAATATAATATAACAAATGAAGTTCAATGCTTACATAGATTTGATTGACCAAAGAAAAAAGTTTAAATTTTTTAAAAATTTTATAGAATGGTATTGAGACAATTCTTAATCTCTCATAAAAATTTCAGATTATAATCACACTCAAGAAAATTTATAACATTCTGACAAGGTTACTGTCCCAATTATCTTCATTCTGTTTTTTATTTTGAAAGATAACAAATGAAGTTAAATTATTTTGAAAATTTTTATGTATGCTCCTACACTCTTGATAATAGTACCACAAAATTTTCAGATTATTATCAAGCTCTTAACATTTTATAAAAAATATGAGAGTGTTTCTAACAAATGTTTAAAATGTCTCAAAAATTCGGTTTTCAACAAATTTTCATAGAAGATGACTGTAACATCCCAAAAATTTCCCTTAATATTATTTTATTGCTATTTGTGATAATTGTGTTTTTTTTGGATTTTATTTGGGAATTATTTTAAATTTAGTATATTAGCCCTTTTGAGAAAACTAATTAAATATATACAAAATTTATATAAGGTTTTGCCAAAAATATTTTATTTGAGTTCAAAATGTCTCAAAGTATTTTTAAGAATTTTCTTGGATTTTTCCTAGTGTTTTTGCTGCCTAAAACCAATTAAAGTATTTTTTTGTAATTATTTTATTTGAAAAATCAGTGAAAACCCGTTTGAACAGTACTGGGCCGAGCCCGAATACTGTGCGCGTGCGTGGTAGTGTCTGTGCGACCCACTCTATCTGCATCGTTGGATCGTGATCGGGCGATGTAGTTGATCTGGAAACCCTAGGATTTTCGATCGTTGGATCTGCGTTGGATGGCTTGGATGAGGTGTGTCGGAAAAGGGAAGGATTTAGTTGCTGCCGTTGGATTTCGTATCCGGGCTGAATTGTGCCACATCGGAGGAAATCTGGACCACTCGTTGATGATCGGATGGCTCGCGCTCGTCGTCTTCGCGGAGTCCATCGTCATCACGACTTCGGAGTCCTTCGCCGAGACGCTTCAGTTTCTCGTGCAAAGCACGGACTCTTAGGCCTTTAAAAGCCACGCCGGTTCTCATTTTGAGGCCTTCGGGTTCTTGCGCACAGATTGGTCGATGTAGTTTCGGGAGAATCATCGTCATCCGCCTTTTGGAGCTCGTCGGAGTTGGAGGCACAAGGCTCATCGGTTTTCATCGATTTTCGCCGCCGTCAAGCCGTCTTCTGCCTCTTGGGTTCCAGATCTGAGTTCACCAGACCATGCCGCATCGGATCCACAACGTCTCGTCGCCAGAAACTCACCAGAGCGCCGCTTGAAGCGTCGTCGTCGTCATCGCCGGTGGGAGTTCACAGTCGCGTCGCCATTGTCATCGAGAAGTGCTTCGGACCATTGGATCAGAGGTAAACGATCGGGATATCACCACGTAGACTTCGATCAGTACCCATTAGATGTGCAATGTGTGGATCGGATCGCGCCGCGTAGGGAAGCCAATAGCACGATGACGCGTGGCGGTGCGAGTGCCAAAGGGTCATGCGCCGAGTCCATGATGGATAGACACTGTGCCATGGACGCGGTCCATAGACCGAGCCACGTGGTGAAGTTTGGAGGCGCCATGTGTAGCGATGATGTCACGCTGACATCAGCTGGTCCATGAGCACAATACCTTGAGTCCATGGTGGACTAGCATAATTTCGTGGATCAAGTCCATGTTCCGAAGCCACGTGTCAGCATTTAGTTGGTCCACGTGTCGCTAGCGCAATAATAGATAATTTCCAGTAGAAATATAATTCGGGAAATTCGGATTTTCTTATTTTCAGTATTTTTAGTATTTATTCAAACTTTGAATAGCTATAACTTTTGCACACATTCGGATTGAGTTTATTTGCTCTCTGTTTTGGTATTTATTTGCTTTTCTCTTTCGATTCGCATAGACGTTGAGTTATGCGATGCTTCGGAGGAGGATCCGTCGATCCAAGATCAAGTTCCAGAGCAAGAACAGAACCTTTGCCAAGGTAAGTTGTGCTTTGATCATGTTGAACCCAGTTTACAAAATTGCTATATTGTCTTTACACTATTGCATGTTATTTTATAGGTATAACTGTTTCAAATTAAATTGGGATTTATCTAATCTACCTACTTGGTCTATACCCTATCTTGTCATTTGTAGACATGATTTATTTGTCACCCTAAGCTGGTTCATTATTGGTTGATTATTATTAGCAATCAACATGGGTTGGTTAGACCGTGTTTAGTATGCTTAGCTATGCCACGTATAACACATGTCTTTTGCAATATCAAAAGTGAATCTTGATTAATGAAATATGGAACATGTTTATGAAAGGTGTGTCAGGTGCTGTCACACAATGATGTTGAGTTGTAGTGATGTATGTCACGAAACGATGTTGACTTGTTGATGGCACGTGGTGCATGGTAATCAACTGGGGTGGTAAATAATTTGGGCAAGTGGCAAGCGGCAGTGTGCCAAGGTGGGCCAGGAATGGCAGAGGGTCTGTGGAAGTTTTGCCTTAGTCAATTAAGGATTTAACCTTGCGAGCTTTTGAACTGAGTCAATCATGCAGCCACATGATCTGGAATGGGATAGACCTAACTAAGTAGGATTACCGATATCTTGATATATGATTCCTCAGGTGGATAATCCACAGAATCGTGCATACATGGAAGTGTGGTTATAGCGGAGGATGCAGCGTTACACATCAATCTAACGGTTTGTCGGTCCTATCCTTCTCCTCCGTTGAGGGAAGGTATATTGTATGGCTTACCGGGAGGGTCAATGTTAGGATAAAGGTTTTCGAAAGGTTTTGTCATGACCACTCGCCTTTGTGGTATATGGTTATGTCGTGTGAGTTAAGTGCATAACCGGTGTAGAGTGTGAAATCTATTCGAATAGCCGTGCTCGCGGTACTGAGCAATGCTCGGGGATTACAGTCAAGGGTTAAATTTTCTTAAATGAAAATTTAGATGGGAATGCTGGATGTTATTGAAAGTTGGAACTTGACTTAGATTGGATAACTTAGTTTACCTGAAATGCTAAAAATTACTATTTACTGTTATTTGTTTTACTGTCTTTACAATCTACTTATTGTATTTGTTTATAAATTCTGCTTTACATAAAATAGCCATGTTAGCCTTTTCTTTTGGAATCAACCTTGCATATAGTTATGTTAGAATTGCATTCTGTGCACAACTTGTTGAGTGCTTTAAGTACTGACCCTTGCCAACAACAACATCACCAATGAGAAGTTTACACCAGCTTTGGAGGAGGTGTTCCAGGAGGAGACAGATATTTAGGGGCAAGCCTTGTCAGTTGCCGATGGTATACTGAAGGGTTGATCTACATTTTCATTCAGCTACAGTTTAATTTGTTATTTAGCCTTGCGAGGCATAATCATGTAAGTTTGACCATAAAGTCAGTCAACAGTTTAATATTTAATACATGATGTTTTTTATTATGTTTTCACTGTGTACGATTGTGATATTCATCTATGTTGAGTCTGTGTGTACTAGCGTGATTCTGGACTAGTGCAGTATACACAGAGGGTTCGGATTTGCATATTTGAGTCCCGACAATGACTTTCCTAAGGATTATTGTACCAAATCCGGTCAAAAATCACGAAATTGCGCTGGCAAACAAAATTTTAGGTGGTTACTGTAGCAATTTCAAATTTTTTAATCCGACCGATAGTTTAGATTTCGTGGTGGCCTGAAATCCAAAATTTTAGTGAAATTTGTATCCCTAGTCCGGCCTCCTCCTTGTGACTCCTTGCAATTTGATAAGCATCCTGCACGGCTGCACATATGTATGTACACATGCTGATTGCTGATCCAAGTTTCTTCTCATTTTGCTTGATCACATACAGGCACAGCAGCTCATCTTCCCCTTTTTTTTCGATTCAATGTCAAGGGAGTTGTAAGCTATGCCGATTACTTTCCCACATTAGACCAAATGCATTGATCCCTGATAATAATGTCTGACAACAAAGGAGGGGATGCCATTCCTATATGGTTTCAGTTTTTACAATTGCTAGCAAGCTCCTAAGATATACTCAGCATCCATGCTTTGCTTTGGGCCTGTTGGATCGGAGGTACGTGTTTGGATTCATGTCCTTTGTAAAACTTCCTAGAGCAACCCCCTCATTTAAACACCCCCTAACTAAGAGATAATAACTGTATTTAGCCGAAACAATTCTCCTAATAGCATACACCAAGAAAATGCTAGCAAACATTGAGAATAAGATCGAGACCCAGGGCGTCACTTCAAAGAGTACCATGCAGGATGACAGATGTCTAGTCCTTTAGAACACACTTCTAGTCATGGTTCACAAAACCAACGAAAATCGGCTGGATTTCGCGAAAACCGGGCTTGTCGGGCCGGTTCGGCATTAAAAACCGAACGAAAAACCGATTCGATTCAAATTCAAATTCAAAAATTTGAAAAATTTGAAAAAATTTATGTGACGTAAACCGGTCGAAAATTGGTGAAAACCGCTCGATTTTCGATGAAATCGAGCGAAAATCGCTCAAAAATCGTCTCTAAGGAACATTCACTTAGTCTGTCGGTTTTCGACCGGTTTTCGATTTCTTTTGAATTTTTTTCCATTTTTTTATTTCTTAACTCTTCGGTTTCTGACGATTTTCGAGCGATTTTCGGCTTGGTTTTTCTGATTTTCGAAATTCGGTTTTTGAACCGGTTTTTCGAAATCGGTTTTGTGAACCCTGCTTCTAGTCCTTCAGAACACACTTACAGGGGAAGTAGTGTTTAAAGCAGCAGTAATCCATTGCCAGTGTCTGTCATCTTTGATTCTCTTCCCCATAGAGCTGGCAAAGCATTCAGCGTTTTAACAGGAAGGCTTCAGCCATCAGACATACTAGCAAACGGTTGTTGCCGTATTTTGGCAGGCAAAAGGTCCGCAAAATTATTTTTAGCATTTGACGTAGTTATAAGGAATAATCAGATTTACCAGAAATTGTAATTAAGTATGGGTCACGTTAGAAGCCTCCAAAAGATACTAACTAAGAAAAGATAGATGCAAAGAAGGAAATGAGATTGAAAACAAAAAGATTTGGAGACGGATAGGGACTTTATCCAAGTAAAGGTTGAGTCGACATAAAGAGAGAGAATTGAAGTACAATTCAAGATTGAGTAGGCTATTTTGGACTATAAATATGCTGTAACAGTCGACAAAAAAAGGGCACACGCTAACCTTTACTATCTTTTTTGCATCTATTTTTCATGTATATTAGGAGTAGGCTGTAACTAGTTGAATATTACCTGTGTAATTCGACTATGATCAATACTTCATATATATGTATTGATCAATATGTGAGTTACATCTATCCCATGATTCGTGATTTGTTTCTTTCGTTATTGCATTGCATCCACGTTTCGTCATCAGTTTTCGTTCGGGTTTATCTATCATCAACTTTGCTGATTTACTGTCAAATCAACTGGCATGTCACGTGTGGCGAACAGCCGAACACCCTACCCTCCATAGGGACACGGTGCGGCTGGCAAGAATCTTCTGGATCCAGCACAAACACTACAAATGATGGGTTTCAAACACTAGACTGGAGATATGTCCCACGATAGTTGTTAACAGTCGTGAGCAAAAAAACAAAGTATTGACAAACAAGATGTCATGGTTGTACATTAGCATGCCCGTAGTTGCGGAATTTTTTTGGGCAATGGGATTCTTGCAGAAGAAACATTGTTTAGTGTTTATAATAGAAAAAAACTTTGAACTTTGCACAGATCTCCATCACTCTAAACTTTAAAACCGATTATCTAGCGGTCCAACTTTTCAATACCATTCGATTAACATCATAAACTAGTTTTGTAACCATTTGAAACCAGTTAGGGTGTTAAACGAACATGATTAGAAAGTTTGGGGGGCTAGATAACCGATTTCAATGTTTGGAATTGGACGAACTTTTGATCAAAATTCAAGGTGTTATATGGACTTTTTCTCCTATAAAACCAACTTCGGGTGTTAAACGAATGAGATTGGAAAGTTTGAAGTGCTAGATAACCGGTTTTAAAATTTAAAGTGTTGGACGAACTTTTGAGCAAAGTTTAGAGGTTATATAAACTTTTTCCTTTACAATGTACATCATGGTACGTACACTTTTGCGGACAGACACCTGCATGAAAGGGCTGGTATAGATGACAATTTAACTGTCGGCGAATGTCTAGGAATTCAGCGTCAACCCATGTGTCGGCAGTTGTCATCTAAAGAGACGAGCTATCTATCAGCGATTAGGCACTGAGCGATATGACATAATGCTAACAGCAGTTGTGATCTGCCATACCTTAGAGAAGACCACTCAAAAGCTAGGAATAAACCTACAGTTAACAAACTGGAGAGTTTGATAAGTTCGAGGTGTCTGTAAAACCTTTGCTGACAATTGGTAGGATTATCTGTATGTGAGCGAATAAATGTTCACAAATGATGACACTACCATTTACTAACCACCAAACAGGAGAGTTTGATAGGTTCGAGGTGTCTGTAAAACCTTTGCTGACAATTCGTTGGATTATCTGTATGTCAGCGAATAAATGTTCACAAATGTTGACACTACCATTTACTAACCACATATCCTTTACAGTTCACAACTACATCCACATATCAGATTTTGGTTCATCCAAGAAAACCCTACTCACCACACCCAAATTCATCTCGAAATTCATATGATCACATCAATAATAGAAGAAATGCACACATTTAATTTCAATGACCTACTAATGCTATTCGATTCAGAGTAACGACGGCTGCAATGTACCACTCAGCCAAAACCCTAACATCACCAAATTCAACAGGAATGATCCGGAAAATGAAGAGTAAAGATGTCAGATTACCTTGGAGGATGATTCCCACAAGTTTACACTACGCCAAAACCTGCAATAGGTGACGGTCTATTTGTGGCGATTTTTTTGAACCGCCACAAATATAATTATCAATGGTGACGGTTCTATACTGAAAATGACGGAAAGAATATCAGTGGCGGTTCTATCCTTGAACCGCCACTGATAACAAATACATCATTAGTAGTGGTTGGAGAATAGAACCGCCACTGATAAGTAGGTTATCTGTGACAGTTCTATCCTCCAACCGCCACTGATACTATTGGATTATCTGTGACGGTTCTAGTTAACAACCGCCACTGATAATATTGTCTATAAATAGGTGGTCAGTAGCAGCACTGGTCTTCTTCCTCCCGAGAGCAAACCAAAAGTTCTAATTTTCAGATTTCGTTTTCTCCAATTCTTGTGCTTGTACTTCCTCTAGTTGTTCTTTGGTGAGTTATTTTTTCTCCTCTCAAGATTTGTGTTAATCTTGTTGCAATTTAATTTTTAAACCTAGTTTAATTAAGGTTTATATGTAGATGAGATGAAAAGTTTAGATTTTGTTTATTTTTATTTACGTACCATTTTGTAGTTGATGAATTTATTTCCTAGCTAGATTCATTAGATGATGTTGTGTTCCTTTTATAGATGATGAATTATGATCAAGCATATATTTAATATAAATTGCATTTCAAGTTAATTTGGCAGATGATGAATTTATTATCTAGCTTCTTTAGATGATAAGTAATTAGATTAGTTTTTTAATTACTGTTAATTTGGTTCCATTAGTGTGGACATATACATCTTGCATATATTAAATTTATTTAATTAAGATTATTGGATATTAATATAAATGAAATTTTAGTTAATTTGGTAGGTGGGTGCTCATCATTTTTAGATGATGAATTTATTATCTAGCTCCTTTAGATGATAAGTAATTAGATTAGTTTTTTTATTACTATTAATTTGGTTGCATTAGTGTGCACATATAATATACATCTTGCATATATTAAATTTGTTTAATTAAGATTAGTGGATTAATATATACATGAAATTTTAGTTAATTTGGTAGGTGGGTGCCCATCATTTTTAGATGATGAATTTATTATCTAGCTCCTTTAGATGATAAGTAATTAGATTAGTTTTTTATTACTATTAATTTGGTTCCATTAGTGTGCACATATAATATACATCTTGCATATATTAAATTTGTTTCATTAAGATTAGTGGATATTAATATACATGAAATTTTAGTTAATTTGGTAGGTGGGTGCTCATCATTTTTAGATGATGAATTTATTATCTAGCTCCTTTAGATGATAAGTAATTAGATTAGTTTTTTGATTACTATTAATTTGGTTCCATTAGTGTGCACATATAATATACATCTTGCATATATTAAATTTGTTTCATTAAGATTAGTGGATATTAATATACATGAAATTTTAGTTAATTTAGTAGGTGGGTGCTCATCATTTTTAGATGATGAATTTATTATCTAGCTCCTTTAGATGATAAGTAATTAGATTAGTTTTTTTATTACTATTAATTTGGTTCCATTAGTGTGCACATATAATATACATCTTGCATATATTAAATTTGTCTCATTAAGATTAGTGGATATTAATATACATGAAATTTTAGTTAATTTGGTAGGTGGGTGGTCATCATTTTTAGATGATGAATTTATTATCTAGCTCCTTTAGATGATAAGTAATTAGATTAGTTTTTTAATCAATTTTTAAATGTTAATTAATTTTAGATGGACCGGAGATGGATGTACAATGCAAACCGTTACAGCCGAGATTACATCGACGGGGTATCTGCTTTTCTAAGAGCCGCTGAGGAGAACAAGTTGCACAAGAAGACGGAGTACATACATTGTCCATGCATTGATTGCAAGAATGAGAAAATGTTTTCGGACGAAGAGCACATCCACTTGCACTTGATTCAAAGGGGTTTTGTACTTGGCTATACACGTTGGACAAGTCACGGTGAAGAGGAAAACATACATGAAGGTGATAACGTATTGCATGATGGAGAAGGCATTATGGCGGTGACATCGGTTATGGATCGATGAGGATAAGTTGGACATTGATGGCGATAATAATCTTGCTCGGATGTTGCACGATCGACGAACTACACTAGTCGAGAGAGTTTAATCAATTCAAGGGTTTCTTTGGACGACTCGGACACACCTTTGTTCCCGGGTTGCAGGAGGAATACACAAAGTTGCACACCGTGCTTTCACTTCTAAAATTGAAGGCAAGCAATGGTTGGTCAGATAAGAGTTTAACTGGCGCTATTACATCTCTTAGCGGACATGCTTCGGATAGAAACGTATTGCCGATAACCACTTATTTAGCTAAGAAGGTTGTATGTCCATTGGGATTGGAAGTAGAAAGAATACATGTATGTCCAAACGATTGTATACTCTATCGCAAAGAGTGTCTGAGACATGCATGTATGTCCGGTGTGCAAATCATCGCGATACAAGCGTAAAGGCCATGACAATGAGGGCACCGTGGTGAAGAAAGGAGCTCCGCTAAAGTGGTGTGGTATTTACGGTAATTCCCGGTTGAAGCGTTTATTTGGAAACAAAAGCATGCCCAATCGATGCGATGGCACTCGGAAGAGCGTAAAAAGGATGGAAAGCTGAGACACCCTGCTGATTCTGCCCAGTGGAGAACCATCGATAGGCTCTTTAGGATGGACTTCGGGAATGAACCGAGGAATATAAGGTTTGGGTTGAGTATGGATGGAATGAATCCTTTCGGTAACATGAGTAGTATTCATAGCACTTGGCCCGTGACTCTCTGTATCTACAACCTTCCTCCTATGATGTCGCTGCTTATCCAAGGGCCGAGACAACTGGCAATGATATTGATGTATACCTACAACCATTGGTGGAAGATCTTGTGGTCTTGTGGAGCGAAGGTGTCTGGTATGGGATGAGTACAAGCGAGTACTTCATCCTCACGCGCATTGTTGTTTTGCACCATCAATGATTTCCGCCCTTGGTAACCTATCCGGTCGTCTTTGTAAAGGGGCCAAAGCATGCCCCAGTGCATGGATGAAACCGCTAGTGTGTGGCTGAATAACTCGAGAAAAACTGTGTACATGCATCACCGTAGGTTCCTTTGCAGGAATCACCCCTACCGCAATATGAAGAAACAATTCGACGAGACAAAAGAGGATGATATAGCTCCAAGGCCTTGTCGTGGGGAAGAGGTATATGATATGGTTAAGGATATTAATGTTGTACTTGGAAAGGGAGATAGTAATAATAAATCGAGGTCTCGTACTGAGAAGACCACGTGGAAGAAGAGATCGATATTTTGGAACTTGCCCTATTGGAAGGACTTAGAAGTTCGACCTTTGCATAGGCGTCATGCACGTAGAGAAAAATGTATGTGACAGCTTGATTGGTCTTTTGCTGAACATTCCTAGCAAAACTAAGGACGGACTGAAGGCACGAAGGGACCTAGAAGATATGAAAATCAGAGCGGAGCTACATCCTCAAGACACCGGGAAAGGGCGACTTTACCTTCCCCCCAGCTTGCTACACTCTATCCAAGAAAGAGAGAACAGACCTCTGCAAATGCTTGCATGGTGTGAAAGTTCCGTCCGGTTACTCCGCAAGCATCAAGAAACTGGTCTCGATGAAAGATTTGAAGTTAACTGGCATGAAGTCTCATGATTGTCATGTGATGATGACACAAATGCTTCCTATTGCAATTATAGAGGTATTCTGCTTGAAAAGGTCCGAGAGGCAATCATGAGGTTGTGTTTCTTCTTCTACACAATTTCACAGAAGGTCATCGATCCCATCGGACTTTCTGAACTACAGAATGATATGGTCCAGACACTATGCCAGCTAGAGATGTATTTCCCTCCATCATTTTTGGATATAATGGTTCATCTCATTGTTCACCTTGTGAATGAGATAAATGTATGTGGCCCCGTATTTCTGCATCAGATGTACCCATTCGAAAGGTACATGGGTATCCTGAAGAAATATGTCCGCAATCGATCTCGGCCGGAGGGCTTCATTGTGGAAGGTTATGCAACTGAGGAGGTTATCGAGTTTTGCGTGGATTACATGGAGGGGGTGGAACCGGTAGGAGTGCCTGCATCTCGCAATGAGGGTAGGCTAGTTGGGAAAGGGACGATTGGAAGGAAATCAACAAATTCCTATGATCATGGATTGTTTGAAAAATCTCATTTCACAGTCTTGCAACAGTCAGTTGAGGTGTCCTCGTATATGGACATGCACAAGGATAAGCTACGAGAGAAAAATTGTGGACGATCAGAGGTTTGGGTAACAAAAGAGCATAACCATTTGTTCAATCATTGGTTCAAAGAGCATATGACTGGGAAAGAAACGAGCGTTATGTTGAAGAGGTTGGCAAAAGGGCCATCAGATACAATCTTGACATGGCAAGGATATGACATAAATGGATATACCTTTTACACGAGATCTTAGGATAGCAAAAACACTTACCAAAATAGTGGTGTCCGCATAGATGCCTATGACAACACATGCAGTAAGAAGAGTAGCTTCTATGGGTTCATAGAAGAGATTTGGGAGCTCGACTATTGTATTTTTAAGATCCGATGTTTATTGTCGTTGGGTACAACTCCCAAAGGGTGTCAAGGTGGACAAATGCGGCTTCACTCTCGTGGACATCGATCATGTCGGATACAGAGACGAACCATTCGTACTTGCGAAGCAAGTAGCACAAGTCTTCTATGTAATCGACCCGGCAGATAAGAAGCGCCATGTAGTATTAAATATTTATTTGGATTATATAAGGTCATTAATATATTAGGATAACATAGGGTCATTAATATATTAGTATTATATAGGGTATATTACTATATTAGGATTATATATGGTAATTACTGTATTAGGATTATATAGGGTATATAATATTTAGTTGGATTATATAGGGTATTTAATATTTATTAGGATTATATAAGGTCATTAATATATTAGGATTATATAGGGTATATTACTATATTAGGATTATATATGGTAATTACTGTATTAGGATTATATAGGGTATATAATATTTAGTTGGATTATATAGGGTATTTAATATTTATTAGGATTATATAAGGTCATTAGTATATTAGGATAATTATATCAGTGGCGGTTCTTCACAAGAACCGCCACTGATACACTTATCTGTGGCGGTTCGTATAAATAACCGTCACAGATAATATATGTATTAGTGGTTTTTTATACGAACCGCTACAAATAAGTTTATCAGTGGCGGTTCTTCAAAAGAACCGTCACTGATAATATGCTCCATATATATGTAAAATTGATACGCTTCTTCTGCGTGCCTAAACCCTAAACTCACGCGCCCGCGACGCCGCGATCGCCGCGCCGACGCCGCGCGCGCCCTCGGCGACGCCGCCCTCCCGAGCGTCGCCGCCCGCCGACGCCGCCACGGTCGCCGCCCCGATGCCCCCTCGCCCTCGCCGCGCCTCCGTGCCCAACCCGCCGTGCGGCGTCGTCCCCGACAGCGACGCCCGCGCCGACGCCGTCCCTCGCGCGCCGCCCGACGACGCCGCTGCCCCGCCTACGCCGCCACGATCGCCTCCCAGCGCCCGCGCCGCGCGACGCCTCCTGCGCCGACGCCGTCCCCGGCAGCGCGCCCCCCCCGACGACGCCGCTTCGCGACGCCGCCCTCCGCGCCGACGCCACCCAAAGTATAGTCAAAATGCTTGTAGTTGCTCTGCACTCCTTGATTTTCATTTTGTACTAATGCTTGTAGATGCTCTTGCACTCCGTGATTTAGAAACTAATGCTTGTAGTTGCTCTGCACCTTGTAGTTGCATTAAGTGATCTGCGATTTCATTCAATTCGATATTGGATAGGTTGAAGCAATGAGGTATTGATAAACGACTCATCTTATTGATCACAAAATTAGTCTTCTAAGCTAGGATTTGTTAGTAGAAGCTTTTGACATAAGTAATTTCAGCTCGTGATATATCACCTATTCACCTCAAGTAATTACTTTTAGTTGGAGAAGTCAAATAAAATATAAGATGAGGATTATTACTTTGAACTTGGAAGATGTCATATTTGCCTTCTTTTTCTGACCTTTTTGCTTTGCATCTTAAAGAATCTGCAGCAGTTGAATGTTTATTTACATTTTAGCTAGATTTACATTTCATAGATGTTCCTACAGTTATCCTATGCTTAACTTTGCTGCTGGATTAAAACAACTAATATTTCTTGAGTGAAATATTTGCATACCTGTTCTCACACATTAAATTTCCATGCAAGTACTTAATAAACTACTGCTGTACTATATGATATAGCAAGAGACATCTTAGCAATTAGTGCAAGGAGTTTTTGCAATGGAGAAATTGCACCCCCTTTCAATGTGCATATATAGTGCCTGTGGTATAAGAAAAATATTGGATCGCAATGTGAATTAATGTTGAATGCACACAAACTTTCACTTAATTCTAAAACAAAATGGTAATTGTATGGATCTCAGTTTATCAAAGAGATGAAAGATTCATGTGCTATCCTCTTTCTACATGTTTTGAATTGCTTCCAGTACTTGAAAGATTCAGGTATCACATGTTGGGAACCATATATGCAGACATCCTGTCCTCGAGTGGATTATTTTCTCCTCATTTGGTTGTTCCTTGGCGCTATTCCTTTCCATTTATTTTTCTTGCATAACTTTTTAATGGTTGAACCAAATTGAGTGAACTCAGTTTATAATTAATCACAAGAGGATAATCTACAACTATATTATATCCATTTATTCAGAAGATGCATTACTAGTTTCCAGATTAGAGATGAACAGAGGTTATATACATAAATAGTAGTTCTGAACAGCAAGTACTAAAATGAACATAGCTTTTAATTGGCTAAGTAAAAATTTGCATTCTTCCACTTGTTCTGATCTAATTAAGTCTCTTGCTCTTGCAAAATCATTTTTATCTTAGCACCACACAATATTACACACAGGACAGTACATCTGTACTTTGAAATTCCATGAGATGATTCTATAATAATTGTGAAAATTATGTTTGGTCGAATTGTAGTTCTAATGGAGCCCAAACCGAGCCTATAGTGGAGGAGAGCCCGGCGGTACCTTACCCTCCACCCAACCACCGAAGGTGCCGAGGCCTCCACCATTGCAGATGATGCTCTGTTGCAAGACAGAGGCGAGGAAAACTAAGAACTGAAGGCGGTACACCATCTCGGAGGTCTTAGATATCTGGGCCCTGTTGCAGAAAATCGTGACAAAATACAGGTCAACATGCGGGTACATCGTAAGGGATAAAGTGCCAATCACCTTTTCGGATTGGCATGAAGTGCCCCGAGCCACCAAAGAGGATCTGTGGACAGAGCTCAAAGAAACCTTCGAATTCCCCAAAGGAGCCGAAGATCTCGTGCGTCGTGACGCATTGATGACCATGGATGCGGCGTGGAGAAACTTCAAGGCGAGGCTGAACACAAATTATGTGAAGCAAAACCGGTCAGCCATCGGAGAGTACCCAAGATTAGAGCCATATTGGGATGAGTTTGTGGCGATGAAGCAATCCGAAGCGGCAAGGAAGTCCAGTGAGGACCACATTAGCATCGCAAGAAGGAATACTCACCCCCACAGACTTGGCACGAGTGGGTACGCGGGTAAAATTGCTCAATGGGAGAGGCAAGAATTAGAAGCGGTCCAATTGGCTGGCACAAGTCCCTTGATCGAACTACCAGACCGAGTGAAGCACTACGTGTTAGCGAGGGCAGATATGTTGTCTCTGGGGTTTATCATTCAAGAGCGCGAAGCGAAGCAATGACGCAAAGAGTTTATGATTTTTCGCGATCCACCCAAGGATCTTTTCACGAGCACAGGAGAAAGACGAGCTAACAGCGGCCCTAGGAAACAAAGAGCACCCCGGTCGGACACGAGGCGTCGGGGTCATGGTTCCATGGAAGATTGGATTCCCTGAGCACGGAGACTCTTATAGGAGTCGGAAGAGAGCTAAAGAAGAGCGGGCTGAGCAGGAAATGAAAATAATGAAGGAAAGGGTTCTGCGAGAAATACAAGGCACCATTGAAGAACAAGTTGAACGACAAGTACAACAAGCCTTGAGCCAGTCGTAGGCCCACAACGTTCTCTCCAGCCCTACAGGTCGTCGCAGCAGTTGCGCGTCCACGCCATTGGTAGAAGCGGACAACAACCATTATCCTGTGGACGACATACAGGACCCCACACCCTGTCAGCTCAACATGCCCGTGATGAACATATTTATGCAGTGCTCTGTGGGTAGTTTATCCGTGCCAAGAAGGGGGTGTCATGCACAATACCCTGATAGCGCCAGGTTACGCAAAGGTCCAGGTGGACACGGTACTTGCACAATTTGCTGAGATCGGGCTAGAAAAACCCGCCAATGATGAGATAACAACTCTAGGAAGTGCCGTCCACTCATTCATCGATGGCGCAAGCGTGACATCGTCTTGGACCATGCAGTGCCGACCTCTCTGCGATACAATCCTCGCATCCGTCACGGCACACGAGAGTGAAAGCGGTGAAGAAGCAAGATGAGGTAGAAAAGAAATCCATTGAGGACCCCATAAAGATGGCTCTTGGTAGTACTCCAAGCGAAACCTATAACACTTTGGTACTACAAAGGACAAACACGGAACCCCGATCCAAAAATTGGCACATTAGACAAGCCGTATCGGCCGGATCAAAGTGAAGCGGGATCGAGTATGATGTCGTGCGACAAAAAAGTAAGGGCAAGGCGAAGTCTGATGACCAATATAATCAACAAAGATTGAAATTCGAGGTAAGGAAGCCCTTAGTCACCACTTCGAAGTTAAAAAGTCTAACACCCATGATGCAGCGATTACATGCATGGTACATGGATCGATCCAACCAAGATGTACTCCCGAAGGTGATCACTGCAATTTTCCATGAGGAACATTTTCACCATGCGAGCCATGGCTACTTCTTAATAGAATTCGACAACTTGCACAACTTGTTCTATCACGACGCCTTCGACATATCTTTTTTGAGATGCTGGTCACTGTAAGTGTCTAATATATCAATCTTGGCCTACATTCACGTAATACCGATAAATGTCATGTCTAACTATTTCCTTATATAGATACGAGATGATTGAATTACGAAGAACCAAGGGGCCAGTGGGATTCCTAGACCCAGGAACGGTTTGCCAATCTGAAATCAAAAGAGCACCAAAGGAGGTCGAGGAGTACGTATATAATGTTTTGATTAAACTACATTCATGACGAAGACAACAACGATCCAGTCATCCATACTCTTCTCTCACATCACGTGTCTCCAACATCCGAAGACTCGTAGGCTTCTAGTTTACCTCCACTAGTTTAGGCTTTTGCTACTTCAATTCTGTTTCATTACAAAGTGTAAATAACTCTTTGTTGCTTTCAAATGGGAACCCCTTCTTTTGTCAATGCCACTTCTTTTGTCAGTGGTTGTGCTAAACTTGCATGTACTTTTATCTTCTTCAGGAACACACACACATGCGAGTGACACTTCTAAATATTCCATGTGTTTGCCTTACATGGTTATTTTTTCATATGAAGTTATTTCATGTGTTTGTAATAGTTTGATAAACTAACCAAGTGAAAAAATTACTGGAGCTATCTATTCATGTCGCACTTTACCAGATGGTCTAGCAAGACTGCGAGCTTCTACAAGCTGGAGCTTGTATTGGGTCTCAATTGCTAAATCAAATAATTACAATCGGTCTTTTTGTGACATGGATGGAATTACTTTGTACCATTGCTATGTACATGACCTCAATGGCCTTCCCAGGTGCCTGCTTTGTGATCTTTGAATTAATGGATGACATGCATACCTACAAGTATGGTTTCTACCTCGCCCTTTCTTATGAAGAATTTTCACTCGATGTGAGATCTCATGTTTTTCCTTTGCATATCAAGGTCCTAAATTAGTGAGAAGGAAGGGATTTCAGTAGCCCACGGAATGGATTGCAGATTTATGTAGCTTTGAGTAGAAATTTGATTTGTGTAGCGCTGCTTCTTCTTGCATTGTACAATTTCTTCCGAATGAATATGTCCAGATTTCCCTATCTGTTTCTTCCGCATTCTCTTCTCATAGTTATAGCTTACAAAGTTATAATTTATGCTCCGTATCTTCTATGTGAGATTGATTTTGATTTTGCCACTAACGTCTTATGCAGATCTTCACATACGTATCCAATTTGCTGAATATATTCTATTCTGTATTTATTTTGGGATTGATGCCCAACTGAAAAACAAACAAAACCCTAGATTTTAATTTGCGTTCTATCAGAGTTTGTATCACCTATTGACACTTCGGTCTTAAGAGTTTATGGCTTAATAAGTATGCACAAAAGTGGTCTGAATCCTTAATTGATGGAAAGTTGATTTCGTAGTGGTGTAGGCTTCTTGATGATCCTTTGCGACAATTCCATATCTTCCTCCTGAACTGAAAAACAAACACAATCCCAAATTTTGATTTGTGATCTATTAGAGTTTGTATCACCTATTGACACTTCGGTCTTACGAGTTCATGCCTTAGTAAGTATGCACAGAAGTGGTCTGAATCCTTAATTGATGGAAAGTTGATTTCGTAGTGGTGTAGGCTTCTTGATGATCCTTTGTTACAATTCCATATTTTCCTTCTAACGCCATTTCTTTGTTTCTATATAGTTCATTTGAGGCGGTGCTGCGATGTAGATGGTAGCGGCTTGGTTACGAGAACTTGGAGGCGGCACTGTGGCATGAGTGGTGGTGCCTAGGCACGATCCACCTTCGTGAATCTTACAGAAGGTTTGCCTTTTTTTTCCTCCAGTCCCCCACCACATGACAGTACTGCTTGCTTAGTTTCCAAATGGAAAATTTGCACCGTCATGATCTTTAGCTACGTATCCAATTTGCTGAATATATTCTATTTTTTATTTATGTTGGGATTGATGCCCAGTTGAAAAACAAACACAATCCCAGATTTTAATTTGTGTTGTATCAGAGTTTGTATCCCCTATTGACACTTCCTGGCCTTACAGGTTCATGGCTTAGTAAGTATGCACAGAAGTGGTCTGAATCTTTAATTGCCTTAATTGATGGCCCAATAGTTGTTTGCTTGAGATTAGTGTTGAAAATAAAACTACAGCGAGGCTTTACAAGCTGAAAAGCATTTATTTCTGATGTTGGCACGTTGTGTCATTTTTTCCTATCAATTGTGTTGACCTCAGGTGTGGTGCCTTTTAAAGCAAGTGTTGTATTGAGTCTTCTCTGTGCTCCTACTATGTTTTCAAATGTTTCAATACTTCAATACAGTTTTCCTTTTTGTTTGGTTCAGATGGGGAGGAAAGAGACCAAGAACAGCTCCTATATAAGGAGCAAGTTGTACATAATAATCTTGGCATGGCTAGCATTTGCACGAGGCTAGCCACAAATGCCGATTTTTATTTTCGTGTGTGGGATTATCGTGGCGGTTTTGGCCCAAAACCGCTCTCGTATAATATCGATGACGGTTCTATCCAAAAACCGCCACTGATACTAGGAATATCATTGGCGGTTTTATATACAACCGCCACTGATAGTTGTATCAGTGGCAGTTCTAGCCAAAAACCGCCACTAATCATCCAAGTATCCGTGGCGGTAGTATCAGTGGCGGTTCTATCAAAAAACTGTCACTTATACTTGGATTATTAGTGGCGGTTTTGGCTCGAACCGCCACTGATACCCGAATATCGATGGTTGTTCTGGCAAAAACCGCCACGAATAGTGTTATCGATGGCGGTTCTAGAATCGCCACTGATAATCCTCGATTATCAGTGGCACTAAATCTGTGGCTGTTTAAAAACCGCCACTGATGGCAGTTATGAACCGCCATTGATGGCCTTTTTAAGGTAGTGTTATGGGCTTCAAAATTGGGGGGTTTCGGTGTTTTCTAGAGGTTTAGGAATGGGGGTGGTGGAGAGAGGCAGTGGCCATGATAGTTGGCGTGGTACGCGCCAAGAGTTGCAGTGTGGTAGAGGCCGACAACCGCCACGCCAACCCTCCATGATGGCTCTTCAGGGCTAGCATGGTGGCATTGGCCACGCCTCTAGTGGCGGTTTGCTTCGGCCACATTGGGCACCCTGGCATGGCAAAAGTGAAAGAATTGGAGATAAAGTTAGGGAGGGGTTATTTAAAAATATTATTAAAAAAGGATTACTTAATAAAAAATTAAGTTATTATGGGACAAGTATTTTTATAGGATTGATATGGCAGCAAAACAAAAAGGAAAGTAAAATAGGATATATAAATAAAAAAGGAAAATGTCAGCACTGAATTTAACTTTGTTTAAGTGTAAACAATTTAAAGGCTAAATAAAATATCTGCAAATATAGAAAAAAAATTAGAGTAAAGATGGTCCAAAAATTATAGAATACCTAACCCAGTAATTTTGGCTATAATATTCTGCATCCTTTTTATACAGCAGATATTTCTAAAGCATCTAGCAGTAGTAACAAAAAACCAAGATGGAGAAGAACAAATAAGAAAGGTGAGAATGAAAATTTGAACAAAAATTTAAAATCAGATTGAACTTTGCCTGACATAAATTTAACGTCAGATCTAAATTCTTAGCAGACAAACCACACATAAGCACTTAGCTGAACCATCTCAAGCACAAACAACTAACTGAATTTACCTCATCCAGAACCAATGCCATCAATTAAAGACATTGTTAGGGATGGAAAAGACCAACACAAATTAAACAACCTACATAAAAAAGCTAAGCACATTGCAGAAAGATGGAGGAGCAGACCATCACAAATCAAAGATTTGATAAAACCGTGCATATGATTCCATAAGAATAGCTAAGCCAAGCAAAAAAGGGTGACAAACAAGAAAGGTTCAGATTCACGGGCACTTTGGTAGGTGTTCAAACTTGAGGTGGCCCTAATGCCCACACAGAGGAGACTTACTCACAGCTACACCAACCTTTCTGAAGTCGGTTAGACTTTTCTTCATATTAGTTAGTGCTTTACTTATACGTAGATGACAATGTTGACCATGGGTCTCTTAGACGGTAGTGCATGGACCATCCGGCTTTCAGGCGACCGAGTCACTCATGTCAAAGCCAAAACCATTGTGATTTTGGTGGCCGAAAAACCATCTTCCAAATCACAACCCAAAGCACTAAATACTATGAATTATACAACTTATCATGGGAGACGACACTTACACGGAAGGATAAATTCTTTTATTCCAAACACAACTTTGCTACAACACTTCTTAGTTTTGAACACCTAACACTATATGCTCATGGTGGTTCATATGGTTCATGTAGGTGGCTCATGGTGAGGGGTGGGTGATACCTTTATGTGCATGGCCATGCTGCAGGTTGAGATGTCAACCTCTTGATCTATTTAGCCTAGTTTGGAGATTCGAGAAACGATGGATTAAACAGCATAAGGATGACACATATCTTACCTTGGGTTTAATTTTGATATCTGAAAATGACAAAAGGATCAAATATATATTCGTTGATGATTTGTCGGATAAATGATATCCATGTGGTATGGGAAATTATAATGTTCTGCTAGGAGCTGCTTATGACTTGTGTGTCGAATGGTGATTCGATACACTGCCAACATCACAATAGGCCTACGGAGTCACACACAAGAATGCAAACCTACTGGTTTGTTAATGCATTCTGCATATTATTATATGGATAACTAATATATTGGAATTATTAAATATGGAATAAGTCCTTTTTTTATTCAGATTATTTGAATCCGAATCAGCAAGCCTATATGATTCAGATTAATTAATATGAATTAAATAGGGAGTCAGTTCAGATAAGCATTTGAATTGATAAAGATTATCTTGAATCCTGTTTGGTAACAAAATAGAAATGTTTCAGACTTATCTTATTCTCACTCCTTAGTTTTAAATAAAGATGCACTTGGGTTATGTGTGAATAATTGAAGTCGAGAGACTAATTCCGAAGAGAACCAAGAGGGCCATGCTGCGGAGGTTCTAGTAGACCTATGCGAGGACTCTTCTTCTCGTTCATGTGGATACTCATGGGATGATGCTACTACTACCTCGATGTGCTAACACGATCCGACACACTCTTCTTCCTCTGCTGAGAAGTCGCACATGCACATCTAGTGGTAATGCTGAAACCCTAATTTGTAATCTTAGATCATATATAGCGAGTTTTCTAGGTTTAGATAGATGAAATTTTTTGGAATTGCTTTCGTCTTGCTACCCTTATTTCCTAATAGTGGCATCAGAGCCATCTCGTGTAGTGTTTGATCTAGATTAGATTAGCCCATATATGATATGGGGGATTCTAGGGTTTTCGGGTTGATCAGATCAATCTGGTGTACTTGATTAGATCAATTTACCACATGGTGAGAAGGTCACCAGAGGTTAGTGGAGATTAATATGTTTAACCAAAACGAACAGATCAATAAGATTGATCGACGGAACCTATTCATAAGATCAAAATGGAGATTCCAACATGTTTGTGGTATGAGTTTGAAAGTAGACTCAATTTTACATTTGAAGGTTCTGGAAAAAACTTCCTACACAAAAAAAAGTCATTTAAGGCATCAAAAGGGCTACAAAAGTTTATTAATGTGATCGATACTTTCTACCGGACAGTTATCGGTCTGTTTTTTTAGAGGGCATTTGATGATGTTATCCATGATTAGCCTTCTTGTTTGCTATGTTTATTTTCCTAATTTAAATAATAAGTTGCGTTGATGCCTTGCCACTTCTATCTTCTATCGAATTTTGATCGTTGGTTGATAGGCTTTCCAAAGCAAGGTGTCACCAGCTATCTTAATTTGGTACAGTGAGTATTGAACACTTAAAGACTTTGGAACTGGATTAGGTTAATAGATCTATCAAAATGGTTTTGGGCTCTGAGTGTCAAGTTGATAGGATATACATGAGGTTATCTATCAACTTGAAGTCATATGTGATATAATCACGAGCAGTGATACCAAAGCTCTCTTGTGTGTAGTTATTTATGGATCTTGGCTCTTCTATATATCTAAAGGGGATGGGTTTCATCTTGTATAGCCGATTTACTTTCATATGATGATAGTTTTAATATAGACATCATTCTTATTAGTTTTGCATATTTTATCTATTGTAGACAACGATGAATAGGCTGTCATCTAGTTTCACATTGCAATTTGTCCTTGAGAAGGGAAAACTAAATGGAAACAATTTTCTTAATTAAATCCATAACTTGAGAATTATTCTCAAGCAAGAAATTAAGAAAGAAATATATTCTAGAGAATCATGTTTCTGATGCGCCAGGCACCGTTGCCACTTGCGCCGAGAAAGACACTAATAAGAAGCATGTCATGACGCGCTTAATGCTAGTTGTTTCATGTTGGCTACTATGAACTCAAAACCTTAGAAGTAGTTTAAAAATATGGGAGCATATGACATGATTATGCACTTCTGAAATCTGTTTTAGGAGCAGGCACGCGTTGAAAGATATGAGACCACCAAGGCATTACATAAATGCAAACTAGTAGAGGGAGCCTCGATTCGTACTCATGTGATCAAGATGATTGGTTACATTGAGAACTTAGAAAGATTGGGCTTTCTGTTCAACAAAGTCTTGCCTATTGATATTATTCTTCGGTCCTTAACACCTAGTTATGATCAATTCATTATGAAATATACATTAATGGTTTGGAGAAGACGCTAATTGAATTGAATGGGATGCTTAAGATAATCGAACAAAATATCAGAAAGACATATGATGTCCTCATCGTGCATAAAGGAAACACTTTTAAGAGGAATGTCAAAGGAAAGGCCAAGGCTAAAGGTAGTGCTAAAATTGAGAACTCTAACAAGAAACCTAAGCGAAAAGCTAAGCCTAGCCCTACTTTAGGGGCAACTTGCTACCATTGCCAAGAAGTTGGTCATTGAAAGAGGAATTGCTCAAAATATCTGAATGATCAGAAAAAAGAAGAAAGGAAGTATGACTTCTTCTTTAGGAATTTATGTTATAGAAGTTAATGCTAACATTGCCAATTCTGCTCCCAACACATGGGTATTTGATACTGGTGCAGTAGCTCACATATGTACTTATATGCAAGAGCTCAAAAGGAGTAGTGTTACCAAAGGGCGAAGTCAAAATTCACGTTGTCGACTGAGATGTTGAGCTTCAAAGCTTTTGTGCTCAACCCAGTCGTGTCTCCTTCTCCTACAATACCTCCAATTGCACTTGGTTCTACTTCAACAGTTGCTACTTTACCTCCTGTACCAGAGACAGAGCCTGCACAGCGATCTACTTCTCCAGTGATAGCCAGTGATGTACCGACACGAGTTCTTTCTTTTGATACTCAAGTTGTCGGGCCATCAACAAAGGTTGCAGCTCCAGAGACTTCTCCTTCAGAGCCAGCACCTCCTACAGCTCAATCTCTAGCTCCCCCTCTAGCTCCAGTCACTTATCTAGTGGACATCAAAGCGATTGTCGACTCAGCAGCCCTAGCGATTTTGAGATTCTCGGGTTCTCATTTGATCACTCCGGGCGGCAGTTCGTAGTTCGAGCTTTATCCCCGAGCTACACCGAGTGACCCTTCTTCACCTACCTTAGCAAAGTAGTTCCCCTTTTGTGCTTGATGCCAAAGGGGAAAAGATTGTTCGGGTGGTGAGGAGAGAGGTTTTTGGGAGAGATTTTTTTATTTTTGAGCCATGTATGAGATCTTAATGTATCTTTACTACATGACTCTTTTAGGTATCATATATATATACACGGTTGTTTTATCTTTGCTTTGTGTTCCTCTTTTCATATTTGTGCATCATTTAGTTTTATATCTTGTTAGGATGAATTTAGGGAAAGCCTTGTTAAAATGGTATCTTTAATGTTAATGTTAAAACGGCATGTTTATCGTTATTGTTGAAATGACATGGTTTATAAATGATAGTCAACAATCTAAATACCACATTGAATGCCACTTGAGACTTTTAAGAGCTTGTGTTATCTCATATTTAATTCAAATATCTTGCTCTTATTGTGGTAGTCTTACTTTTTGTATTATGCTTAATAAGTGCTTTATATATTGGATCAATGCTTGCACTTAATTGATTGTTCATAATTTCTCTCTATGTACTCTCTTTAAGAAATGTGTTGTCATCAATCACCAAAATGGGGGAGATTGTCTGCATCTATGCCCCTAATTTAAGTAATTTATGAGTTTTGGTGATTAGTGATGTTTGATTGTCAAGACTAACCATGTTTCAAGGTTTCAAATTGAGTTAGTTGTGCTTGACTTTGGCATGTTGGGAGTTCTTGATATTAATGGATTCCAAAAAGGTATATTTGATTTCAAAACATGAAGATTAAGGATCTTGTGACTAGAAATGATCCGATGAATTGATTTGGATTATTTTAGCAATAGGTTTCATTTTTATTTCGTTGTACTATTAAGGGGGTTCAAGGCTATTAGCTTGAGATTGGTGAGGTTGGGTAGCTAGTTATAATTCACACTAGGTTTCTCTAGCTCATATCTAGTCAGAGATAGACAATAAACCAACTGAGAATGTCAATTTTGGAATGTGTGTGAAATTTCATACTTGTTATAAAAATTTCAGTTTGGGTTGGATAATCCGACCTAGTTGAATCAATTCAACAGAGTGTCTTGGAAATTTCAATGGGGTCGATGATCCGAGTGATCCAGAGCAAACATCGGATCAATCTCATAGAGGACATATGTTGAAGTCTAAATAGGAGTCGGATTATTCGAGAGACCTGAAGCAAGGGTCGGATAAATCTCACAGATGACATATGTTAAAGTCTAAATGGGAGTCAGATGATTCGAGTGACCTAGAGCACGGATTGGATCAACTTCACAGAGGCACATTTTGAAGTCTTAGTGGGACCCGGATGATCCGAGTGGGTCAAACTATCGGTCGGATCATTTTAAGATAGAATTGTCTGAGATGATTTGCATGGGACTCAGATGATTCGAGTGGGTCAGACCATCGTTCGAGATCAATTTGACAGAGAAAGTTCTCCCTAGTTTTTGCACAGGCTTGAATGATAATGGTGGGTCAGATAATCTGAGTAGGTTGGATGATCAAATCCAACTGTGCATAACGGCTATATTTTTTTACTATTGGAAGAGTTTAAGCTAGATAATCTGAGTGGGTTCGATGATTCAACTCAAGGAGATATTTTGAAATATTTGTGTCTAGCTATCAGCTAGTTTCTGAGTAGTGCAGCTTTACATAGACCCTATGGGGTTCATTTAGGTGTGTGGACGACTCCATCTTAGTCCTCATCCTAGTGAGAACCTTAAAGGCACTTTAAAGCTTGGATTGAAGATCCTTTGAGTGTTTGAGAGAGTAGATAGGCCTAGTTGTGCATTACTCCTAGTTCTTTGACTTTGCAGGATTCAAGTGAGCATTTTGGGACTATTACTCTTGGAGGTCGGTGAACTTCCTTGAAGGCACATGTGGAAGGCAGCGAGTGACTTGGGATGGTTTGGAGTCCACCTATCTGGAGTGGAAAAGGACTATCATGAGTGGATGGCATGATTCCTTAGGTGGTTTCAAGTCAATGCTAACTCCAACAAGGAGTAGAGGAGATCATCGAATCTCTGAGTCATCGTTAAAAAAATTAGTTGTGCACTTTGTCACTTTTATGTTTCCTTATTTACTTTGTTGTCTCTCCATTCCTAGGTTACTAGAATTGTGTAGGGTTGGAATTAGGTTGCAAAATTCAGCTAGAACCCTAGTCACTTAGGTTGGGCTAGCAGAGTTGAAGTTTTTAATTAAGCCTTTGTTGCTAAAAGAATCCCAATTCAACACTCTCTCTTGGGCATCCGATCCACTTCACATAAGAACCAAGTCTAGGAATTGAACCCTAGTAGGCTAGGTCCACACCCACACCACTAGCCATCTATCCACATATCAGCTTCTAGGAAGGAGATGAACTAGTAGGAGTAGGCCATTGCCCTTGGTAATTTCTGATTCGATCACTACCTTGAAAAAGGCCATTAGTGGTGGTTCATAACTGCCATCAGTGGCGGTTTTTGAACCGCCACAGATTTAGTGCCACTGATAATCGAGGATTATCAGTGGCGGTTCTAGAACCGCCACAAATAACACTATCTGTGGCGGTTTTGGCTAGAACGACCAGCGATATTCAGTATCGATGGCGGTTTGAGCCAAAAACCGCCACTAATAATAGTCCTATCGGTGGCGGTTTTTAATAGAACCGCCATCGATACTCAAATATCGATGGCGGTTCTATCCCAAAACCGCCAGCGATACTTGGATGATTAGTGGCGGTTTTGGCTCGGCGCCATCGATAAAACTATCGATGGCGGTTGTATATAAAACCGCCATCGATAGGACTATTATCGATGGCGGTTTTTGATAGAACAAATCGCGATATTACGTTAGTAGCGGTTTTGGCTAAAACGCGCACGATAATCCCACACACGAAAATAAAAAGCGGCATTTGTGGCTAGCCTCAGCAAGCGCTAGCCATGCCGATTTATGTACATTGTTGTTTGATTGACATCACTAGTTCAAATGTAAGATTTATTAGCATAATCATTTTATAAAAGCATCACATACAAGAGAGATAAAAGCGGATCTTTGGGCATAGAAGACTTGGAGATAACACAAAATAGCTAAGATTCTATCTACTTACTAATCACTTGAAGGTTTTATGCAACTCTTTGGCAACTTCAAGGAACTGAAAACGACTCAACTCTTCCATGTGCACATTGCCAAAATGAAATCAACCTTTGCTAAGAAAAGGAGATACTCGAGAAAAGGGTGCTGATAGAAGTTACGAATTTATAGAAAGAAACAATAAATAATCAATGACCAGTGGATGAAAATAATATATCAGTAGCATAAAGGGTCAAATTAAAACTAGCTTCCCAAATTCTTTAGGCAGCTACTGAGGTCTAAAAGAAAAGAAATCACCATCTTCATGTCAAAAAAGAACCAAAGCTAACTTTGTGGGTCTTTGGTAACAAACCGACAAATGATCAACCCACTCTAAAAATGGAAGGTCTAGATATTTACAACATTAAGAAACTACTGTGATTGCAATTTACAACATTAAGAAACTCTTGTGCTAGCAATCAAAGTAATGCATTTGCTAACGACTTTATAGCACACAGCCCAAAATTGCATTCCTTTATATGATAGTTTTGACATATTACCATATATACACCTGCAAATAAGCTATTTATTAAGGTATGACAATGACTGCTAATGGAACAAGTATCCAACATAACCCAGACTACAGTCTAGATCATATGTGCTAATATGGAATGGTGCTGCTCATGATCTGGATTATGTGGTTTAGATTGACAGGGCAGGGATACTAGCACCTGACTTCTATCCAAGTTGATATTCTTAAAATGTCTGTTCATGTTATCACTCACTTCAATCAAAATTTCCTTTCTTAATGTTGTAAATTGCAATCACATGGTACATCCCTTCAATGTAGACTTGCCTTTTCCAAGCCACAGATGATGATTCAATTGTTTCACAGAAGACAATTTGGACTAATCAGGGGCAATAAATTATACTTTTACTTCACATAGAAATTAGATAGGAATATGTTTTTCCATAACATACCTCTGTGTGGAGTTTTGCCATGGGCATCAATCCCAGGACCACAGAGGTCGATAACTCTGTCGCATAGCAGATGACACGACTTCCTTCTCTTACATTTTGCGGGATGTGTTGGTTGTCTATCTCCTGTCACCCCTTGATCTCATTTACGATCTATTATGCACAAACAAAAGAAGCCACTTGAGGTCGGATCAAACAAATATCTCACCATGTGTGGTAAAAATAACAATTTTGGTCTTTCAATGGACATAGCACCAAACAAGCGAGAATCTGATATGATTTTCAAAATGGAAGATCCATAATTGCAAACAAGAACAAGGGATAGCAGACTTTACACCATACCATTTACTAATTTTAGTTCTTGATTTATCTTTGTTGTGCTATAGTGATAGGAGTAGCCTAGGTCATGCATTTAATTTATTCTTTGGATAATCGGACTAAAAGAAACTTAGATGCAATTATATTTGCACATCGACACGCATGAAGATGTGTCCACTCGGATATAAAAGATATTGTTCTTACAGAATTGCTTTTCACACAGGATTTGCGATAGCATGTAGATAATGCCATATTCTTGTGCCATGCATGTAATCGCTGCATCATGGGTGTACCATGCATCATTCGAGAGTACGTCTTGGTTGGATCGATCCATGTACCATGCATGTAATCGCTGCATCATGGGTGTTAGACTTTTTAACCGAGCGGTGACTAAGAGCTTCCCTACATCTTGTGCATGATTCTCAAGACATGGATTCTTGGGAGGAATTGATGGCGCTTACCATAAAAGTTGAGTTCTGAGCATAGACCTTGCCAAATTCGCATTATGTTTATCTTCATCGATGACCATGACACTAAGCCCATCGATGAGTGCGTCATACATTCTTGAGCCATGAGTTTCTCCATGCTAGAGTTATTACGGTTTTGAGATTTATTTTGTGTGTGAAGCACTTGATCACGATGAGCAATTGTTTCTAAGAAGAAACCAGCATGATAAGCAAGAAAAGCATGATTCACTCAGAAAGTACATGCTACACTAGCACAACCACTAACAAAAGAAGTGGCATTGACAAAACTACATGCTACACTGAAAGTATATTTAGAAGTGTCACTCGCATGTGTGTGTGTTCTGAAGAAGACAAAAGTACATGCTACACTACCACAACCAGCGACAAAAGAAGTGACATTGGCAAAGAAGGGTTCCCATTTGAAAGGAACAAAGAGTTATTTACACTTTGTAATGAAGCAGAATTGAAGTAAAAAGCCTAAACTAGTGGAGGTAAACTAGAAGCCTACGGGTCTTGGAGGTTGAAGACACGAGATCTGAGACAAGAGTATGGATATTTGGATCGTTGTTGTCTTCGTCAAAAACTCGCCATTTTGTTGATTATTTCCTTCATGATGAAGTAGGCGGTGGCCACTGAATGGCTAGGATTTGGAAGAAGCGATCCTACCGTAGACAACTTGAGGTCTTTGTAAGTATAAAAAACAAAATTAAGAGAATATAGAAATTGAGTGGTGCGAATCGATGTGTCATGTCGGCATGGTGACCTCTACGTCATTGTCTTTTATTATGCATGATAAGATTTGCGCATGTCTTGGCACACGAAGTACCCACATAAATTTGTTTCTTTAATTTGCTTGTGACCTTTGCAAAAATCGAATGAACTAAGATCTCGTCGAAGGAGCTATTTACTATGAAATATGATATAAGAGTATTCCTTTCGTGCGTGCACTGAAACTTCGTATGGATTGTAAGGGATTTGTGGTATGGGTGGTATCTCGAGCTCTTCCGACAATATCTTTTGAGCGCCTCATTCACTAAATGTGTCATCTCTTCAAAGTCTTTTTAGGTTTATCCGGTGGATCCATGATCGACATCTTGCTCTTTTACGGATGAATTATTACGAGAATCCGATGGAAGCTACATACACATGCATGATGCGGTCATTAGTCCTTACATCGAGTAAATAACAAAATAAGCGAGTAATTTAACTAGCTAGTGAGCAACTTACTTAAAATTGTATGGCAAAAGTATAAACTCCTTGTCTTGTAGTTTAATCAAAACTTTATATCGTACTCCTCGACCTCCTTTGGTGCTCTTTTGATTTCATGTTGGCAAACCGTTCGGGTCGAGAATCCCATCGCCCCTTGGTTCTTCGTACTTCAATCATCTCGTATCTATATAACGAATTAGTTAGACATGAAATTTATCGGTATTACGTGAATGTAGGCCAAGATTGATATATTAGACACTTACGGTGACCGACATCTCAAAAAGATATGTCGAGGCGTCGTGATAGAACAAGTTGTGCAAGTTATCGAATTCTATTAAGAAGTAGCCATGGCCCTCATGGTGAAAATGTTCCTCACGGAAAATTGCGGTGATCATCTTTGGGAGTGCGTCTTGGTTGGATCGATCTAAGTACCATGCATGTAATCATTTGCATCATGGGTGTTAGACTTTTAACCCGAAGAGGTGACAAAGGGCTTCCTACCTCGAATTTCAATATTTGTTGATCATCTTGGTCATCGATTGCGACTTGCCCTTACTTTTTGTCGCACGACATCATACTCGTCTGGCCTCTTTGATCTGGCCGATCTGACTTGTCTAATGTGCCAATTTTTGGGATCGGAGGTTGTAGGTTTGTCATTTGAGGTACCAGTGTTATAGGTTTACGGTTTGGAGTACTAACGGTGGCCATCTTGATGGGGTCCTCAATGCATTTCTTTTCTACCTCATTTTGCTTCTTCCCGTTTCACTCTCGAGTCTTTGGTGACGGATGCGAGGATTATCTGCGAGGAGAGGATGGCCTGCATGGTCCAAGACGATGTCACGCTTGCGCCATTGGATGAATGAGTGGGCGGCACTTCCTAAGTAGTTATCTCATCATTGGCGGGTTTTCGGTCCGATCTCGACAAGCGTGCAAATACCGTGTCCACTTGGACCTTTGCATAACCTGGCGCTATCGGGGTATTGTGCAGGACACCCCCTTCTTGGCACGGATAGACTACCCCAGAGCGGCTGTACAAATATGTTCATCACGGGCACGTTGAGCTGACAGGGTGTGGGGTCCTGTATGTCGTCCACAGGATAATGGTTGTTGTTCGCTTCTGCTAATGGCGTGGACGCGCAACTGCTGCGACGACTTGTAGGACTGGAGAAAACGTTGTGGGCCTGCGACTGACTCAAGGCTTGTTGTACTTGTCTTCAACTTGTTCTTCAATGGTGCCTTGTATTTCTCGCAGAACCCTTTCCTTCATCATTTCCATTTCCTTCTCGGCCGCTCTTCTTTAGCTCTCTTGACTCCTATAAGAGTCTCCGTGCTCGGGAATCCACTCCTCCATGGAACCTTGACCCGACGCCTCATGTCAGACAGGTGCTCTTTGTTTCCTAGGGCATTTGTTAGCTCGTCTTTCTCCTGTTTGGGTGAAAAGATCCTTGGGTGGGTAGGCGTGAAACTCATGAACTCGTTGCATCATTGCTTCGTCTTCTTTGCTCTTGAATGATAAACCCCGATGACAACATTTACGCCCTCACTGCACGTAGTGCTTCACTCGATCTGTAGTCCGATCAAGGGACTTGTGCCGACCAATTGGACCGCTTCTAATTCTTGCCTCTCCCATTGAGCAATTTTACCCACGTACCCACTCGTGCCAAGTGCGTGGGGTGAGTATTCCTTCTTCGATGCTAATGTGGTCCTCATGGACTTCTTTCTCGCTTCAGATTGCTTCATCGCCACAAACTCATCCCAATATGGCTCCAATCTTGGGTACTCTCCGATGGTGACGGTTTTGCTTCACATAATTTGTGTTCACCTCGCCTTGAAGTTTATCCATGCGCATCCATGGTCATCAATGCGTCGCGGCGCACAAGATCTTCGGCTCCTTGGGAATTGAAGGTTTCTTTGAGCTCGTCCACAGATCCTCTTTGGTGGCTCGGGGCACTTTATGCCAATCGAATAGGTGATTGGCACTTTATCCCTACGATGCACCCGCATGTTGACTTGTATTTGGTGCTGATTTTCTCGGTGCAATAGGGGCCCCGATATCTAAGACCTCTAAGATGGTGTACCTGGCCTTGAGCTTCTTAGTTTTCCTCGTCCTCGGCGTCTTGCAACAGAGCATCATCTGCAGCGGTGGAGGCCTCGGCACCTTCGGTGGTTGGGTGGAGGTAAGGTACACCTTGGGCTCTCCTCCACTATAGGATCGGTTTGGGCTCCATTAGAACTACAATTCGACCGAAACATAATTTCCATCAATTACTACAGAATCATCTCACGAATTTCAAAGTCACAGAATCATCTCATGAAAATTATTTTGCAAGTACAATTATTTGTATGTGGAAGGGGAGCTTTTATTTGTATGTGTAACAAGTGGCGTGCTTGGACGAAGAAAAGGGAAGGGAAGGTAAGGAAGTTGGAGAGAGGGAAAGAAGGATGGCATGCATGTGGGTCCTCTTTAATAATTAATTCATTTTGAGTCTTTTAAAAACAACCTTTAGTAACAAATTGTTGGAGTTTTTTTTATCTAAAATCTACCTCTCCTCTCTAATATATAGCAAACATTGTTGACATGTTATCTTCTTCACGGGTTCTAAGTTTCTTTATTAAGGCAAGGAAATGCCAATTATTATTTTTGTATTACAATCTAGATGAGTTGAAACAAATTATTTATTCCATTCTTTTGTGATTAGGTATTAAATACTTTCATAACATGACAATTCTATTAGTACATATCATGTGTGTAATATTGTGTGGTGCTAACATGAAAATGATTTTGCAAGAGCAAGAGACTTAATTAGATCAGAACAAGTGGAAGAATGCAAATTTTTACTTAGCCAATTAAAAGCTATGTTAATTTTAGTACCTGCTGTTCAGAACTAAGACAACGAGGCCAGTCCAGTCCGCTACGTATCTTACCACTCAAGGATATACCAACCGGCCAAAAGGATTACAATGTCTAAATTACAAGAGCTACTCCTAGTTGTTTGATTGATTGTTGGTTTTGGCTCACTTGGATCCACTTTTTATAGGGCCTGGACCAACTATGTCCTTCTTGATCTGTTGTAAATCATAAACCGTGTCGGCCCTAACCTCTTAAAGATAAAATTCCTTATTTAACCCGATATTGGCTAAATATCAATTTTAATTTGACTTTGCAAATCAACGGCATATCTTGCCTAATTTTGGTGCTAACAATTACTTTTCTTTTTCACTAGAAAAGCTTGAACCATACATTGTAGTAAGGGTAGAAATCAGCGCATATCTTGCCAAATTTTGGTGCTAACAATTGCTTTTCGTTCTCACTAGAAAAGCTTAAACCATACATTGTAGTAAGGGTATCGTTTGGTAGTTATCTTTGTAGATTTTTATTTACGTATGTTTGTCATAATTGTGTGGAAAAGCCTTTATTGCTTCTTCTGCTGTCACCAACATGTCCTTTGGTACTTTCTGACACATTGGACCGATGATGTGTCGGTGTTTCATTAGTAATTATTTTCGTCTCAATGAATAGATATATTATTTTATATTTTAAACAAAGGGAGTGCTCCTTTCTTACATATTGATGTCCGATCTTGAAATGCAAATTCGAGTATAAGTCATTAGCCAAATGTAAAAGCAGGTAGAACGGGACTTCTCTGCGATTGTCTCAAAAAGAAATATTAGCGTCGTACAGAAATTTTGGCAAAAAGGCATGGTAGAGCACAGTGCAGCTTATATAATTAATGGTGATCTTATACCATCAACCTGGATCCAACTTGTAAGGTTCAGCAAAGTTTATAATGTTTGACCACGTAAAAAAGCGACTTCCTTTTGTGGGCCAAAGTTTATAATGTTTGACAACATAACCAAAAGCGACTTGTATTGGAGGATAATTGCACTTTTCTGGTAGCAAGTTAATTCTTTATTGTTCTTTGGTTTCTAAATCCGGATCAATCCTATATAGTGTACTTATGCTTGATTGAAACTTTTCCCTTTGCAACAATGTTATAGAAACATTTCTGACCTTGACGGGGACAGCGTTGGGCGCGGGGCGTTAGGCAAGAAGCGCGGGGAGGCGATCTTCGCGTCGGCGGCGGCGTCATCGGGAGAGGCGGCGTCGTCGAAGCGGCGTCGAAGCGTGGCGCTGGGCGGCGACCGTGGTGGCGTAGGCTGGCGCGGCGTCGTCGAGCGGCGTCGGCAAGCGGCGTCGTCGAGGACGGCGTCGGCGCGAGCGCGAAGCGAGGGTGTCGGCAGAGCGCGTCGGGGAAAGCGTCGAGCGGGAGTTTAAGGGTTTAGAAGCGCGGGAGAAGGCGGGAGTTTAAGGGTTTAGGGTGAGTTAGAAGCGGCGGTATCTATTATTTATAGGCGGAGCATTATCGGTGGCGATTCTAAAAAGAACGCCAGCGATATATATTATATCATAGCGGTTCTTTATCTGAACCGCCACAGATAATCTTATATCGATGGCGGTTCTTTTAAGAACCGCCATCGAGAATATATTATCGTGGCGGTTCTTTATTTGAACCGCCACGAGATATTATATCGATGGCGGTTCTTTTAAAAACCGCCAGCGATAAATATATTATCTCGTGGCGGTTCTTTATACGAACCGCCACGAGATATGTTATCGATGGCGGTTCTTTTGAAGAACCGCCAGCGATGTGCCTCTATACTACGAAATTTGTTTACGAATCTTATCTGTTGTATTGTCGAATAGCGTGGCGAGTTGAAGACCTAGTTTTAGTCTGCGCAATTGCGGCGTTTTACGATTTTGTCTAATACTTGTAAAGCAAATACATAAGCGATTTACTGAGGAAAGAATCCGGACTCCTTTCACTGAAGGACTCAACAAACTCTCAAACTTTCAGCCGGATGAACACTATTTTGTCATCAAGCAAAACAAACAAGTACTCTTGAGACTTTGAAACAATCACCAAAACAAGCAAAGTCAAGCCGGCTCAAAGACCGGAAAAACTAGCACATAGCTAGGAAACAAAACCGAAAACAGACTTTAAACTACCATGCACAAGATTATATTCAGCGATGGTCATCATTAGGGTTGATTACATAGAAGAAGACTTGTGCGGCTGGTCATCGCCGGCGAATCCGGAAAGCGCCGCATCGCCTTGAGGAGGTGGCTCCGCCTCGATATTTTGCCATTACTTGTATATAGCTAATTATTTTCTTTCACAATTTGCCCTTCTTCATGATCGTCGCGATGATAGGTAGCTTCCTGAGTGGTTTCTTCCTCGAGCCTGATGTGCCATCTACGAAAGGAGGCAACTCATCAAACTGGTTGTACTCTTCCTCATCCACGACATTCTCAACTCCGACAATCCTTCTTTTCCCCAGAAGAACTACATAGCGCTTCTTATCTGTAGGGTCAATTACATAGAAGACTTGTGCTACTTGCCATCAAGTCTGAATGGTTCATCTCTGTATCAGACATGTTCGATGTCCAAAGTAGTGAAGCCGTACTTGTCCACCTTGACACCCTTTGGGAGTTGTACCCAACGACACGAAACATGGGATCTTAAAAATACGATAGTCGAGCTCCCAAATCTCTTCTATGAACCCATAGAAGCTACTCTTCTTCTTTTGTGTTGTCATAGGCATCTATCTGAACACCACTATTTTGGTAAGTGCTTTTGCTATCCTTAGATCTCGTGTAAAGGTATATCCATTTATGTCGTATCCTTGCCATGTCAAGATTGTACCGATGGCCCTTTTGCGACCACCTCAACATGACACTCGTTTCTTTCCAGTCATATGCTCTTTGAACCAATGATTGAACAAGCGGTTATGCTCTTTTGTTACCCAAACCTCGATCGTCCACGATTTTCCTCTCGTAGCTTATCCTTGTGCATGTCCATATACGAGGACACCTCAACTGACTGTTGCAAGACTGTGAAATGAACTATTTCGAACAATCCATGATCGTAAGAATTTGTTGATTTCCTTCCAATCGTCCCTTTCGGCTAGCCTACCCTCATGTCGAGATCTGAGCACTCCTACCGGTTCCATCCTCTCCATGTAATCCACACAAAACTCGATAACCTCCTCAGTTGCATAACCTTCCACAATGCAGCCCTCTACGAGATCGATTGCGTACATACTTCTTGGGATACCCATGTACCTTTAGAACAGTACATCGATGCGAGAATCTGGGGCCACATACATTTATCTCGTTCACAAGGTGAACAATGAGATGAACCATTATATCAGCGATGGAGGGAAATACATCTCTAGGCGGCATAGTGTCTTGACCACATCATTCTGCGATTGAGAAAGTCCGATGGGATCGATGACCTTCGTGAAATCGTGTTGAAGAAGAAACACAACCTCATTATTGCCTCTCGGACCTTTTCGTGCAAAATACCTCTAATTGCAATAGGAAGCATTTGTGTCATCATCACATGACAATCATGAGACTTCATGCGATTAACTTCAAATCTTTCATCGAGACGGTTTCTTGATGCTTGGAGTAATGGACGGAACTTTCACACCATGCAAGCATTTGCAAGGTTTGTTCTCTCTTTCTTGAAAGAGTGTAGCAAGTTGGGGAAGGTAAAGTCGCCCTTTCGGTGTCACGAGGATGTAGCTCAGCTCGATTTTCATATCTTCGGGTCCCTTCGTGCCTTGATCAGTCCTTAGTTTTGCTAGGAATGTTGAGCAAAAGACCAATCAAGCTATCACATACATTTTTCTCTACGTGCATGACGTCTATGCAGTGTCGAACTTCTAAGTCCTTCCAATAGGGTGTCGGGACCCGAATATGCAAATCCGGACCCTCTGTGTATACTGCACTAGTCCAGGATCACGCTAGTGCACACATGCTCAACATAAGTAAATATCACAATCATACATAGCGAAAATATTATGAAAGACATCATATGATACATACTATTGGTTGAATGACCTTATGGTCCACTTACATGACTATGCCTCGCAAGGCTGAATAATATATTAAACTGCAGCGGAATGGAAACGTAGGTAACCCCTCAGTATACCACAGGCAACTAACAAGGCTTGCGCCCTAAACATTCGTCTCCTCCTGGAATCTTTCCTCCAGCATTGGTGTAGACTCTTCAGCGGTGATGTTATTGTTGGCAAGGGTGAGTACTTAAAGCACTCAACAAGTTGTGCCTGAATGCAATTCTATGTAACTATATGCAAGGCTTATTCCAAAGGATAGGCTATCATGGCTATTTTGCAACAGAGCGACATTTACGAACAAATACAATAAATAGATTGTAAAGGCGGTAAAACAAATAACAATAATGATAGATTCACTTTTCTCAAGTAAACCAAGTTTCCAATCTTAAGTCAAATTCCATCTTCCATATGGCATTACGCCATCCCAACCAAGTTGTTCATTTTAATTAAGCTAACCCTTAAGCTGTAATTCCGAGCATTGCTCAATACATGAGCACGGCTATCAGAATAGTTTCACACTCTGCGGAGGTTATGCACTTTACCCACACGGCATGATATTCTCTTTGCGCTGGCCATTAGCACACTTCCTTTGGTGTCTTACAGAGAAATCATGTGAGCCTTTACAATGCTCGACTTAACCCAATACTACCGTTAAGGTTTCAACACTGGTGGGTGCGAAAACCACAACCGGGGCCCCCTCTTGCGCCATGTGAATTACACCATAACTCGGGAACTCACACCACCAATGATAGTACTGGTTAAGGCATTACAAATTAATCGGCTAAATTTGTCCCATTACAACATGTGGTTGCATGATTGACTCGGTCAAAGGCTTGCAAGGTTAAGTCCTTAGGGTGATCAAGGCAAGACATCCACATACCCTCGCCCATTGGGCCCACCTTGGCATACTAAGCCCTTGTCACTTGCCCCAATCTAAGTTATTATCACCCAGTTGATTACCAAGCACCACGTGCCATCAACAATTCAACATCGTTGCGTGACATGACTCGCCACAACAACTCAATCTCATCGTGTGATTCCACATGACACACAAGTTCTTAACATTGTTCCATTTTCCATTAATCAAGATTAATTATCAATGATTCTGACACATGTGATGACGTGGCATGGATAAGCAATTAATACGGACTAACCTCCAATGTTGATTATAATTATTAATCAACTATATTCAACCAATCTAGGGTGACAATGAATCATGGCATACAATGACAAGGTAGGGTATAAATCAATCTGGTATATTAGCTAAGCCCAATCTAGTTTGAAACATTTGTATATTTGAAACATATGCAATAGGGTAAAACAAATATAGCAATTTTATAAACATGGGTTCAACATGATCAAAGCACAACTTGCCTTGGAATAGGTCCTGATCTGGTTCTGGAACTTGCTCTTGAGTTGCTGGATCTTCCTCCGAAGCGTCGCACAATTCAACGTCTACGCGTACCGAAGGAGACAAACAAATAAATACCAAAATAGAGAGGAAATGAACTCCAAAAATCAATTAAAATTCACCATTAAATAGATCTCAATTTTACAAATTTTTAGAAACTGGAATCACTCAAATCCGAGTTACGATGCAAAAGATATAGCCTTTTGAAGTTTGAAATAAATCTGAAATCGAGAAAATCGAAATTCGAATTTAATGATTTATTTTAAATCGAAAACAAATTATTGCGAAAGCGTGACGTCATCATGACGCCAGCGTTGACCCAGACCAATCAGGCAGCGACACGTGCCCCGGGCGTATGGACTGGGTCCACGGCCCGCGCCTTGACTCACGGTAAACTTCGGCTCACGGCGCCTCGGGCTCTGCGCGACCGCGGCGCAATCTGGCAGCCACTCGCGCGGTTCAATCGCCCGAGAAGCGAATCGGATGGCCCGATTGCTCGCAATGTGGCGAGATCTTCAACCTTCGCTCTGGTCGGACGGCCCATGGTTCGCCTGAGCGACAATGGCGGCGCCGCCACTAGGCTATCTGGGGCGTGGAGAAGATGGCGAACCCGGCGGCATTCGGCGATGTTCGCGACGAAACCTTACCGATTCGACGCAAAGCTTCTCGGTGAACCGGATCCGGAACCACGCGGCGGAGAAACGGCTCGGCGGCGGCGTTCTCGGTCGAAACTCACGGCGGCGCACCCACGAACTGCGGCGAGTCTAGCGGTTGCCATTGGGCTCCACGGCGGCGGTGCTTTAGAGAAAAGATGCGCGACGGCGGCGAGTCTATGGCCTCGGGTAGCGGCTTATATAGTGCTCGCGGACGCGCAAACAACGACCTAAGTCGACGCGGCGCGAACTTCGTGAAGAACTTCGGACTCGGCGGCGCAGCGAGGCGAACTCCTCTCAACCGTCCACGTGTCCGATTGGCGGCCACGATCAACTAGGGTTCTGAGGGCATGACCACTTTGGACCATACGATCACGATCCTACGGCCGGATGCTCTCGGCCACGCGGCACAATGTGGACGAAGACGATGCGAACCAATGGCCATCAACCACCCCTCAAGGACTCGGGCCAAGCAGGCCACGCGCTCAAGACCCACCACGCACGCAGAAAATGGGCCAAGCCCACTACTGTTCATGCAGATTTTAAAAGGTTTTCCATTTAAAATAATTCCGAGAAATTCATTTTATTTATTTTAAGCAATAAAACTATTGGGAAAAATCCAAGAAAAATCTCAAAAATACTTTGAGACATTATGGACTCAAATAAAATATTTTCGGCAAAACTTTATTTTAACTTTGTATAAATTTAAATAGATTTGAATAAGAGGCAATAAACTTGATTTAAAATTAATTCCAATAAATCCAGAAAAATCCAAATAAATTCTAGAAAATCATAAATGCACAAATAAGAAATAAAAACTTAATTAATCCAAATTTTGGGATGTTACAAACCTTCCCCTTAATGAATCTCGGCCGAGATTGGGGCTAACTAGAGAATAGGTTGGAAATTCGACTTCAAATCTTCTTCTCGCTCCCAAGTGGCTTCGCTTTCGGAATGATTGCTCCACTGAACTCTGCAAAAGCGAATAGACTTGTTTCTGGTCTTGCGCTCCATAACATCCAAAATTACGACCGGTTGCTCTTTGTAAGTCAAATCTTCTTGCACTCTGTTGCATCCAACGGGGTTTGCTCTGTTGGCACTCTGAGACACTTCTTAGCCGCAACACATGGAATACATCATGCACTCCTACCAAGGTGAGGCAACTCCAAGCGATTCGCTACCTCTCCTCGTGGCTCGGAATCTTGAATGGACTAACATATCTTGGTGCAAGCTTCCTTTAACGTGAAATCTTTTAATGCCCTTAAGAGGGTAACCACGAGATACACATGATCTTACGGTTCAAACTCAAATCTCGGCGACGGTTACTGCGTAACTCTTACGTCTTGGTGTGCTATCTTCAACCTCTCTCGATCATTGCGACTTGACTTTCGGCTTCCTCGAGAATATCGGCCCAAAACCAAGCGTTCTCTATCTCGTTCCAATTTAATGGGTGCGACAAGCACGCCCATACAACGCCTCAAGCGGTGACATCTGCGAGCTAGCTTGATTCTTTGTTATTATAATCAGATTACGCATATGGCAAACTTTTATCCCATGGCGTAGCATAAGCTAAAGCACAAGCTCTCAACATATCCTCTAAAATCGATTTACTCTTTCGGTCGACCATCATGCGGGTGATATCTTGTACTAAAATTGAGACGAGTTCCCATGGCCGTGCAACTTATTCCGAGAATCTTGAGGTAAATTGGGTACCTCATGCGACACAATCTTCTTGGGCACTCCATGCAAACATACAATCTTTGACATGTACAACTCGCTAAGCGATCTCACGAGTAAGTGGTCTTTCTTTGGGATAAAGCAGGCGACCTTGGTTAGGCGATCCACAATAACCCAAATGGAATCGTAACCTCTCGAGTCTTAGGTAAACCGGTGATAAAGTCCATTCGATTTCCTCCCACTTCTATTAGGAATTTTCAACGGTGCAATAAACGGTGGTCTTTGATGCATGGCTTTTACTCTCGACATACGTCGCATAAAGCAACATGCTCGGCTACTTCACGCTTCATATTAGGCCACCAAAATCTCTCTTTCACATCTGGTACATCTTAGCACTTCTGGATGAATTGAATACTCGAATCATGAGCTTCTTCAAAAATCAACTGTTTAATCTCTTTCTTATTCAATACATAGCTTTGACCTTTAAACTGTGTGGTTCCTTGGTTATCCACGGTAAAATCCTCAGCTAAACCTCCATCCTTCTGACCCACTTTGATCCGATCTCCAAGCTTTGGCTTAACTTCCAACGCAGCTATAAATCCTTGGAAATTAATCCACTTCAAATTTCAATTTTTAAAACACCTTGCACAATTTCGATTGATCACTTGATATCGGTGTACTAGCATGATGGCCTTCACAACTTAAGACATCGGATACCACATTAGCCTTACGGGATGATAACGGATCGACCTTATAATACTTAATCAACTCCAACCATCCTCTTCGTTCCATATTCCGATCGTACTCGAACTCTTATGGTGCGTACATATCTCCGACAATATAATGGCGCAAAAACTTCAAAGCATGCACTACGGTAGCAATTTCCAATTCATCGTAGTATAGTTCTCTTCATGTGGCTTCAAGCGTCACGCGCATAGGCAACAACTTTACCTTTCGCATTAACACACATCCAAGATTTTGTCTTGAGGCATCATAGTATATATCACAAGCTGCGTTTGCACATCGACAACACTAAGGCGGTGCTATCGTCAAGCGTTTCCTCAATCACGAAAACTCTTTTCGCTTTGCGGCGTCCATGCACACTTCTTCTCCTACTTGCCTAAGCGGTCTCGTTTGCTCCCACGTAACATCGCTTTTCGTTGGATCCACGATAACTCCTTTAGCAGACATCTTCTGGCAAGAAATTCAACTTTCTCCTTCCAAAAGTCACATTTGCTAAGCAGCATACAGCCATGGGTCTAGCAACCTTTCCAACACTAATCCCAACTGTTACGCATACTTTCCTTTTGACTTGAAGCAACAAAACATCCCACCTATACACCATAACAGCTTGACCAATTTCCCATGGAACTCAGTTCGTCATGTCCATAAATTACGTAATGGCATTGATCATTCTAGCGAACCTGCTGTAACCTCATCTTGTCCATACTGCGTAGAAAACTCTGACCTAAGAACATTCTCTGCACAGGTTCTGAACTGATGATAACTCGATCGAAGATCTATTCTTGAGGACACTCCAGCTCCTTTTTGACTAACCAAACAAATTACGATCCCTGGCGTGAATACTTACCCTTTTAATCATCACTTCATTAAATGCTCGATGGTCGATACACCTCCTAAGCTCCCATTTTTAAATAGAGCAGCGCTCCCTATGGTGACAAATTGGTTCTAGCGAACCACCTTTCTAGCAACTCTTGATGCGCTTCTTCATCTCAACTAGCTCATCAATAGGCATTCGATGAGGTCTCTTTACTTTTGGCGCTGTGCGGGGACTAACTCCATCACACACTTGATCTCTCGATCGGTGGTATTCTTGAAACACATCTTGATACTCTCTAACAATGACCCTCAACAAAGTGAAAATTTCACACTCTCGACCTTTAGTGACCAACACGAACATGATCATTTGCAATTCTATTTTCCGCTTTGGGGCTTTTAGTTGACACAATTCTTTGACCAAACTCGGGACGACCTTATGTCCGGACGACCCATTCATTTCAAGAGTAGCATCTAAGGTCGATATCAATATCGTTCGCTAAAAACGTTTCTCCAACTTAACTCCATCACATTCTAGGTTAGATCAAGCAATCTTGTACTTTACGCCAATGATAATTCCTCGGGCCGACAAGCTTTACAAACACCACTGAACTGATCATCGTTGCACACACAACATCTTCAGGTGAACCGTCAACATAGGGGAATACTCAGAAACCTCCTTTATTATTAATGCTTTTATTCCAACACTTCACATATCCACCTCTCAACCATCTTTACTTTATTTATTTAGGCACGAAAATCTTTACATGGAATTCACCTCTAGTCACTTTTCTTTTACAAACGAGGGTATGACACTTGCATAGGATAAAATCATCGATCTAAACTTCCTCGATTGGTATTGGCGTTGAAGTTTTTATTGGAACAAAATTGAGATTGGCTTGCTTTGGTGCGATCACTTTCTTATGAGGGCAATTGTTAGCAAAATGCCGGGCTTGTGCGAGTATAACAAAGATTAGGTCCACCTCTCTTCCTTGAGCATTCATCGACTAAAGCGGTGTCTTCATTGAGCGCCTCTTCTTCAACCGATTCTCCGTACAAACTTCTCTTGCGACTTTCTTGCTCACTCTTGGCGTTATGAACTTGACCGAGGTAACCACGGAACATCCATGGCGTAGACATTGATTGTCTTCTCTGTGGGCATTGATTAGCATAATGGCCTTCCTTGTGGCGGTTGTAACACACCGTGTTATTGTTGTGCGACTCTGGTACATTATTGTCTTCTTGCTGCGTCAAAACTGGTTGCTTCATAGGGCATTTTCTAGACCAATGGCCTTCTTCATCACATAGGAAACATGATGTTGGTGACTGCCAATTACTTCTTTTTTGATAAGGGTCAACAGGATTAAGGTGTTGTGTCTTTAGCTCTTCATGCAGCACCACTTTTGTCGCTGACGTTCCGCTTCTTCTTGACCACTCTTGAGCAACTATGGCTCGAAGATTCTTTTGCTGATGCTGAATTACAGCGGTAACTATTTGATCCAGAGGACATTGAGCTGGACCATGATCTCGGCCTTCACAAAGGTAACATGTGATGTCACTCATAGGACATTCTCCAAGAGAATGACTTCCTTCTAGCTGGAGCAATTAATCGCATGCTCGTCGGTATGTCCTATCTCTCCACGGCGAATGCACGCACGATCTTGATTTGTTTGGTTGTGACACTTGAGAGCAACTCTTAGATGTTGAACAAGGTGCAAGAATAGTATTACGCTCCGTATTTATTGTGACCATCTTGTCTCTAGGTGAAGCGAAGAGATTACTTAAAAGCAACAACAAATTCATTCCAAGTGATACTCTGCGGGGCTTCATGAAAGACAATATTTCTTCCACCATTCGGAATGATTCCTTATGGCGATAAGAAGCATACAGGACTTTCTCATCGCCTTCACTTTGAACAATGGCGACTTCCTCTCAATGGTCTTGAGCCAATCATCTACTACGAGGGTATCTTATTTCGAAAGCGTCGGCGGACGAGTCCTTATGAATTCGATAACCTTAAGTAGGAGCGGAAATCATTGGTAGCGACTTGGGACACTTGGTTGACATTATTTGGGTCATCATATTCGCATCTGCTTCATCATTGCATGCATCAAGCGAGTCCGGCGATCAAGAACTCTCGAAACTCTGCATATCCATCTGTCTTGACGGTTGAAGAACTACTCCACTATTGAAATTCTCCTTGGATTGATTTTCTTGCCATCGATTATGTTGTTTCCACGAATCTGAACCCTCTGCTTGATTGCTTCACGTGGAATAGGGAAGAGGAAATAGCATAGGTAAGCGAGGAATCCTAAAGCGGGGAGATAGGTTTAACCCAATAACTTAAGCAAACAATATTAATAACTTGGTATGGTTGCTTATATAAGCCTAAAAGCTCGCAACACATAACGCACACTCGGCAATCAAGGAGAACCAATTCAACCTATACACACAAAACTACCGCCTCTGAGGGTAACACTTCTATCTTAAGCGGACGCGACTCCACACCGAGTCCCAGCTGACTACTCGAAGCATAAATCTTCTAGCTTTGGAACACTTCATAGATCCATTCCTTCCTTGAGCTCGATGATTTCCTCCTTCATGATTTCGGGGTTGGTGGCAAGCACTTGATACTTTCTTCTATGATGTGGCACGTCAACTACCAAGACAACTCAGATAAGGGTTTTTAACTCGATCCGGCAAGGAGAGAGAAAGAAATTCAGCAGGGGAAAAGAGAGAAATTTTGACGAGGAAAGGAATAGAAGAATAAGATAAGTCAAGAACATATTATTCTTCCAAGTTAATTCTTTTCTTTAGAAAATAATTTTGAAGTTCCTATAGAGACGACCAGACTATCTAGGGTCAAGGCCTACAGTCAGTATGGCTCTGATACCACTTCTGTCGGGACCCGAATATGCAAATCCGGACCCTCTGTGTATACTGCACTAGTCCAGGATCACGCTAGTGCACACAGGCTCAACATAAGTAAATATCACAATCATACATAGCGAAAATATTATGAAAGACATCATATGATACATACTATTGGTTGAATGACCTTATGGTCCACTTACATGACTATGCCTCGCAAGGCTGAATAATATATTAAACTGCAGCGGAATGGAAACGTAGGTAACCCCTCAGTATACCACGGGCAACTGACAAGGCTTGCGCCCTAAACATTCGTCTCCTCCTGGAATCTTTCCTCCAGCATTGGTGTAGACTCTTCAACTAGTGATGTTATTGTTGGCAAGGGTGAGTACTTAAAGCACTCAACAAGTTGTGCACAGAATGCAATTCTATGTAACTATATGCAAGGCTTATTCCAAAGGATAGGCTATCATGGCTATTTTGCAACAGAGCAAACATTTCTGAACAAATACAATAAATAGATTGTAAAGGCGGTAAAACAAATAACAATAATGATAGATTCACTTTTCTCAAGTAAACCAAGTTTTCAATCTTAAGTCAAATTCCATCTTCCATATGGCATTACGCCATCCCAACCAAGTTGTTCATTTTAATTAAGCTAACCCTTAGCTGTAATTCCGAGCATTGCTCAATACCATGAACACGGCTATCAGAATAGTTTCACACTCTGCAGAGGTTATGCACTTTACCCACGGCATGATATTCTCTTTGCGCTGGCCATTAGCACACTTCCTTTGGTGTCTGCGGAGAAAATCATGTGAGCCTTTACAATGCTCGACTTAACCCAGTACTACCGTTAAGGTTTCAACACTGGTGGGTCTGAAAACCACAACCAGGGCCCCCCTCTTGCGCCATGTGAATTACACCATAACTCGGGAACTCACACCACCAATGATAGTACCTGGTTAAGGCATTACAAATTAATCAGCTAGGCTGTCCCATTACAACATGTGGTTGCATGATTGACTCAGGTCAAAGCTTGCAAGGTTAAGTCCTTAGGGTGATCAAGGCAAGACATCCACATACCCTCGCCCATTGGGCCCACCTTAGCATACTAGCCCTTGTCACTTGCCCCAATCTAAGTTATTATCACCCAGTTGATTACCAAGCACCACGTGCCATCAACAATTCAACATCGTTGCGTGACATGACTCGCCACAACAACTCAATCTCATCGTGTGATTCCACATGACACACAAGTTCTTAACATTGTTCCATTTTCCATTAATCAAGATTAATTATCAATGATTCTGACACATGTGATGACGTGGCATGGCTAAGCAACTAATACGGACTAACCTCCAATGTTGATTATAATTATTAAACAACTATATTCAACCAATCTAGGGTGACAATGAATCATGGCATACAATGACAAGGTAGGGTATAAATCAATCTGGTATATTAGCTAAGCCCAATCTAGTTTGAAACATTTGTATATTTGAAACATATGCAATAGGGTAAAACAAATATAGCAATTTTATAAACATGGGTTCAACATGATCAAAGCACAACTTGCCTTGGAATAGGTCCTGATCTGGTTACGGAACTTGCTCTTGAGTTCTTTGGATCTTCCTCCAAGCGTCGCACAATTCAACGTCTCACAGCGTCAGAAGGAGAAAAGCAGATAAATACCAAAACAGAGAGCAAATGAACTCCAAAAATCAATTAAAATTCACCATTAAATAGATCTCAATTTTACAAATTTTTAGAAACTGGAATCACTCAAATCCGAGTTACGATGCAAAAGATATAGCCTTTTGAAGTTTGAAATAAATACTGAAATCAGAAAATTAGAAATTCGAATTTAACAGATTTGTTTTTAAATCGAAAACAGATTATTGCGCAAGCGTGACGTCATCATGACACCAGCGTTGACCCAGACCAATCAGGCAGCGACACGTGCCCCGGGCGTATGGACTGGGTCCACGGCCCGCGCCGACTCACGGTGAACTTCGGCTCCACGGCGCCTCGGGCTCTGCGCGACACGCGGCGCAATCCGGCCGCCACTCGCGCGGTTCAATCGGCCGAGGAAGCGAATCGGATGGCCCGATTGCTCGCAGCGTGGCGAGATCTTCAACCTTCCGCTTCTGGTCGGACGGCCCATGGTTCGCCCGACGACAATGGCGGCGCCGCCACTAGGCTATACCGGGCGTGGAGAAGATGGCGAACCCGCGGCATTCGGCGATGTTCGGCGGCGAAACCTTACCGATTCGACGCAAAGCTTCTCGGTGAACCGGATCCGGAACCAACGGCGGAGAAACGGCTCGGCGGCGGCGTTCTCGGTCGAAACTCACGGCGGCGCACCCACGAACTGCGGCGAGGTCTGGCGGTTGCCACGAGGCTCCACCGGCGGCGGTGCTTTAGAGAAAAGATGCGCGACGGCGGCGAGTCTATGGCCTCGGGTAGCAGGTTATATAGTGCTCGCGGACGCGCAAACAACGACCTAAGTCGGACGCGCGGCGAACTTCGTGAAGAACTTCGGACTCGCGACGCAGCGAGCGAACTCCTCTCAACGTCCACGTGTCCGATTGGCGACCACGATCAAGCTGGGGTTACGAGGGCATGACCACTTTGGACCATACGATCACGATCCTACGGCCGGATGCTCTCGGCCACGCGGCACAATGTGGACGACGACGATCCGAACCAATGGCCATCAACCACCCCTCAAGGACTCGGGCCAAGCAGACCCGCGCGCCAAGGCCCACCACGCACGAGAAAATGGGCCAAGCCCACTACTGTTCATGCAGATTTTAAAAGGTTTTTCCATTTAAAATAATTCCAGAAATTCATTTTATTTATTTTAAGCAATAAAACTATTGGGAAAAATCCAAGAAAAATCTCAAAAATACTTTGAGACATTATGGACTCAAATAAAATATTTTCGGCAAAACTTTATTTTAACTTTGTATAAATTTAAATAGATTTGAATAAGAGGCAATAAACTTGATTTAAAATTAATTCCAATAAATCCAGAAAAATCCAAATAAATTCTAGAAAATCATAAATGCACAAATAAGAAATAAAAACTTAATTAAGCCATATTTTGGGATGTTACATAGGGCAAGTTCCAAAATATCGATCTCTTCTTCCATGTGGTCTTCTCAGTACGAGACCTCGATGTATTATTACTATCTCCCTTTCCAAGTACGACATTAATATCCTTAACCATATCATATACCTCTTCCCCACGACGATGCCATGGGGCTATACCATCCTCTTTTGTCCCGTCGAATTGTTTTTTCATATTGCGGTAGGGGTGATTCCTGCGAAGGAACCTACGGTGATGCGTGTACACGGTTTTCCTCGAGTTATTGAGCCACACACTAGCGGTTTCATCCATGCCTTTGGGGCATGCTTTGGCCCCTTTACGAGACGATCGGATAGGTTACCAAGGGCAGGGAAATCATTAATGGTGCAAAACAACAATGCCCGTAGGATGAAGTACTCTCGCTTGTATTCATCCCATACCTGTACACCTTCGTTCCACAGTATCACAAGATCTTCCACTAATGGTTGTAGGTATACATCAATATCATTGCCAGGTTGTCTCGGCCCTTGGATAAGCAGCGACATCATAATGTACTTTCGTTTCATACACAACCAAGGAGGAAGGTTGTAGATATAGAGAGTCATGGGCCAAGTGCTATGAATACTACTCATGTTACCGAAAGGATTCATTCCATCCGTACTCAACCCAAACCTTATATTCCTCGGTTCATTTCCGAAGTCCTTCCTAAAGAGCCTATCGATGGTTCTCCACTGAGCAGAATCAGCAGGGTGTCTCAGCTTTCCATCCTTTTTACGCTCTTCTGAGTGCCATCGCATCAGTTAGGCATGTTTTTTGTTTCCAAATAAACGCTTCAACCGAGGAATTACTGGTAAACACCACACCACTTTAGCGGGAGCTCCTTTCTTCACCACGGTGCCCTCGCTGTCATGGCCTTTACACTTTTATCGCGATGATTTGCACACCGGGCATACATGCATGTCTGTATACTCTTTGCGATAGAGTATACAATCATTTGGACATGCATGTATTCTTTCTACTTCCAACCCCAATGGACATACAACCTTCTTAGCTAAATAAGTGGTTATCGGCAATACATTTCCATCTGGAAGCATGTCCGCTAAGAGATGTAATAGCGCCGTGAAACTCTTATCGGACCAACCATTGCTTGCCTTCAATTTTAGAAGTGAAAGCACGGTGTGCAACTTTGTGTATTCCTCCTTGCAACCCGGGAACAAAGGTGTGTCCGAGTCGTCCAACAAACCCTTGAATTGATTAAACTCTCTCTCACTAGTGTAGTTCCCTTCTGCATCGCGCAACATCTGAGTAAGATTATTATCGTCATCAATGTCCAACCTATCCTCATCAGATCCATTACTAATGTCAGCTGCCATAATGCCTTCTCCATCATCCAATACGTTATCACCTTCATGTATGTTTTCCTCTTCACCGTGACTTGTCCAACGTGTATAGCCAAGTACAAAACCTCTTCGAATCAAGTGCAAGTGGATGTGCTCTTTGTCTGAAAACATTTTCTCATTCTTGCAATCAATGCATGGACAATGTATGTACTCTGTTTTCTTGTGCAACTTGTTCTCCTCAGCGGCTCTTAGAAAAGTAGATACCCCGTCGATGTAATCTCGGCTGTAACGGTTCGCATTGTACATCCATCTCCGGTCCATTTAAAATTAATTAACATATAAAATTTGATTAAAAAATTAATCTAAATACTTATCTTGTAAAGAAGCTAGATAATAAATTCATCATCTAAAAATGATGAGCACCCACCTACCAAATTAACTAAAATTTCATGTATATTAATATCCACTAATCTTAAATAAATAAATTTAATATATACAAGATGTATATTATACGTGCACACTAATGGAACCAAATTAATAGTAATTAAAAAACTAATCTAATTACTTATCATCTAAAGAAGCTAGATAATAAATTCATCATCTACCAAATTAACTTAAAATGCAATTTATATTAAATATATGCTTGATCATAATTCGTCATCTATAAAAGGAACACAACATCATCTAATGAATCTAGCTAGGAAATAAATTCATCAACTACAAAATGGTAGGTAAATAAAAATAAACAAAATCTAAACTATTCATGTCATCTACATATAAACCTTAATTGAACTAGGTTTAAAAATTAAATTGCAACAAGATTAACACAAATCAAGAGAGGAGAAAAAATAATTCACCAAGGAACAACTAGAGGAAGTACAACACAAGAATTGGAGAAAACGAAATCTAAAAATTAGAAGTTTTGGTTTGCTCTCGGGAGGAAGAAGACCAGTGCTGCTACTGACCACTTACTTATAGGCAGTATTATCAGTGGCGGTTGTTAACTAGAACCACCACTGATAATATTATCCGTGGCGGTTCTATCCTCCAACCGCCACGGATAATGAATTATCAGTGGCGGTTGGAGGATAGAACGCCGCGATAATACAATTGTATCGATGGCGGTTGGAGGATAGAACCGCCAGCCACTGATAACTATGTTATCAGTGGCGGTTCTATCCTCCAACCGCCACTGATAATGAATTATCAGTGGCGGTTGGAGGATAGAATCGCCAATGATATTATTCCCGCCATTTTCAATATAGAACCGCCACTGATAATTATATTTGTGGCGGTTCGAAAAAACCCGCCACAAATAGACCGTCACCTATTGTAGGTTTTGGCGTAGTGGATGCCCCGCGCTTAATGCCCCAACTTCAGTTTTGCATGGTGTTATTGACATCTTTAACCCAGCCCATTGCACTTCTTTGGTCATGGTTAGCCCCTTGGGTTGTGGATAGGGATGGTTGGCCCATGATAGATTCATGTTGAAGCATGCATTCACCTTATATATTTTTGGAAGAAGTCCATATATCCCCCTAATGTACATTGGTGCAACCACCTAACCCCTGACTTAGAAAACCAGCTATTTAATCCCATAAAGTTGCAAACCCAGATTACTTAACTTCAATGGCTATTTTGGGTGGTGATTTACTTTCGTGGTACTAGGTTTGGGTGGTTTCGCTACATGGGTGGGTGAGATGGCAACGTAAGGTTGGACCTGCTGTGATGAACCAATGAGAGGAGGGAATGAATAGGCTTGGTTCTTATTGAACTGACCAAATTAGGTTAAACCGGGCAGTTCGGGCTGGACCAGAGCGGAATAGCAACTTGGCGGTGTTGTTCCTGGTTGCGGCGGTCGGTTCCTGTAGTGTGGATGGTATGAAGTGGTTCTCTCGTCCTTGGAACACATGCTATATATACATGCCTCCTTGGCTGTTGTGGACGATGATGAGGGTGCGTAGGAGTACACAATTTCGGGAGGCGGTTGCTTTAATGGCTGGTGGTGCTCCGATGATGCTTCAGTCAAGGTGGCATGTGCATCAAATGTTCTAGTCATGGGGAAGCTATGGGAAGTGGTGGATTATACAGAGGTGGTTTGTGGTGGCTCATTGATGGTGGACCAGATCTGGGGAAGAAGGTATCATCGACAGTAGCTGCAAGTCTGATTGGGAAATGGGTTAGCATGTGGTATGAGGAGACTACGGTGCTCACCTTAAGTTGAGCAGATATGAAGTGGTTTGAGCCGACAACGTGAGCCGTGCACAGCAACAGCGTTCTGTGAGCAGAGGAGCTCGACGTTGGCACTTAGGTAGATCTCCGGCTAAGGCTAAGGCGACCACTCTGTAAGCATCACTGGCTAGTAAGAACCAATTTGTGATATCAATTTGGGGCGGAGGTGTCATGATTCAAGCCGGCAGCGGCGGACTAGAAGCAGCAGCGGCTACCTTCCATGGCAAAGTTTATGGGAGCTCGACGATGGCACAGCTCTAGCAATGAAACTGGCTAAATTGAGGATGACAACGAGCCTACATTGGGTTTGCTCTAGGCTGGAGAGTAGCTGCAGATGAAGGAGAGCCTGTGATGCAAGGAGATTTTGTATTGAATCACGACAGCCTTTTATAGATGGCGAAGGTGGTGTAGGATGTATATGGTGGTGTGGTGTTTCGCGTTCATAGGTGGGAGCGGGGAGAGCAACAATAGGAGCTGGCGTGCATGCTGTACATGAGGCCATGGAAGAGATGCAGCTGCGTTTAAGGGAAGTACCTCACCTTGCCACCTTACCCATCCATGTAGTGAAACCGTCCTAACCCACTGCCACGCAAGAAAAATCAGCACCCAAAACAGCCATTTTGGGGTTAACCAATATGATTTTCAATGTCATGGGGTTAAATAGACAGTTTTTCAGTCACGATGTTAAGTGGATGCACCAACATGCTTTAGGGGTTATAATACCACTCGCTCTTGATAAACCACAATGCATCAATAGAATAGCAAGAACAATCGGGAAGCACACACAATGCAGGCAGGAATTCTGTTCTCTCTTTATTAGATTGGTTCTCTTGTACAAGTGGGTGCCAAATATATAGTAGAAGGTAACAAGAAATATATTCGAATTCGCCCGCATAGAGATAGAGTCCAACCGAATATAGACTCAAATCAATCTATATCTTAACACTCCCCCTTGGGCGAATATCGCGTAATGCATATGTCTCATTACAAACTCCACTCAAAAACCCAATAGGAAAAACAAGATGGAGAAAAGAGTACATTGCACTCGCACATTGTGTTACACTAGTTGCCTCATTAAAAACCTTTATGTGAGAAAACTTCAGGAAAACTCACTTAAGAGAAAAAGAGTACAACTTATAATCTTCTGAATTTAAAGTAAGATCTTCAGGATCATGCTAAGGGTCATAGTTCAGGGATTTACTCCCCCTGAACTCTGCATATCTCTAAATCGTCTCATTCCAATGCCATTAATATCTTTGAAAGATATATTTTGGCAATGACTTAGTGAATAAATCTGCTAGATTTGCACATGACTTAGTTTGCAGAATCTTTACCTCGCCATTCTTCTAGAGTTCGTGAGGATAGAAACATTTAGGACCAATATGCTTCGTGATATTGCTTTTCACATAACCCATTTGCATTTATGTAACATAGGCAGTATTATTTTCATGATAATTGTGGGGGTATTGACGGTGTTAATTCCACATGACTTCTAGATATGGTTAATCACCTGTCTCAGCCAAACACACTCACGTGAGGCTTCATATAAAGCTATAATCTCTGAGTGGTTGGTAGAAGTAACTATCAAGGTTTGATTAAAAGACCGCCAAGAAACGGTTGTACCACCATAGAGAAACACAAAACCAGTCTGAGATTTGGCATTATAGGAATCAGACAGATAGCCAACATCCGTATATCCCACCATGGTCATGTCTTGGTCCTTCCGGTAAAATAATCCAAGATCTTGAGTACCTTAGAGGTATATGAGTCAAGTCTTGATACCAGCCCAATGTCTTTTGGTTGAGGCTATATTGTGTCTTGCTAGCAAATTTATTGCGAATGCAATATCAAACCTTGTGCAATTCGCAAGATATATAAGTATGGGACTTCAGGTCCTAAGACTTTCTTATTTTCCATCCTTGGTCTGAAAAATGGTCTTTAACCACTTCAAGGGATCATACTACCACGGGGGTTTTCAAAGGATAAGATTTATCCATATTAAATCTTTCCAATACCTTCTTGGTATAGGTAGATTGGTGTACAAAAATTCGAAATGCTTTAGCTGCAGGCTTAAGCAATATTTGGTTTTACCTAAATCTTTCATTTCAAACTTCGTCGTTAGGTAAGAACTTGCTTCCTTTATTTCCTCTGTGGTTCTAATGACATTCAGATCATCGACCTATACTAAGATGATACAAAATCTATTCTGGGATTTATTTATGAACACACAGGGACAATCATCATTGTTAGAGTATCCTTTCTTCAGGAGAAACTCATTAAGTCGTTTGTACCACATTCTCTCCGAATGTTTTAATCCATATAGCGATATCTGCAGTTTGACGCTATACATGTTGCGATTATTAGGATCCAGAATTTTGACTCCTTCAGGGATTCACATATAAATATCCATATCCAATGACCCATATAAGTATGCAGTCACTACATCCATCATCTGCATTGATAAGTTTAAGCTTGCTACGATTAATATTAAATTTCGAAACGTTATTCCACTCATTACAAGAGAATAGGTTTCATCGTAATCGATGCGGGGTCTCTACGTGAACCCTTGTGCTACAAGTCTCGCTTTATATCTTACCAGCTGGTTATTTTCAGTTATCTTCAGGATGCAAAACCCATTTTTATCCTACAGGGAACATTTTAGGAGGTGTTCAGTCAACCGGATCAAAAACTTTCCTCTTATTAAGCGAGCGCTGCCTCAATTGCATCGTTTCATTTGACCCTATCTGAGCGCTTCTGGCACTCGGTCATTGAAAGTTCAAGCTCTATTAGTTTGGTTTTGGCGTTAATGACAAATCTAATATTGAGACTAACTCTTTTGATAATGATAATATTGATTAGTCTCAATTGTTAATTAATGACAATCCTTTTATGAGACTAACTCTTTTGTTGAGCTTAACTCTCTTTAGTCTCTTTTGGATGAAAAAGATGGAAATATCAAAGGTATGCATTCGAGTTCATATTATCATATCTTGTTGCATTCCTTGGATATAATATTCATGATCATATTGATAAATCTAAATATGAGACTAACTCTTTTATTGAGTATATCTTTGATTAGTCTTATCTCATTGAAAAATGAAAATCCCAAAGGTATGCATCCAATACAACTCTATTATTTTTAGATGCATTCCTTGGATTCAAGATAAAGGATGAACTTCACCGTAGTCTCAATCTTAAGATGTGTATAATGTTTTCAATTCCATATGTACATGAATGCACACATTGAGGGGGTTCATACTTTACCTTGATGTTTCGGTAGTATTGATCTATTTCATCTTTATATATCAAGGATCATTACTTTGAAACAATCCTTTGAGTATATGTAATTTGTGTAGTTGTCGTATACTCATGTTAATATAGGATAAACTCAAATATTATCTAAGATTGATTATGTGCATATTGATTCCAAGTTCAATTATTTATATGCACATATTTAATGGAGTCTATTCTATTGTTGATGGTATTAAGAGTATTGATCCCTTTCCACCACTCCTCCATATAAATTGGATCATTACTTTTAGATTCCATCGAATTGAGTATATGAAACTTGTGTAGTTAATATATATTCATGACAACTTAAATTCAATTTAAATTGTGTTCGGTTGCCATTCAATCAACAAAGGACTAATCATGTGTTGATGGTTCACTTTGTTGACCCTAGGGCAATCAAAAGTTCTTGAGTATATGAAGCATTAGTTGCATTAGTATACTCAAGACACAATTAATCTTTCAATCAATTATCTTTGGGTTGTGGTCAATCATCAAAGGAAAAGATCAAAGGATTTTGGGAGCATCCATTATGTGTTAAGGGAGTGCATTGACGATTGAGACAACCATGTGTTTTGGACTAACACTTTCAATGAGTTTTGTGGAATATAAGAACCCAGGTGTCTTCATAACCGGCCCAGAAGTGCCTGAGGAAGAGACAGGGTTGAGTGGAAGGCCCAGAAGATAAACTGCGCGCCAAGCCTTGCTGCCGAGCTCAAGGGGATACATCATAGAGATAGTTGAACATATATTTAGATATAAGAGATACGATTGTAATCCGAGTTGTTAGCAGGGTAAGATAAAGATGTAAACTCTATCCTATACACAGATTAGTATCCAATAACCGATCGGAATCTCTTAACCGATCGGGACTCTGTAAACCGCCCCACCCCTACTATATAAGGGAGAGGGTGGGCAACAACAGAGACAACGAGCAATCTTAGATCCAAGAGATCCAGATAATCCCAGCACACTGGACTAGGGTATTACCTCCTCCGTCTAGGGCCTGAACTTGTCTAAACCTTTGTCTTGTGTGACCTTCGAGTTTGAGATCTAGCGCCTACCCCAAAAATTTATTGCCAACCACAAAAGTCGACAAGTTTAAAATAGGTTAAGTCCAAGGTTGAGATGGATAAACGGGACAAGTATGTCATCATGTGTTGATGAGCGTCAAAAGAGGATCCCGAAGCTAAGACAAGGGGAGTTCATCTTGTGTTGATGAACAAGATGAAGATCCTTACATGGAAAGAAGATGATCGGTCATCATGAAACCTCCAAGTGGTTGCGAGAGGCAAAGGTAAAACTAGCTAGGGCTAAGATGTGTTCCTAGTCTTTTACCGGTCTCAGTGTTTGGATGGGAGACCGGGTTGCTAGTATAGGTTGTCGTACTATTAAGAGGGGTAGTGTCTTATAGCTTGAGCTTCATCATGTGTTGATGAACTCAATCTGGTTCACTCTAGCTCACTTTCTTGTTTGGATTTTGCATGAGCTAAGTATTTGCATGTGTTGCAAATAAGGGAGCTCATGCTTGCTTCTTATTGAATCTTGATCTGGTTTTTGCATAGAGCTATGGATTTGCATGTGTTGCAAAAGGGAGATAGCTTATGCAAGTTGGTTTAAGTGGTTGTTTGTATGGAGGTAGATATTTGCATGTGTTGCAAATAGAGAGCTCATACATCGGAGTCTTAGCTTGTGACTTGATCATGCGTTGATCATCACAAAAGCTAAGATAGGTTTATGCTTCTTTGTTTGCAAAATGAGTTTTTGCAAAATATGGTTTAATTGAATCTCATATTGGTGCATGTGATTGGAATTTGCAAATGTGTTTTGAAAAATTATTTCACGGTTCGCAGCGACATCAAGCGGTCTTTGGAATGCGACCGAGAGAATTATGAATTTGCTGAGCTGCAGGAGGCAACCGCCGAGGGGAAGAATATCCAGGCAGAGGCCTCCACATTGCAGGAAGAAGGCGACATCCCGTCCAAGAAGTAGGCCACGTCGGGGATAAAACCTGGTGAAGGAACCAAGAGAATTATTCTCGATTCATCCAACCCATCGAAAATGACTATGATCGGGATAGGGCTCGAGGATAAATAGGAAAGCGTGCTCGTCACCTTCCTTCAGGCTAACAAGGACATCTTTGCCTGGAAACCATCCGACATGCCGGGTGTTCCTAGGGAGGTGATCGAGCATTCATTACACGTCGATGAAAAGGCGAAGCCAATCAAGCAAAGACTCCGGCGGTTCGCTCCAGATCGTCGGAGCGCCATCAAGCAGGAGATCACCAAGCTATTAGCTGCAGGTTTTATCAAAAAGTGTATCATCCCGACTGGTTGGCGAACCCTGTACTAGTTCAAAAGAAGAATAAAACTTGGCGCATGTGCGTTGATTATGCTGATCTCAACAATGCATGTCCGAAGGATCCCTTCAGGCTACCTCAAATCGATCAGTCGGTTGACTCAACCGCCGGGTGCGAGATCCTGAGTTTCCTCGATGCCTACTCAGGGTACCACCAGATTCGCCTAAAGGTGGAAGATCATATCAAGACATCATTCGTCACGCCCTTTGGGGCCTTTTGCTACACCACGATGGCGTTCGGATTGAAAAATGCTGGTGCAACGTATCAGCGCGCAATACAGCGGTGTTTTCACGCCCAACTCGGACGCAACATGGAGGCATATGTGGATGATGTCGTGGTAAAGACTCGGGAAAAGAGGGACCTCATCACCGATCTAACCGAGACGTTCGAAAGTCTAAGGACTTTCAGCATGAAGCTTAATCCCGAGAAGTGTGTTTTCGGAGTATCTACGAGATAACTGCTCGGGTTTATCGTATCCCAACAAGGCATTGAGGCCAACCCATAAAAGATCAAGGCCATATTAAACATGGAACCACCGACTAGCCAAAAGGACGTGCAGAAGCTTACAGGGTGCATGGCCGCACTCAGCAGGTTTATTTCCCGACTGGGTATGCGAGGTATACCATTCTTTAAACTCCTCAAGAAGCAGGACAAGTTCCAATGGACGCCTGAGGCACAGCAAGCGTTTGAAGATTTGAAGACCTTCTTAACGACGCCCCCGGCCTTGGTTTCACCGATGCCAGAAGAACCTCTGTTACTTTACATCGCGGCAACGACTCACGTAGTCAGCGCTGCAATCATCGTAGAAAGGGAGGAGCCGGGCCACGTGCAGAAGATCCAACACCCGGTCTATTTCATCAGCGTGGTCCTGAGTGAATCTAAGGTGCGGTATCCACAAGCGCAAATATTATTATACGCCGTACTCCTTACATCTCGCAAACTCAAGCACTACTTCCAAGAGCATATTGTTTCGGTGGTCACTTCCTTCCCGATAGGAGATATACTTCACAACCAGGAGGTCACTGGGAGAATTGCAAAGTGGGCAGTCGAGCTTGAAGCTTTTGACATCCTATTCAAACCTCGCATAACCGTCAAGTCTCAAGCGCTCGCCGACTTTACTGCCGAGTGGACAGAACTACAAAACCCGGCGGCCGTTAAGGAACTCGAGTATTGGATGATGTACTTCGATGGTTCCCTCATCCTCAGCGACGCGGGGGCTGGAATAGTGCTCAGATCACCAAGTGGAGAATGGTTGAGGTACGTTCTTCAAATACTTTTTCCCGCGTCGAACAACGCCGCCGAGTACGAGGCACTCATCCATGGACTCCGTATCACCATATCACTCGGTATCCGACGTTTGATGGTTCGTGGAGATTCAATGCTCGTTGTCAATCAGGTGCAGAAAGATTGGTCCTGCATCGAAGACAACATGGCTGTCTATTGCCAGGAGGTACGCAAGCTAGAAGGCAATTTTGACGGTTTGGAACTTGTTCATGTGCTCCGTCGGGACAATGAAGCGGCCGATGAGCTAGCAAAAATGGGATCCAACCGGACCACAGTGCCCGTAGGAGTATTTGTTGAAGAAATTCATAAGCCCTCAATAAGCACTCGGTCAAAGTCGGACATCCCGGTGGAGAAGAACGTAGAGGCAGAAGTCCTGATCATTACCCCTGATTGGAGAGCTCCGTATCTGGACTATCTGACGAAGGACGCGCTACCCAAAGACCGCATGCAGGCCAAGCGAATAATGCACCGAAGCAAGAGCTATGTGGTAATCAGGGGAGAACTCTATCGCAAGAGCTTTTCTGGTGTACTACGACGGTGCATATCAGAACAAGAAGGAAGAGATCTTCTCAAGGAAATCCACTCGGGAATTTGTGGGAATCACGCGGCGTCAACAACCCTAGTCGGTAAGACTTATCGTCAGGGATTTTTCTAGCCGACTGCTGTCACCGATGCAGAGGACATCGTGCGGACATGCGAAGGAAGTCAGTTCTTTGCGCGACAGGTGAACAAACCGGCACAGGAACTACAGACCATCCCAATCACCTGGCCACTTGCGGTCTGGGGGCATGACATGGTGGGACCTTTGAAAAGGGCTCAAGGTGGTTATACTCATCTCTTCGTGGCCGTCGATAAATTCACCAAATGGATTGAGGCCAAGCCAGTCGCCACAATCACAGCCGCAAAGGCCAAAGAGTTCTTTCATGAAATCGTGGTTAGGTTCGGCGTACCAAACCGAATCATCACGGATAATGGCACCCAATTCAAAGGTGGCATATTTCAAGACTGGTGCAGTGAACTCGGCATAAAAATTTGCCGCATCGATGGCGCACCCAGTAATGGGCCGTCAGGCGAGCCAACGGCATGGTGTTACAAGGCCTAAAGGAAAGGATTGTTGATCGTCTCAAACCATACGCCACTCGGTGGGTCAAAGAATTGCCTTCAGTACTCTGGGGGCTGCGAACCACCCCCAGCAGAGAAACCGGGCAGTCACCTTTTTTCCTGGTGTATGGCTCAGAGGCGGTCCTCCCCACCGAGTTAGAATTTGGATCCCCACGGGTTTGGAGCTATGAAGAAGTTGCTTCAGAAGAGAGCCGGCTAGAAGACCTCGACCGACTGGAAGAAGCCAGGGACGTCGTAACAATTCACTAGGCAAAGTACCTTTAGGGCTTACGTCTCTATCACGACCGCAATATAAGGAGCCGCGCATTCTCCAAAGGAGATCTGGTCCTTAAAAAGAATCAGAAATGCGAGCATAAGCTTTCCCCAAGCTGGGAGGGCCCTTACATCATTGATGAGGTGATACGTCCTGGGGCCTATAAGATCGAGCGTGAAGGCGACACAACTGTCAACAACACCTGGAACATAGAACAGCTACGTCGTTTTTTCACTTGAATTTTGTAATTCAATTGTTTCTTTATGAATGAATGTTCGCTCTTAAAGTTATTCTCGTATAATCTTCTCGAAATTTATGCATCTGAGTGCTTCGGTCCTACGATTTTTAAGACTCTGAGACATGCGTCATGAACCATGCCTCAGAGCCTGGGGGCTAAACTAGTCGGACGTGATACTTAAGAAGTCGAACCCACTCGGCTGACCTCATCAAGCATAGCAGCATATTTAGAGAAAACTTGCAAGATCAAAGAAACACTTTTATATATTCGTTCACAGGTCCAAGGTTTCCGCGACAGCCGAAGAAGCATCCTTAACTTCCTCCCAGAGTTCAGCTGCCCGGTCTTCATCCACGTTACAGGCTTAGCCATCTTTAATGGCCTCAAGATCCACTCGGGGATAAAGCGACTTGGTGATCGCCAGAGCCTGGCTAGCGCCATTGGTCGCCGTTTCCTTCAAGAGTATCTTAAGCTCCTTGGGGGCTTCCTCCAGTTGGGAGATAACTTGGTCCCTACTGAGCGGCCTCTCACCTCCGGGATGAAGCAACCTCAGCAACGGGTCAGAGGCCTCGCGAAGCTTAGCGCAAGACGTTTCAAGGGCCTCGACCCTCTCGTTATAAGCGGCGTATTGCGCCCGTGTCTTAAACTTATAGTCTACAAGCGAACCAGATTATTAAGAAGTACCAAGAAGACAATGAAGGCAAGGGAGGGCCAAGCTGCTGAGCGTACCTTCTAGCTCCTTCTCCGATTTCGATTTGGAGACCTCCGAGGCTTTAAGTTGCTCTTGGAGCTTTACAATAGTAGAATCTCAAGCTGACACGAAGATGAGGAGATCAAAAGACCAGACGATTAAACGAGAACACGGGATGGTCCAGGAAATATCTACCTTGAAGGGAGCCAACAACATCTAGCTTCTCCTGCCGCAGGGTTTCCTTCTCCTCCCGCAGGGCTTGGACCTCTGACCGGAGATTTTGCAGCTCGACTGCATGTTTAGTTTTGATCTGCTCCAATTCGGTCAGATATTCCTAGTGTGTCCTGACCTTCGGGAGCATCTTTTGGAGGTATTCGGATTTCTTTGCAGAGCGTTCTCCCAATTTCTGTAACCATCGCAGGGAAAGGTGACAACATGCTAACCAGCACAAGAAAGAAGGTGATAAGAGTAGTGAAAGTCTTACTCGGGCCGGGCGAGCACAAGCGGCGGCATGACTGTAAAAGTCATTCCTTTCTTTCTCCTCCTCGGAGTCATCTAGGGACTTCAAGCCGTCTTCCTCATCAACCCACGCGGTTTGCATTATGAGTTGAGGGCGAGCAAGAGTCGGCGGATCTCGGGAGATCTCTTCAACCTCGGGGGATATGGGCTCTTGAGCAGTAGGACCCGATGACGAAGCATGGGGTGTCGATGAAAGCGGCTGTGGCTCGGAAGGCGCCCCTGTGTCCCCAGGCGAGGCAGATTGTGAGGCTTCCTCAACCAAGACACGTACGTCCTGGGACTCAATTTCTTCAGGGGCCCCGGACAGTATCTCGACAGGAACATCATACGAAGGATTTCTATAAGAAGAACGATCGGTGAATAAGCCGGCAAAATGCGTCAAATAAGAGTCGATAGGAAATCCAACCTGTCGAACTTCTTTATTCTCATTGGGGGTTTCTTGCGAGCAGCAGAACCACTTCTGGAGGGACCAGTAGGGGTGCTACGATCTGGCACCCTAGGCTCTTCCCCAGCTCTCGAGTCACTCAGAGTTGGACTCGGCTGGACCGCGGGCTTATGTGGGAGGGAACTGAAGGCACCGGGGCTTGCGCTAATGATTCTTGGATTTTGGAACCACCAGTCGGGCGCTGAGGCTTCGGGGAGTCCTTGACAATTGTTTTCTTCCCCTTCTTAGCGGCCGGGTCTCTGGCTTGGGAGCTCGCAGGTCGCTTCCAGTGAGTGCTCTTATGAACAGGCATCTCTGGGAGAGGCGCATCACTGAAGAAAGCCAATCGATCCTGGAAAGGAGTATTATAACTGTTAAAAGTCATTCAGAGATGAATGTGGGAGTCTATCAGCTAAACATTCTTACCTCAAGAGGAGGATTTGATGCAATGAAGGACTTCGGGCATCTGGTGCTGGACATCTCTACGCTCGGGATGAAGAAGTCGCCTACCCGAGCATATACTTGCTCCTTTGACGCTGATTCGGGCAGTTCCCGGGTCGTATCGTCCCTCCCTTCAAATTCATATCCCAGATGGACTCGCTCTTTTAGCAGTTGTACACGTCAAGCGACAAAATGGAGGGCTAGACCGACTCCCGTGAGACCGTCTTCTTTTAATTTCTCAATCAGCGCCAAAAGATCATGCACCTGGTCCATGTCGACAGCATTGGGAGTAGATACCCAAGAAAGGGACACCTTAAGCCGGCGCCTGACAAAGGAGGGGACAGTAGGATCAGGATTGGCACAATAGAACCATTCCTAGTGCCAGCTTTTATTGGAAGTTTTGAAGGGAATGGCAAAGTAGTTTTTCTTTAACCCCTCCTGCAGCTGAAATCCGGCTCACCCAATTACCTTGGGGTCGCACTTTGAGGGATAAGGTTTCAAAAGGTAAAAATGGCGAAAGAGATTGAAATGAGGGCTGATGCCCAATAATGCCTCGTAGAGGTGAACGAAGAGGGAGATCTGCAGGATGAAGTTGGGATTCAAGTTCACCAATTCAATGCCGTAAAAGAAGAGAAGACCGCGAAGAAAAGCGCAGGCAGGAAGGCCCAGCCCGCGTTGGAAGAAAGATTCAAAAACCACAATCTCTTCGGAACGAGGGGTAGGGATGGATTCACCTGCGGTCGGTCGTGCGGAAATCAATGTCAAGGCTGGAAGAACCCCGTCATCCGCCATGGATTGCAACCGCTCTTTCGTCGTCATCAAGGTGGTCCAATCTTGAGGCAAAGGCTGCGAGGAGGTGTCTTTGGAAGAATGAGAAGACATTTTCGGAGGAAAGATCAACGGCGGCTCAAGAATGCGAGCGCAGCAGCGGTTAACCCTAGTGGCGGAGAAGTCGGAGAGACAAGGAAGCAGAAAAGACAGGAGTGTGCGATGGGAAAAATGAACCATCGACTTAGTCTTTAAAGGGGGAAAAATTAGGTTTTCGTCGAAGCGGCGGGAAAAAGATTGCAGAACACCTCACCCTGCTCTATGTTTCATAATGATTTGCTAGCCCGGCGTCCTGACATACGGAGAAAGTCATGGTTTGACCAAGTCATATTTGGGACATGTTGCTCCCCACGATGGGATGTTTAACCACTTATCGAACTAAGCGAGACGTGGGTGTCCTCCAGTTTGGATTAAGAATATCTTCTTGTGATATGCCCCATGTTGGGTCACTAGTTGGTTACCGCATTGCGGAATCATATATCACGGGTTGAGCCTGATAAGGTACGGTTCCAATGGTATGCCCCAAGATGGGTCGATAAGCTGTGCATCGTAATAAATGAGTACGGATACCGTTCGGATAAACCTTGACATGTCCCAAGACGGACCAAAGCTATATCCTACACCAGTCGGATATAGGTATCACTCGGCCATGAGCTGAGAAAATCCTGATATGCTCCAAGTTGAGCCTAAGCTATATACTACAGCAGTCGGATATGGGTATCACTCAGCCAAGAGCCACGTATATATGATACGCTCCAAGTCGAGTCTAAGCTATATCCTACAGCAGTCGAATATGGGTATCACTCGGCCATGAGCCAAGAAAATCCTGATACGCTCCAAGTTGAGCCTAAACTATATCCTACAGTAGTCGGATATGGGTATCACTCGGCCAAGAGCCACGTGAATATGATATGTTCCAACTCGGACCAGAGCTATATCCTACAACAGTCGGATATAGGTATCACTCGGCCAAGAGCCGCGCAAATCCTAATATGTCCCAAGTCGGACCTAAAATATATCCTACGACGATTGGATATGAATATCACCCGACCAAAGAGCCATGCAAGCTTCGATATACCCCAAACTGGGTCTAAGCTTTGTCAAACGACAATTATGGAAAACACTTGGAAAGGTATTTCTTTATTATATACAAAGTTCCCCAGGCATTATGCCTGGGAAAATATTTTCTTACATTTACAGGGGTCTTATACTTCCCCGCGGCGCACGCGATCGAGCGCTTCCACGAGAGCTTCCTTAGCCCTATAAAGGGCGGGAAAAATCTCGAGGAAGGTGTCGACGGAGACACGAGGGCGACAACTTTGTCTTCCGCCCATTCGGCCATGGCGAGGTCGAAGAGCACCCACTCCTCGGCGAGTTCAGGGTCCCGGCCATCCATGAAGATCCCTCGGGAACAAGGTGGAGCTTGGAGCAGGAAGATGGAGAACTAAGCGTGAGGGAATAAAATTCCAGAAGTATTGGTTCGCCCTTTATAGCTGATACGATAAAGTTGAAGTAAATGGGAGGATGTAAAGACATCAGAAGCCGAGGAGACTTGGGGTTAAGATAGTTTAGAAGCCAAAGAGGTTTTTGGAAAATGAATTGACACAAGAGGTCAAAACAAACTTCGAAGACTGTCCGGGGTTATATTCAAGTCCTTCATAATCCCCTTGATGCAAAGAAAAGCATTCAAGTCAAAGAAGAAGCCAGTCAGAGGTTTATGCTGGAAGCTGAAAACGTTGAATCAGTGTTGAGACCCAGATAAAGATATAGCAATCGGATCATGAATCATTCGGGGGCTACTGTGGAATATAAGAACCCAGATGTCTTCATAACCGGCACAGAAGTGCCTGAGGAAGAGATAGGGTCGAGTGGAAGGCCTAGAAGATAAACTGCGCGCCAAGCCTTGCTGCCGTGCACAAGGGGATACATCCTAGAGACAATTGAACATATATTTAGATATAAGAGAAACGATTATAATCCGAGTTGTTAGCAGGGTAAGATAAAGATGTAAACTCTATCCTGTAACAGATTAGTATCCAATAACTGATCGGAATCCCTTAACCGATCGGGACTCTGTAAACCGCCCCACCCCCACTATATAAGGGAGAGGGCGGGCAACAACAGAAACAACGAGAAATCTTAGATCCAAGAGATCCAGATAATCCCAACACACAGGACTAGGGTATTTCATCCTCCGTCGAGGGCCTAAACCTATCTAAACCTTTGTCTTGTGTGACCTTCGAGTTTGAGATCTAGCGCCTACCCCATAAATTTATTGCCGTCCACAAAAGTCGACAAGTTTGAAATAGGTTAAGTCCAAGGTTGAGATGGATAAACGGGACAAGTACATCATCATGTGTTGATCAACGTCAAAAGAGGATCCCGAAGCTAAGACAAGGGGAGTTCATCTTGTGTTGATGAACAAGATGAAGATCCTTACTTGGAGAGAAGATGATCGGTCATCATGAAACCTCCAAGTGGTTGCGAGAGGCAAAGGTAAAAGTAGCTAGGGCTAAGATGTGTTCCTAGTCTTTTACATGTCTCAGTGTTTGGATGAGAGACCGGGTTGCTAGTATAGGTTGCCGTACTATTAAGAGGGGTCATGTCTTATATCTTGAGCTTCATCATGTGTTGATGAACTCAATCTGGTTCACTCTAGCTCACTCTCTTGTTTGGATTTTGCATGAGCTAAGTATTTGCATGTGTTGCAAATAAGGGAGCTCATGCTTGCTTCTTATTGAATCTTGATCTGGTTATTGCATAGAGCTATGGATTTGCATGTGTTGCAAAAGGGAGATAGCTTATGCAAGTTGGTTTAAGTGGTTGTTTGTATGGAGGTAGATATTTGCATGTGTTGCAAATAGGGAGCTCATGCATCGGAGTCTTAGATTGTGACTTGATCATGCGTTGATCATCACAAAAGCTAAGATAGGTTTATGCTTCTTTGTTTGCAAAATGAGTTTTTGCAAAATATGGTTTAATTGAATATCATATTGTAGCATGTGATTAGAATTTGCAAATGTGTTTTGCAAAATTATTTTGATCATGAGTTGATCATCAGATGGCTCATTATTTGATCTTATTGACTCTCTCTATATTGTATTCACGCTCTTGATCAAGTCTATGTGAGGGATTTTGAGAAATCATATTTTAGACTTGTATGACTACATTAGAGTCTTTTTTTTATATTTAAAAATATCTATCATTGCTTAAATCTTGAAAATTTGTGGGGATTGTAGCCCTCGAGATAAGCTTAGCATAGAGTCCAAGCTCACCTATATCGGAGTTTAGAGTGAAAAGTTATGAGCTTTTTCGTAGCTGTAGCAGTGTTGTGACCGCCTCATGTCCGGTATGACCGGACTTTCTGTGTAACGGCTAGTTTTTTCTAGCCGTTAGACCAGAGGCCGGTCATACTGGCCTTAGGGTGGTATGACCGGGTCTCTTACGACTTTTTGCCTATTTTACCCCAAACGACTAGTTTTTCTTGTGGAGGCTATAAAAGGAGCATTGGGGGCTGGCATTTGGTTGTTGTTTGCCTTGTTGAGAATTTGTGTGGACTTGTGCTTGTGTTGCATTCCCAAATTTGTTTTTTGAGCTAAGAGTGAGCTCTAATTGCATGTGTTGCAATTAGGAGAGGATTGAGAGCCTTTTATGCATGTGTTGCACTTGAGGAGAGCCTTATGCATGTGTTGCACTCGGTGATCACCATTGTACATGTGTTGTACTTGGTAGAGCTCAAGCTAGAGGGCTTGACTTATTACTCTTGGTGTTTACCGACACCTAGACGGCGTGTGAAGGCGTCGTGAACGGTGATCTTCTCAAGGAGGTTGTGAGAAGGCCCGGCATTGTTGTGAAGGTCAGAGCTTACCTACCTGGAGGGGGAAAGAGCTACCACTAGTGGAATCGAGGAGGGTGCTCAATTCGTGGAGCCAGTCCAAAGCGGTTTGGGCTTGCCTCAACCTGGACTAGGGGAGACTGGCAAGTCTCCGAACACCATGGTAAATATACGCTGGGGTTATCATCTTTAGGATATTTCTCTTTAGGGATGTTACCATCTCCTGGATGGCTCACTTCAGGGATTTTCTCAATATCAGGTTGAGCTTCTTCAATTGTCTCAGGTAGTGTTCTCACTTGTTCGGTCCTCTTTTTCTGCAGACGTCTCTATGGAATTGAGTCCCATGCACTTGAAGGCCTCCCCTCTTTTTATCATGAGGGTCAAGAGAGGGTTCAATATCCTTCTAGAGTATTTCCACTCTTTCAGGTGCATATACTGAAGTATATGAGATCTTTTCACTCCCTTATGATCGGTGAAGGCATTTGGCAGACTATTGGCTTATTTGTTGTAGATTTATTATCCTTCGAACTTGAAGTTCGATCTCTTTAGTACGTGGGTCTAAGGACTTGGCATTCTTTAATGTGGTACTTGTCTCCCCATAATGCCAAAATATGTCCTTAGTACAATCAGCGTACCGAGCCGTGTACATATCCCTTGTCATAGGCTCTAGTGTTTTGATACTTGACGGAGATCCTCAACTTCTGGTGAGATCCCATGGTGGTACGTTGTGGTAGAGAGATTGTCACATATACAGTACAACTAACTTTTCGCAGATGGGAAATACTTGGTTCTTTGCCATGCACTATCTGCAATAGGGAAACTTCATGGTATGCAGTTTGTCTGAGTTGAATTTATACAGCAGTGTGCAGCACTGCGTGGCCCCAACATCTGGTGGGTAACCTTCAATTCTGCAAGAGTGGCCAAGCAAAAAGTTTTATGGTGTAGGTAACCTTAATTAATGACTATACAGGGACATTTTGTGTAAGGCTGTGAGGTACTGAATGCTCTACATTAATGCCTAGAGCCATATATAATAATCATTAAATGTCTTTGAGGTGAACTCGCCAGCATTGTTCGTTCGAATAGACTTGATCCTTTCTGCTGGAAAAGAGGTTCTCAATTTAATGATTTGGGCAATGAATTTAGCAAAAGCATGGTTCCTAGTAGATACAAGGCATACACAGGACCATTTAGTAGAAGCATATATTAGTACCATAAAGTATCTGAAGGCGCTCGACAGAGGCTGAATAAGTTAATAAAGATCACCTTGAATTCTCTTTAAGAAATTCAATGATTTTCCCGTAACATTTAGATAAGAGGGTCTAATTATGAGCTTCCCATTAGCACAAGTAGGGCATAAGAAGTCTTCAGGTCTAGGGAAGTTAGTAATTTTTATGCTATGGCCAGCATAATTATTGATGTTTTTTGTCATCATATTCAACTCATGATAACTCAGTCGATCTGCCAGATCTTAAATGTTTTTGGGTTTTCATTGCAACACAAACTTCAGGTTTTATATACATGCATAGTATAACGTGGAAAAGAAGGGAGAAATGGCATATAAATTAGAACTACCACCGCAGTTATCTAATGTTCATAATGTCTTCCATGTATCTCAACTCAAGAAATGCCTTCGTGTCCCTACCGATCTCACTTACTTGGAAGATATTGATCTGCAACTTGATCTATCCTTTCGAGAACATCCAATCCGTATCCTAGAAAAAGCTAAACGTTATACAAGGAATCAATCTCACAAAATGTTGAAGGTCCAATGGAGCAACTACACTGAAGATGAAGCCACGTGGGAACGCGAAGATCATTTCAGAAAAGAATTTTCAGACTTCTTTTAGACCTCACCAAATCTCGAGGACGAGATTTTTGTAAAGGGGCAGGTTTGTAACATCCCAAAAATTTAAATAAAAATAAGAAATTAAATTTTAAGATTTAATTATGTTTGATTCTACATTTTTTGGCATTTTTTGGATTTTCTTGGCTTTTAATGATTTTGTCCTAAAAGGGAAATCCTTTTTAATATAGATTTAAGTAATAGATAAATGATAAGAATAAAAGTTTATAACAATAAAATGTATAACAATTCTGTTTAAAACTCAATAAATCACCAGAACTTCAATTCTAAATTTAAAAAATCAATTGAACATAATTAATTGTGAAAAGAATGGTAATTTAATGAAATTTGACTTAAATAGTAACACTATCATAATTAAATAAAAATAACCCAACATTATCTTGAGCTAAAAAGTTTACCTTCTCCTCCGAATGAACATACTAATCATCATTAAGAATATCAAAAATTAATAATTAAGTTTGATGAATTTAAAATTATAAAAACAGAATGGCTGAAGTCCAAAAATATCAATGTCAGAATTTTTATAAATTAAATAAAACAGATACGAAGTTGAAATTTTTACTGAAGGATAAAATATCCATAATAAATATTTAAAAAAATTCTAAATTTTTTGATGTAATATCAACCCACAGATAAATTAAAAACAGAAAATAGGCAATTGAACACAATGCCTTATCAGAATTTATATAAAATCTACATATATTATTTTGACTTGAAAATTTTGCACGACAATAAACATTGTCTAGAACTAACTTAGAAAAATTATCAAAAATTTACTAACAAGTTTCTAACTCATTCATTGAACCAAAGTCGGCTTAGTTCATTATCAAAACTCAGTTTAAGAGATTTTCACTGACTGGTGGGACCGAGTCACTATTTGGGCCCACTCATCAGTCTGAGCTCCCCTCCTTCTTCAGCGCACCGGAGCTCTAAAGCCGAATTCCCGCCACTGTTGCCTCCCAGTCAGAGCCGCATTGGCACGTCGCTCGAGACCACGCTAACGCCAACCAACACCACGCCGCAGGTCTCTCTGCGTTTTTCGCAGACCGAATATACGAATTTTTTTTTAATAATTCATTTTTTATTTCTAATTGCATAAATATACCACCGAACCGAAAAATTGCAAAAATATATTCTTTGTCGCCTATGGTAGGGCGACTTGTCGACTAATTGAGAAGTAGCCCTATGGTAGGCGACATCTTTATGAGTCGCCCTATGGTAGGGCGACATGTGGAAATCGCCCAATGAGAGGCGACACGTGTCAAGTCGCCCAATGAGAGGCGAGATGGGAGTAAATTTTCCAAATTTGTTTAAAAATTCTGAGAGACATTAAAAAAAAGTGAAATGATTTGGATAAACAGATTTAGGATCGAAGCAAAATATTTATGGTACAACACATGGATTATCTATCACATTTTGCTTTCTCTTGCTCGCTTGCTTATAAATTTCAGGACTTACTAGGAATTTGTACTCTTAACCTGCAGTTCGAAGAATCAGAAACACATTGAAAACTAAATCAAGATCAAACTCTTTTATTTCATATTTCGGTTCAGACTCTTCTCTTGTTACAGGATTAATTAACTCTGACAATTGTAAATTAGATGCTCATTGCATGTCAACAATTCGCAGCATTCTACGTGATTCCATGTGGACAAAATCGCGTTTTGCATCGAACAATTGAAGCCTTGTGCGTTATTGCATGTGGACAAAATCGCGTTATTGCATGTGAACAAATCGCGTTATTGCATGTGAATAAATTTACACCTTGCTTTGCATGTATTTTCCACTAGTGCAATAACCCATAATTATTATAGTCGCGACAACTCATGTTATGAATTTTTGTACATAGCACTTAAACTATTTGTTGAACATACGAGGCGGTTTCACGAGCATTTGGATGGTAAAATAAGCAATAGACTAGATTATATTACAAGGGCATTACAGCGATGTGAAATTGCTTGACGAACTAACTAACTAACTAACTTGGCGGTGTTTGTCATGGTGGAGCAGATGATCGTTCGTCTATCAGGTATAGCGAATGATGTCCCACATTTTCGCATATTACGACCGTGTAAATTTTGCGAGTTGTCCTCGGACACCGCTCAATCCCACTATGAAAGAACTCCACGGGGATCCGCGGTGCTCCTGTGTGTCGCCGATTGGGTGGCCTATGCCGTGCGTCTCGGTGTGTAAGACATAATTTTTTGTCATACCGATTCGGCGTCCCCTATGTTTATACCACCGGGTTCGGATGGTGCGCGTAACGCGTCAAGGACTTGTTGCGTGGTACGGACCTCGGCCATTTGCTTCCTTGTCCCATCCTCTTGAGAGGAGGTACCCTCTTGCGCCTCTGTTGCGTTGGTGTTGGCGGAGATTTGCCGAGACGCCTGCTCTGTTCGATTCGCACTCCACTATATGGTGCGGGAGGTGTGTGTTGGGCTTGTCCTTGTACTGCAGGAAGCATGCCTGCGATCAATCTGATATGCCCGTTGTGGTCGTTGAATAACACCGTAGGCATACTCGAGTGCAGCTTTTACAGGCGGTAGTAGCACCACGGGAGGTTGCTCCCCGGTTATCCGTCACGGGAAGTTTGAGATGTGGGTGGTGCGCCTCGGGTCCACCAGATTGAAGTAGCCGCACCATTCATCCTCGGCCAAGGGCACTGGTAGAATCTCGGTCCGCTAGTTCATTGTGGCGGTATCAACCACTTTGCTGAAGGCCGTGTTCATAAAAGTCGGGCTTTCGGGTGGCCCACAGGGTGGTTTCTCCTTTGACTCGAGCAATTTCGCGATTTTCTTTTGAACTCCTGTATCGACAAGCGGTTTAGAATTACTACTTTGTGAGTGAAGCATGAGTTCGTCGCATGAAACTCACCGATTGGTTGGCCTCTTGCCCACCGCCACGAACTCTGAGTCGCTCTAGAAGCGGGGCGTATCTGGCGGCCTCTCACCGGTTGAAGTTCTCGGGCGAAGCGGGTTGGCGTCGTGGCGATTGTGGACAAATTCGTGATCACGTCGTTCGGTCCGTCGATCCATTGGAAGAAGCAACACGGTCGTTGTCTTTGAGAAAAGAAAAACGATGCATGAAATGGTAATGCTACTCTGTATTGTATGGACACGGCGAGTCTACCGGTAATAGAGGGCAACAGATAGTGAGCGCGGCGGCCGTCTCTCCGTGGGTAGATTGCATCATCTTCGCGGAAGGTTGCGATCGCAATTGGGTCGAGCAACTCCGTGAGCGGGGCATCAACGCTACTAGTATCCGGTACTTGGGGCGGGATGAATTTCGCTTCTTTGAAGAAGCGACGGTAGAAACGACATCGTGCCTAATTTGTGAAGATTCGGTGGCGTGTATTTGCTTGTTTGGCGGTGTTGGATGTCTACCTCTCGGTCGCTTTTATAGTGGTCTTGAGGGCTGCTCCACTGGCCAAGCAAGCGATGGGCGGTATCCTCTGTGAAAAGGCAGACGACATGTCACCCATCAGCAAAGCTGCACGACGTGTCACCCATCGACAAAGGCGCACGACAAGGCTGCCAAAGATGATGCATGCGACTTGTGTGTCGGCGACAAAGCGGTGCCAAAGCGATGCATGTGACTGTCCCATCGGCCCGACAAAGGTGCCAAAGGCGATGCATGTGACTGTCCCATCGGCCCGACAAGGCTGCCAAAGTTGATGCATGTGACTGTCTCATCGACCCGACAAGGTGACAAAGGCGATGCATGTGACTTGTCTGTCGACGACAAGGATGCTGCGCTGTGAGTATGCTATTCGCTCTGAAAAGCTGCTCAGCGATGCTCGCCATGCTTGAAAGCAGGGCTCTTGTAACAAAGAATAACAATAGTTCATAACCAAAAGTGCAGGGTTACTAACATAAGGAAAATATATCGTATACAAATAAATACATAAGATGCAAAGTACGTCACAGCGTAATAACCAAATACATAAGCCAAAATACATAAGCAAAATACAAGCCGGCAGTGCGCCGTTTACAGGCACCTCCTCGCATGGTGGCGGGCCTCTGCGAATGTGCCCTGCGAGTACGTCAAGCTGCACCGGTGGGTGGTGGGCCCTCGTGGTCTAGCCGGAGGTGTAGCGTCGCCGGTGAGAAGGCTGCGTCGGTGGTGGTGCTCCTGCAAGCTGCGATGATCCGAGCACATCCGGACCAGCGAAGTATCTCGACACGTCACCATCGTCGAGGTCGAAATCGCATGGGTGCATCATCAAAGCGCCCCTCGTGAGTCGTCGGGGCGGTGAAGGCCGCAGAGGAGAACCATCGTGCTGTGAGCTGTAAGAAGTGAAGAATTGTTGGTAACATTCAAGAAATAATTAGAAAACATACGAAGTGTGGCGAAGGGCTTACCTCCGGCGTGAGGGGCTAGACCGGCGTGTCGGCGGCTCGCCTGTTGCGTAAGTCGGCGTGGCGGTGGGACGGGAGGGCGTGGGGTGTGAAGAAGTACCGGAGCACTCCTCCTGCGATGGCGGCACGCGCGCGGGCCGTCGACCACATCGCGAGGCGCGGCAACCTGCCAACTCGAGGGTGCGTCTGGCGCTCTCCCTGAACCTCGCGAAGAAGGAGGTCACGTCCTCCCTGGTCACGTCTATCCCACAAGACAGACGAGACAGGAAGCTCCCGGACTCCTCGTAGTATCGGGCTAGCACATCAGTCTGAAAAATACATTACGAATTAACCTAACACATTAATCTGGAAAATGCAATACGAAAATACGTCGTACATTAGACAAAACTTACCGCACCGTGCAGAACCGAGTTCGTATGGCGGGGATACGTGTCCCTCACTCTAGGGATGTGTCTAGGTGGATCCGGGTCGACACGTACCAAACGCACACAGGTACGGGAAGTGTACCACTGTCGGAACCCCTGGTACGTCTGCGGGTCGTACGGCGCATCCTCGGCATGGACGTCGTCCAAGGCTCCTCCCCACTCCTCGACCCACGGCGCCATACGTACGTGCCATGGGGTGCCCCCATTCCCGCCCCTCCTAGTGCGCTGCGGATAAGCAAAAATATAGCATTATTACATGTCATTACACGTGCATGATTAGAGAACATTGATGTAGGAACTTACGTGTGGGCGCGTGTGGGACTGCCGGCCGACTGGACCGGGAACTCTGTCGTGAACCGAGGCGCTTCATCACTTGATGGACAGCGTAGCCCTCGACGGGGCGTCGAACACAAGGAACCGGCGGTACGCCCGATGCGCCGCGTCGCGTGTGCATAGGGTGGACAATCCACCCGGCACATGTAGCCCGATGTCTCCGCGTATGGCGTCCAGACGTCTGTGGTCCTCGGTGAGGTGGTCAAAGCGTGATTTAACTGCGGGTAGCTAAGCCGCCCGTGCCGTGTGCCCACCTAGGCTGCGATGGCGACAAAAATTCAACATTACAATTAGTACTGAGAAATGTTAAAGCGTAGGTTTCACAACTGTGGTTAGCAATATCTTACCCGTCGGTAGCACCAGATGGTGCCCATAGTCGGCGCGTCGACATCGTCGTCACCATCGCGTAGAAGAGGACTCGTGTCGATCCTGGGGCGCCCGATCTGGAACCTCTCGTATGCCCAAAGCTGCAGAAGTAGTGGTCACCCGGTGAGGATCGACCCGTCGGCGATCCGCCCACAGCCGTCGCAGAGCCCACGGTACGTCGCGCAGAGGACCGCTGACCCCCAGGAGTACTGCGGCACGGCGTCAAGGGGTGCGTCCGCGATCGCCCTCGCGAACTGGACGAAGTGTCTGTCCACGCTATCCCATGGGAGCTCGTGAACATGCACCAGCCAAACAGCCAGAGTAGGTACGCCTCAAGGTGGCGGCTCACCCTCTGCTCGTCCGCAGGCTCAACGATGTGCTCCGCCTGTAAATTTAAGTTTTCTTATTAGTCTAGCCAATATATATATGTGAAGTTAAGTTTGAATGGTTAGTTGCTTACCACGAACTGTCAAAACCACCTGTGTGTGGGACCATGGGTGCTGGTGAAGACTCGGTACGCGGGAGGTGGTAGCACACCATGGAACCGCGCAAGTACCTCATCCCGCCACGGTGGTCGGCGTCTGCGGCACCACGGGGTCACTAGCGATCGGGAGACCGAGGAGGTAGGAGGCGTCCTCCAAAGTGATCGCCATCTCCCGACATGTAAGTGGAAGGTGTCGTCTCGGTCTCCACCGATCCACGGAGCGGTGAGAAGGGACTGTCAAGCGGGAACCGGTGACTCGCGTCCCTCCCCTACGCACTGCGTGCGCCTCCACCATCTGTGCGGTGGCGGCAATCCTGCTTGCTCGCGACCCACTGAAAGTAAATATTAAATTAATATGAGCACCGCACTAGTTAATTATAACAGATTATGAATCTTGCATCGGAATATTTTGAAATTAAAAGATAAATCGTTACAGGGATCCAACGTGGATCGAGGTCGAGCTCCAGCGGTGGCCTCGGTCGTAGCACGCCCAGCTCACGAGGGTCTGTCCCTCCTCCGGTGAAGCGGTGGTGAAGTGTGCAGTGGCGACCGTCCAGCATTGGGTCTACCAACTCAAAGGGCCAGTCATCATCCACAGCCTGGTGAGCCATACCTACAAATTACAAAAAGGAAAGTTATATACAAATAAATACACAAGCATCAGAACAATACATCGAACCAAATGCGTACAAATAAATACACAAGCATCAGAACAATACATCGAACCAAATGCGTACAAATAAATACACAAGCGTCCACAAACTCTAATCAAGCAGATTACAACGCACACTACATCAGCAAAATATATTAGAACAGATTACAACGCACATTACATCATCAAATTATATTAAAACAGATTGCAACGCACATTACATAAACAAAATATTAATTTGACATATAGCATATAATAGTTCAAACAGCTTCTCCGGTAGTCCGACGATGTCGTCCACCACGCCTTGCAGACGACGATCCTTCCCCCGCCGTCGGGTTGCCATCTCCTCCTTCGTCCTCTTCGTTATGTGGCTGGCAGTTCTTGAACGTGTGACCTGTTCGCTTGCACAACAAACATTTCTTCACACGCTTACCAGTTTCGGACTCATCCATATCATTCCTGATACGCCTGGTTTTGCTACGACCTCCTTTGTATGATCATGCATCAAAGTCAGGGACCCAGAACCTTTCATGGACACCAGGGGTTGTGGTGAAAGAACCGACAACACCATAACCATACAGCTCCTCGCCCCAGGTTGCCATCACCTTTTCCTTTGTAAAATATTCAGATAGATATGTACCGGGTCGCATTCCAAATAATGCACATGCAGCTATCACATGAGAACATGGCTCAGGTACAACGAGGAGGGGCTTGTTACACGAGCATTGACATTCAGCCTGTAAGATGCACTCTTGGGTGATAACCTTCTGGTTTGTTCCCCGCCGTCCTTTATCTCTGCATATCACCTCGAAGCGCAGTGTTCGTGAACCTACTTTGATAGCTCTAAGCTTGCCCGCCTTATTACTCTTCTCATCCATGTATTTACTTATCATGCTTGAGTACAAGGCATTCTCATCTATCATTACTACTTCAGCAGCTTTATGCCTATCCACAAAATACTTGGTTGTACCCCGCAGCACTCCCTCGACAATTCCTACCAACGGGAGACACCTCATCCCTCTCATTACCCAGTTGTACACCTCCGCCAAGTTGGTCGTCATGACACCGTATCTAGCACCATGTGTGTCATGTAACAATGACCACTTCTCTTTGGGCTCGTGCTTTATCCAGTCCGAGAAACATTTGATCGGCCTTTGCCTGCGACGACGACTCGTCGCCTCATCTTCTGTTGCCAGAGGGAATAAAGGCTCTGCCGCTCACGTGTTACTTCGCTAGTAGTCTCTTTGTGTTTTTTTGTTAGCTCATCAAGATTCTTCCAAAGAGAACGAAACTTGCTATCTTGGTTCTGCTTACATAGCCTCTTGAACATGTTCATCAGTTCCTTGTTCTTGAACTGCTTATAGAAGTTCGCGCCCAAATGCCTCATGCACCATCGGCTCTGCAAGTCAGTCCAGGGAAATGGCTCCTCTTCCCCTGTTTGCAACTGTCTGATGGCACTAAGCAGACTAGCATGCCTGTCATGCAGTATGCACACATGTTGGCGAGTCTTCACCACCCCGATCTTCAAGTTCCGCAGGAACCACAGCCAACTCTCATAGTTCTCGCTTTCCACAAAGGCAAAGGCAACAGGCAGAATCTGGTTGTTCGCGTCGACGCCCACAGCTGTCATTATTTGTCCTTTGTATTTCCCGGTCAGGAATGTGTCGTCCACACACAACAATGGGCGGCATGATAGAACGCCCTAATGCATGCTCGAATCGAAGAAAACTCTCTTGAGATGCCTCTTGTTGGCCACTTCTTTGACGGACGATCCGATAATCATAAAAGTACCGGATTTCTTCCTGAATTCAAGCAGGCGGTCTGGGGCAGATTATGGTACGAGTCTTCAAATTTCCCAAATCTCATTTCCAAGGCCTTCTACTTCGCCCGCCATGCCTTCCCGTAGCTAATTGTGTACTGAAATCTGTTCTCAATTGCTCGGATAATAGCACGGGGCCCAAAATTCAGGTTCTCAACTATCTCCGGGTACATGACACTTGCGATATACCCGGAAGACAGGTTCCTGTGAGCCACCAGGGTTTCCTCGGTCATACAACTATGTTGTTCAACCTTTGGGTGCCCCATTTGGGCTTGTACGCGTGCACTCTCTAGGGGCACCCCTGCATCTCGCACACCACGTCGTAGCAGGTTGGGGTGGACTTCTTAACCCTGAAAGTACTTCTTAGTGATAAGGCCCAATCTTTGATAGCATCCCTGCCTTTGCCTCTTTTGTGGGTACATCTTCGTTAGGTCTCACCTCATTGTCGCTATACTGCCAAGGTGTATCATTGCCTTCATTCACAACCAGGTTATTAAATTGATGTGTGCTCCAATCTGCTGGCACAAGTGGCTCAACATCTTCATCTTCATCTTCCTCATCCGAGTTATCGTCGTCTTCCACTTCTACTTGTTCATATTCAAGGTCTTCCTCTTCCATATGTGCTATTACTTCCTCAATTTCCTCACCTTCGTCTACTTGCCCCGCGCATCTTGCCCAATGTTTCCATCATCATCCCCAATCTCAACTTGCTCACCAGTCTGGTAGCCAATATCCTCATTGCAACCCTGAACATGCGGCTCCCGGCTAGACTCTCCAATTTCAGTGTCGCCATAAGTGAACTCATTTTGAGGCTCACTACACTCACCGGTGTCCAGCGGGTGTTGCGGGGCAACAACCCTTTCATACGCTTGCACTAAAAACACCCGACACCATCCACGTTGCTCTGCCCCCCTCACATATGACCTCCAAGCTGCAGTTCCCTTCAGCTCAACTAACTCTCAATAAACAGGATCATCTCGCATGGTGCAAAGGCAAGATAACTTTAGCTGGCACTTCTCTTGTTCCATCCGAAACGTATAATACAACCAATTCAACATAGCAGCAAATGTACGCTCTTCGACCCTACTTTAACTTCTATCCACATACTGAAAGTTACTCAGATCCGCAACCTCCGAACCATACATGACAACCCCTTCTCCATAAAAGATTCTAAAAGGAACTCGTTCTAACATAGCTGCGAACCTATTCATTAACACACAAATTAATTACTCTTCGTAAAAAGTACTATAAACTAAACGTATATATATCTACACTCGCGAAAAATATCTACATTACTAAAAATATTCATCTCTGCACTTGTATTTCTAAAAAACATCTATAGCCCTAACAATATATATACGTGCACTTCTATATGTAAAAAAACATATCTACCGACATATATCTCTAAAAACCGTAACAACATATTATTATTCGTAGAAACAACTATGTACATGCGTTTCCACAATATAAACACTAAATTTAACTAGATCTAACCTAAACACTAAACAAAATAAATACTACATTTCACTAGATCTAACCTAAACACTACACAAAATAAATCGTAAAAATAACTAGATCAAGCGAGTGTATGTACAACGCAGATAATCGTATGTTTATTACTCATGTTTTGGAGCGATGTTTGTTCATGGGCCATCCTTACCCTAAACAGTAAATTACTAAAAATATGAACACTACATTTAACTACATCTAACCCTAAACACTAAACAAAATAAATCGTGAAAATATTTACATTTAACTCTAAACAAAATGAACCGTGAAACTAATTACATCTAACCCTAACCCTAAACACTACATAAATTAAACCGCGAAAATATTTACATCTAACCCTAACCCTTCCTAAACACTAAACAAAAAAAACCGCGAAACTAATTATTTCTAACCCTAACCCTAACCCTAACCCTAAACTACATAAAATAGAGCGTAAAAAAATTACCTGCGAAGCCGCCGCTCTTCTTCCTCTTCTTTTCTTCTCTTCCTCCCTTCTCTTTTCTCTCTTCACTCTCTTCTCTTCTCCCTGCCGTTCTTCCTCTCGGCCGAGCGGCTGCTTTTTTATTTGGGGTCAAGTCGTCGTCCGGTTGGCCGACAGGAGGCCGCCCGCGCCCCTGTCGCCCTACCGTTCATCGATTTCGGCGCTGTCGCCTTTTGGTAGGGCGATTTTGCCCTTGTCGCCCGTTGGGAGGGTGACATCAACTGACGTGGCTCTTGTCGCCAAGCCCTAGGGCGAGTGGGGTATATTTTTGCAAAAAAAAAATTCGTGGTATAGTTTTGCAATTTGAATTATAAAATATATTATTTAAAAAAAAATTCCCAAATATACAGCCACCTGTGCAGCGCCGCAAACCCTTGCTACATTCCCACTAAGGAACGAGCTCATCTACACTGTAACCTTGGCTATAAAAGGTTCCCTAAGCTTGCTCTAGCACCGATCCTCACTTCCCCTCATTTCTCTCTTTCTCTCTTCAGCTGAGAGGCTTTGATTTAACCAAATCGCCGCCATTGCCGAGGAGCTTGAAGCTCGGTGCACCGAGAGAAATTCTCTCGATATGACGACCCATTCTCACATTGCCTTGAATAATAGTATTAGAAGACCCTAGTAAATATTTCCCCTCATCTAATTGTAGCAAACATCAAGCAATTCGCCGTTGCCTCGTAGGTCATCTTCTACCTCTCTAGCCGAATTGCGCTAGTGCAGATCAATTCAAACCCGAAGCCAAAACTTAGGGTGTGTCACTTCCCCCTGATGCTTATACACCCATCCTTCACACTTGATCATGTGCCATTCACGCTCGCAGCTAACCGGCCATGGCATCGCCTCTAGCCCACGGTGGCAGAGAAATCTTGCCTTCGCTGGTAGCCAAGGAGCCCACGTATGGGTGCATGTTCATGCCCTGAAGCTAACCGGACTGTCGGCCGAGCTTGAACTCACCTGTAGCGCCGCCAGCGAACTCCATTTGTGCTGGCTCGGGTTTGGCTCTATGACACGCATGCGGGTCCCTCATGTTAGCCACCATGCCTCACACAGCCGCCTCTCCCTCACTGACCCGGAGGCCCCACATGTCCTTCGGTCAGATTTAAATTAAAACCGCGAAAAAGAAAAGGCGCTTTCAAAATTATGAAAGCGTATTTTATTATTTTGCTTAATTTGCAAACCGAGCCGAATTCAATTGCATATAACTTTCGCATTTTTCATCCAAATGAGATGAAACAAATTCCTTATTTTGTGTAAAATTTATTACATTTAGAATATGCAAACAAAATTGAAAATGAACAATGTGTAATTTTGAAATTTAAATTCAAAGAGAAGGCCTAAAATATGCTATACACAATATTTTTGTAAATAAGCTTAGAACTGAATGAAACTAATTTTAATGGAATCCTTAGGCTACCAGCACCCCAAATATGTAAAAATATTTGAATTTCAACTTGTTTTAAACCTTTTTCTAATAAAGGTTAGTTTCAATGTGCTAAAAGTTCAAAAATGAATATCTTGTGCAAAAGAACCCTAAATTGAATAAAATTAATTTCAATATGCTAATAAGACAGTAAGCCACTGAAATGTGCAAAAATATTAATAATTAGACTTAATTTGAACTTGTTTCACAAATGGATCTTTTTTTATAGTAAAGGATATATATATATATAATATATACACACACACATGTATATATGTGTGTGTGTGTATATATATACCTATAATGAAAAAGTAAAGACATGATTCAAGAAAAGCTAGTTACTAAAAACTCTTAAAATTTAACTACCCTGAACAAAGACATAAACTTGGTATAATATGTTTTGCATCTGAATTCTATTAAGAACACAACACCTTGTGCTAACACTGTATCAATAACACTACTAATCCAAATAATTTTAGCCTATTGAATTCGAAATTACGCATATAAGAATACATAATTTTAGCCTCTTGAATTCGAAAACAAAGAAGAGTAACTTATAGAAAGCAAGAACCCTATTGTAACTACGCAAAAAACTGTCAGGAATCAATAAAGATCAAAAGACAAACAAAGTATATGTACATAAAATCATGAACCTTAACCCTGAAAATCACACCTGTCTCTTTAGCAAGTTTGTATTTGAATCTTCTATCTGTATTCTTTTTGCCCTTATTTTAGTTTACTATTTGTTGCTTATTTCTTGTTGAACAATGAGTATACTCTGACGTACCTCACCGATGACCCAGACTACTTGCCAGACAACGATCAGCAAGGCAAGCACCTCCTTGACCATTTTGTTCCTACTATTTTAATTACTTTATATTGTTATTGTTAAATTATTATGCATGCGCGTACTTTTATATAAAATGGCTATATTGGGATATTGGTAGTTGCACCTCCACTCATGGAACTTCCTTAATAAATACGGAATTGCGAACCTTGATAATCCCTAGATTAAGGATAGACAATACATAATGTCAACATGGGTATACACGTCTACTAACAACCATGCTTAGCCATGCTTAGTATTGCTATTTATAATTTAAAAAGGTTGTATATGATTAAATAGGTTGGATATGACATTAAAGGCTTTTGATATTCTGGTAAAAATAAAAATAAAACTATGGTTTTGACACGAGCAAATATTAGCAATAGCCGGATGTACGAGGGTTGGACTTGCACGTAGTATAGGGGGAGATTTCCTGCTCGAGTTATGTTAAGGACCGAACTATTGTGTTGTTTTCAAGCCAAGAAAACCGTACAACCATAAGTGCTGGTATGGGACAGCCTTAACCTATTAAGTTGCTTAGAACTGGCTTTATACTTTGGAAGCTGTAGTAGTATGGGCTTCTGGATGTAGGTTGCTCGGAGGGGCTTCCACACCGAGGTGTGGGTAAATGCGTACCAATATAAAGGTGTACGTCTTGCTATAGGGAGAAAAGGTTATGGCAGGGATGGACTGCCTAGTTATTGAAATGATAGGGATGGGCTGTCATGTTTTATATGTGTTTCTTCTACCATGGCAAGGGTTTGACGTCACCGGGCTGGTGAAAAGTCATGTCTAAGTAATGTAGGGGTTATGTTATGGTTTCCTTGCCGACACACCAAAGGAAGTGTTTTATTGGCCTGGCAAAAGGGGTATATCATTTCTTGTGGGTAAAGTAGAACACATCTGCAGAGTCTAAATCTTTTCGAAAAGCCGCGCCCGTAGTCATGGGCACTTGGTAAAGTCATCACATAGTTAGAATTTTAGTATTTCCTAAAACTGGCTTTGGTTGGGAAAGCATGTAAGGAAACTGTTATTTTATGTCGAGGGTCAACATTGAAGTGATGCAAAATAGTCGGGTAGACTGTAATACGAAATCTATTGTTTTGTCATTACTTTATTATGAAACATGCTGGCTTTTACAAATTCGATTGCAATCTATCATATGCTATGTTTCATTTCTGCCAATGCAAAAATAACTGTAAAGCCTCTCAATTGTTATAACCTGCATTTTAATGATATCTGCATTTGCTAAAAACTATAAGTCTTGCTGAGTGCGTAATGTACTCAATCTTGCTATCGTTGTTGTTTACTAGGTGATGAAATAGAATACCTTGATGAGACATACAATAACGCAGGATACGAAGATTTCAACAAAGAAATTTTCTAGGGTTCTACCTTGTTTGTTGCCTAAGGGATTACGGTCTAAGGCGTACTACAAGATAAATAATGTTTCTGCTACCTCTTTATTTTGGTTTGTAAAATTGAAATGTAAACCTACGACGATCTCGTATGTAATATTAATGTGTATGGATGTGATCTCAATTTGTATTTGTGTGTACTAGCCACTGATCATGGGATTAGTACTGTATGCACAGGGAACCCATTATTGATAAATATTATCAAAAATATGGGCCTTACAAGTTGGTATCAAAGCCATACAAACTGTAGGAAAAACCTTAGTTGGCATGGCCGTTAACTAAAAACTTAGAAATTTGAACTAAATAAGTTCACAGTCAAAACATAAAATTTGTGCTTTGTTATTTTATTATATATATATATATATCTATTATTATCCTTTCCCTTTCTTAAAGTATCAGTTATTATTCCTTATCTATTCTGAATTGAAAATTCTAATCCTTTCCTTATTAATGAAACAGATGGACTTTGTACCTTGCCATGATTATCGTAATCGAGAGGACACTGTTATTATGGGAATCCTAGCCAAGATGATGGATTTTTCTGAGTATAAGGAGAATGCCAACTATGTCTTGTATTATGTTCCCCTCAGCCTCGTCAACGTTGAATATGCAGCTCGAGTTCATATGAAGGATCGAGATGGCGAACAGAGGGGGGGTGAATGGTCGCAAATAAATTTTCCCCCAAAATACTCCAACAGAAACCTCGATAAGATCGCTCAAAGGAAATCGTGAAAAACCCGAAAAACTAGACAACTATGTGTACCCCTAGCTTGCATGGATAAGTACCATAAAATATGTGAGGATTTTTTAGTCACAATCCTGGTTATCTAGTGTTCAAGATAAAGAGGAATCAATCCAACTCTTGCTTTTAGAAAGGACATCAATTCAAATCACAAAAGTCACTTTCAGAAAAGCAAAAGCAGAATTTCCAGAAATTGTCCTCAATTTGAACAGGAGGTTGGTGGGTTTCTGCAGCTCACAAAATTTTCAGAATTTATCTCCCAAATAGCAGAAGAGTCGTGAAGAACTCTGCCAAATTTCTCCTCAAAAAGCATTACAAAAAAAACAGGAACAATCAAAGAACACAGTCAGTCAAGAACTTCGAGCAGAAAGTTTGGGCCTCGGTTTTCACCTCATGGCGCCCAAACGGTGCAACAAGTGAAGTCCAAAATTTTTCTGCAGGTGGATATCAGAGTTTCGCACCTCCTCAATAAGAATAACGTAAAAAGGAATTTTCTAGGTTTTTATAAAAATCATATACTAAATGCTGCGCAAAGAACAAGTTCTGAACAAAGTTGGAACTTGAAAGAAAAGATATTCTCTACTCAATCCAAGAGTGCAAAAGAGATGTAAAACCATATGAACACACTCAAAACATCCAAGATCAACAGCATGTAGAAGGAGGGGAGGCAAATCCAAATTGCGCGAAAGTAAATTGCGAGAATGAAATTGCGGGAAAGTAAATGCTGAATTTAAATTGCGTAAAGTAAAGACATAATGTAAATGCGCAAAATAAATTCAGAGTTGGATGTATAAAACTTTCATTTCTGGACGGAGAGGTTACAAAACCTCACTTTCATGTGGGCAAAGCTCAAAGGAGCATTCAAAAACCTCAAAAACCTTCTAAGGGAGGAGGCTACCCCTCCACCCCTATTTATACTACTCTTGGGCCACCTGCCACCCTTGGATGAGTCCATCAACCCTAGAGCACTCATCTAAGGGTTAGGATTAACCCACACACAGCCATGCAAGGGCTAACCCAAAACCCACACATATATCGGGTTTTCTTGCACAGTTTTCAAAGCATACTACCTAGACCCGCTAACCTATCAACTAGACCTCAATCCGACGGCCCTCATTGATCCACACGGCATCTAGCTAGAATCATCTCCTTTCCTTGTCTTCTTGACATGCCCGAACTCCGTCTTCGATCATCTTCCGGCGATCTCCCAACCGTCTAGACCTCCGACGCTCCTCGCCTAGTCCCGGTCATCCTCCGCCTCACCATGACCTCGCACCGTCGCCCTGCAACCATCAAAGACAAGGAAAAAATCATTCACATAGCAACGCCCACAAAGATATTCAATGATTGTCCCAAAATCATTATTAATTGCTCTCAATGGTCCGGTGCTACTACCCCTAGGCCGGTAGCACTAAGAAGAGCACCCAACACTCAAATTGCTTCAAATCCAATACAATTCAAATCAAACCAAGCTCAAAACTCGTCAATTTCTCATCACACACAAGGATAGACCTCCTCATGGTCTTTCAATCTCCCCCTTGATGAGTATATTGACAAACACATGAAAAGGCATAAGTTTTGAGTTTGAATAAGAGAAAAGAAAGCAATTTGAATGGAAAGCCAAACTTGGTCCAGAATAAGGAAATAAGATCATGACCAAGTTGGCAGAAATGGGATTTTAGAGCTAAACTTTAGAGAGAGCAAGTTTTCAACAAAAGCTCTAAAAGATCCAATAAAACTCACAAGGAACACTCGAATATGCTTATGATCATAAAAAATTGCAATTGTCACAAAGATCATAAGAACCAAAGTGGATTAACATTTTTCGTTTGAAGATGCCTTTTCTACATTTTCTCCCCCTTTTGGCAACATAGGCATCAAAAAATTTTTTCTCCCCCTTTATATATGTATGCATGAAATGCATCCTAAGTGAGCTTTGAGAATTATCCAAGTGATCATAAATGCAAGATATGACACCAAGCTAGTCAATTTAGAAAATGACTGCACTAGGATGTCTCCAAGAACAAATTCATTTTGCTCACAAGCTTTGTTTACAAGATTTTATTTTAGCAAGATTTGAACAAGTGCAAAACTTGGCAAAAGTTTCAAAGCTAGAAGCAAACACCACTCATAGGATCAAATGGAAAACCTAGAGTTCAACCTACTCAACACTTTGGGGAATCTTGAAGTGCATATAGAGTCCTTCGAGCTCATTTTTCAATTCATGCAAATTCTTCTTCTTTGATATTTTGAAAGACATAGCGGGGTGCAAATGTTTGACATTATTTGCATTCTTTACCCACTTATGTTTTTGTTATTTGCATTTCTTAATGATTGACTCAAGCCATGTTCGATCACCCCAAGAGTAACTCTTAAGAGAACGATCTTGGTCATACACGATATATTCCAAGTTCATCCCAAGTGCAATGGGAGGCAGTCTCGAGAATATATAGTGTTAAGTTCAATTTTGCACAAAAGAGAGTCAAATTTTTCTTAATTTAGCACATATGAGCAATTTTGAAGGACTAAAATATGGATCAAGCAAGTTTCACCCAAGTTCCTATAGGGACTCTAGAGAACTCCATAAATTCACAATTCATGGTAAAAACCTCTAGAGAAGAAACTTAACAAGAAAAAGCAACATGTTTTTCATTTAAGATTTTCAATTTTCAGATTTTAACAAGCTTAGTATGATAGATGAACTTGGATAGACCTAAGCTAGTGATTTTCTTCAAAGATGTAGCAAGGTGCATTACATGAAGATTGAATCAATTGCATAATAGACAAAGCTCATAAAACAAAAGAAAATGCAACCTATATGCAATGCATGAATAGATTTTCAAATTCCCCCTCAACATGTGAGTCAATTTTAAGCACAAATTGAGTTATTAGCAGAGTTAGGCATAGAAAAAACCAAATGAACTCAATTGAAGCCAAAAACTCAAAAAAAAAGGAGAGAAAGATTGAAAAACTGCAAACTGAATGGCTATAGAGTTTAGAAAAGATAGTAGAGAACACTATGCTCAAACTCGCTCTCATCTTCCCCAATGACTGACAAAGGACAATTAACTCTTGAACTCCAACACAGGAGCAAACACAGACTCTGTCTACCCAGGAGGCCCAACACCTGCTAGACCTATAAGTCTGTGTGTGAGCTCAACCAAGAAGAAGAAAAGAATAGCATCCTGAAGCATAAGATGAGAGGTCCATGCCGAAGCATGCCAGAAGTCTAGGTGAAGTGAACTCAGAACTCTAAAGAGAAAAACCCATAGCACCCATAACAAAACAAAAGAAAGAAGAACCGGAAGAAAAATAATATAATACATAATATACAAGCCAGCTCCCCCTCACAGAAGGCCGTAAGGGCACACGACCCCAAGCTCACTCCTCAGGGCAACAAACCTGGAGCTATCCAAAGGCTTGGTGAAGATATCGGCTAACTGAAGGTCACTCTCTACAAACTGAAGCACGATATCCCCCTTCTCTACATGGTCTCTAAGGAAGTGATCAAATATCAATGTGCTTGGTTCGGGAATGCTACACTGGGTTCTTAGTAATGCAAATAGCAGAAGTATTGTCACAGAAAAGTGGCACACTCTCTATCTCTAACCCAAAGTCCCGCAAGGTCGATCTCATCCAGAGAACACAGCTACAAAGAACTAGTTTGCAAACAACATACTCGGCCTCAGCGGTGGACTATGCAACCCCAGACTGCTTCCTAGATGACCAAGAAACAAGAGAAGTGCCAATGAATTGGCAAGTGTCAGAAGTGCTCTTCCTATTTATCCTACAACCAGCAAAGTCGGCATCGGAAAAGGCTCTAAGAGATAGACAAGAAAAAGAAGAGTACCAAATATCATAATCAGTGGTAGCACGAAGGTACCTGAAGATGCGCTTCACCGCCTGGTGATGAGAGACGCGAGGAGAAGCCTGAAATCGAGTGCACATACACACAGCAAAGTGTATATCCAACCTCGATGCAGTGAGATATAGGAGAGAGCCAATCATGCTCCAGAATTCCTTCTGATCAGCACGCTCACCATCCAAAGTAGGAATTCTTGAACTCCGTGCCATTATCACTGCGTATAGCTTGTAATGCACTTGGGAGCTCAATAGATAACCTACTGACCAAACCCCTGAAGTGAGAAAAAAGTCTCATCCTTCGAGGCCATGAAAAACACCCAAGAATACCTCAAAAAATCATCAACAATGACAAGAACATACCACTTCCCACCAACTAACTGCACTCTAGCTGGACCAACAGTGTCCATATGTAGAAGCTGTCCTGGTGCATCAGTCATCACAACAGTGACTGGGGGATGAGAAACAGCAACCATCTTGCCATATCGGCAAGGAGAGCAAACTAAGTCTTTAACCATTTTAAGTTTAGGCAAACCACGAATGAGGTCATGACTGCTAACTCGGGTCAAATGATCAAACCCAATGTGACCAAGTCTCCTATGCCAGAAGAAAAGATCACGGGACTCTGAAGCAATCAAACAATGGAAAGAGTCTCCAGAAGAAGCAGAGAAATCAGCACGAAAGACTCTCCCATATCTAGAAATCCCGCAAACTAACCCTCCTGATGAATCAAGGATTCTACAGGCATTACTCTTGAGGCTTACCTCGAAAGAGTCATCGATAAGCTGAGAAACAGAGAGCAGATTGTATTGCAGCTTACTTACTATGGCAACATCATTAAGAATGAAATTTTGGTTAATGCAGATGGTACCTTTAGCAATGACTCTACTTGAAGATGCATCCTCGAAAGTGATCAACTCATCACCGGGGGCTCAGACTAGGGAAGAGAACCATCGATAATCTCCGGTCATATGACGAGAACAACCGGAGTCGACAATCCAAACATCTCCCTTCCCCATCCGACGAACCTGATCAAGACACAAGAGAGAAAGATGACTCAGTACTAGGATAGAGTGAAGACTTGAGAACCCAATACTGAACCACACGACGCCTCAGAGTACCAGCCACAGAAGAAGACTGGACTCGAGTGCCTCTCTGCCGTTTAACCTTAACATGATTAGTAGCAACTCTAGTAGATGATCTAGGAGCTGGAACTGGGTTAGCCCGCCGTGGTGCAAAAGCCAGACCATCCCAGTGAGGCTTCCTAAATCTCCTACCAGAAAACACCTCACGCTGCTGATATCTACCTCGATTGGAAAAACGAGGAATATCAAAAGGACGACAGAAAGACTGACTACGAACAGCTCCAAGACTAAAACTCGAAGAATCAGCATGAAAACCGAGTCCTGGATGCTGCTCAAAAACAGGCGACTCTCTAACCTGTCTAGAAGCAGTGTGTTCTTTAGGAGCACTCAAAGTCTGGGGATGACCCTGAATACCCCTAAGAGCAGCAACACGCTCACACCGAGTGATCTTGGTGCGCTTGGCGTAAATCTACTAGGTGACCATCCTTCGCATGTAAGGTGCATGTGTACTTTGCCTTGCTAGAGGCGGAAGCAGCAGAGTAACACCCTTACGGTCAAGTCCTATGGACAACCCCAGTGAGACCTAAACACGGTGGTGCTCACTGGGAGCTACCACAATCTCACCACTCTTGGAGCCGCACACAATGGTGGGAGGATGCGCCGGCGTGCTCAAGGGATCAAATCCTAGACCTTGACTGAATCTACTAATCTTGGATTGGTCTAGAATAAGATTGAGCTTTTTCTTGCCTACTACAAACTTCTCGAGAGTGCTCATAAGATACTGGCAATCTCGAAAGAAAGAGGCACAAGAAGAACAGGGGGAAGAAGAAGAAGAACCAGAAAGATGAGCTCTCTCAGCACGTGCATTTTTCTCCCTCAGCACGGCTGCCTCAATCTTGAGGGCCTCACAAGAAATGCAAGACGTATTTCTAATTCTATGGGCTTGGTCTTATAATTTCTTCCTAAGCTCGACATGGATTTTATCCAAGTCCCCCTCATTCATATAACATCGCAAGCAACTTTCTTGTGACTTATCTAGTAAGTCCTTAGCAAGTTGATCACACTTGACATTCAAAGCATCATTGTCAAGTTTTAGTTGCTTACAGCCCTCACATGAGCTGACTGGATCCTTAGAAGCATGCAATTCAAGTTCATCATTTCTAGAAGAAAGCTTCTTAAGGTGAGTGCTCATGGCATCAATTTCAGCAAGCAATTTAGGGCAATTAGCATAAGAGGGAGTAGAGTGAGCATGAAGAAAACTAGCATCTACAGAAGGAGTATCAACAGATTCATTGCTAGCATTCTTCAACCTAAGACTATCTAGTTCAGACAACACACTATCATGCATAGTCCTTAGGTTCTCTAACTCCACAAGCAAAGCATCACACAAAGTACAGTTATTAGTGACTCGGGAGGGAGAAGATCTAAGTGAAGCTAACTCCCGAGTCAAGGTACCTACTTCCTTCTCAAGCTCCGTACACCTAGCTCTAGCTCTAGCATGAAATTTTCCTAATTTGCAGAAAGCTTCATTGAGCTGGTCATAGGAGGGTACATCGTCCATGTCATTTGTGCATTTCGAGTCGAGTCGCCGATGTTGACGCCGGCCATGAAGCACATGCCAGAGAAGTCATCGCCGCCTTTCTTCTCTTGCGGATCATCCTCGCCCTCGTCGCTCCATGTCTCCGTGTCGGAGATGTTGATGTCGTCAAGCGCGGCGAGGACGCGGTGGAAGAGCTTCTTGTTCTTGGAGAAGTTGCGGTACTTCTTCTCGTGCGCTAGTTCACGAACTGGAGGCTTCTTGTTGCGGTTCTTGTCGGTGTAGTCGTTCTTACCCGAACCGCCAACGTCGTTCTTGCCCTTCTCCAGCTTGGGACAGTTCGCCCGAATGTGGTTGGGGCCACCACACTCGAAGCAGGTGATCATGCCACCTCTCTTCCTCTCTCTCACCCTCTTGTATGCATGAGAGAATTTGCGAGCAAGAAGAGCAAGCTCATTTTCTGGAAATTTTTCCAGTTGGTCATCGCTTAGCTCGCAAAGGGTGGAGAGGGAGAGACCGACAGAAGAATCAGAAGAAGTTCCATTGGGATCGGTGACCAAAGCCATCGACTTAGATTTCGTCTTCCGAAAGATGACATCGATCTCATGAGTCTTGAGGCGGGAATAAAGCCCGTCAAGAGTCAGAGTCGATAAGTCGGTGGTGTCCTTGATGGTGGTCACCTTCATCTCCCAAACCCGAAGGTCGAGTGCGGTCAAGAAATGCCGAGCATTGTCCGAGTCAGGGTATATGTAACCAACTGCTCAGAGGTCGCTCAAGATCTTTGTAAACCGACCAAAACACTCGTCGAGACTCTCACCAGCGCGTTGATCAAACTTGTTGTACTCGCGCTTGAACTGGTCCTGCCTCATAGTCTTGATTTGAGTAGAGCCCTCATGGTAAGCATCGAGGGTTACCCAAATCTCATGAGCGGAGCGAAGGTGAGAAATCCTATCATACTCACCGCGGCTAAGATCTTGTACGAGAATGTTCCTTGCCTTAGCATTCGCCTCAACGTCAGCCATATTGATGGCTGTGACATTTTCATCAGCAGGAACCTCATACGGGAGTTTCACCTTCTACCATATCGTAGCCCAGGCGTGATGTATGACTCCATCCGGGACTTCCAAAAAGGAAAATCAACTCCATTAAAGATGGGAGGCTTGGTGGAATATTTGTCCGTCGCCATGGCTCTTGAGACCGATCAAGATCTAGAAAGAGCAGAACCGGTTCTGATACCAATTGAAGGATCGAGATGGCGAACAAAGGGTGAATGGTAGCAAATAAATTTTCCCCCAAAATACTCCAACAAAAACCTCGACAAGATCGCTCAAAGGAAATCGTGAAAAACTCAAAAAACTAGACAACTATGTGTACCCCTAGCTTGCATGGATAAGTACCATAAAATATGTGGGGATTTTTGTGTCACAATCCTGGTTGTCTAGTATCCAAGATAAATAAGAATCAATCCAACTCTTGCTTTTAGAAAGGACATCAATTCAAATCACAAAAGTCACTTTCAGAAAAGCAAAAGCAGAATTTCCAGAAATTGTCCTCAATTTGAATAGGAGGTTGGTGGGTTTCTACAGATCAAAATTTTTGAGAATTTTCTCCCTATGAGCAGAAGAGTTCTGAAGAACTCCACCAAATTTATCCTCAAAAAGCCTTACAGAAAAATAGGAAAAATCGAAGAACACAGTCTGTCAAGAACTTCGAGCAGAAAGTTTGGGGCTCGGTTTTCACCTCATGGCGCCCAAACGGTGCAACAAGTGAACTCCAAAATTTTTCTGCAGGTGGAAATCAGAGTTCCACACCTCCTCCAATAAGAATCACATAAAAAATATTTTTCTAGATTTTTAGAAAAATCAAATACTAAATGCTGCGCAAAGAACAAGTTCTGACTTGAAAGAAAAGATGTTCTCTACTCAATCCAAGAGTGCAAAAGAGATGTAAAACCATATGAACACACTCAAAACATCCAAGATCAACAGCATTTAGAAGGAGGGGAGGCAAATCCAGATTGAGTGAAAGTAAATTGCGAGAATGTAATTGTGGGAAAGTAAATGCTGAACTTAAATTGCGTAAAGTAAACACATAATGTAAATGCGCAAAATAAATTTAGAGTTGGATGGATAAAACTTTCATTTCTAGAAGGAGAGGTTACAAAGCCTCACTTTCTTGTGGGCAAAGCTCAAAGGAGCATTCAAAAACCTCAAAAACCTTCTAAGGGAGGAGGCTACCCCTCCACCCCTATTTATACTACTCTTGGGCCACCTACCACCCTTGGATGAGTCCATCAACCCTAGAGCACTCATCTAAGGGCTAGAATTAACCCACACACACAGCCATGCAAGGGCTCACCCAAAACCCACACACATACCGGGTTTTCTTGCATGGTTTTCAAAGCATACTACCTAGACCCGCTAACCTATCAACTAGACCTCAATCCGACGGCCCTCATTGATCCACGCGGCATCTAGCTAGCGTCATCTCCTTTCCTTGTCTTCTTGACATGCCCGGACTCCGTCTCCAATCATCTTCCGGCGATCTCCCAACTGTCTGGTCCTCTGACGCTCCTCGCCTAGTCCCGGTCATCCTCCGCCTCACCATGACCTAGCACCATCGCCCTGCAACCATCAAAGACAAGGAAAAACCTTTCACATAGCAATGCCCACAAAGATATTCAATGATTATCCCAAAATCATTAATCGATCATAATTGCTCTCAATGGTCCGGTGCTACTACCCCTAGGCCGGTAGCACTAAGAAGAGCACCTAACACTCAAATTGCTTCAAATCCAATTCAATTCAAATCAAACCAAGCTCAAAACTCGTCAATTTCTCATCACACACAAGGATAGACCTCCTCATGGTCTTTCATCATATTCCAGCACGGGCTCCATATGATGAGGGCGAACGCTTATTCGATGGCTATAGATCTTCTGTGGTTGCTACAATGAGTGAGGCCCCGTATACGGTTATTGTTCATCTCCACTATGCCTTGCCAGAGCTGAGTATGGCATATCACCTATATCCTTCTCTCCCGCCTTGTGGAGAGACTACCTACCCCGACCCTTCTAGTATCCACCCGCATCCTGGTGGAATTCCTGAACACATCCGATTCACACCACCGCCAGCTGGCACATGAGTCGATGGAGGGAGCAAATGCACCGTTCGTGAACATGGGATTCATTTCATGTTCAGATCTAGGAGATGGTCCACCTCCAGTGACATCTCTAGTGACACCTCCAGCTGATGCAGCCACTGCAACGCCTCCAACCCCTGCACACCTTCCAGCCATCGCTGCACCGCCCGCATGTCAGTGGGTGGCAGTTGCCCTCGTCTTGCTAGTCGCGGCATTGATCCTAGTCCCTCCAGCTCCTATCATCCCCAGTCGACGCAGGTGTGTCGCTGTCAGGACACTTTTCCTACTGTCTCGGTGGGAAGTTTCTCGGACAAGCTCCTGACGCTGAAAGATGGTGATCTTGACACAGCATTCGCAGGATGGATAGAGACTAGCGATTAGGAGTAGGGTAGATGTAGTAAGAATAGCCTAGTAACTCTAAGTAATGTAGTAAGCAAGCAGTCTTTTGGTATTGTACGACTTTGATGTAAAATATTATATTTGAATGAAGTCTTTTGGTTGTGAGAATTTTCGATGTTTCTGGATTGCACTCGTGAATATTTAGCTTTGAAGTTAAAATTTTCACAACGGTGCAACCCCTACAAGAAATAACAATTAAGAAGAATTATATAAATAATAATAAATAAATAATAACAGGAGTAAAAAATTCCTTCTTAATAAGAAGCATAATAAAATATCAAATAAGCTTACCTAATATCTTAATCTTTTGATTAAATCTTCGTTTCAGGATGCTAGTAACTCGATCCCTTAGCAATCTTCTAGAAAGCGAGGCTACTCCAGAAACACAATCTTAGGGGATTACAATTTCAACCCGAGCTCAATCAAACCCAATGGATCCTACGGCAAGAGCTTCATCCTCTCGCCGTGCTAATTGCAGTAATTCTCCACCACCACCTCCTCAAAACCAACAAGACTATACACCAGAAGAACAATTGCCCGGACCTCCAACCATGGCCCAAGTGCTTGCCATGAGTTAACAAGGCCACCAAACACATACCCTTCTCCTTAAATAGATTGTACAAAATACCGCCAACCTTGGCGCAGCCATCGCCAGAGGTGGAAATGTTAACGCCCCTCATCACTCCAAGCTAAGCGAGTTTTTGAAAACTCGACCTCCAACCTTCTCGACGTCGACGGATCCCTTGGACGACGACTGGCTCCGCTCGATTGAGAGCAAATTGGCCATTGCTCAATGTAATGACCAAGAGAAGGTACTCTATGCATCTTATCAGTTGTAAGGAGCTGCTGCAGCTTGGTAGGAAAATCATCAAGTTGTAGTTCCTCAAGATCAAGCTATCACTTGGGAAGCTTTCAAAGAAGCTTTTCATAAAACACATATCCCATCCAGCCTTGTGGAAATCAAAAGAAGACAATTCCTTGACCTCCGCCAAGGAAACATGACAGTGGTAGAATACCTCCATCGCTTCAATTATTTATCTCGCTATGCCACTTCTGAGATCACCACCGAAGAAAGAAAAATTGAGCATTTCAGGGAACATTTTAATGATGAAATAAAATGGACCCTTATGGCTCATGATATCCATGACTTCCAGACTCTCGTGGATAAAGCTATTCGAGTGGAACAAGGCACCCGGGCGATTGCGAAATCACGCAAACACAAGTGGATGGCACGGAAGTCTACAAATGCTAGTCCTTTCAAATCCTGGACCGGACAAACATCCAATGTTAATCCTTCTACTGTACCATACCAGCAAAGATGTCTAAATCAAGCTTTTCAACCCCAAGCTCCTCGTCAACAACCGCCTGCCTGTCCCTTCAATAATGTTGGTGGAGGGCCTTCGGGTATGCAAAACCCGACGGCCAATGTGACATGTTTTAATTGCAATGAATGTGGGCATTATGCCAACAACTACCACAAGAAAGGTTCAGCTCCACCTCATTCATAGCCTTAGGGAGCACAGTAGCAGCTAGCCAGACTGCCACCTGAGCAGCCACGATGAAAATGGATGTGATGAGGCGCTAACGTAGTGACCACGTGGCATCCACACAGCACTCATCGACGCACGCCACGTCAGCTCGCTGGGCATGAGAGCCACTGGTCATCACTAGCGACCATGGAGGGGACCTATAGCTAGCTTGCAACGTCGCCAAATTGATGACGCGGCCTAATCCTAGATTGGTGCATGGAAACAGTGGCGACAAGCGCTTCTTCTCTGGCGACGGTGGCCTCCTTGGTGATCTTTGGTTCTCACGACGCTCTGGCTTCCCAAGCACACGCATGAGGTAGCTCTCGCAACAATGGTTCCAACACGATTGATCTCGAGCTCTATAGATCAGGACAATGACGAATCGATAGTTTCCTCCTTGCGGTTGCTCACAAACAAAACTTCAGATTCCAACACAACAGCGGCTTGATCCGATCCACAGGTTTAGGGCTTTGGTTTGCGTTGAGCAGGCGGTGGAGATGCACACTTTAAAAGGTTGCAAAGCCCCTATCGTGGCCGACTCGGAGATCTCCATCCATGGTGTGCACGACATGGACTAGAGAGTCCAACTCGAAGACGATGACTGGGTTGTTGACATGCGATAGATCCAACGGCTCCCATCGCTCTCGACGCAACATACTCCCAGCCATCCGATCAAGATTCAATGATGGAGGCGTGTTAGGGTTTCTCAAGACATCATCCAACCGTCCAATACTCATCCAACGGCCACCGACTGAAGCTTCTAGAAAATAGGCTGAGTAGTGATTTTTGGGCTAGGCCAGCATGGGTTTTGGCCCACTACTATTCATGGATTAAAATAGCTTTTCCCATTTTAAATAATTTCAAAAATTATTTTAAGCCAGATAAAATAGTAAAAATATCAGAAAATTTTTGGAAAAATTCCAAAAAATACTTTGAGACATTTGGACCTCAAATGAAATATTTTGGCAAAACTTTATTTAAACTTTCTCATTATTTAAATAATTTTCACAATAGGACATATTCAATAATAATAAATAAATTCAAATAAATTCCAAAAAAGTCCAATAAATTTAGAAAATTCATAAAAACCATATTAAACCCAAATAATCCAAAAAATGGGATGTTACAACAATCCTATGTGTTTATATAGCCCCATTGGTCCTTCTCCAAAAGGAAGTACGAATCATACTCCAAAAGAAAGTAGAAATCAATATTCATCTATGACTTCTTATAACACATATTTCCAAATCATAAAATACTAGATATTAGTCACCATACTCAATATTTATCTCTATCTTGCTTCTTATCCATTGAAGTCACCGTGCTCCTCTAAGAACCCGCTCTAGGTTAGCTTCGCATTTTTTGCTTTACCCACACCTTTGGGGTGCCCCCACCATAAGGGCTTATACATATCACCGCAATGTGTGTGATGGTCTTTAGGCTTGGCCGCCCAAACTCTCCACCTAAGAACTCTTTCTTTACATAGTTTGGTTAACCACACCATCTATTCCTATACACTCCATGCCATAGGTTTGTACCACCTTCGAGCTTCGCCTGCTCATTGTTCAAGTACTCCTCATCCAACAGATATGCAATTGTCACGTTGAAGTTATTAGTGATTTTCTTGACAAGAATATTTATCAGCAATTGTTCCTATGATGTGGTAGAGATGATGAAAGTATGATGACTTCATCGTTCTCAATTTTCACATCCATACTAATTGATTATGTTATAAGTTTGTTGAAGATATTGAGATGGTCAACGAATTGTGTATCTTCCTCCATCCGCAACCTTTATAGATGTCGCTTCAGCACCCACCGGTTTGAAAGTGACTTAGCCATATGTAATGCTTCTAAGTCCTTCCATAATTTCTATGGCGAATTCTCCTGATCACTGAGTAGTTTACTTCATCGGAGAACATAGATGGATTGTACTGATAGCATTCTGCTCCATTACCTCCAATCTTTAGCAGACATCTTTTCCAGTTTGTTCCCTTCAAGAGCAATGATTAACTCTTTCTAGACAAAGACATCATTTACTGCACATTGTCATGTGATAAAATTTTCTCCACTATCAAATTTCTCTACTTGATTCCACATCGTCGATATTGATGTTGATTTTGTACCACCAAATGCCTTATCAAACTTTTCACAAATTTGATTGATATGGCGTTGGCTCTGATACCACTTGTTACATTCTATATCCCTTCTTATGTGCAACAACCGTCAGATCAGTTGAGAGTTTTGTGAGATATGACATGAGTATGCATAGTTTCAAGAACGATGTAGATGAATCTTGTAGAGAGAAAAAAGCGACTTTGAAGCAATCACGACAGGAGAGAAACATTTGGCGAAGCCAATTGTAAATTCTTTAAGCAAAACTTCAAAAGGTTATAAATAATTATTGCTCTCTCACAACCATCTTAAATCTTTAGGGACGTCGGATCCTTTCTCTATACAACAATCTTGTGCTAAAGAATAGCCTAACCTCTAATTCTGTCGTGCACCTCTACTTTGGATGAGGTTCTTTTTCTTGGCTTACTTCTTGGATGTTTGATTCTCTATGACCACCCCGATGGGTTTATATTGCCCTTTTAGTCCTCCAAAGGAAATAAGAACCCGATAGGTTTATATAGCCCCTTTAGTCCTCCTCTAAAGGAAGTAAGAATCCTAGTCCAAAGGAAAGTAGGAACCTCAATCCTTTTAGGATACACCTATAACGCCTTATGACACACCTTTCCAAATTTTAAAATACTAGATATAAGGCATCCTACCCAACTGTAGAGGCACTGGTGTTACTAACGAGACAATAGGTGGTGGTAGTCGGTGGCAACTAGCGATAAATAAAGATGAGGTCGCCATGCAATGTGGCCATGGATGTAACGGGTCATGTTCTTGTAACCATTGATCCCAGCCTTATAAGAAAGAACCAAGTAGCGCATGCAACAAGTCATGTTCCGGTTCAGTTTGAGGGCGAGTTCTGTTTAGATTTTACACAAACAAGTCATTATCCTGTTCAGTGTGAGGGCAAGTTCTCTTTAGATTTTAGACGAAAGTGCTTTACCTCCAATGAGTCAACTGCATCTCACAAAGCACTGCTAATATACTCTGTCTGTTGAGAAATACTAGACTTGCAAGAAGATTTAATGAGATGTTTCCTACTATTGTAGGGGGGCCTAGCTGCCCAACCCTAGGGTTGTCGTGGATATCTAGGGAATCTCATAAATTTGTACAAGTGTATATATCAATTTCCATATTGTATTAAGAAGAAAATGTACTAAAATGTCCTTTCCTATATCATACAATGGAGGGGCAAGATGGGTAATGTGTTCCCTCACCTCCACTCTATATAAAGTCTCCCAAGGGGCTCTCGCTCATTTTTTCTGTGAAATCATGCTCTCACTCTCAGTTAGTCCCTCTATGATAAAGGGTATGGAAATACCCACTGTTCAGCCTTAATGCTACAATAGTTGACGCCATCCGTAGGACCGTGTAAAAAGATAAGCAATAAAAAGAAGGGACTAGCGACCAATACGGTTGTGCTCCAGCGAGCATAGCAGCTTCTAGCTTCATCCACCTATGCCCACTCGAAGGGCCACGTCGACCTTCACTAGCTCATAGAGTCTTCTTCCGGCTCCACACCACTCGCCTTGGCTTGTCGACCTTCACCAATCACCTGGCTTCGACGCAGGACTCGGCTTCACTACGTCAAGCCCCTTTGCTACTGTGAATCAAGGGTCATTCCGACTATGAAGTGACACCTTCACCTAGCCTATCGAATGAGCTGCCTCGCATACGAAGTCTACTACGTCTCCCTTTTGTGTGATCCAGCAAAGGCCTGTTGTCTTGTTGTGGGTCTATGATGGTCTGCCCTACGCAGTGAAGCTCGAGGCTTTGACACGTGCCTCTGAAGGGCAACCTCGAGGGAAGGCCCGATGCCATAAGCACGAAGTTCTGAGAGGAGCGGAAGCGATCCTCACATGCAAGACCTCACACAGCTAAAAAAGGTTGGGGTACAACGCTAAGCTACACCTCCCCTTTCGCTACGTCTTGACCTCATTACGACACAACTAAAAAAGGATGGTGGATGACTCTTGACAACGCCTCCCCCTTCGCTACGTACTATTTGACCTCGTTAGGACGCACCTAAAAAAGGTTGGGGATAGCGCTCGGCTATGCCTCCCCCTGTGCTACGTGCCCTACGACCTATTTAGAAGGCAACTAACAAAAGGTTGTGGGATGGTGCTCGGTTATGCCTTCTTCCTTGGCCCTGCAACTAGTTTGGACACAACTAAACAAGGTTGGGAGATGATGCTCGGCTGAGCCTTCCCCTTTGCTACGTGCCTTGCGATCTTGTTAGAATGCAACTAAAAAAGGTTGGGGGATGGCTCTCGGCTATGCCTCCCCCTTCATAACGTGCCCCGCGACCTTATTAGGACGCAACTAAAAAAGGTTGGGGGATGGTGCTTAGCTACACCTCCCCCTTGGCCCTATGACCCAGTTCAGCCTGGTCCACCACAGCCCACCGTAGCTCAGCCCAACCGTCGGCCTGCTCTGCCAGCTTGCCCCTAGCATTATGTCGATCCATTCAATGGACGACATGTGGATAGCCAGGATTCATTGTATCAGCACCACCATTTGGGACTCCGTCTCTAAGCCGCCGTCGTGACCGAGTTGGTTTTTTTGGCTCATGCATGGAAGCCGAGACCCTATAAGTGCCACATCGACCTAGTTCTGTGTTCCCCATTCTGCGTCGCATATTTTGCCCAAAGTTTCGTTCCCCGAGCTCTTGCCATCGCTGAGTACGTGCTCATCGAAGTTGATCAACCCGTCGCCATCTTTTTGTGTCAATATCTCGCCTTCTGTCGCATTTCTGACATAACTAAGGTTGGATTTGAGTTCGTCGGGTTCATCTTGTCCAAATTCGTGCGAAGTTGCGCTAGATCCATCCTAAAATCACAATCGACTTCGTCATCTTCTTCAAGTTCGGTGGTGCGCCGCTGTTCCTCGTTGGAAGCCGGGACTAGCTGAGTCGACATGGTCATCATGCTGTCACCCATGTGGATGCCACACAAGTGCCTTGTCAGTGGCCTTTGCTTGCATGTCGGTTGAGTCACATGCCCCGTCAACATCTGTGCAGGTCCACCCATGAGCCAGTTGTCCCATGAGCCCGGTCCAAGGTAGACCGTCCAAATTCTGTTGACTCGGTTCATGAAACCTCGGGCCTACATGTTAGTCTAATGTGGGATTTTTCTAATTTGTTTTATTTGAAAAATTGATTGCTAACGTCAGCGTTGCGTCATAAATCGATTTTTTAGAACAAGAATAAATCAGGAAAATTTGGATTTTATATTTTCTGCCTTTTTTTTATTTGAATTTTTCAAGTGTCCGTTCTTCTTTATACGACCTCCAATTGTGGCGATTCAAGTTTCTAAAAATTTATAAAATTGAGATATATTTAATAGTGAATTCTATTTGAGTTTTGGAGTTTGTTTACTCATTAGTTTTGTATTTATTTGTATTCTCTTTCGATTCACGTAGACGTTGAAGTGCCCGGATCGTTCGAGAGCGAAGCGTTGACTCAAGACCAAGTCTAGATCAAGATCAAGACTTTTTCTAAGACAAGCTGAAGGACCATATGGAGGTCCATCCATGTTTATGATGAGTATTTGACTTTATTTGAGCAAGGTGTGCTCAAGTTTGAGTTTGATTTGGATTGATTTTCAAAATGAAGCAATTTGAGTTGTCTCTGCCAGGAGTGGCAGTGTCGGTCGTATGGACGCGGTAGTGATGAGTTGGATGGTTTATTGCACATCTTTGTGGGCATTGCTATGTGAGGAGTTTCCTTGTCTTTGATGGTTGCAGGGCGACGGTGCTAGGTCATGGTGAGGCGAAGGATGACCGGGACTAGGCAAGGAGCGTCGGAGGTCCAGACGGTTGGGAGATCGCCGGAAGATGATCGGAGACGGAGTCCGGGCAAGTCAAGAAGACAAGGAAAGGAGTTGATGCTAGCTAGATGCCGCGTGGATCAATGAGGGCCGTCGGATTGAGGTCTAGTTGATAGGTTAGCGGGTCTAGGTAGTATGCTTTGAATACCGTGCAAGAAAACCCGGTATGTGTGTGGGTTTTGGGTAACCCTTGCATGGCTGTGTGTGTGGGTTAATCCTAGCCCTTAGATGAGTGCTCTAGGGTTGAGCGACTCATCCAAGGGTGGTAGGTGGCCCAAGAGTAGTATAAATAGGGGTGGAGGGATAGCCTCCTTCCCTTGAAGGTGTTGAGGTTTTTGATGCTCATTTGAGCTTTGTCCACATGAATGTGAGGCTTTGTAACCTCCCCTTCCAGAAATGAAAGTTTTATCCATGCACCTCTGAATTTATTTTGCGCATTTACATTATGTCTTCACTTTACGCAATTTAAATTCAGCATTTACTTTCCCGCAATTTACTTTCAAGTAATTTGGATTTGCCTCCCCTCCTTCTAAATGCTGCTGATCTTGGATGTTTTGAGTGTGTTCATATGGTTTTACATCTCTTTTGCACTCTTGGATTGAGAAGAGAACATCTTTTCTTTCAAGTTCCAACTTTGTTCAGAACTTGTTCTTCGCGCAGCAGTCAGTGTTTGATTTTTTGTAAAAATATAGAAAAATCCTTTTTGAGTGATTCTTATTGGAGGAGGTGCGGGACTCTGATATACACCAGCAAAAAAATTTTGGAGTTCACTTGTTGCACCATTTGGGCGCCATGAGGTGAAAACCGAGCCCCAAACTTTCTGCTCGAAGTTCTTGAGCATACTGTGTTCTTAGATTTTTCCTGTTTTTTTTGTAAGGCTTTTTGAGGAGATATTTGGTTGAGTTCTTCACGACTCTGATGCTCATAGGCAAAAAAATTCTCAGAATTTTGTGAGCTGCAGAAACCCACCATCCTCATGTGCAAATTGAGGACAGGTTCTGGAAATTCTGCTTTTGCTTTTCTGAAAGTGACTTTTGTGATTTGAATTGATGTCCTTTCTAAAAGCAAGAGTTTGAATTGATTCCTCTTTATATTGGACACTAGACAACCAGGATTGTGACTCAAAAATCCCTACATATTTTATGGTACTTATCCATGCAAGCTTGGGGTACACATAGTTGTCTAGTTTTTCGGGTTTTTCACAATTTCCTTTGAGCGATCTTGTCGAGGTTTTTGTTGGAGTATTTTGGTGGAATTTTTATTTGCGACCATTCACCCCCCCCCTCTGTTCACCATCTCGGTCCTTCAATTGGTATCAGAGCCAGTTCTGCTCTTTCTAGATCTTGACCGGTCTCAAGAGCCATGGCGACGGACAAATATTCCACCAAGCCTCCCATCTTTAATGGAGTTGATTTTCCTTTTGGAAGTCCGGATGGAGTCATACATCATCGCCTGTGGCTACGATATGGCGAAGGTGAAACTCCGTATGAGGTTGTTTGATGAAAATGTCACGGCCATCAATATGGTTGACGTTGAGGCGAATGCTAAGGCAAGAAACATTCTCATCTGAGGTCTTAGCCGCGTGAGTATGATAGGATTTCTCACCTTCGCTCCGCTCACGAGATTTGGGTAACCTCGATGCTTACCATGAGGGCTCTACTCAAATCAAGGCGTGAGGTAGGACCAGTTCAAGCGCGAGTACAACAAGTTTGATCAACGCCTTTGTGAGAGTCTCGACGAATGTTTTGGTCGGTTTACAAAGATTTTGAGCGACCTCCGAGCGGTTGGTTGCATATACCCGACTCGGACAATGCTCGGCATTTCTTGACCTCACTCGACCTTGGGTTTGGGAGATGAAGGTGACCACCATCAAGGACACCACCGACTTATCGACTCGACTCTTGACGGGCTTTATTCCGCCTCAAGACTCATGAGATCGATGTCGTCTCTCGGAAGACGCAATCTCGATCGATGGCTTTGGTCACCGATCCCATTGGATCTTCTTCTTGATCCTTCTATTGGTTTCTCTCTTTCCGCCCTTTGCGAGCTAAGCGATGACCAGCTGGAAAAATTTCTAAAAATGAGCTTGCTCTTCTCGCCGCAAGTTTTCTCATGCATACAAGAGGGTGAGAGAGAGGAAGAGAGGTGGCATGATCACCGCTTGAGTGTGGTGGCCCCAACCACATTGGCGAACTTTCCCAAGCCGGAGAAGGGCAAGAACGACGCTGGCGGTTCGGGCAAGAACGACTACACCGACAAGAACTGCAACAAGAAGCCTCGGTTCGTGAACCGTAGCAGGAGAAGAAGTACCGTAACTTCTCCAGAACAAGAAGCTCTTCCACCGCGTCCTCGCCGGCTGACGACATCAACCTCTCCGGCACGGAGACATGGAGCGACGAGGGCGAGGATGATCTGCAAGAGAAGAAGGGCGGCGATGACTTCTCCGGCATGTGCTTCATGGCCGACACCAATGACATCAGCGACGCCGAGCTCTACAAATGACTTCGGATGAGGTTCGCTCGGAGGGAAGGCGATGTTTGGATTGTTGACTCGGTTGTTCTCGCCATATGACCGGAGATTCTCGTTGGTTCTCTTCCTAGTCCGAGCCCCCGGTGATGAGTTAATCACTTTTGGGGATGCATCTTCAGGTAGAGTCATTGCTAAAGGTGCCATCTGCATTAACAAAAATTTCATTCTTAAAGATGTTGCCTTAGTAAGTAAGCTGCAATACAATCTGCTCTCTGTTTCTCAGCTTATCGATGACTCTTTCGAGGTAAGTTTCAAGAGTAATGCCTGTAGAATCCTTGATTCATCGGAGGGTTAGTTTATGGATTTCTAGATTTGAGAGAGTCTTTCGTGTTGATTTTTTAGCTTCTTCGGAGACTCTCTTCGATGTTTGATTGCTTCGAGTCCCGTGATCTCTCCTTACGGCATAGGAGACTTGGTCACATTGGTTTTGATCATTTGACCCGAGTTAGCGACCACGATCTTATTCGGGTTTGCCCAAACTCAAGATGGTCGAGACTTAGTTTGCTCTCCTTGCCGACATGGCAAGATGGTTCTCGCTTCTCATCCTCCATCCGTAGTGATGGTGATGCACCAGACGGCTTTTACATATGGACATTGTTGGTCCGGCTAGAGTGCGATCGCAGGAGGGAAGTGGTATGTTCTTGTCATCGTTGATGATTTTTCTAGATACTCTTGGGTATTCTTCATGGCCTCGAAGGATGAGACCTTTCTCACTTGGGGTTTTATCGAAGAGGTTATCTATTGAGCTCCTGGTGCATTACGAGCTATCTGCAGTGATAATGGCACGGAGTTCAAGAATTCCTACTTTGAGAGTTTTTGTGTGGAGTCTGGTTTAGAGCATCAGTTCTCTTCTCCCTACGCCCCTCAGCAGAATGGCGTAGTGGAAAGGAAGAACAGGACCCTAGTTGAGATGGCCAAGACGATGCTAGACGAGTACAGTACTCCTAGGAAGTTTTGAGCTGAGGCTATAGCTACTGCTTGCCATGTTTCTAATCGCGTGTTTTTGAGAGCACATTTGTATCGCACTTCTTATGAGTTGAGGTATGGGCGAAAGCCCGGTGTGTCTCATTTTCGCGTTTTGGTTGCAAGTGTTTTATCTTGAAGTCCGTAACCTAGATAAGTTTGAGTCTCGCTCTTACGATGGTATCTTTCTAGGTTACTCGACTTCTTCTCGTAGCTATAGGGTCCGGGGCGTTGATGCGCATAGGATCATAGAGACACGTGATGTGACCTTTGATGAGGCTAGCCAGAGCTAGACACGATGTTTGAGCTCTTCTTATCCCTCCGAGACCATCTTTGTAGAAGATGAGGATGATGGAGATGATGGTGTTCCACCGGATCCAGTCCCCTCTACACCTGAGGTGCCTCCTGTTTCCATTTCTGCACCTCAGGGAGACCGGCCCTTGCCTTCCGACTCTCCTTCAGCGAGTGGCTCTGCTCCTACCTCTTCTGTGCATGAGGTAGAGGCCATTTCTGCTTCTGGTCCTCCCCATCATATCCAGAAAGCTCATCCACCTGATCAGATCATTGGTGATCTGTTTGAGCGGGTCACTCACTCAAAATCAGGTTTGTCCAGTTTCTGCCTCCACTCTGCCTTTGTTGCCTCCTTTGAGCCAAAGGATGTTTCTCATGCATTATCAGATGAATTGTGGATTAATGCTATGCATGAGGAACTTGAGAACTTTGAGAGGAACAAGGTATGGCAGCTTGTCGAGCCCCCATCTGGTCATAATGTCATTGGGACCAAGTGGGTGTTCAAAAACAAGCAGAGTGAGGATGGGGTTGTCATTCGCAACAAGGCTAGGCTAGTTGCACGGGGCTTTTCTCAAAGTTGAGGTCTTGACTTTGAGGAGACCTTTGCCCCTGTAGCTAGACTAGAGGCTATTAGGATCCTGCTTGCATTCTCTGCATCCCAGGGTTTCAAGCTCTATCAAATGGATGTCAAGAGTGCATTCCTCAATGGCTATATTGAGGAAGAGGTTTATGTCAAACAACCTCTAGGATTCGAGAACCCCAAGTTTCCGAGTCATGTATACAAGCTCTCCAAAGCTTTGTATGGACTCAAGCAGGCCCCCAGAGCATGGTATGAGAGGCTCATGTCTTATCTTCTCAGCCATGACTTCAAAATGAGTATAGTAGACAAAACTCTGTTCATCAGACACCATGAGTCTCATTTTCTTCTTGTCCAGATTTATGTGGGCGATATCATTTTGGTGGCTCGTCTCATTAAGCTTGTGTCTCGTTTTCGAGGTGATGGGCCTGAGTTTGAGATGAGTATGATGGGCGACTTGAGCTACTTTCTTGGCTTCCAAATCAAGCGGACTCGGGAGGTACTTTCTTGCATCAAGGCAAATATACCCGTAACCTCCGAGGCGCTCGACATGTCCGATGGGAAGCGGTGTTGACTCCTATGGCCACCATACGTCCTCGAGCCCGATGAGGATGGTGAGCTCACGATCAAAAGGAGTTTTGAGCATGATCGGCTCCCTCTTGTACATCACCGCTTCGAGGCCGGACATACATTTTCTTTGTGTGTCCGTGCGCTCGATTTCAAGCTTCTCCTCGCGCCTCTCACCGCAAAGTGGTCAGCGCATCTTCAGTACCTTCGTGCTACCACGCGATTATGGTATTTGGTACTCTTCGTCTTCTTGTCTATCTCTTAGAGCCTTTTCCGATGCCGACTTTCTTTGGTGTAGGATAGATAGGAAGAACACTTCGCACTTGCCAATTCATTGGCACTTCTCTTGTTTCTTGGTCATCTAGGAAGCGATGCAGGGTTGCATGATCCACCGCTAAGGCCGAGTATGTTGCTGCAGCCGATTCTTTGTAGCAGTGCTCTGGATGAGATCGACCTTACGGACCTGTCGGGCCCCGAATCGCAAATCCGGACCCTCTGTATTCTGTGCGATCCCAGATCACGCTAGCACACACAGCATACTGAGGTTGCACATCATGCATAAACACAAGGATATAAGAATAAATAGTGCAAACATGTATATAAACCGAGTTATGCGACCTTATGGTCTCCTTACAAATAAGTTAGCCACACAGGCTTACATTAATCAAAGTAAAGAAATAGCAATGAACATAAGTAAAAGTCGTGGAAGCCTTCATCTTGCCACAGCAACCGATCGGGCTTGCCCCTAGTTCATCGTGTCCTCGATGTACTCCTCCTCCCAAGCCGGTGTAGTCTCATCCACCGATGTTGGGGTTGATAAGCAAGGTGGGGTGAGTACACAAGGCACTCAACAAGTAATGCATGAGAATGCGGCGCTATTACTATATGCAGAGCTTATTCCAAAGGATTGGCTTAAATGGTTCTTTTGCATCAAGCGACATTTTTAACCAATATCTTAGTTAGATTAAAGCAATGGAACAGTTATACGTAATAATAATTTCAAATGGTTTTTCCCGAGGATTCTCGGCACACAACTTAATGATTCATTTTTAACACTTGGCACACACCACCCTTCCATGTTTTGTTTATGAAAATCTACCCTTGAGTGTAATCCCGAGCAATGCTCAATACCGTGAGCACGGCTATTCGAATAGTTTTGACACTCTGCAGAGGTTGTACACTTTACCCACAAGATACAACCGCCACCACATGTGATTGTCCGCAACAAAGCTTTTCAGAACCTCTACCTTAACTAAAGAACCTCTCCAGTATTGCCTTCGCTATCACTTCCCTCACACAGAGCCAAGTATAGGACCGGCCAATCACCGTTGGATGGGCACCAAGCCGTAGCACAGTGCGCTCCCCATACAGATACACCTGTGTCTGTCACCCGAGGTATCGGAGGAAAGATATCGAACCCTAGTCAACTAGGTCTGTCCCATATCGGACATGTGGTTGTACGGTGACTCGGATCAAAGGCTTGCAAGGTGAAGTCCTTAATCGACCAAGGCAAGACTTCCAACACTCAACAATGGCACACAGACCCATTGTGGCACACAGACTCACAACACTCATCAACCCAATGCCACACAGCCCACAGCGCACACCACCTCTTGCCACTTGCCCCAGTCTAAATCATTTTCCACCCCATTGATTATTGTGCAACACATGCGGCAATAATTCAACATCGTCACGGAACCACACAGTCGCGGTACCTCAATCTCATCATGTGGCATCATCACACCACTTTTCAAAATACATTCAATATGTCTTTAATCAATATTGTAGCATTTTCCGAAAGAACACTCATGATTCGTTGCAAGGCTAAGCATTTACTCGCGATCTAGCCTCCGTGTTGGCACAATATTAACATCCAACTAATATAATCAAACTTAGGGTGACAATGATTTAGGCATACAGATTAATAATTCAAGGTGGCATAACAAAATGGGTTGATTAACTACATTATCCCAAATTAATTTAAATTCATTTTAAATAATTAGCATGCATAGTTTCAAAGCATAAATTACATTTTAAAATCTGGGATCAAAATGATCAAAGCATCACTTGCCTTCAAAGAGTTGCTGGTCGTGTTCCGAAGCTTGGTCTTGAGCGACGAATTCTTCCTCGAAACTTTCCGGCAAATTTGCGTCTACGCGTACAAACAAAATATACAATAAATAGCTAATATAGAATACTAGATTACCTCAAAAATTCAAATAAAATTCACCATTAAATAGCTCATAATTTTATGAATTTTTAGAAATTTGAATCACCCAAATCCGAGTTAAAATGCAAAAGTTATAGTCATTTGAAGTTTGAATAAAATCTGAAAATACAGAAATTAAGAAAATCCGATTTTTCTGAATTATTTTTATACTGGAAATTCACATATATGACGTCAGCATCGCGTCATGATGACATCAGCACATAAATGAATTTCGGTCAAAATATTTTTATATAAAACATATTTATGACGTCAGCGATGACGTCAGCACGACACGTGGCATGCCCAGAGGCTGCCACGTCGCTCTGGTCTATGGACTGGGTTCACGGCTCGGCTCTGGTCTACCGTGGACTCGGTTCACCAGAACAGTGCAGCCACGCGGCAAGATTCGAACCGTTCGTTGGATCAACGGCTAGATCTCCTCACGCGCACCGTAGCGCACCGAGATGCGTGCGACACGCGTCGCGCATCCAACGGTCGACCACGCATCCAACGCGGCGACGCCGGCCCGCGCCTCCACGCGTCGCACATCCAACGGCGCTCAGATCCAACGCCAAGACCGCGCCGCCATCGCGACGTCTCGGTTCATGCGACGACACGCGGCGCAATCGCGACGTGCACCGAAATCGACGGCCGGATCGGTCTCCGCCCGACCAAAATGCCCCGCGTCAACACGTGATTTGGCGAGGGTACGGTGCCATCGCCGCGACGCTCAAATCGAACGACGCGATCCTTAGGGCAAAACCAGATCCAATCTCTATCGTTTAGATCTAATCTAACGGCCTACTGCACCGAGCTATTTACTATTCGGCCGCCACGGCACAATCTCACGCGCTCACTAACGATCCAACGGCTAAGACAAAAACACAATGCGAAACTAGATCTAATCCAAGCCGCTCAATCCGGATCTAACAGTGCATGATCTACTCTAGAAGAACACAAAGAAGGGTGACGTGGACGAACCAGGAGCGTGCGATGAAGATCGGACGGATGATGAAGCTCGGTGAAGGCGATGGCGGCGCAGAAGAAAAGGCTGCCGGAGTCGAGGAAGATGACGCAGCCCACGGCGCTCTGAGGCTTCTCGGCGTGATGAAGTGGCTCGCTCGACGCGGCGTGGCGGAAGGATTACTCCGGTGACCTTGGCGAAGCAACGGCGAAAAACGGCGCGCACAAAGAAGCAACCACGGTGAGCTCAGACGGGCGCTAGAGGGAGTCTCGGCGTGCGGCGAGGAGTCAAAGATGCGGAGTGAAAGCCTCGCACGACGCCTTCAACGGGACTTAAGGGCTGCCTGACGCGTGCGCGAAACGGCCGGCGAAGTCACGCCATCAACGCCCACGTCTCCGATGATCTCGCGGGACGGCGACGTGGCGCGATCTCGTGCGTTCAGGCGGCGACGATCCGAGGGCTCACGCGCGGCGACGTGGCACACGCGACAGCGCGCGATCCGGATCGGATGGCTTGGGCTAGGCGGCGCTAGGGTTTCGGGCGGGCTGCGACACGCAAAGAATGGGCTCGCCCATTATCGCTCATGTGATTTTAAAACATTTCACATTTAAAATAATTCCGAAATTCAATTAAATCATTTGGGGCTTTTAAAATAGCGAAAAATTCTAGAAAAATTCCGAAATTACTTTGAGATATTTGGAACTCAATTAAAATATTTTCAATAAAACTTTGCAAAAACTTTTCCATTATTCAATTTTTTCAAGAAAAGCCCTATTTGAATAAATCCAATTAAATTTAAATAAATTTCTCAAAAATCAAAAATACTTCAAACTTTTAAATTAGAGCAAAAATTAGGTGTTACAAACCTCCCTCTTAATGTAATCTCGTCCCGAGATTGTGGTCATCTACGTAAATAGGTTAGGAAACTCCTTCTTGAGTCTTCTTGGCGCTCCCACGTGGCTTCACTTTCCGAATGGTTACTCCATTGAATCTCGCAGAACGTGTTGACTTGTTCCTTGTCTCTCTGTCCATTACGCCCGTAATCTTCATCGGATGTTCTTTGTAAGTCGATCTTCTTGCGGATCAATTGCCTCCAAAGGTGTTTGCTCCTCCTGCATCAAGACACTTCTTGATTGTGATACATGAAATACATCATGCACTCTGCCAAAGACTGTGGTAACTCAAGCGATAAGCAACTTCACCTCTGCGGCTCAAGATCTTGAATGGTCCGATATATCCAGGTGCGAGTTTCCCTTTGCATGGAACCTCGACTCCTTTGAGAGGTGTGACTCTAAGGTACACAAAATCTTGGGTTCAAAGCTCGAGTTCCTGCGACGGTTGTCAAGATAACTCTTACGCTTTGATTGTGCAATCTTCAATCTTTCCCCGATCGTAGGCGATCTGTTCTTCCGCTTCTTGAAGAATGTCGGTCCAAAACATGTCGTTCACTGTCTCATTCCAATTCAATGGTGTTCGACAGACCGACCATACAAAGCTTCAAATGGAGACATCAGAACTCGCTCGATAAGCTGTTGTTGTAGCTAAACTCAAGATAAGGCAAACACTTGTCCCATGAGGTGGAATATGCTAAAGCGCAGTGCTCTCAACATATCTTCCAATATCCGTTAACCCTCTCGGCTTGACCATCTGTGCGGATGGTAGGTCAGATCAAGTTCAAACGAGTCCCCATTGCCTCATGTAGCTTACCCCAAAATCGGAGGTAAATTGGGTACCTCATCGACACTATCTTTTTGGTACTCCATGCAAGCGCACGATCCGTGCCATATAAAGTTCTGCTAACCGGTCTCCGGAATAAGTGGTCTTTACTGGTATGAAATGTGCCACCTTGTTTAAGCGATCCACTATGACCCATATGGAATCATATCCACTTTGTGTTCTGGGCAATCCGGTTATGAAATCCATACCAATTTCTTCCCATTTCCATTCAGGTATCTTTAAGGGTTGTAATAGCCCTGCTGGTCGTTAGTGCATAGCTTTGACTCTTTGGCATGTGTCACATAATGCAACATATTCGGCGACTTCTCGTTTCATGCTTGGCCACCAAAATCTTTCCTTTAAATCTTGGTACATTTTCGCACTTCTGGATGAATTGAGTATCCGAGTCATGAGCCTCCTCGTAATTAATCGCTTCAACTCCTTTTGTTCGGTACACAAATGCGCCCTTTAAACCACATAGTACCTTGTTCATCCAGTTTGAAATCTTTTGCTTTGCCTTCATCCATTTTGCCCTTAATTCTTTTGATCTTATCATCATCTTTCTCGCCCTTCCTTGATCCGATCTTCGGGGTAGGTCTTACTTCCAAGGTTGCTAGGAATCCTTCAGTACTATTTCAGATTCTAATTTCGAATTCCTTACACAATTACACTCGACTGTTTCCATCAAAGATATTTACACTGTGGTTCTTTCTGCTCAAGGCGTCGCCACCACGTTGGCTTTACCAGGTGGTAGTGAATCCTATATTATAATCCTTGATTAACTCTAACCATCTTCTTTGCCTCATATTTAGGTCACTTGCGTGAAGATATACTTAAGACTTTTATGATCTGTATACACTTCACATCTATTTCGATGAGATGATGACGCCATATTTTTAGTGCATGCACCACGGCGCTAATTCCAAATCATGAGTCGGATAGTTCTCCTCATGTGGTCTCAATTGCCTCGATGCATAGGCAATTACCTTCCTATTTTGCATCAACACGCATCCCAATCCCTGACGCGATGCATCACAATAAATGTCAAAGTCTTGATGAACGTCAGGTAAAACTAGTACAGGTGCCGATGTTAATCTCCTCTTCAACTCCTGAAAACTCTTCTCACACTCAGGCGTCCATAAGAATTTCCTTTCCTTTTTCAACAATTGCGTAAGAGGTCTCGCAATCGTAGAGAATCCTTCGATGAATCGACGGTAATACCCCGCCATTCCAAGGAAACTACGGATTTGGGTTACCGACTTGGGTTGCTCCCAATGTAGAACCGTCTCCACTTTCTTTGGATCTACCGCAACTCCTTCTGTTGTCATTATGTGTCCAAGAAATTCAACCTTATTCTTCCAGAAATCACATTTGCTAAATTTCGCAAACAAGCATTTGCTCTCTCAACTTTTCAAGGACTAGCCTCACATGCTCGGCGTGCTCTCTTCTCGTCTTGGAATAGATAAGGATATCATCTATGAATACGACGACGAACTTGTCCAAGTATTCCATAAAAACCTTATTCATTAAGTTCATAAAATATGTTGGTGCATTTGTCAAACCAAAAGACATCACTGTAAACTCGTGGTGTCCATATCTTGACGAAAATGCAGTCTTCGGGATATCCTCCGATCGGATCTTCATTGATGGTATCCTAATCGGAGATCAATTTTGGAGAAGACTCGCTCCTCTTAATCGGTCAAACAAATCATCGATCCCGGTAGAGGATACTTATTCTTTATCGTCACATCATTGAGTGCACGATAGTCTATACACATCCTAAAACTCCGTCCTTCTTCTTGTGAATAAGACAGTGCTCCCCATGGCGATGAACTAGGTCTTATAAATCCTTTTCCAAAGACTCTTCAATTTGCTTCTTCATTTCCACCAATTCCTCTGTGGACATCCTGTAAGGTCTCTTAGCTATGGAGCTGTCCCCGAACCACTCTATCACTAACTCGATATCTCTATCTGGCGGCATTCTGTAAATCTTCCGGAAAACATCCGGATATTCATTGACTATGGGCACTTCCTCTAAGTCGCAGCCTTCATGCTGTTGACCATCAATTGTCCATCCCGCACCGATTTTGCTTCAAACTCAATCTTCTTTCCATCCGGCTTCGATCGATATGACTCTTTTCCGCAGATCCAAAGATCGCCTTGTGATTGGTTAACCAATCCATTCCCGTGATAACATCCAAGGTTTGGGTATTGGGACGATTAAGTTCGCTAGGAACTCAACTCCATTAATTATTAGTCTTACCCCGAACATCCTACTTTAGATCGGAGTTCGATCCGTGGATTGGACTATAAGCACACATTTAAGATTCACTATTTCCATATCATTTTGAACAGCAAAATCTCGGAAATAAAAGAATGCGAAGCTCGGAATCAAATAAAACGAAGAGTGGCATCGAGTTTACTAGAACTTACCAAGACAACATCGGTGGTGTTCGACTTCATCCGCTGTAATGTGGTTGATTCGGCCTCGTGCAGTTCCTTGGGATGGAGTTGCTGCTTTGTTGATGCCTTGATGTTCACGATTGGCGCGGAGTCCTTGCCGTGTGTTCCCTGTGTTAAAGCGGACCGGGTGACACCTCCTTCTTAGGGCAATTATTGGCAAATGCCCCATTTCATTGCAATGATAGCAACATCTTCCCACCGCTCGAGAGGTTCCTCCATCTGCGCTACGCTTCTGGCCGAGTCTCGAACATTACGACCCATCGGGCGATTTGCGGCAGTGGTACCCTATCATTTCCTCCGGGTGGTACCGGATGAACTGCTGAGGTGCCGCCTCTCGCCTCTGCTGGCCCGACGACCTCCTTGTTGCGCCATTCTGCGCTTCTGTTGTCATCCAACTCTCGGCGCTTGTCCTCTAAGATAAGAGCTTTGTTAACTAGCTCTGGAAGTCGTGGAATGTGTGGGTGATCACCCCACTGCAACCCCGCATTCAATCCCTTCATGAAGCGGGATTGTCCGCCTTATCCGTAGCCACGTCCTCCAGTGCGAGCGTGCCGCTTGGGTGAATTTGTTCAGTAATCGCCACCGATCGCCCCTTGCTTGAGGCTCCGAATTCCTCCTTTTGAGATCCATGATACCCTGTACATGGTATCGGGCGAAAGTCGAGGTGAATTCTCCCACGTGATACTGTGGGTCCTCATGAGTCGCGCAGGTTTTCCCACCATTCTGCGGCGGTCCTTCGAGTTGATGAGAGGCATAGAGTACCCTCTCATGTCCTACACACCGGGTAATGTGCGACTTCCTTTCAATTGTCCTTAGCCAATCGTCCGCTTCCGGTGGATTGGCGTTACCGAGAAAGTAGGTGGACGGGTTCTCATAAACTCGACAACCTGGAGTAGGGGTGTGGTCCATGGTTACCCCTGTGTTGAACATTCGCAGCAGCTTGGTTGGATATCTCCGCATGGTTTGAACCATCGTGTTCATAAGTTGAGTCCAGGCGATCAAGAAGGCTCCTGTGTTACGCATATCGACTGCGGCGGTTGAGGAATCGGCTCTTCATTCTCGTTATCCGCTGGTTAGCTCCACTTCACTGGCTCCAACATTTCCACGTGTCCTCACCATCTGCTGCAAGCTTCCAAGGTTAAGAAAAGAAGAAAGCATAGACAAGTAGAAGAATTTATGTGGGGAAACAGTGTAACTTAATTTATTTAGCCACTTTATTGATATAATATAAAGTCGTATGGTTGCTCACAAGTGCCTAAGGGCAATGCAACGATACTGGGACACTCACAACCCAAAACAAGTAAGCAAACATAGGACTCTATGACGACTCACACCTAATGGTGACTCAAGAAAAAGACGCGACTCAACCTTCGAGTCTCGACACTATACTCTACTAGACTCGATCACCATCGAACCAACCCGCCGCGGCTCTCCGGAGCATACACCGTGGGTGCTCGCATCGGGCGAATCGATCCTCAAGACTCATCGCGGTGGTGCAAAAGACCCCATCGACTCTGCTGGTCCCGGCCGCTCGCCTCTGCTGACCGGTGCCTCCGCTCTGGCTCCTCCGGATCTGGATCGTAACTCGTGGATCGCTCAGCTCGGGTCCGCATACAAAGCCATCTCCAACTCCCGGATCTTTCGCATGGAGTGGGCTAAGCCCTCCCGCACTGGATCTCGCCTCCGTGACCTCGTCGCGGGTCCTCTGCAGCCTCGGATGCCTCGCCAAGGCGTCCTCGGGCGATGACGTACTCGCCGGTGGGTGATAGTGGCGTCCTCCTCCACAAGCTCCATCTGTCAAAATGATTGTCTCGACGCGGATGGTGACGTAAAGACGGTGCCCTCCAACTCGCGGGAGGCGGGCAACCGCCGCATCGCTCGTCGCGCCGTCTCCGGATTCCAGCCTCAAAAGAAGACCTCGACCGAAATGTAGATAGGACGGCTCGCCTCGCCCTTTCCCGAGCATACTGCGTGATCTTGACATCCCAGCGACGCCAAGTCCTGCCTACCACCAAGTCCTCGACATGCTGGTGCATCAAAACCTCCGAGCAATCGCATCATACGCCATAACTCCGCGGCGATCCTCCGTGCGCTCTCCATAGGTATGGATCATCCTCATCTGCCAAAACAAACCTTGTTTAAATTAAGCAGAGAATAATAAAAATTCAAAGATAGGTATGAAACAAGAGAGAAGAGATAAGTCAAGATTTCATTGATATTCTTGCTCAAGTTGATTAGGTCTTTAGAAAATAGTTTTACCCTCCTAGGCACAACCAAACTAGGGTCAAGACCTACACCAACCTGCTCGATACCACCTCTGCCGGGCCCCGAACCGCAAACGGACCCTCCGTGTATTCTCGTGCGACCCAGATCACGCTAGCACACACAGCATACAGGTTGCACATCATGCACAAACACAAGGATATAAGAATAAATAGTGCAAACATGTATATAAACCGAGTTGTACGACCTTATGGTCTCCTTACGAGATAAGTTAGCCACACAGGGCTTACATTAATCAAAGTAAAGAAATAGCAATGAACATAAGTAAAAGTCGTGGAAGCCTTCATCTTGCCACAGTAACCGACCGGCTTGCCCCTAGTTCATCGTGTCCTCGATGTACTCCTCCTCCCAAGCTGGTGTAGTCTCATCCACCGATGTTGGGGTTGATAAGCAAGGTGGGGTGAGTACACAAGGCACTCAACAAGTAATGCACAGAATGCAGCGCTATTACTATATGTAGAGCTTATTCCAAAGGATTGGCTTAAATGGTTCTTTTGCATCAAGCAGCATTTTTAACCAATATCTTAGTTAGATTAAAGCAAAGGAACAGCTTATACGTAATAATAATTTCAAATGGTTTTCCTCGAGGATTCTCGGCACACACCTTAATAGTTCATTTTTAACACTTGGCACACACCACCCCTTCCATGTTTTGTTTATGAAAATCTACCCTTGTTGTAATCCCGAGCAATGCTCAATACCGTGAGCACGGCTATTCGAATAGTTTTGACACTCTGCAGAGGTTGTACACTTTACCCACAAGATACTGACCGCCACCACACAGTGATTGTCCGCAACAAAGCTTTTCAGAACCTCTACCTTAACTAAAGAACCTCTCAGATTGCCTTCGCTATCACTTCCCTCACACAGAGCCAAGTATAGGACCGGCCAATCACCGTTGGATGGGCACCAAGCCGTAGCACGTGCACGCTCCCCATACAGATACACCCACGTGTCTTCGTCACCCCGAGGTATCGGAGGAAAGATATCGTAACCCTAGTCAACTAGGTCCGTCCCATATCGGACATGTGGTTGTACGGGTGACTCGGATCAAAGGCTTGCAAGGTGAAGTCCTTAATCGACCAAGGCAAGACTTCCAACACTCAACATGGCACACACCCATTGTGGCACGCAGACTCACAACACTCATCAACCCAATGCCACACAGCCCACCGCACATGACCTCTTGCCACTTGCCCCAGCCTAAATCATTTTCCACCCCATTGATTATTGTGCAACACATGCCGGCAATAATTCAACATCGATCTGGAACCACACAGGTCGCGGTACCTCAATCTCATCATGTGGCATCATCACACCACTTTTCAAAATACATTCAATATGTCTTTAATCAATATTGTAGCATTTTCCGAAAGAACACTCATGATTCGTTGCAAGGCTAAGCATTTACTCGCGATCTAGCCTCCGTGTTGGCACAATATTAACATCCAACTAATATAATCAAACTTAGGGTGACAATGATTTAGGCATACTGATTAATAATTCAAGGTGGCATAACAAAATGGGTTGATTAACTACATTATCCCAAATTAATTTAAATTCATTTTAAATAATTAGCATGCATAGTTTCAAAGCATAAATTACATTTTAAAATCTGGGATCAAAATGATCAAAGCATCACTTGCCTTCAAAGAGTTGCTGGTCGTGTTCAAGCTTGGTCTTGAGCGACTAATTCTTCCTCGAAACTTTCCGGCAAATTTGCGCTCACGCTGCATAAACAAAATATACAATAAATAGCTAATACAGAATACTAGATGACCTCAAAATTCAAATAAAATTCACCATTAAATAGCTCATAATTTTATGAATTTTTAGAAATTTGAATCACCCAAATCCGAGTTAAAATGCAAAAGTTATAGTCATTTGAAGTTTGAATAAAATCAAAATACGAAATTAAGAAAATCCGATTTTTCTGAATTATTTTTATACTCGAAATTCGCATATATGACGTCAAGATCGCTTCATGATGACGTCAGCACGAAATGAATTTCGGTCAAAATATTTTTATATAAAACATATTTATGACGCCCGATGACGCCAAGACGACACGCGGCACGCCTGCAGGCCGCCACGCCGCTCTGGTCTATGGATGGGTTCACGGCTCGGCTCGGTCTCACCGTGGACTCGGTTCACTGAAACGATGCGCCACGCGGCAAGATCCGAACCGCTCGTTGGATCAACGGCTAGATCTCTCACGCGCACCGCAGCCAAGACCGAGATGCGCGCGACACGCCGCCGCGCATCCAACGGTCGACCACGCATCCAACGCGGCGACGCCGGCTCGCGCCTCCACGCGTCGCACATCCAACGGCGCGCTCAGATCCAACGGCCAGCACCGCGCCGCCACTGCGACGTCTCGGTTCATGCGACGACACGCGGCGCAATCGCGACGGTGCACCCGAAATCGACGGCTGGATCTGGTCTCCGCCCCAGTCAAAATGCCCACGCGTCAACACGTGATTTGGCGAGGGTACGGTGCCATCTCCGCCGCACGTTCAAATCTGAACGACGCGGATCCTTAGGGCAAAACCAGATCCAATCTCTACCGCTTAGATCTAATCTAACGCCTACGCACCGACCGCATTTACTATTGGCCACGCGCACAATCTCACGCGTTCACTAACGATCCAACGGCTAAGACAAAACACAACGCAGTAAACTAGATCTAATCCAAGCCGTTCAATCCAGATCTAACGGTACAGATCTACTCTAGAAGAACACAAAGAAGGGTGACGTGGACGAACCAGAAGCGTGCGATGAAGATCGGACGGACGATGAAGCTCGGTGAAGGCGATGGCGCGCAGAAGAAAAGGTCACGAGTCGAGGAAGATGACACGCCCACGGCGCTACAGGCTTCTCCCGTGATGAAGTGGCTCGCTCGACGCGGCGTGGCGGAAGGATTACTCCGGTGACCTTGGCGACGGCGAGAGAAACCGGCGGAAGCAAACAACGAAAAACAGCGGCGGCACAAAGAAGCAACTACGGCGAGCTCGTGACGGGCGCTAGAGGGAGTCTCGGCGGCGTGCGAGGAGTCAAAGATGCGGAGTGAAAGCCTGCGCACGACGCCTTCAACGGGACTTAATGGCTGCCTCGTGCGTGCGCGAAACGGCCGGCGGAAGTCACGGCCATCAACGCCCACGCCTCCGATGATCTCGCGGGACGGCGACGTGGCGCGATCACGTGCGTTCGTCAGGCGCGACGATCCGAAGGCTCACGCTACGCGGCGACGTGGCACACGCTGACAGCGTGCGATCCGGACGGATGGCTTGGGCTAGGCGGCGCTAGGGTTTGGCGGGGCGGGCTATGACACGCACAAGAATGGGCTCGGCCCATTATCGCTCATGTGATTTTAAAACATTTCACATTTAAAATAATTCCGAAATTCAATTAAATCATTTGGGGCTTTTAAAATTAGCGAAAAATTCTAGAAAAATTCGAAATTACTTTGAGATATTTGGAACTCAATTAAAATATTTTCAATAAAACTTTGCAAAAACTTTTCCATTATTCAATTTTTTTTTCAAGAAAAGCCCTATTTGAATAAATCCAATTAAATTTATATAAATTTCCAAAATTTCTCAAAAATCAAAAATACTTCAAACTTTTAAATTAGAGCAAAAATTAGGGTGTTACAGGGACCATGGGCTAGAGATAGAGAGTGTGCCACTTTTCTGTGACAACACTTCAGCTATTTGCATTGTTAAAAACCCAGTGCAACATTCCCGGACCAAGCACATTGATATTAGATATCACTTCCTTAGAGACCATGTGGAGAAGGGAGATATCGCGCTTCAGTTCGTAGAGAGTGACCTTCAGTTAGCCGATATCTTCACCAAGCCTTTGGATAGCTCCAGATTTGTTGCCTTGAGGAGTGAGCTTGGAGTCGTGAGCCCTTACGGCCTTTCGTGAGGGGGAGTTGGTTTATATATTATGTATTATATGTTTTCTTCCAGCTTAGCTTTTCTTTTCTTTGTGTTTCTTTTGGGTGACTTTGGGCTTGTTTTCTGGAGTTGAGTTCACTCACTTAGACTTCTGGCATGCCTTCCATGGACCTCTTATCTTGTGCTTTAGGTTGCTATCATGCGTGATTAGCTGTTCTCTCTTCTCTCTAGGTTGAGTTCCCTCACAGTCTTATAAGTCTAGCGGTATTGGACCTCTTGGGTAGACAGGATCTGTGTGCACTCCTTAGTTGGGATCTAGAGTCAGCTTCCCTATGTCAGTCACTCGGGAAGATAAGATCGAGTCTATGCCGTAGTGAGTCTCTTCTATCTTATCTATGCTCAATAGCCATCTAGTTTTGCAGTTTCTCGGCTTCTTCTCCTCATTCTATTCTTCTGGTTGTTATTGAGTTAATTCGGGTTTTCTTTATGCCTAATCTTGATAATAACTCAACTTTAACCAGATTTGAGCTTAAAATTGATTCATTTGTTGAGGGGGAGTTTGGGAATCTGTTCATGCATTGCATTTAGACTGCATTTTCTGTTTTATGAGCTTTGTTTATTATGCAATTGATTTCTTCTTCATGCTATACACCATGCTACATCATTTGAAGAAAATCACTAGCTTAGGTATGTCCAAGTTCATTTAACTTGCTAAGCTTAAAAATGAAATAAGCCTTAAATGAAAAACTTGATGAAACTTGTTGCTTTTACTTGCTAGGTTTCTTCTCTAGAGGTTTGTGCCATAATTTGAGAAATTTAGGAGTTCTCTAGAGTCCCTATAGCAACTTGGGTGAAACTAGTTTGATCCATGCTAGAGTCCTTCAATTGCTCATGAATCATCGTGCAAAAAAATTTAAAATTAAACAAAATTGACTCTTCTTGTGCACATATGACTCAACACCTTGCATTCACAAGACCGCTTCCCATTGCACTTGGGATGAACTTGGAATACATCGTGTTTGACCTAGACCATCCTCTTAAGAGTTCATCTTGAGATGGTCGCATACGGCTTGAGTCAATTGGTTGTCAAAAGAAAATGCAAATAAATTAAAAACAAAGACATATGTGGGTAAAGAATGCAAATAATGTCAAACATTTGCACCCCGCTATGTCTTGTATGATGATAAATCAAAATTTGCATTAAGTGATAAATGAGCCCGAAGGACCTTGTATGCTCTTCTAGATTCCCCAAAGTGTTGAGTAGGTTGAACTCTAGGTTTTCCTTTTGATCCTTAGAGTGGCTATTCTTCTATTTTTGAAACTAAAGCTAAGTGTTGCACTTGTCTAATCTTACTAAAAATGAAATATTCAAAACTAAGCTCGTATTTGCACTTGGACATGTCTTAGTTTAGTCATCTTCTGAAATTGACAAGCTTGGTGTAATATCCTTCCATTTTGATCAACTGGATAATCTTCAAAGCTCTTTCGATTACATTTCATGCATACATAAAAAAATTGATGCCTATATTGCCAAAAGGGGGAGAAAACGTAGAAAAGGCATCACTAAAATGATAAAAATGTGAATGCTTATTTGGTTATTATGATCTTTGTAAAACTATGCTACTACTCCTGTTGGATCATAATCTCATAATCACATTTGACATGTTTAGTTAGATTTTAGAGTTTTTGTTGAAAACTTGCTCTTTCGTAAATTTAACTCTAAAATCTAAATTCCTCTTCGTCAACTTGGTCATGGTTCTAATTTCTATCTTTGGACCAAGTTTGACTTTGCAACTAAAAATTGCTTTCTTCTTCATTTTCTTCAAACTCAAATTTATGCCTTTTGTGTGGTTTGTCAATATACTCATCAAGGGGGAGATTGAAGGACCATGTGGAGGTCCATCCATGTTTATGATGAGTATTTGACTTTATTTGAGCAAGGTGTGCTCAAGTTTGAGTTTGATTTGGATTGATTTTCAAAATGAAGCAATTTGAGTTGTCTCTGCCAGGAGTGGCAGTACCGGTCGTATGGACGCGATAGTGATGAGTTGGATGGTTTATTGCACATCTTTGTGGGCATTGCTATGTGAGAAGTTTCCTTGTCTTTGATGGTTGCAGGGCGACGGTGCTAGGTCATGGTGAGGCGAAGGATGACCGGGACTAGGCGAGGAGCGTCGGAGGTCCAGACGGTTGGGAGATCGCCGGAAGATGATCGGAGACGGAGTCCGGGCAAGTCAAGAAGACAAGGAAAGGAGTTGATGCTAGCTAGATGCTGCGTGGATCAATGAGGGCCGTCGGATTGAGGTCTAGTTGATAGGTTAGCGGGTCTAGGTAGTATGCTTTGAAAACCGTGCAAGAAAACCCGGTATGTGTGTGGGTTTTGGGTTAGCCCTTGCATGGCTGTGTGTGTGGGTTAATCCTAGCCCTTAGATGAGTGCTCTAGGGTTGAGGGACTCATCCAAGGGTGGTAGGTGGCCCAAGAGTAGTATAAATAGGGGTGGAGGGGTAGCCTCCTTCCCTTGAAGGTGTTGAGGCTTTGTAACCTCCCCTTCCAGAAATGAAAGTTTTATCCATCCACCTCTGAATTTATTTTGCGCATTTACATTATGTCTTTACTTTACGCAATTTAAATTCAGCATTTACTTTCCCGCAATTACATTCCCGCAATTTACTTTCAAGTAATTTGGATTTGCCTCCCCTCCTTCTAAATGCTGCTGATCTTGGATGTTTTGAGTGTGTTCATATGGTTTTACATCTCTTTTGCACTCTTGGATTGAGTAGAGAACACCTTTTCTTTCAAGTTCCAACTTTGTTCAGAACTTGTTCTTCGCGCAGCAGTCAGTGTTTGATTTTTGTAAAAATATATAGAAATCGTTTTTGAGTGATTCTTGTTGGAGGAGGTGCGGAACTCTGATATACACCTGCAGAAAAATTTTGGAATTCATCTGTTGCACCGTTTGGGCGCCATGAGGTGAAAACCGAGCCACAAACTTTCTGCTCGAAGTTCTTGAGCATATTGTGTTCTTAGATTTTTTCTGTTTTTTGTGTAAGGTTTTTTGAGGAAAAATTTGGTAGAGTTCTTCACAACTCTGATTCTCATATGGAGAAAAATTCTCAGAATTTGTTGAGCTGTAGAAATCCACCAACCTCCTGTGCAAATTGAGGACAAGTTCTGGAAATTCTGCTTTTGCTTTTCTGAAAATGACTTTTGTGATTTGAATTGATGTCCATTCTAAAAGTAAGAGTTTGAATTGATTCCTCTTTATCTTGGACACTAGACAACCAGGATTGTGACTCAAAAATCACCACATATTTTATGGTACTTATCCATGCAAGCTTGGGGTACACATAGTTGTCTAGTTTTTCGGGTTTTTCACAATTTGCTTTGAGCGATCTTGTCGAGGTTTTTGTTGGAGTATTTTGGGGGAATTTTTATTTGCGACCATTCACCCCCCCCTCTGTTCGCCATCTCGGTCCTTCACAAGCTATGCTTTGATCATATTAAACCCAATTTTACAAATGCTATATTGTTTTAAATTACTATATGATATTTTATGGCTAGAACTGTTTTCAATTATTTTGGGAACTAGCTATTCTACCCAATTAGATTATACCTACCTTGTCATTTGTATGTCATGATTATTTATCACCCCTGGATGGATAATTATTAGTTGGTTGCTAATAGATACCAATGTGGGTTGGTTAGATCGTGAATAGTGTGCTTAGCCATGCAACGGGTTATTGATATCATTTTAAAATCTCAAATTCAATTTGATTAATGGAATAAGGAACATGTTTATGGTAAAGGTGTTTCATGTGTTGCCACATAATGATGTTGAGTTGTTGATGGCATGTGTTGCACCATAATCAACTAGGGTGGTAAATGATGTAGACTGGGACAAGTGGCAAGGGGCTATGAGCCATGGTAGACCTGTGTGGCATTGGGTTGACATATTGGTATATGAGTGAATGTGAGGTGGTTTCTATGAGTGAATTGTTGGAAGTCTTGCGTCGGTAAATTAAGGACTTAACCTTGCAAGCCATTGAACTAAGCTAGCTAATCATGCAACCACATGTTTGGAATGGGATAGACCTAACAAAGTAAGTACCGAGTCTTAACATTTGATGCTTCAGGAGGATAACCAAACTGGTTGTGTGCGGTTAAGGGTAAGTGTGTGTGTAGTGGCCTCATATTTGTCCAACGGTAAGTTCCTCCTATTCTTCTGCTCTGTGTGAGGGAAGGAATAGCGAGTTTAGACTTATCGGGAGGGTCAGTGTTAAGATTGAGTTTCCAAAAGGTTTTATTATGATTTTCTTAGTCACACACTTGTGGATGTGTGTCAGACGAATAGTTTAAGATAATCATATCTTGTGGGTAAAATGTATAACCTCTGCAGAGTGTCAATCTATTCAGATAGCCGTGTTCCCGGTTATAAACAATACTCGGGAATTTCAGTCAAGGGTTAGATTTTATAAAATAAAACTTGGGAAGGGAGACTATATGCCATTGGAATTTTGGAAATTGATTAGGACTATCATTTCAATCCATTTATTTTATTCATTTGTAAATGCTGTTTTTTCACAAAATAACCATATTAGCCATTCATTTAGAAAAAGCCTTGCATATAGTTATATTAGATTTGCATTCATTGCATAGCTTGTTGAGTGTTTTATGTACTTACCCTTGCCACAACAAAATCATCAGTTGAAGAGGAGTCTACACCAGTGTGGAATATATGAAACCAGGTATCTTCATAACCGGCCCAGCATCACCCGAGGAGAAGACAGGCCCAAGTAGAAGGCCCAAGGGATAAGCTCCCCGCCACGCTGTGTTGCCATACGGAAGGGGATACATCCTATAGACAGTTGAATATGTACTTAGATATAAAAGATACGGTTGTAATCCGAGTTGTTAATAGGGTAGATAAAGATGTAAACTCTATCATGTAACCGACTAGAATCCTGTAACCGATCGGGATCACTTAGACCGATCAGGACTCTGTAAACCGCCCCACCCCCATTATATAAGGGAGAGGGCGGGCAACAATAGGGAAAAGACAACACACACCGCATATCGCCCAGAGCACATTGCGCTTTGAGCAACCTTAGATCCAAGAGATCCATATAATCCCAGCACACAGGATTAGGGTATTACCTCCAACGTCGAGGGCCTGAACCTGTCTAAACCCTCGTCTTGTGTGACCTTCGAGTTTGAGATCTAGCGCCTGCCCCATAAATTCATTGCCGACTACAAAAGTTGATAGTTGGCGTGCCAGGTAGGGGGAGCGCTATAATCTTTTCCTACAAACTCGATGGCAGCGATCGGCGGATTCACCACCCCTTCATCTCCGGCCAGACTTTCCGCTTTGGAAGCTTGGACTTCGTCGTAGATGCGCGGAGAGAACTTGTCTACCTGGACCTGAACCAGATCCAATCTGGTAAAGATCAGGCCGACCCACCTCAGGTATGTCACATTGACTTGGCCAGCAAACCAGTCGGCGATGCAAGGAATTGCTACGATCTTCGTGGCATCTTCGCCATAGAAGAGCAGAAGACCGATCTCCAACGCCAGCAAGAGGTTCAAGAGGCTGCGGAGGAAGATCGTCTACTTCATAAGGGAAAGGAGGTACAGACGCGATCGCTTCGATCTCGCGGGCGCCATGTTCGCGAGGACATCCTGCAGTCCAGGTTGGGAGACCAAGCTGTCTTCCATACACCGCTGCAGAACGTCGTTGCCTCCAAGACGCTTCTTGATACATTGGATCCAATGATTGCATCTGATAACCCGGCAGCCCCGATCGTGGCCCAGATCAAGGCCACGATGACGGCGGCAGCGATTCAGCAGAATCAACAAAGGCCGAAAGGGGAAGTGCACTCTCGCTCCCACGCGGCTACTCGTGTCGCTAGCAGTCGAACTGCGACCAGTCGGAATACCGGCAGTCGGCGCCTCACACACCAGTCGGAGATGCTCGCTGAATTCTCAACCGCGACCTCTGCCAAGACATCACCGCCAGACGGCAAGAGCGGGTTGAGGAAGAACGACGCGGGCGCCACGACGACTACGAGCGCTTCGGCACCGGCCACAATTGACGAAGTGATCGAAGGTACGACGACTACGACGACTATAGAGATCATCATCACCGGGGTCGGAATGACGACAATCGCCGAGTCATGGACTCGTTGCGCCGAACTCCACCCCGACGCGTTGAAGACAATCGCTGAGCCAGAGGCTCGCCACCCTGTTCTCCCCCTCATCATGATGAGAGATCCATTGACGGGATCCGAGCATTCACTCCTCGGCTACACCGAGTGGTATGACCCGAAGGTTTCAACCCTAAGGGAATCGTTAAGTTTGATGGGGAGTGAGATCCGGAAGCTTGGCTGCAGGTCTATGCCCTGGCAGTTAAAGCGGCCGGGGCCAATCAAAATGTGATGGCAAATTATCTACCAGTCAATCTCACCCCCTCGACTCAAGCATGGCTCACGGGACTTCCTGCGAACTCGGTGGACTCCTGGAGCGATCTTTGCGATCAATTCATCGCGAACTTCCAGGGAACCTACAAGAGGCCTGGCACTCCGTGGGACCTATACCAGCTTCACCAAAAGAAGAACGAGACGCTGAGAGATTTCATCCGGCGTTTCATGCAGAAGAAAAACACCATCTGGGACGTATCTGACGCTGTGGTGGTGGCAGCCTTTCAGAAAGGGGTAAGTGATCCTGATCTAATCAAGAAAATGTCCAAGAAACCTTCGGCCTCCGTAAAGGAGATGTTCGTGTTGGCCGACCGCTTTGCCACGGCCTCAGACGTCCTGGCCGAGCGCCAAGAAGACCGCCCACAACAGAAGAGCAAAGGCGACAAGGCCGAGTCCTCCAAGCACAAAGACAAGAAACAAAAAGGCGAGGAGCTAGTTGCGGTAACAGAACGCAACCGGCCTCGAGTCACACGGAGAGAGGCGCCCGATTATAATTCTGTTATGGATACGATCTGTCCTTTCCACCCTAAGGGAAAGCACGTCACCAAAGACTGCTTCACCCTGAAGCGTTTTGGGTGGGAAAGCAAAAAGCAGTCGGCCCCAGCGAAGGATGAGGCAACCAAGAAGAAAGACCTTCCAGGCGAGGACGATTATCAAGAGCCTGAGAATGAGCTGAACTACATATACAGGGGCTCCACCGGATACGAGTCCAAGCGGAAGCAAAAGCTCATCGCTCGGGAGATCAATGCGGTGGAACCGGCAACCCCCCAGTATCTGAAGTGGTCTGAGGTCCCGATCACCTTCGATCGCTCGGATCACCCCAACCGTGTTCTGCATCCGGGTAAGTACCCTCTAGTGCTCAACCCTGTCATTAGCAATGTAAAGCTCGAGAAGGTCTTGATCGATGGAGGGAGCGGACTCAACGTCTTATTCGTCAAGACCTTCAATGATATGAACATCCTCCTCTCCGAGCTAAGGCCAAGCTCTCAGCCGTTCCATGGGGTGATCCTTGGGGCGTCTTCGTTTCCACTCGAGCAGATTTCTTTGCCCGTCACTTTCGGTACCAAAGACAACTATCGGACCGAATAAATAAATTTTGAGGTAGCGGATTTCGAGACAGCGTATCACGCTATCTTGGGAAGACCTGGTCTGGCTCGGTTCATGGCCATCCCGCACTACACCTACTTGATGATGAAGATGCCGGGACCCAGAAGCGTCATCATGGTTCGCAGCGACATCAAGCGATCTCTGGAATTCGATCGAGAGAATTATGAACTTGCCGAGCTGCAGGAGGTAGCCACCGAGCTGAAGAATGTCCATCCAGAGGCTGCCACATTGCAGGAAGAAGGTGACGTCCCGTCCAAGAAGCAGGCCACGTCAGGGATAAAGCCTAGCGAAGGAACCAAGAGAATCATCCTCGACCCATCTGACTCGTCCAAAATGACCCTGATCGGGTTAGGGCTCGAGGATAAATAGGAAGGCGCGCTCATCACCTTCCTCCAGGATAACAAGGACATCTTTGCCTGGAAACCATCCGACATGCCTGGTGTTCCTAGGGAGGTGATCGAGCATTCTCTGCACATCGACGAAAAGGCAAAGCCAATTAAGCAAAGGCTTTGGCGGTTCGCTCCAGATCGTCGGAACGCTATCAAGCAGGAGATCACCAAGCTCTTAGCTGCAGGTTTTATCAAAGAAGTGTATCATCCCGATTGGTTGGCAAACCCTGTACTAGTTCAAAAGAAGAATAAAACTTGGCGATGTGCGCTGACTATACCGATCTCAACAAGGCATGTCGAAGGATCCTTTCGGTTACCTCGGATTGATCAAGTGGTTGATTCAACCGCCGGGTGCGAGATCCCGAGTTTCCTTGATGCCTACTCGGGATACCACCAGATTCGCTAAAGGCTAAGATCATATCAAGACTTCGCTCATCACGCCTTTGGGGCATTTTGCTATACCACGATGGCATTCGGGTTGAAAATGTTGGTGCGACATATCAACGCGATCTAAACGGTGTTTTCACGCCCTGCTCGGACGCAATGTGGAGGCATACGTGGACGATGTCGTGGTGAAGACTTGGGAGAGGAAGGACCTTATCGTTGACCTGACCGAGACGTTCGAGACTCTAAGGGCTTTCAGCATGAAGCTTAATCCCGAGAAGTGTATTTTCGGAGTATCTTTGGGAAAACTGCTTGGGTTTATCGTATCCCAACGAGGCATTGAGGACAACCCAGAGAAGATCAGGGCCATATCAAATATGGAACCGCTAACTTCCCAGAAGGACGTCTAGAAGCTTACTGGATGCATGGCCGCACTCAGCAGGTTTATTTCCCGACTGGGTATGCGAGGTATGCCATTCTTTAAACTCCTCAAGAAGCAGGACAAGTTCCAATGAACGCCAGAGGCACAGCAAGCGTTTGAAGATTTGAAGACCTTCTTAACGATGCCCCCGGTCTTGGTTTCACCGATGCTAGAGGAACCTCTGCTACTTTACAACGCGGCAACGACTCATGTAGTCAGCGCTGCGGTCATCGTAGAAAGGGAGGAACTGGGCCACGTGCAGAAGATCCAACATCCGGTCTACTTCGTCAGTGAGGTCCTGAGTGAATCTAAGGTGCGGTATCCTCAAGTACAGAAATTATTATATGCCGTACTTCTTACATCTCGTAAGCTCAAGCACTACTTCCAAGAACATACTGTTTCGGTGGTCACCACCTTCCCAATAGGAGATATTCTCCACAACTAGGAGGCCACTGGGAGAATTGCAAAATGGGCAGTCGAGCTTGGAGCTTTTGATATCCTTTTCAAGCCTCGCACAGCCATCAAGTCTCAAGCGCTCTCCGACTTCACGACCGAGTGGACAGAACTTCAAAACCCGGCGGTCATCAAGGAACTCGAGTACTGGACGATGTACGTCGATGGTTCCCTCATGCTCAGCGGTGCGGGGGCTGGTATTGTGCTCATATCACCATGTGGAGAAAGGTTGAGGTACGTTTTGCAGATTCTTTTTCCCGCATCAAACAACGCCGCCGAGTACGAGGCACTCATCCATGGGATCCGTATCGCCATATCGCTCGGTATCCGATGGTTGGCGATTCGCGGAGATTCAATGCTCGTGGTCAATCAAGTGCAAAAAGAATGATCCTGCATCGAAGACAACATGGCTGCCTACTGCCAGGAGGTACGCAAGCTGGAAGGCAACTTTGACGGCCTGGAACTCATTCATGTGCTCCGTCGGGACAATGAAGCGGCCGACGAGCTAGCAAACATGGGTCCTGCCGGTCTACAGTGCCCGTGGGAGTATTCGTCAAAGAAATTCATAAGCCCACGATTAGCGCTCGGTCAAAGCCGGACGCCCCGGCAGAGAAGAATGTTGAAGCTGAAGTCCTAGTCATTACCCTCGATTGGACAGCTCCATATCTGGACTCTTTGACGAAGGACGAACTACCCAAAGACCGCGTGCAAGCCGAATTAATAATGCGCCGAAGCAAAAGCTATGTGGTGATCAGGGAAGAACTCTATCGCAAGAGCTCCTTTGGTGTACTACGACGGTGCATATCAGAACAAGAAGGAAGAGATATCCTCAAGGAGATCCACTCGGGAGTCTGCGGGAATCACTCGGCGTCATCAACCCTAGTTGGTAAGGCTTATCGTTAGGGATTTTTCTGGCTGACTGCCGTCACTGATGCGGAGGACATCGTCCGGACATGCGAAGGATGTCAGTTCTTTGCGCGATAGATGAACAAACCGGCACAGAAACTACAAACCATTCCAATCACCTGGCCATTTGTGGTCTGGAGGCTCGATATGGTGGGACCTTTGAAGAAGGCTCAAGGCGGTTATACTCATCTCTTCGTGGCCAACGATAAATTTACCAAATGGATTGAGGCCAAGCCAGTCGTCACAATCATGGCTGCAAAGGCCAAAGAATTCTTCTATGAAATCGTGGTTAGATTCGGCGTACCAAACCGGATCATCACGGATAAGGGCACACAATTCAGAGGCGGCATATTTCAAGATTGGTGCAGCGAACTCGGCATAAAAATCTGCTTCGCAACAATAGCTCACCCCCGAAGTAGTGGGCAGGTTGAGCGAGCCAACGTCATGGTTTTACACGGCCTAAAGGCAAGGATTTTCGATCGTCTCAAACCATATGCCACTCGGTGGGTCAAAGAATTGCCTTCGGTACTCTGGGGGCTGCGAACCACCCTTAGCAGAGCAACCGGGCAGTCACCTTTCTTCCTGGTGTATGGCTCAGAGGCGGTCCTCCCCACCGAGTTAGAATTTGGATCCCTACGGGTTCGGAGCTATGAAGAAGTCGCTTCGGAAGAGAGCCGGCAAGAAGACCTCGACCGACTAGAAGAAGCCAGGGACATCGCAACAATTCAGTCGGCAAAGTATCTTCAGGGCTTACGTCGCTATCACGGACGCAATGTGAGGAACCGCGCATTCTCTAAACGAGATCTGGTCCTTAGAAAGAATCAGAAATGCGAGCATAAGCTCTCCCCAAGCTGAGAATGCCCTTACGTCATTGATGAGGTGATACGCCCTGGAGCTTATAAGCTCAAGCGCAAAGACGGCACGACAGTCAGCAACACTTGGAACATAAATAGCTACGTCATTTTTTCACTTGAACTTTGTAATTCAATAGTTCCTTTATGAATGAGTGTTCGGTCTTAAAGTTATTTTCGTTTTATCTTGTTATGTTTTATGCGTCTGAGTGCTTTGCTCCTATGATTTTAAGACTCTGAGACATGCATCATGAACCATGTCTCAGAGCCTCGGGGCTGGACTAGTCGGATATGATACGTCAAAAACCACTCAGATGGCCTCATGAAGCATAATAGCATTTCTAAAAAAGAAGACTTGCAGGGCCAAGGAAACATTTTTATAAGTTTCATTTACAGCTCCAGAGTTTCTACAACAGCCGTAGAGGCATCCTTGACTTCCTCCCAGAGCTCGACGACCCGATCTTCATCCATGTTGCAGGCGTAGACGTCCTTAATAGCTTCAAGATCCACTCGGGGATAGAGTGACTTGGTGATCGCCAGAGCCTGGCTAGCACCATTGGTCGCCGTTTCCTTCAGGAGTATCTTGAGCTCCTTGGGGGCTTCCTGTAGCTGGGAGATAAACTGGTCCCTGCAGAGCGGCCTCTCGCCTCCGGGATGAAGTAAGCTCAGCAATGGCTCCGGGGCTTCGCAAAGCTTCGTACAAGACGCTTCGAGGGCTTCAACCTTCTCGTTAAAAATGGCGTATTGCGCCCGCGTCTTGAACTTATAATCTGCAAGCAAAGCAAGTTACTAAGAAGTACCAAGAAGACGATGGAGGCAAGGGAGGGCCAAGCCGTTGAGCATACCTTCTAGCTCCTTCTCGGACTTCAACTTGGAGACCTCCGAAGCTTTAAGTTGCTCCTGGAGCTTTACAATAGCAGACTCCTGAGATGACACGAAGATAAGAAGATAAAAAAACTGGACGATTGAACGAAAGCATGGGGTGGTCCAGGAAATACTTACCTTGAAGGGAGCCAACGACGTCCAGCTTTTCCTGCCGCAGGGATTTTTGCTCTTCACGCAATGCCTGGACCTCCGACCGAAGAGCTCGCAGCTCGGCTGCATGTCCAGCCTTGATCTGCTCCAGTTCGGCCAAATATTCCTGACACGTCCGGACCTCCGGGAGCATCTTCTGGAGGTACTCAGACTTCTTTTCAGAGCGTTCCCCTAATTTCTGTAACCGTTATAGGAAAGGGTGGTTACAAGCCAACTGACATAAGCAAGAAAATGGCGAGAATAGAGAAAATTTTACTCGGGCCAGGCGTGCGCAAGCGGTGGCATGACTATAGAAGTCATTTCTCTCTCTGTCCTCCTCCGAGTCGTCCAGGAGCTTTAAGCCGTCCTCCTCATCAACCCACGCAGCTTGCATTATGAGCTGGGGGCGAGGAGGAGTCGGCAGAACCTGGGAGATCTCTTCAACATCGGGGGATGGATGGGAGACGGGCTCCTGAGCAGTGGGGCCCGACGCCGAAGCATGAGGAGTCGGTGAAGGCAGCTGGGGCTCGGCGGGCACTCCTGTGTCCCCGGGCGAGGCCCCCTCAACCAAGACAGGAACGTCGTAGGGCCCAGCCTCTTTAGGGGCCCTGGACGGTGTCGCGATAGGAACATCATACGAAGGATTCCTACAAGAAGAATGATCGGTGAATAAGCCGACAAGATGCATCAGATAAAGAGTCGATAGGATATCTAACCTGTCAGACTTCTTTATTTTCATTGGAGGCTTCTTTCGGGTGGCGGAGCCACTCCCGGAGGGACCACCCGGGGTGCTACCGACTAGAACCCTGGGCACCTGCCGACCCGCCGAGTCTCTTGGAATTGGACTCGGCTGCACCACGGGCTCGTGGGGGAGGGAAGCCGAAGGCACCAGGGCTGGTGCTGACGGTTCCTGGATCTTGGGACCACCAGTCGAGCGCCGAGGCTGCGTAGGGTCCTTGGCAACCGCCTTCTTGCCCTTCTTGGCTGCAGGGTCTCTGGCCGAGGAGATCGCAGGACGTTTAACTGGAGTGCCCTTATGAACGGGCATCTCCGGGAGAGGCGCGTCGCTAAAGAAAGCCAGCTGATCCTAAAAATGGGCATTATACTGTTAAAAGACATTCAGAGAACAATGTCGAAATCTATCAGCTAAACTTGCTTACCTCAGGAGGAGGGTGTGATGCGGTGAAGGATTTCGGGCATCTGATGGTGGATATATCAACGCTCGGGATAAAGAATTCGCCTACCCAGGTACATACCTGCTCCTTCATCAATGTTTTGGGCAGTTCCTGGGTCGGATCGTCCTTTCCTACAAATGCGTACCCCAGGTAGACCCGCTCCTTCAGTGGCTGTACCCGGCGAGCAACAAAATGAAGAGCCAGGCCGTCTTCTTTCAACTTCTCAATCAACGCTAGAAGATCATACACTTGGTCCATGTCGGCGTCATTAGGGGTGGATATCCAAGAAAGGGACACCTTAGGCCGGTGTGGAATATAAGAACCCGGGTACCCTCATGACAAGCCCAAGAGGGAGGCCCAGAAGATACTCCCCGCGTCAGGCCCCGCTGCCGTGCGCAAGGGGACATATCCTAAAGGAAGTTGAACTTATATTTAGATATGATAGATACGGTTGTAATCCTAGTCGTTAATAGGGTAGATAAAGATGTAAACTCTATCCTATTAACTGACTAGAATCTTGTAACCGATCGGAATCTCCAAACCGATCAGGACTCTGTAAGCCGCCCCACCCCCGCTATATAAGGGAGAGGGCGGGCAACAACATAGGCATCCGATCATCCAAGCATAGAGCGATCAAGCCATACAGCATAGCACACCTCATATCGCCCAGAGCATATTGCGCTTTGAGCAATCTTAGGTCCAAGAAACCTGCATAATCCCAAAGACACGTGATTAGGGTATTATCTCGCTGCGAGAGCCCGAACTCGCTCTAAATCCCTTGTCTTGTGTGACCTTCGAGTTTGAGATCTAGCGCCTACCCCATAAATTCATTGCCGACTACAAAAGTCGACAGTTGGCGCGCCAGGTAGGGGAAGCGCTATAATCTTTTCCCATAGACTCGATGGCAGCAATCGGTGGATTCGTCGCCACCATCTCCAGCCGGGCCTTCCGCTTCGAAAACCTGGACTTCGTCGCAGATGCGCGCGGAGAGCTTGTCTGTCTGGTCCAAAACCAGAATCGATCTGGTAAAAATCAGGCCAACCCATCTCAGGTATGTTACTTTGACTTGGCCGGCAAACCAGTCGACGGCGCGAGGAATTGCTGCGATCTTCGTGGCATCTTCGCGATAGAAGAGCAGAAGACCGATCTCCAACGCCAACAAGAAGAACAGGGAGCTGCGGGGGAAGATCGTCTTCATAAGGGTAAGAAGGTGCAAAGCGATCGCTCGATCTCGCGGCGCAATGTTCGCGAGGACCTCCTGCAATCCAGGTTGGGAGATCGCCGTTTTCCGCGACGCCACGCGAACGTCGTCGCCTCCAAGACGCTTCTCGACAAACTGGACCCGATGATTGCATCGGATAGCCCGGCGACCCCAATCGTGGCCCAGATCAAGGCCATGGTGACGGCGGCCGCAATTTAGCGAAATCAGGAAAAGCCGGTAGGTGAAGCGCACTTGCGCTCCCAGCGGCTTTCGGCACGGCCACGAGCCTACGCCTACGCCCCAAGCGCCACTTTCGGCATGGCCATAAGCCTACGCCTGCGCCCCGAGCGCCACCTTCGGCACGGCCACGAGCCACGCCTGCGCCCTGAGCGCCTCCTTCGACACGGCCACGAGCCTACGCCTGCGCCCCGAGCGCCACTTTCGGCACAGCCACGAGCCTACGCTGCGCCGAAGCGCCACCTTCGGCGACGGCCACGAGCCACGCTGCGCTTCGAGTGCCTCCTTCGACGCCACGAAGCCTACGCCGCGCTTCGAAGCGCCACTTTCAAGACGGCCGAGCCTACGCAGGTGCCGAAGCGCCACCGGCGACGCCACGAGCCTACGCCTGAGCCCCGAGCGCCACCTTCGGCACGCCACGAGCCACGCCTGCGCCCTAAGCGCCTCCTTCAGCATGGCCACGAGCTTACGCCTGCACCCCAAGCACCACCTTCGGCACGGCCACGAGCCACGCCTCTGCCCCGAGCGCCGCCTACAGCTCATCTACAAGCCTACACCTGCACCACGAGCAAAGAAGGCATGATCGTCAGCAACATGTGGAGCATAAAGTAGCTAAGTTGCTTTTTACTCAATTATGTCATTATAAATAAAATTGTTGACTTTCCTGACTTGCTACTTAGTTGACCCACAACTAAGCAGTAAGTCGGGGCCTACACCTAATAGCGTGCGCATGCGCACATCTTTTTTGAGTTGTATTTTTCTTCTTTTGCTTAACGATTGCGAGTGAATCCGAGTGCGATAACTCCAAATTGTGAAGCTCTGACCCCATGAACGATGAACTTTAGTCACCCAAAACACGTGCCTGGGAAAAAGAGCCATGAGCCGACTCCCAACGCTCGGGGGCTAGACTAGTCGGGCGAGTGCTTAAACAAAAGAGTCAAACCACTTGATGAATTCAAAATCAATAAGGAAAAGAGTAAAAACTCTAAAATTATATATACACCAATCGGACATCACATCCGAGTGAATTGTTTTTACATTGCCTAAGTTCTCGCATATACATGATTTGGGGCTACTAAATTTGGATGCGATGTGTGTGAGCAAACGCTTCAACAACGACATCAAGAACTTCGCGATTTAATGAATTTAAAGGAGTGGCGCTGAATTTTGCCTCGAAAGGAAAAGCGTTTTGACTTACGTGATATCGTTTGGGATACAAGATGTCCCAAGATGAGCCAACCGCTGCGTAATTCCAATAATGGGGCTAGGAACCACTCGGAAAGTCTAACGCGTGGAGTTTATTGAGTCCTTCACGATCTCTTTGCCTACAACAGGGTACTCGACTGTAAAGGAAAACTAGTCGGGAAGCTGCATCAAGAACTAGAAGTAATCGGCGTGAAGCATGACTCAGTTGGGCTGCAACCAGGAAGGAGGCAACTCGATCGCAAAGGACTCTGGGCTCTTGTGGAATATAAGAACCGGGTACCCTCATGACAAGCCCAAGAGGGAGGCCCAGAAGATACTCCCCGCGTCAGGCCCCGCTGCCGTGCGCAAGAGGACATATCCTAAAGGAAGTTGAACTTATATTTAGATATGATAGATACGGTTGTAATCCGAATTGTTAATAGGGTAGATAAAGATGTAAACTCTATCCTATTAACTGACTAGAATCTTGTAACCGATCGGAATCTCCAAACCGATCAGGACTCTGTAAGCCGCCCCACCCCCACTATATAAGGGAGAGGGCGGGCAACAACATAAGGATCGGATGATCCAAGCCTTGAGCAATCAAGCCACAGAGCATAAAACATCTCGTATCGCCCAAAGCACATAGCGCTTTGAGCAATCTTAGGTCCAAGAAACCTGCATAATCCCAGCACACAGGATTAGGGTATTATCTCCTCCGCGAGAGCCTGAACCTGTCTAAATCCCTTGTCTTGTGTGACCTTCAAGTTTGAGATCGGGCGCCTACCCCATAAATTCATTGCTGACTACAAAAGTCGACAGCCTGCGCCCGACAAAGGAGGGAAGAGTAGGTTTAAGATTGGCACAATAGAACCATTCTTGGTGCCAGCCTTTGTTGGAGGTTTTGAAGGGAATGGCAAAGTAATTCTTCTTTAAACCCACCCGCAACTGGAATTCGGCTCCCCCAATTACCTTGGGGTCGCTCTTTGAGGAATAAGGCTTCAGAAGGTAAAAATGGCAAAAAAGATTGAAATGAGGGCAGATGCCCAAGAAGGCCTCGCAGAGGTGAACAAAAAGGGAGATCTGAAGGATAGAGTTGGGATTCAAGTTCACCAACTCAATTTCGTAGAAGAAGAGAAGACCGCGAAGAAAGGCGCAAGCAGGAAGGCCTAGCCCGTGCTGGAAGAAGGATACAAAGACCACAATTTCTTCAGAACGGGGGGTCGGGATGGATTCGCCTGCTGCCGGCCGCGCAGAGATCAAGGTTAGGTCAGGAAGAATCCCGTCATCTGCCATGGCCTGCAACCGCTCCTCCGTCGTGATCGAGGTGGTCCAATCTCGAGGCAAAGGCTGCGGGGAGGCACTCTTGGAAGATTGAGAAGACATTGTCAGAGGAAAAGATCGACGGCGGCGTAGAGATGTGATCGCTACAACAGTTAACCCTAGCGGCGGAGAAGGCGGAGAGATGAAGGAAGCAGAAGAGGCAGAAATGCGCGATGGGAAAAATGAACCGTCGGCCTAGTCTTTAAAGGGGGAAAAATCAGGTTTTCGCCAAGACGGCGGGAAAAAGATTGCGAAACCCCTAGCCCTATTCTATGCTTCGTAATGATTTGCTAGCCCGGCGTCCTGACATATGGGAACAGTTGTGGTTTGACCAAGTCATGCTAGGGACACGTTGTTCCACACGACGGGATGTTTCATCACTTACTGCGCCAAGCGGAACGTGGATATCCTCCAGTTTGGATTAAAAAGTATCTTCCCGTGATATACCCCACGCTGGGTCGCTAAGTGGTTACCGCATGACGGAATCATATATCACAAGTTGAGCCTAAACAGGCACAAATCTAATGGTATGCCCCATGAGGGTCGAAAAGCTGTGCGTCGTTATAAACGAGTACGGATACCATTCGGATAAACCTCGATATGTCCCGAGTTGGACCAGAGCTATATCCTACACCAATCGGATATAGGTATCACTCGGCCAAGAGCCAAGAAAACCCCCGATACGCTCCAAGTCGAGCCTAAGCTATATCCTACAGCAGATGGATATGGGAATCACTCAGCCAAGAGCCACGTATGTACGGTACGCTACAAGTTGACCTAAGTTATATCCTACAGCTGTCGGACATGGGTATCACTCGGACAAGAGCCACATAATCGGGATGCGCTCCAAGTTGAGCCTGAGCTGTATCCTACACCAGTCGGATATGGGTATCACTCGGCCAAGAACCGCGCAAATCTTAAATATGTCCTATGTCTGACCTAAGGTATATCCTACATCAGTCAGGTACGAATATCACCAGATCAAAGAGCCATGCAAGTTTCGAAACGCCCCAAGCTGGGTCTAAGCAACGTCAAATGACAAAATTGGAAAACACTTTGAGAGGTATTTCTTTATTATATATACAAAGTTCACCAGGCATTATGCCTGCGAAAGTATTACATTTACAGGGCCCTAAACTTCTCCCCGGCGCACGTGGCCGAGGCCTCCACAAGAGCCTCCTAGCCTCAGAAGGACGGGAAGATCTCCAAGAAGGTGTCGCGGACGACGGTCGAGGGCGGCCGCCTTATCCTCCGCCTGCTCAGCCATCGCAATGTCGAAGAGCGCCCATAGCTTAGCAATCGAAGGGCTCTGGGTGGCCATGTAGTCCCTCGAAAAGGAGATGAAGTCTGGCGTAAGAAAGTGGAGAGCTAAGCGTGGGAAGATAAATTCTGAAAGCTCTGGTTCGCCTTTTATAGCCGATATGGAAAGGATAAAGTAAATGCATCAGAAGCCGAGGAGGCTTGGAGTTAATATAGTTTCAGAAGCCAAAGAGGTTTTTCGAAAATGGGGTTGACACAAAACCAAAACAGCCTTGAAGACCGTCCAGTATTGATCCACGAAGAAAATTAAGGTTTCGCTTCGAGCGGGAAGAGGGATCTAATCCACATCTGAAATATGGGTTAGATTCACGAAGTCACCCACAATAAACCTGCGAGACAGAAGATTATAATGAAAAACGGGGGTTATATTCGAGTCCTTCATAATCCCCTTGCTGCAAAGAAAAGAGTTCAAATCAAAAGAGAAATCAGTCGGAGGTTTACGCTGGAAGCTAGAGATGTTGATCCAGAATCAAGGCCCGGATAAAGATGTAGCAATCAGATCATGAATCACTCGGGGGCTACTGTGGAATATATGAAACCATGTACCTTCATGACTGGCCCAGCATCACCCGAGGAGAAGACAGGCCCAAGTAGAAGGCCCAAGCGATAAGCTCCCCGCCACGCTTGTTGCCGTACGGAAGGGGATACATCCTATAGACAGTTGAATATGTATTTAGATATAAAAGATACAGTTGTAATCCGAGTTGTTAATAGGGTAGATAAAGATGTAAACTCTATCCTGTAACCGACTAGAATCTTATAACTGATCTGGATCCCTTAGACCGATCAAGACTCTGTAAACCGCCCCACCCCCATTATATAAGAGAGAGGGTGGGCAACAATAGGGAAAAGACAACACACACCGCATATCGCCCAGAGCACATTGCGCTTTGAGCAACCTTAGATCCAAAAGATCCATATAATCCCAGCACACAGGATTAGGGTATTACCTCCACCGTCGAGGGCCTGAACCTGTCTAAACCCTTGTCTTGTGTGACCTTCGAGTTTGAGACCTAGCGCCTGCCCCATAAATTCATTGCCGACTACAAAAGTCGACAACCAGCTTTAGAGGATGAGTACTATGAGCAGGCGAACATCTAGAGTGCAAACCTTGTTAGTTACATGTGGCATATTGATGGGTTATTACTGTGTTTGTTTTGCTATAGTTTTATTTATTATAGTTTGAGCCCTGCGTGGCATAGTCATGTAAAGTCAACCATAAGATCAATAAATTGTCTTATATTTAATAAATAAAGTCTTTTATTATGTTTTCGCTGTATATGATTGTGATATTCATCTATGTTGCCACTGTGTGCACTAGCGTGATCCTAGACTAGTTTGATATACACATAAGGTCTGGATTTGCATATTCGGGTCCCAAAAGTCTCCCTCCTAGTTATGTGTCCTGAGACCTCATTAGGATGCAGCTAAAAAGGGTTGGCGAACGACGCTTGGCTACACCTACCCGCTTCACTATGTGAAAAGTGTAAATACAAAGTGTCTTTCTAAGAGACCTCGTAATGACCCTTCTTGCCATATTAGGACACCTGTGTAAACACCTATATGTGGTCGAAGGAGGGATGATACCAGGTATCTAACAAGAGCAAGGAGTATGGTTACAAAAAACGATGACTACATACAATAATCCATGCTGTAGACGATGCCTTAATGTGCTGCGCTCCGATATGCCGCCCACCTCGAAGGCTATGGCTTAGTGTTGCAGCACGACGTCAATGACTTCGCCTCCACGGGCCTCGCCCCAGCACTTAGCCTGCCTGGAAGGCTATGCCTCAGTGTGGTGTCATGACGTTGATGACTTCACCAACACAGGCCTCGGTCTAGCACACTGCTCGCCTTGAAGGCTATGCCTTGGTGTGGCGGCATGACTTTGACAGCTTCGCCTCCACAGGCCTAGCTCTAGCACGCTGCCCACCTTGAAGGCTATGCATCAGTATAGCGGCACAATGTCGACGACTTTGCCTCCACATGTTTCACTCTAGCATGCCTCGGTGTGGTGGCATGGCATCGACAACTTCGCCTCCATGAGCCTCGCCCCAGCATGTTGTCTGCCTCAAAGGATATGTCTCGGTGCGACTGCACGACATCGATGACTTCATCTCCATAGGCCTCGCTCCAACACGTCACCCACCTCAAAGGCTATGCCTTAGTGTGGCGGCATAACTTCAACGGCTTCCCCTCCATGGGATCTTACCCCAGCCCACCTTCTGCCTTGAAGGCTATGGCTTGATGCGGTGGCATGATGTCGATGACTTTGCCTCCACATGCTTTACTCCAGCATGACTCGATGTGGTGGCATGATGTCATCGACTTCACCTCCACAGGCCTCACACCAGCACACCACCGGCCTTGAAGGCTATACCTTAGTGCGGCAGCATGATGTCAACAACTTCACCTCCATGTTCTTCACTCCAGCACTCATCGGTGTGGCGACACAACGTTGATGACTTTGCCTCCATGGGCCTCGCTCCAACATGTCGCCATCTTGAAGGCTATGCCTGGGTGCGATGACATGACATCGATGACTTCGCCACCATAGGCCTCACTCCAGCATGCCGCCCTCCTTGAAGGCTAAGCCTCAGTGCGGTGACATGACATTGATGACTTCACCTCCACGAGCCTTGCTCCAGCACGATGCCCGCCTGGAAGTCTATGGCTCGGTATGGAGGCGTGATGTTGACGACTTCACCTCCATGGGCCTCACTCCAGCATGCCCTGAATCGAAGGCTATGCCTTGGTGTGGCGGCATGATGTTGATGGTTTTGCCTCCACGCGCCTCGCTCTAGCTATGCTTCAGTGTGGCATATGTGACCATGTGGAGGTTCACCCATGGATGTGTGATGAATATTTGACATTTGTTAGGTCTGTGTCGATATGTGTGAGTTTGTCTTGGTTTGGAAAATTGAATATACAATTTAGGGGTGCTATCAACCTTCCCAGTGAGCTTGAGCGATGCATTTAATTGGGAATTCATATTGCTATTAATTAAATATTGCATCTTAAGTTGTGCAATGCTATGTGATGTTTTGCTTATGTGTGATGGTTGCAGGACTTCGGAGCTAGGTCATGGTGAGGCGGAGGAGACTGGGACTAGGTTAGAAGAGCTGAGGTCTAGACGATCACGGTGACACTAGAAGATGAATAAGTACAGGGTGTTGCTGCAAGCCGGGATGACAAGTGGATGGATGGGATGCTAACTTAAACCATACTTAAGCGAAGGAGGATGTTGGATCAAAGGTCACGGGTGGAGTAGTGGTTAGGTTAGTGTCAAATAGTTAAAACCCGTTATATTGTTGGGTTTCGGGTTAGCCCATGCATGAGTGAGTGAGTTAATCCTAACCCTTGATAAGGTTCCTTATGGGAGAAGAAAGGCATCCAAGGGTGGAGAATCCCAGCCCTTGATGAGATTCCTTATGGGAGAAGGAAGTCATCCAAGGGTAGAAATTGATTAGGTCGTGCTATAAATAGAGGGATGTCATATTTTGGTTTCCTTGTGCTACTATGAGCTTTGCCCACCTGGTTGTGAGGCTTTGTAAATCTTCCTCTCAAAGCAATAAAATCTTAACTTCTTGTTATATTCTGCAATTTACATTTTTCAATTTAAATTCCTACAATTTACATTCTGTACTTTAAATTCTTGCAATTTACTTTCCGCACATTTGGATTTACCTCCCGTCCTTCTAAATGCTTGTGGATCTTATGCCAAGGATGAATGAATTGATAGATGAATATTCTTTAGATCATATTCCAATCATCTAGGTAAACTTTTTCTTAATTCTAGCAAGAATTTCTGCTTGGTTGTTTCTTGCGACTTGAGCTTTGCTTCCCCTCGTTCTACTTGTTGTAGTCCTTTTGGATATAGGATGTGTAATAGGTTGAGAAACTCATCTGAATAATTCCCCAACCTAGTAAGAGCCATTAGAACTCATTCTTGCTCAAGTTATGATTGCAATACCGTGTTCTTTATTTGAAATCTTTGTTTTTGGTGCAGCTTGAACCATTTGCATGACAGGTTGAGACCATAGGCTTATTCTTGCAATTCCTTATGGAATCATAGGCTTAAGGTTATTTTCTAGTCATGGTTCAAGTTTCATTAAGTTTGGTTAGATAGATAAAAAGTTATTGAGGTTTCTTTGTAGACAAAGTTTCTGAAATATCTACTTTTGTGTAGCGTGTATGTTAAGCAGGATAGGTCACTCATGTGGGCTTTATTTTGAAATTTGTTTTGGCATCATGACCCTGAGGACTTTATCGTACTATTTTTCAAATTTCACCAACTTTTGATGAGTAGTTCAAAAGTTATTGATGTTTCTTAACATCCAAATTTCTGAAACTTCTTTTTCTATGCAGCAAGGATCTTGAGCTAGATAGATCTCTTTTTTGGGATTTATTTTGAAATTCCTTTTGGATTCATGGTCCAGAGGACCTTACCTTGCTTTTATTTAAATTTCATCAATTTTGGATGAGTATATCTAAAGTTATTCATATTTCTTGACGACCAAGTTTGATATTTCTGCTCATCCCTATTGCTGAAATTCCTGCTCCATTCATCCTACTTTTCATGTTCTTGAACCTAGTTCTTGCTCCATAGCATAGTGTTCAAGAAGAGTTTTTTGAGGAGGAAGTTTTTATTTGGTTCTTATTCATCCCCTCTAGTCACTGATCTCGGTCCTTCAATTGGTATCAGAGCCAGTTTTGCTCTTTTTAGATCTTGACTAGTCTCGAAAGCCATGGCGAAAGACAAGTATTTCACCAAGCCTTCGATCTTTTCTAGAGTCGACTATTCATTTTGGAAGTCGCGAATAGAGTCGTACATCGCTGCTCAGGGTTCCATGATATAGCAAAAAGTGAAGCACCTGTGTGAGGTTCTTGCCGACAAAAACGTCAATGTCGGAAACATGGCAGATGTTGAGGCGAATGCTAAGACAAGAGACATCATCGTACACTACAACAGGAATAAGCTATAGCAACATGTGTATATGTTGCTATATCCACAAATATGTGTTATTAATATAGATAGCAACACATGTGATAAGTGATGTTATTGCTTATGTTGCTATAGTAGATGTACTGCAACACAAACTAGGTGTTGTTAAACAAAAGAAAATGTGCTGCTAAGTAGCAACATGTTTTCTATATATAACAACACATGTTTTCATGACATATCTAACACCAGTAAGAAATACATCATCGGTCTATTGCAACACAACTAAGTATACATGTAAATTATAGTTTATTTATTTGCTACATATATATACGAAATATAATTGTCATGAATAATTTTTATTTGATAATTAAGCAAATCATATTAGAGGATATATAATACAATTCAACACAAGCAACGATCAAAAAGTAGATTGCATTGCATTAATTAATGAAATAAATATAAGTATTGTACATCATTTCACATAGAACATAAATACAACTCATTTGTTGAGAACAAGAGTAAAATTTGAGTCCTAACATATGAAATTCTACTGCTACTAATACTAGTACTACTACTACTATCTTTTTCTCATGAAATTCATTGCTTCTTGATCCCTTGATGAGGTAAACATCCAAATACAACAATTCAACCATTGATCTTTTCAACCTTCACGAATAACAAGAAAATTGCATGTGTGGAATATAAGGACCCAGGTGTCTTCATAACCGGCCTAGAAGTGCCTGAGGGAGAGACAGGGTCGAGTGGAAGGCCTAGAGGATAAGCTCCGCGCCAAGCCTTGCTGCCGTGCGCAAGGGGATATATCCTATAGACAGTTGAACAAATATTTAGATATAAGAGATATGATTGTAATCCGAGTTGTTAGTAGGATAAGATAAAGATATAAACTCTATCCTGTAACCGATTAGAATCCAATAACCGATCGGAATCACTTAACCGATCGGGACTCTGTAAACCGCCCCACCTCCATTATATAAGGGAGAGGGCGAGCAACAACAGGGACACGAGCAATCTTAGATCCAAGAGATCCAGATAATCCTAGCACACAGGACTAGGGTATTACCTCCTCCGTCGAGGGCCTGAACCTATCTAAACCTTTGTCTTGTGTGACCTTCGAGTTTAAGATCTAGCGCCTGCTCCATAAATTCATTGCCGACCACAAAAGTCGACAGTTGGCGCGCCAGGTAGGGAAAGCGCTATAATCTTTTCCTACAAACTCGATGGCAGCAATTAGTGGAATCATCACCACCTTCATCTCCAGCCAGGCTTTCCGCTTTGGAAACCTGGACTTCGTCGTAGATGCACTCGGAGAACTTGTTTGCCTAGACCTAAACCAGATCCAATCTGGTAAAGATCAGGCTGACCCATCTCAGGTATGCCACTCTGAATCGGCAAGCAAACCAGTCGGTGCCGCGAGGAATTGCTACAATCTTCGTGACATCTTCGCAATAGAAGGGCAAAAGACCGATCTCCAACGCCAACAAGAGATTCAAGAAGCCGCGGAGGAAGATCGCCTTCTTCGTAAGGCTAAGGAGGCACAGGCGCGATCGCTTCGATCTCGCGGCCGCAATGTGCACGAGGACATCTTACAATCGAAATTGGGAGACCAAGTTGTCTTCCATACACCGCTGCAAAACGTCGTCGCCTCCAAGACGTTTCTCGACACGCTAGACCCGATGATTGCATCTGATAGCCCGGCGGCCCCAATCATGGCCCAGATCAAGGCCATGGTGACGGCGGTAGCAATTCAGCAGAATCAGGAAAAGCCGGGAGGAGAAGCGCACTCACGCTCCCACGCGGTTACTTGCGTTGCTAGCAGTCGGACTGCTACCAGTCGGAGTACCGGCAGTCGGCGCCCCACACAACCAGTCGGAGACTCCCGCCGGAATCTCAACCACGACCTCCGCCAAGACATCACCGCCATACGACAAGAGCAGGACGAGGAAGAACGACGCTGGCGCTACGACGACCACGAACGTTTCGGTACCGGCCACGATCGACGAAGTGATCAACGGTACGACGACTGCAACGACCATAGAGACCATCATCGCCGGGGTCGGAACGACAACGACGATCACCGAGTCATGGGCTCGCCGCGCCGAACTCCACCCCGACGCGTTGATGACAATCGCCAAGCTAGAGGCTCACCACGCTGGGCTCCCCCTCATCATGACAACAGATCCATCGACGGAATCCGAGCGTTCACTTCTCGGTTACGCCGAGTAGTATGGCCCGAAGGTTTCAACCCCAAGGGCATCGTTAAGTTTGACGGGGATCGAGATCTGGAAGCTTGGCTGCAGGTCTATGCCCTAGCGGTTAAAGCGGCTGGGGGCAATCAAAACGTGATGGCAAATTATCTGCCAATCAATCTCACCCCTTCAACTCAATCATGGCTAACAGGACTTCCTGCGAACTCGGTGGACTCCAGGAGCGATCTTTGCGATCAGTTTATCGCGAACTTTCAGGGATCCTATGAGAGGCCTGACACCCCATGGGACCTATATCAGCTTCACCAGAAGAAAGATGAAACGCTGAGAGATTTCATCCGGCGTTTCATGTAGAAGAAAAACAACATGAGGGATGTATCTGATGCAGTGGTGGTAGCAGCCTTTCAGAAAGGGGTCAGTGACCCTGATCTGATCAAGAAAATGTCCAGGAAACCACCGACCTCCGTAAAGGAGATGTTTGCATTAGCCGACCGCTATGCCACGGCCTCAGATGCCCTGGCCAAGCGATAAGAAGATCGCCCGCAACAGAAGAACAAAGGCAACAAGGCCGAGTCATCCAAGTACAAAGACAAAAAACGAAAAGGCGAGGAGCTAGTTGCGGTAGCAGAACATAACCGGCCCCGAGCCACACAGAGGGTGGTGCTCGATTACAATACTGTCATGGATGCGATATGTCCTTTCCACCCTAAGGGAAAGCACGCCGCCAAAGACTGCTTTACCCTGAAGCGTTTTTCACGTGAAAGCAACAAGCAACCGGCTCCAGCGAAGGATGAGGCCGCCAAGAAGAAAGACCCTCCCGGCGAGGACGATTACCAAGAACCCGAGCACGAGCTGAACTACATATACGGGGGCTCCATCGGATACGAGTCCAAGCGGAAGCAAAAGATTACCGCTCGGGAGATCAATGCGGTGGAACTGGCAACCCCCCAGTATCTAAGGTGGTCTGAAGTCCCGATCACTTTCGACTGCTCGAACCACCCCAACCGAGTTCTACACCTCAGTAAGTATCCTCTAGTGCTCGACCCTATTATTCGCAATGTAAAGCTCAAGAAAGTCTTGATTGATGGAGGGAGTGGACTCAACGTCTTGTTCACCAAAACCTTCAACGACATGAACGTCCCCTGCTCTGAGCTAAGGCCGAGCTCACAGCCGTTCCACGGGGTGATCCCTGGGACGTCTTCGTTTCCACTCGGGCAGATTGCTTTGCACGTCACCTTCGGTACCAAAATCAACTATCGGACTGAGTATATAAATTTTGAGGTAGCAGATTTCGAGACAGCGTATCACGCTATCTTGGGAAGGCTGGGTCTAGCTCGGTTCATGGTCGTCCCGCTCTAAACCTATTTGGTGATGAAGATGCCGAGACCCGAAAGCGTCATCACGGTTCGCAGTGACATCAAGCGATCTTTGGAATACGACCGAGAGAACTATGAACTTGATGAGCTGCAGGAGGCAACCACCGAGGGGAAGAATATCTAGGTAGAGGCTGCCACATTGCAGGAAGAAGGCGACATCCCATCCAAGAAGCAGGCCACGTCAGGGATAAAGCCTAGTGAAGGAACCAAGAGAATTATTCTCGACTCATCCAACCCATCCAAAATGACTCTGATCGGGATAGGGCTCAAGGATAAATAGGAAGGCCTGCTCGTCACCTTCCTCCAGGCTAACAAGGACATCTTTGCCTGGAAACCATCCGACATGCCGAGTGTTCCTAAGGAGGTGATCGAGCATTCTTTACACATCGATGAAAAGGCAAAGTCAGTCAAGCAAAGACTCCGGTGGTTCGCTCCAGATCGTCGGAACGCCATCAAGTAGGAGATCACCAAGATATTAGATGCAGGTTTTATCAAAGAAGTGTATCATCCCGACTGGTTGGCGAACCTTGTACTAGTTCAAAAGAAGAATAAAACATGGCGCATGTGCGTTGACTATACTGATCTCAACAAGGCATGTTCGAAGGATCCATTCAGGCTACCTCGAATTGATCAGGTGGTTGATTCAACCGTCGGGTGCGAGATCCTGAGTTTCCTCGATGCCTACTCAGGGTACCACCAGATTCGCCTAAAGGTGGAAGATCATATCAAGACTTCATTCATCACGCCCTTTGGGGCCTTTTGCTATACCACAATGTCGTTCGGGTCGAAAAATGCTGGTGCAACTTATCAACGTGCATTACAGTGGTGTTTTCACGCCCAACTCGGACGCAATGTGGAGGCATATGTGGACGATGTCGTGGTAAAGACTCGGGAGAGAATGGACCTTATCGCCGACCTAACCGAGACATTCGAAAGTCTAAGGACTTTCAGCATGAAGCTTAATCCCGAGAAGTGTGTTTTCGGAGTATCTATGGGAAAATTGCTCGGGTTTATTGTATCCCAACGAGGCATTGAGGCCAACCCAGAAAAGATCAAGGCCATATCAAATATGAAACCGCCGACTTGCCAAAAGGACGTCCAGAAGCTTACAGCATGGCCGCACTCAGCAGGTTTATTTCCCGACTGGGTATGCGAGGTATGCCATTCTTTAAACTCCTCAAGAAGCAGGACAAGTTCCAATGGATGCCTGAGGCACAACAAGTGTTTGAAGATTTGAAGACCTTCTTAACGACACCCCCGGTCTTGGTTTCACCGATGCCAGGGGAACCTCTGTTACTCTACATCGAGGAAACGTCTCGCGTAGTCAGCGTTGCAATCATCGTAGAAAGGGAGGAGCCGGGTCATGTGCAGAAGATCCAACACCCGGTCTATTTCATCAGCGAGGTCCTGAGTGAATCTAGGGTGCGGTATCCACAAGTGCAAAAATTATTGTACGCCGTACTTCTTGCATCTCGCAAACTCAAGCACTACTTCCAAGAGCATACTGTTTCGGTGGTCACTTCCTTCCCAATAGGAGAGATACTTCACAATCAGGTGGCCAATGGGAGAATTGCAAAGTGGGCAGTCAAGCTTGGAGCTTTTGATATCCTATTCAAGCCTCGCACAGCCATCAAGTCTCAAGCGCTCGCCGACTTTACTACCGAGTGAGCAGAACTTCAAAACCCGGCGGTCGTCAAGGAACTCGAGTATTGGACGATGTACTTCGATGGTTCCCTCATGCTCAGTGGCGCAGGGGTTGGTATAGTGCTCATATCACCAAGTGGAGAACGGTTTAAGTACGCTCTTCAAATACTTTTTCCCGCATCGAACAACGCCGCCGAGTACGAGGCACTCATCCAATGGCTCTGTATCACCATATCACTCGGTATTCGACGTTTGACGGTTTGCGGAGGTTCAATGCCGTGATCAATCAGGTGCAAAAAGAATGGTCCTGCATCGAAGACAACATGGCTGCCTATTGCCAGGAGGTACGCAAGCTAGAAGGCAACTTTGACGGCTTGGAACTTGTTCATATGCTCCGTCGGGACAATGAAGCGGCCGACGAGCTAGCAAAAATGGGATCCGGCTGGACCACAGTGCCCGTGGGAGTATTCGTCGAAGAAATTCATAAGCCCACAATAAGCACTCGGCCAAAGTCGGACACCCTAGTGGAGAAGAACGTAGAGGCAGAAGTCCTGATCATTACCCCCGATTGGACAGCTCCATATTTGGACTATTTGACGAAGGACGAGCTACCCAAAGACCTCATGCAGGCCGAACGAATAATGCGCTGAAGCAAGAGCTATATGGTAATCAGGGAAGAACTCTATCGCAAGAGTTCCTCTTGTGTACTACGACGGTGCATATCAGAACAAGAAGGAAGAGATATTCTCAAAGAAATCCACTCGGGAATTTGTGGGAATCACTCGTGTCGACTTTTGTAGTCGGCAATAAATTTATGGGGCAGGCGCTAGATCTCAAACTCGAAGGTCACATAAGACAAGGGGTTAGACAGGTTCAGGCCCTCGACGGTGGAGGTAATACCCTAATCCTGTGTGCTGGGATTATATGGATCTCTTGGATCTAAGGTTGCTGAAAGTGCAATATGCTTTGGGCGATATGGTGTGTGTGTTGCGGTATAGCTCGATTGCTCGATGCCCCTGTTGTTGCCCGCCCTCTCCCTTATATAGTGGGGGTGGCGCGGCTTACAGAGCCCTGATCGCTCTAAGAGATTCTGATCGGTTACAGGATTCTAGTCGGTTACGAGATAGAGTTTACATCTTTATATACCCTATTAACGACTCAGATTACAACCGTATCCTTTATATCTAAATATACATTCAACTGTCTATAGGATGTATCCCCTTCCGTACGGCAACACAGCGTGGCAGGGAGCTTATCTTTTGGGCCTTCTACTTGGGTCTGTCTTCTCCTCGGGTGATGCTGGGCCGGTCATGAAGATACCTAGTTTCATATATTCCACAGTAGCCCCCGAGTGATTCATGATCCAATTGCTACATTTTTATCTGGGACTTAACTTGGATTCGCTCTTTCAGCTTCTAGCATAAACCTCTGTCTGCTTTCTTCTTTGATTTGAATGCTTTTCTTTGGAGCAAGGGGATTATGAAGGACTCGAATATAACCTCCAGGTTTTTTTTCAACTGATCATAATCTTCAAGGGTCAATGTCGGACGGTCTTTGAAGTCGTTTTTGATTTCCCATGCCGATTCACTTTCCCATAAACCTCTTTGGCTTCTGAAATGATCTTAACTCTTAGTCTCCTTGGTTTTTAGTGTTATTGCACCTTCGCATTTACTTCAACCTTGCCGCATCGGCTATAAAAGGCGAACCAATGCTTCTAGGATGTATTCCTTCACGCTTAGTCCTCCACCTTATTGCTTCAAGCTTCTTTCTTCTCCTCGAGAAATCTCATGGACAACTAGGACCCGGAGCTCGCCGAGGTGTGGGAGTACTACGAACTCGCCATGGCGGAATTGGCCGAGGAGGAGGTGGTCGCCCGTGACCGCGTCGCCATCAACACCTTTCTCAAGATTGTCCCGGCCCTTCATGAGGTCAAGGAGGTTCTCGTGGAGGCGCTCGGCCGGGCGCGCCGCGGGGAAGTCTAGGGCTCCTGCAAATGTAATAGGTTCCCAAGCATAATGCCTGAGGAATTTTTATATATAATAAAGAAGTACCTTCTCCAAGCATTTTTCCATGATTGTCATTTAGACGTAGCTTGAACCCAGCTTGGGGCATATCGAAGCTCGCATGGTTCCTCGGTCGGGTAATATTCGCATCCATCCGTCGTAGGATACATTTTAGGTCCGACTTGGGACATATTAGGATTCGCACAGCTCTTGGCCGAATGATACCCATATCCGTAGGACATAGCTTAGACTCAACTTGGAGTGTACCAGGATTTCCTTGGCTCTTGGCCGAGTGATACGCACATCCGACTACTGTAGGATATAGCTTAGGCTCAGCTTGGAGCGTGTCACGCTTACGTGGCTCTTGGCCGAATGATACCCATATCCGACTGGTGTAGGATACGGCTTAGGCTCGACTTGGAGCGTATCATATTTGCGTGGCTCTTGGCCGAGTGACACCTATATCCGACTGGTGTAGGCTATAGCTCTGGTCCATCTTGGGACATATCAAGGTTTTCTTGGCTCATGGCCGAGTGATGCCCATACCTGACTGATGTAGGATATAGCTCTGGTCCGACTCGGGACACATCGAGGTTTATCCAAACAGTATCTGTACTCATTTATTACGACGCACAGCTTTTCGACCCTCATGGAGCATACCATTGGATTCGTGCTCGTTTAGGCTCAATTCGTGATATATGATTCCGTCATGCGGTAACCACCTAACGACCCAGCGTGGGGCATATCACAAGAAGATATTTTTTAATCCAAACTGGAGGATATCCACATCCTGCTTAGCACGGTAAGTGGTGAAACATCCCTTCGTGGGGTGCAACGTGTTCCGAATACAACTTGGTCAAGCTCTGACTGTCTCTGTATGTCAGAACGCTAAGCTAGCAAATCATTACGAAGCATAGAGTTGGGCTAGGGGCTCCGCAATCTTTTTCTCGCCGTTTTGGCGAAAACCTAAATTTTCCCCCCTTTAAAGACTAGGCCGATGGTTCATTTTTCCCATCACGCACTCCTGCCTCTTTGCTTCCTTCGTCTCTCCGCCTTCTCCGCTGCTAGGGTTAATTGCTGTAGCGATCCCATCCTTGCGCCGCCGTTGTTCTTTCCCACCGACAATGTCTTCTCAATCTTCCAAGAGTGCCTCCCCGCAGCCTTTGCCTCAGGATTGGACCACCTCAATCACAACGGAGGAGCGGTTGCAAGCCATGGCAAATGACGGGGTTCTTCCTGCCCTGCCCTTGATCTCTGCGCGGCCGGGCGTAGGTGAATCCATCCCAACCCCCCGTTCCGAAGAAATCGTGGTCTTCGAATCCTTCTTCCAGCACGGGCTGGGCCTCCCTGCTTGTGCCTTTCTTCGCGGTCTTCTCTTTTTCTACGAAATTGAATTGGTGAACTTGAATCCCAATTCCATCCTGCAGATTTCTCTATTTGTTCACCTTTGTGAGGCTTTCTTGGGGATCCGCCCTCATTTCAATCTTTTTCGCCATTTTTATCTTCTGAAGCCTTATCCCTCCAAGAGCGACCCCAAGGTAATTGGGGGAACCGGATTCCAGTTGCGGGAGGGTTTAAAGAAGAATTACTTTGCCATTCCCTTCAAAACCTCCAACAAAGGCTGGCACCAAGAATGGTTCTATTGTGCCAATCTTAAACCTGCTCTTCCCTCCTATGTCGGGCACCGGCCTAAGGTGTCCCTTTCTTGGATATCCACCCCTAATGATGTTGACATGGACCAAGTGTATGATCTTCTGGCTTTGATTGAGAAGTTGAAAGAAGACGGCCTAACGGGAGTCGGCCTGGCTCTTCATTTTGTTGCTCGCCGGTTACAGCCACTGAAGGAGTGGGTCCATCTGGGGTACGCATATGAAGGAAAGGACGATCCGACCCGGGAACTGCCCGAAACTTTGACGAAGGAGCAGGTGCGTGCTCGGGTAGGCGAATTCTTTATCCCAAGCATCGATATGTCCACTGTCATATGCCTGAAATCCTTCACCGCATCACACCCTCCTCCGGAGGTAAGCAAGTTTAGCTGATAGATTTTGACATTGTCTTCTGGACGTCTTTTAACAGTTGTAATTCTCCTTTCCAGGATCGGTTGTCTTTATCAGCGATGCGCCTCTCCCGGAGATGCCCGTTCATAAGGGCGCTCCATCTAAACGTCCTGCGAGCTCCTCGGCCAGAGATCTCGCAGCCAAGAAGGGGAAGAAGGCGGTTGCTAAGAACCCTGCTCAGCCCCGGCGCCCGACTAGTGGTCCCAATATCTAGGATCTGTTAGCACGAGCCCCGATGCCTTCGGCCCCCCTCCCCCACGAGCCCATGGTGCAGCTGAGTCCAACTCCGAGGGACTCGGGGGGTCGGGAGGTGCCCAGGGAACCAGTCGGCGGCGCCCCGAGTGGTCCCTCTGGGAGTGGCTCCGCCACCCAAAAAAAGCCTCCTATGAAAATAAAGAAGTCCGACAGGTTAGATATCCTATCGACTCTTTATCTGACGCATCTTGCTGGCTTATTCATCGGTCATTCTTCTTATAGGAATCCTTCGTATGATGTTCCTATCGCGACATCGTCCAGGGCCCCTGAAGAGGCTAGGCCCCAGGACGTTCCTGTCTTGGTTGAGGGGGCCTTGCCCAGGGACACAGGAGCGCCCACCGAGCCCCAGCCGCCTTCACCGACTCGTCCTACTTCGGCGTCGGGCCCCGCTGCTCAGGAGCCCTTCTCTCGTCCATCCCCGATGTTGAGGAGATCTCCCGGGCTCCGCCGACTCCTGCTCGCCCCCAGCCCATAATGCAAGCTGCGTGGATTGATGAGGAGGACGGCTTAAAGCTCCTGGACTACTCGGAGGAGGAGAGAGAGAGGAATGACTTTTACAGTCATGCCACCACTTGCGCACGCCTTGCCCGGGTAAAATTTTCTCTACTCTCGCCGTCTTCTCGCTTATGTCAGTTAGCATGTAGTCACCCTTTCCTGTAATGGTTACAGAAATTAGGGGAACGCTCTGAAAAGAAGTCCAAGTACCTCCAGAAGATGCTCCCGGAGGTCCGGACACGCCAAGAATATATGGCCGAACTGGAGCAGATCAAGGCTGGACGTGCAGCCGAGCGCGAGCTCATCGGTCGGAGGTCCTGGCGTTGCGGGAAGAGCAGAAATCCCTGCAGCAGGAGAAGCTGGACGTCGTTGGCTCCCTTCGAGGTTAATATTTCCTGGACCACCCCATGCTTTTGTTCAATCGTCCAGTTTTTTGATCTTCTTATCTTTTTGGCAGCTCGGGACTCTGCTATTGTAAAGCTTTAGGAGCAACTTAAAGCTTCGGAGGTCTATAAATCGAAGTCGGAGAAGGATCTAGAAGGTACGATCAGCAGCTTGGCTCTCCCATGCCTTCATTGCCTTTTTGGTACCTCTTAATACTCTATCTTGCATATTATAAATTCAAAACACGGGCGCAATACGCCGTTTTCAACGAGAAGGTTGAAGCCCTCGAAGCGTCTTGTACAAAGCTTTGCGAAGCCCCGGAGCCATTACTGAGCTTGCTTCATCCCGGAGGCGAGAGGTCGCCAACAGGACTGTGTTATCTCCCACCGCAGAAGCCCCAAGGAGCTCAAGATACTCCTGAAGGAAACGGCGACCAACGGTGCTAGCCAGGCTCTGGCGATCACCAAGTCGCTCTATCCTCGAGTGGGTCTTGAAGCTATTAAGGACGGCTGCACCTGCAACGTGGACGAAGATCGGGCCGCTGAGCTCTGGGAGGAAGTCAAGGATGCCTCTACGGCTGTTGTAGAAACTTTGGAAATATGAATCAAATATATAAAAGCATTTCCTTGATCTTGCAATTTTTCTTTAAATATGTTGTTATGCTTAATGAGTTCATCCGAGTGGTTTTTGACGTATCATGCTCGACTAGTCTAGCCCCCAGGCTCTGAGGCATGGTTTGTGACGCATGTCTCAGAGTCTTAGCATCGTAGGAGCAAAGCACTCAGACGCATTAATCTCAAGAAGTTTGAACGAAAATAACTTTAAGAGCGAACATTCATTCATAAAGAAATAATTGAATTACAAAGTTTAAGTGAAAAAACGACGTAGCTGTTCTTTGTTCCAAGTGTTGCTGACTGTCGTGCCGTCTTCACGCTTGAGCTTATAAGCCCCAGGCCGTATCACCTCATCGATGATGTAAGGGCCTTCCCAGCTTGGGGAGAGCTTATGCTCGCACTTCTGATTCTTTCTGAGGACCAGATCTCCTTTAGAGAACACGCGGCTCCTCACATTGCGTTTGTGATAGTGACGTAGGCCCTGAAGATATTTTGCCGACTGAATTTTTGCGATGTCCTTGGCTTCTTCCAGTCGGTCGAGGTCTTCTTGCCGGCTCTCTTCCGAAATGACTTCTTCATAGTTCTGAACCCGTGGGGATCCGAATTCTAACTCGGTGGGGAGGATCGCCTCTGAACCATACACTAGGAAGAAAGCCGACTGCCCGGTTGCTCTGCTAGGGGTGGTTCGCAGCCCCCAGAGTACCGAAGGAAATTCTTTAACCCACCGAGTGGCGTATGGTTTGAGACGATCGAAAATCCTTGCCTTTAGGCCTTGTAAAACCATGTCGTTGGCTCGCTCAACCTGCCCATTATTTCGGGGATGTGCTACTGATGTGAAGCAGATTTTTATGTCGAGTTCGCCGCACCAGTCTTGAAATATGCCGCCTCTGAATTGGGTGCCATTATCCGTGATGATCCGGTTTGGTACGCCGAATCTAACCACGATTTCATGGAAGAATTCTTTGGCCTTTGCAACCGTGATTGTGGCGACTGGCTTGGCCTCAATCCATTTGGTGAATTTATCGACGGCCACGAAGAGATGAGTATAACCGCCTTGGGCCATCTTCAAAGGTCCCACCATGTCCATCCCCCAGACCGCAAACGGCCAGGTAATTGGGATGGTTTGTAGTTCTTGTGCCAGTTTGTTCATCTGTCGCGCAAAAAACTAATATCCTTCGCATGTCCGGATGATGTCCTCTGCATCAGTGACGACAGTTGGCCAGAAAAAACCCTGACGATAAGCCTTACCAACTAGGGTTGATGACGCCGAGTGATTCCTGCAGACTCCCGAGTGGATCTCCTTGAGGAGATCTCTTCCTTCTTGTTCTGATATGCACCGTCGTAGTACACCAGAGGAGCTCTTGCGATAGAGTTCTTCCGTGATCACCACATAGCTCTTGCTTCGGCGCATTATTCGTTCGGCTTGCACGCGGTCTTCGGGTAGTTCGTCCTTCGTCAAATAGTCTAGATACAGAGTTGTCCAATCGGGGGTAATGACTAGGACTTCAGCTTGAACGTTCTTCTCCGCCGGGGCGTCCAGCTTTGACCGAGTGCTAATCGTGGGCTTATGAATTTCTTCAACGAATACTCCCACGGGCACTGTAGACCGGCAGGATCCCATTTTTGCTAGCTTGTTGGCCGCTTCATTGTCCCGACGGAGCACATGAACAAGTTCCAGGCCGTCGAAGTTGCCCTCCAACTTGCATACTTCCTGGCAGTAGGCAGTGTAACATCCCAAAATTTGAGTTTTGGAATGTTTGAATTCAAAAATAAACCATTTGCATTTTCTTGAATTAATTCCAGCTTAATTTGAATTTTCCATGAATAAAAGGATTTAATTTGACTAAACTATTCATTGTGCTCCAAGGAATTTTTCTGTATTTTTGGAGATTTTTCTGAATTTATTTGCTATTTATTTGAATTTATTTGCATTTATTTGAAATTCTGGGTTTATCTTAAATCAGAAAATGATTTTAATTTCAAAGCCTCTCGGGCGAATCTCTCACGCTTGTTTTTTCCGCCCTTCGCCCGACCGCTTTAGCGCAACCGCCAATTTCAACCAAATTGACGCGCCACCGCCGTCGGATGGACGACACGTGGACGGTTGAGATACGGCCACGTCGCCGCCGCCAGCCGAAACCCTAACTGCCGCTGGAGTCCTCACGCCGCACGTCGCCGCTCTCGGTTTTCGGGTAGGGCACGCCTCCCGAGGGCTATAAATGCAGCACTGCGCCCCGCCCGAGGTCCGCCGTCTCGTGCCGCACTGCCGCCCCTTCGCCATCGCCGAAGCCCTGTTCGCGTGAGACCTCGCCGTAGCTCCACCGCCAAAAACCGATGCTTTTCCCCGTCGCTTCGCCGCTCCGGTGCCTCTCCGCCGCAGCCACGAGTCTCGTTGAGTTCACCGCGACGTCCTCTTCTGGATCCGCACCCGCGCGGGTCCGATCCGCCGCGTCTTCGCCGTTGGCCTCGTCTTCTTCCCCGCCTCCGGTAAGCCCCGCGCCGCAGCCTCGCGTTGAGCCACCGCGAACCTCACCGTCCGATGGATGGTGTTCGCTCCAGATTGCGCCGCTGCCGCCTCCGCCGCAGCCGCTCCTTGGCCGCGGATCCCGCTCCATCGCCCCAGATCCGCCACGCCACCGCCGCGCCCTCGTCTTGGCTGTCCGATCTCGCGCTGCCGATCGGATGCTCGACGTGGCTGGCCGCGCGTCTGCAGGCGCCGCTGGCCGCGCCACCTCGCCGCCACATCGCCCTAAAGCCGACGCAAGCGCCGACGCGGCCAGGCACCGTGCACGG